>JAVJIX010000003.1:11582500-12182500 GCA_036785185.1 Paratrypauchen microcephalus | reverse complement strand
AAGATGTGATCAAAAAGGCACTTGATGATTTTGATTCTGTAGATGCTGATGATCTTCTTGACGTGCTCAACAATTATGAATGTAGAAAAAAAGTCAGCTCTGAAAGTTTCTCTGAGATATTGGCTGAATTATCACACAAAGAACTAGTACAAAAGCCAATGTTTGTGATAGACTGTTGGAGAGAGATCTTGCAGCCACAAATACAGCTCAGTTCTGATAAACTGATTAAGATGTACATGGAGCTAAAACCTTCATCCAAAAAAGTAGTTGACAAGTTGCACTTTCCCAAGACAATGTCACCAAAGGAGGCAGAGACTGCACAACACTTAAAAAAATACATCAAGGAACTCAATGAAGAAAGACTAGGGAAATTCTTGAGATTTTGTACAGGTTCAGATTTATTGGTGTCTGCTTTTATTCAAGTAGAGTTTATTGTTCAGACCAGTTTCACACGCAGACCAATTGGACGTACATGTGCTTCTCTACTACAACTGTCTGACAGTTATGATAATTTTCCAGACTTCCGCAGCGAGTTCAATTCTATTCTAGACAGTAACATCTGGGTAATGGATATTGTGTAAAGAAACTACACTATTTTTGTTATTTTTCACTGAAGTGTTTCATGTTGAAAAGTTTATATTATTTATCAATGGCAAATGTCAAAGACATTTAAAAATTATTTTGTGAATTTGTTTCACACATGTTAATTTTTGTTATTTGTTATTTTTTGTTATTTGTTATTACACATGTTAATTGTAATACCAATGTTTTTACATTGTCTTTTGAACTTCACTTTCTACAAAAGAGATTTAAAACATTTTCAATGCAGTGTTATTCAGGAATATAAATTACTGTACTAGAACTTCAGTGGCCACGGTTCACATTTTGGGCAATAAAAGTGATATAGTTGAATTATCTTTGCTCACTCTCTTTATAAATTAACTTTAATGTACTTTAAACTATCTTGTACAATAATTTAACATTACAAATATAGTTACTATCTAGAAGTAGAAAAGGTTTTCTGTTCAAATATTGTTAAGTATCTCATTTCTTAAACCTAAATATAGTTCTATTCCAGTGGACGCATCCACTGGAGCATCCCAACCATGTTCTTCCATGAGGAGAGTACAAAGTTCAAAGACAGTTTGATCACAAGGATATTGTCCTTTAGGGGTGCACTCCTCCTTGCATATTTCTGTCTCTTCTGGTATCACTGGCTGCAGCTTGTCCTCTCCCCCATACAGCTGTGGCACTGTGTACATGAGAACTGGTCTTCCTCCAAGCATCCCATAGCCAGGCCTGGTCTTTATGCGATGTGAATTCCAGGTTCTGACGACAGCATCCACTTCATCCTGAACAACAGTAGCCACATTTTCAATGATGTAACTATGGCTGTAGTGTTTTGGGTCTGATTATAAAATGTAATGTTGTTAGGCTAGATTTGCATATATGTCACCCGAATGTCAATGACACTATTACCTGTATAATGTTGAGGAAGCAGAATTCCATCAAGTTTATGTCCAAGTAGTCACCAGTATAGTGTCCATCTTCTCTTAGGGTTTTGAAAATGTCCATCCAAAACTGAATGCATTGTTTGCGCAAGACACCCCACCATGACTCAATTCGCTGATTAGCGGTGCTGCAGCCATAAATGAAACTTTTTTCTCCAGCATGTACGTCTGTATGATTTCTCCGTAGGAACTGCTGCATGTCACGGACATGTGCGTTTTCGGTACCTGGATCCGCCCGGAGTCTCTGCGGACACCCTCCAATGCGAGTCACTGTGTTAATAAAGTAATCCGCAATTACTTTTGGGTTCACTGTTGGTGACGTACGCCTCCATCCACATAATATGACGACTAAAGCCGTCAATACAACCATTTATACAGATGCCGTATGGCTTCAGTTTATCATATGAATCCAAATGCCACAGTGCTGTTTGGCCCTCTGACGCTGTACACCCTACGCCGAAGGCGACGTCTTCTTCGCAGTTCAACGCCAACTGGATCCAAAACTTTCAGTATGATCCTCACCGTTTCTTGGGAAACAACAAATCCCCTCTGAATTGCTTTCAGGTGCAACCACCGATAGCCTTGTAGTCGACCACTCCCAGTAAGTTCCTCCTCTACAAAAGAGGCTATCTGCTCCAAACTAGTCTGATTCTTTCGTCGGAATAAACGCAAACGTTTGCAAAGTCGCTTTAAAGTCCTTATACTAATGATAATCCGGTGGTGATGGGCCAAAAGGCTGAGCATTTCACCATGTGTGAAGCCTAAATGAAAGTATAACCGCACAAAATGCTCAAAATCCTCCATAATGAATGCAGACCGCAGCTCAAGCTCATAAACATTCTCTAAATTTTACGACTTTAATCTCGTAATATTACGACTTTATTCTCGAAATATTACGGCTTTAATCTCGTAATATTACGACTTTAATCTCGTAATATTACGACTTTAATCTCGTAATATTACGACTTTAATCTCGTAATATTACGACTTTATTCTCGAAATATTACGACTTTATTCTCGTAATATTACGACTTAAATCTCGTAGTAGCATTATTATTTTTTTCTTCATGTGGCCCTTATACGCCGTCGTACCTCATCACTAACACTGGTCTACAAGCAAAATGCTTCCGGAACAAAAGTAGTGAAATTTTTCTTGGTTTGGGTCACTAATAAAGAAAAAGTAAGTCAGAAGTGCTGATTGGCTATAGTTTCCAAGATATAGTATTGGGTCAAAATAGGAAATTTATGCAAAATAAGGCAAAAACGGTAGTTTATCAGAAGGTACAGTGTGTCTACAAACAACCAGTTCTATCTGAAAGCCTGTCTGCACATTCAATACATTCATTTTAATATGTCTAGAGTTTTAACATAATCAATATATATAATATATATTATTTCATATCTTGAATACATTAGCTAACCAGCACAGTTATCAATTGATTTTCACTTCATCTTATCATTATAAATGAGATTTAGCCACTTTTATCTCAGAAGCAGATTGAGTCCAAAAATGTGTAGACCAGTATCATATCTGGAATTGTGTTTTGTTTCATTCAAAGCATACTGTATTTAGTTGGAGTTCTTCTCTCAAACAGAAAACACACCTGGTGATGTCATGTGGTAATGCAGAAAGTGCTCCACTGTGTTTTTAAACTCCATGCACCATCACTAGAAACAAAAGGTAAAAGGTAGCTGGTGAACTTGAAATCACTGCTTCATGACATCACAAGGTGGAATAGAGCATTTTGAGCTTTGGAGATGTAAACAGATAATACATATAATAAAGTGTGTGAATGAAACAAAACACAGCTCCAGCTCTGTTTTTGATGAGGTAACAACATTCTAACATGGGTTAATGCTCACAAGAGTCAGTTCTGCATAATACAGGGCCTTTAACCCTAGAGCACTATCACCGGGTGAGTGTCATGGGTCCCTGGGGAGCTTCACCATTGTTTTTGACATCTTTGAAGGTGTAGGTGTTTCCCTACCCCAAAGCCCACTTTTTCCTACAGGCTTTCGGGTGATTTTCACCCGGCAATAGTGAAAGAGGAATGTAAGAATGTAATGAATTTAATGTAAGAGGATGTAAGGAATGGGTAAGTAAGAGTGGTTCTGGAATGTGTGTCGATCCTTATTTAGTGCAGTGGTTATGAATAAATATCACAAAGTGGTGATTTCAAAGGGAATTCTTATGGTGAAAACAATATTTTAGTCAACTGGTCATTTTTACCCACTGAAAAAATAATATGTATTTTACTATGTACTTTGTTCCTCTCTCCTGTAACTGTTCGTGTGTCAAGGAGTCTGAGCTTCACCAGGGAAGTCTCACATGTCCCAGGAATGGGTGGACCAAACACCAAGTTTCCAGTATCATTATTTCATTCATTCATTCTCTTCCGCTTTTTCCATTTTCTGGGTCACGGGGGCAGCAGTCCAAGCAGTGTTCTGCTGCCCATAACACAATGCACCAGCCCCCATGAATCCTCCCGCGGGTGTTGGGTCCACAGGAGGACGGCTCACGTCACAACGGGCCTTGATTTATCTTCTGGGGGCTTCATGGGGGCTACCAGTGTCCACAGACACTGGGGGCGAGGTGGGGTTAAGTGTCTTGCCCAAGGAGCGCTCATCTGTGGGAGCTGGGATCATATGCGGGATTCGAACCGCCAACCCCTGGATCACGAGAGATATGCTCTACCAACTGAGCTACTGCCACCCTTTAGTATCATCATTATTATTTTTTTTTTTTTAAGGAATTTTTTGTTCTCAAATTCCTAATTTTTCAGTCATTTTGGAGCATGTTTTTGGGCCTTCCTATGTTTATTTTTTCCATTTTGTTACTCATACCACAGTTGAAAATAAAAGAAAACCACTCTAATTTATCATGTGTTGCCATATTTTTATCTATTTTTCATGACCCGGCAAAAGTGATGGTGTTACTTTTTATAGCGATAGTGTTCTAGTGTTAAGCTGGTAAATAATTATAATAATAATATAATAATAATATGAACGATAAACCAATTGAATACCATACTGTGGAACCTTAACACAGCAGAGACCAGAAAAAGATTAAAAGAAGCTTAAAAGCAGGCAGCCAAACAAATGAAGTCAAAAATATATTAAAATTAATCAAATATGAGTGAGTGAATGAGTATTTGTCCACAGGTTTGTGGTTTGAATCCCTTTCAACATAAACATCATTGACAGACAGATCCAGCGGACAGATCCACTGATGCACGAGTTGGTGGTGCGATTCCAGCCCGCACAGACGAATGGTGTCATTTTATCCTTGAGCAAGACACTTAACCCATTTCGCCCCTAGTGTATGACTGTCTGTGGCTGAGTAGTTCCTTTATGTAAAGCAGTTTGAGAAGAAAAATGTGACAATTTTTATAAATTCCAGCCAATGCCATGAGTATATGCTTGTAATATATAAAAAACAATAAAAGTGAAGTTCGAGTTCATCTTGTAATTCCAGCCCTTGTAAACAAAGAGGTTATTACACTGCAATGGAGCCGTAATTGTGATGACCCATGACTGACAATCCACAGTCTACTACAGCAGCTCTGATCACACAGAGTCATTAGAAGTGTGCTGTGTGCAGTCATGGCCCCTCGCCCTGCTCCTGACGCCCCATTTCACCGCTCGTCCACCGTTGTTTACTCAGCGGAAAGAGACTGGAGGCGGGCTGTCAGAAAGTGAGCCTGTCTGGCATCCTGGAACGCGCTTGGAATACCAAAAAACGCACCTCCAAACCTGAGCTCGCTGGAGGATTGAGACAAGTCCACGCTGTCGGTCACGCTCCAAAGCCTGCGAGTGTGTGTGCGAGCCGGGGGAAAAGAGGAGGAGGTGCAAGGAGGATGTATGGGCATGTCCGGACTCCAGGAAACACCAGGATTTGGGGCAGTGCAGAGACCCAGAGTCATGTTTTTTACCTGATACTGTTGAAGTGAAGAGAATTCCTCCGCCTGTCATCCCATCCCCTCTTCTCACAGACTTGACTCTAAGTTTAAGTTCAGGTGCACTTATGAAGCAGATGTTTACGTGGTTCTATACCAGGTCCACTGCTCAGGTAAGGGTCACATGTGTCAAATGGAGGCATTTGTCACAGTGAGGGACAGAAGGACATTGGACAAACTGCTCTCCATCATGGACACTCCTGCTCACCCACTGCACCAGACCATGGAGGGACAGAGGAGATAATACTCCCTACAACTGTACAACAACTTACCTACTGCACCAGACCATAGAGGGACATAGAGGAGCTCGTTCTCCAAGAGTCTCCTACAGCTCCACTCAAACAGAGATACAGGACTACAATCATACCAGACTCCATACAACTGTAAAACAATTCACCCTTATGTAACAGATAATACTCCCTACAACTGTGATTGGAAATCTTATTTGATATTGTATTTTATTACTTATTTTTCTATTTTATTCTGATTTGTACATATACATTTATCATCTTTTAAAAAAATTTAAATCTTTGGTTGCTATTCCATCTATTTTTTGTTACCCTCTGTTATATATTATATTTGATGAGTGAGCTACTGTACCCAGACAATTTCCCTTGTGGATCAATAAAGTTTGTCTAAGTCTAAGTGTAAGTTGTTCCTGTGTAGTGGAGTTGAGTTGGCATGGGACGTAGTCTCGTGTTTCCCGTCTGACAAGTTGAGTTCACAAAGATATACTTCCTGAGTTATATTTTCTTACTCTTCAAACACCATCAAAAAGTTTGTGCAAACTTTCCTGGAACACAACTTTTTTAGTAATGAAGGATTGCATAAAAATAGCAATATCAGAACTAGACCAAAGCGGTTAAAAGGTTTCTTATGTAACTTTTATGATTGAGGGACCGTGACTGTGATTCTCCATGGCGATAAGATTGCTTTGAGAGAAATCTTCCACAGAATGTCAATAAATGACATACTGTCTCCATGAAGAAAAGCAGATGATGCCGCCATGGTACATATCAGCTCTGTGGGGAGGTGAGCCATCTTTTAGAGCAATACCACATTTAATGGAATAACTGCAAAATAGATAGAAATTTAATGCCATGCAGAGGAACATTCTGGACAAACCTCAGTGAAGATGTTATTCATCATGGAAATAAGCAGGTGATGTACAAAATTAGAAAGATTACTTAAAGGATTTTTAAAGGTCCTAGATTGACTCTTGTGAATCAATCACTGCGTGCACATGGTAGGATCGGATTGGATTTCTCCAAATCCGATCCCGTTACACGGCGGATGGTCTCTCCTTAGATCCGAGTGCACATGAAGCTCGTACAATCGGATAATGGTCAGCGACCTGGCCGGCTCCACTACACTATGTGGCGCTGTGGTCCAACTACTTCCGGGTGATGGCTACTCAACAAAGCACAACAAACTACGGCCGTTTCCCAATTCAGCGACGGCACACTTGTGAGCGTCCTTGGAAGGGGATGTGCGTCATATCCGGCGCGACAAGCGCCATTCCATTCGTTTTTTTCCCCCTGCACCGTTAAGATGAGCTCTGAACGGCGCCGTCGTTTCCATGGAAATCGGGGCGTGGACCAAGCGTGCAAACATGCACGCTTCGCACATTTAAAAGCCCCAGCATGCACAGCGCGGGAGGATATATGACTACAAAGACAGCCAGCAACATCCACAAGTGAGAGTTGCGACGTCACTATAAAATATACGTACTGGTTCACCTCACCTACAACTATGCTACATGAAACTCTTCATAAACTACGCTAAACATGTGTGACGGTAGCCGTAACGGCATAGTTCACGGCACCTGTATTACCGTTCACATGCTTTTCCCCTTACACTCCTTTGCTGTTGTAATGCTGGATATTCTACAGTGTAGCCATGTCCAACGTTTACTCTAAGCTGCGCACTGCTCGCACATTCACAGCGCACAAGAAAACTTATGCAGCGCACTGTAAATCAGGGATGAAAGAGCTTTTAGCGGGGTCATTTTTTTATATCTGCAAAGTGCGAGCCGCGCACGTGGGGGAGGGGGGTGCGCCGTCTCGACGACAGACCGGGTGCCGGGTGCAGACAAGCGTGCCGTCGCTGAATTGGGAAACGGCCTTCGTGGCGGTATACAAAGATGGCGCTCGAGGAGTTTGACGGAGCAGCATTGGTGTACGTGTTGTGCATTCTTTCTTCGCAGATCCTTAGCCTGTGCACATGAATCCGATACGATCCCAATCGGTTTGCAATCGGATTTCACTCGTCCATGTGCACGCAGTGATTTCATCCCTTTATCATTAGTTTGGCTTTGTCTCCAAAGTCCAAAATGCTCTGTTCCATCTTGTGATGTCATGAAGCAGTAGTTTTCAAGTTAACAGATACCATTTACCCTTTGTTCAGTAAAGATAGGAAATTCCAGAGCTGAAATCATCCAAATGATTCTAGTTTCTGTATGACATGACATCACAAGGTGGAACAGACTGTTTTCTGTTTGAGAGAAGAACTCAGTCCAAATAAATAATGCAGAATTTATATGTTAAACATGTGTGAATGAAACCGTACATAACTCCAGGTATGTTTGTGATGAGAAAATTACATTATAACAGAAGAGAAAATAGTGTAATATGGGCCTTTTGACTAGGGCTACAAACGTGCTTTGTGTGCAGTGATGTGTAATACCACCATAAGGAAAGGAAAAAACAGGCATACAAGTTTAATATAGTCAGCTAAGCACAATATGGCTGCTTTAAAAAAAATTCTATAGCGCTGGCTGTCGGTTGATGATCACAGCTCTCCCTGAAACAGATGCTCGCTCCATACGTCTCTGGTTTGTGTTTGTCTTTCCTTCGTGTTGAGCTGTGTGTGCTCTGGATGCCGCGGGCTCTGCAGAGGTGACCTGCTGCCATGTTCAAGAGTGCTGTGCAACTGGCTGCTGCTCACAACGACTGCACAGGCCTGATACTGACACACAGAGGAGTAATGGACAGGAGACAGGTACAGGAGACAGGAGACAGGGACAGGAGACTGGAGACAGGGACAGGAGACAAGGAGGCAGGGACAGGTAAGGGAGACAGGTATGGGAGGCAGGAACAGGGAACAGGAGAGAGGGACAGGAAACAGGTATAGGAGGCAGGGACAGGAAACAGGTCCTCACATCTCAGAGACCTTTCAGTTTGCCTAATGTTAAAGTGATACTCCGGGATTTTTGACATAGGGTCCAATTTTCTAGTTAGCCAGCGTGTAGGATATGTGTAGAGAAAGTTATTTTGCGATTTCATGCAGTCTTTGTAAAATCTGAGTTGGCTGTTGCTAAGCTAGCGAAAGTGAACGTCCTGCAGCTAGCCAGCCACTAAAATAGACATACCCAGTACAAAACAAACACCCAAACAAATCAGTTATTATGCCAGGGTATCGATGTACATATCTGTGTTGATAGAATGATTAAGGAAGTAAACCAAGCATGTATTCCTTTGATCATCATCAGCAATTCGTACTTCCTCATTGAAAGCTTGACAGCCGCGGATTGATATCACCCGCATGTCCCAATCCGACCGGCTCTAATAGTTTGTTTACTAGCAACCTCGCAACTGTAAAAGTGAGCACACGGAGCCTGTTCAAAGTATGGCAATGTTTGGCGAGCCCGATTATTTTGATGAGGAGGAAGAGCAGTTGCATTTTTCCAGTGAACCATACTTGTATGAGCCGGAGTATACGGACGAAGAATTGAAAGAGATGGATTTACAAAGAGCAAGAGAACAAGAGAGCGCGTCTGCAAATGCAGCCGCCGCCGAAGCTGCAGCAGAAAGCCGGGACAGAAGAACCGGGGATTGGTGGTGTCAGTGCCGAAATTGCGAAGTTATGGAGAACGAGGATGAATGTTTTTGCTGCAGGGAGTGGGACTTAGTTATCCCACAAATGCAAGAGCTGGAGCTAGATACTTCGTTTCGAAGTCTAGATGTGTCTGGTGGCCATAGCACTTCCAATGATGTCTGCATAACAGAGCACCAGGACTTCTTGCCCCATCTCAATCGTGGCGTACTGGAGACATTCTTCTGCGTCGAAAAGATAAATTGGAAGAAACGACCTAGACCTGCTGGACCTAATGGCCAGTTATCAATGCGGTAAGTGGTGTGCCAGAAAAAAATGTTGAATGTAGGAGCGTTTGGCCAGTGGTATATGAACACTGCTGCACCATGTTGACACGTTGTGATTTTTATCCGCTACTAGTCGATTGATTTCGGCTTTTGCTCTGGCGAGTCCCTGATGAAGTGACCTGTTCGCATCACAATCACAATTGACGAGGGAGAAGTAAAATTCCGCCGCTGCTTAGAAACTAGTCCCCCAATATGCGTCAATTAAGTCGTTTGAAGCAAGGTCCGTTTCGTTCAAAATCTTATTATATCAACACAGATATTTAAATCGATACCCTGGCATAATAACTGATTTGTTTGGGTGTTTGTTTTGTACTGGGTATGTCTATTTTAGTGGCTGGCTAGCTGCAGGACGTTCACTTTCGCTAGCTTAGCAACAGCCAACTCAGATTTTACAAAGACTGCATGAAATCGCAAAATAACTTTCTCTACACATATCCTACACGCTGGCTAACTAGAAAATTGGACCCTATGTCAAAAATCCCGGAGTATCACTTTAAACCTATGGAGAGTTTACGATGCTTAACACTAGAGCTGAGTACCGAAACTTTGTGGCAACTTTCGGTTCTTTGGCTTTAAATGTACGCATCCAGCGTTGCATAATACGAACCAAACTCTAACTCTAAATCCCGCTCCTCCTCAGTCCCAGTAAACGCACTGAAAAAGAACCACTGAGGTACATGTATCAAAAAGCAGGTAAAGGTACTGGTATCAAAAAAATTGGTGCCCAGCCTGATTAAAGAAACTTAGTAAACTTATCATTCTGTATACATTAGCTCTGGAGAAACGTGTCCCATGTCCCGAAGAGAGCGTTTACAGCATTTCCTTATGTAGCATTTACAGTCAAAGGTAAGGATTTTTAAATTACGGATGCAAATGCAGCCTATGAAATCCAGCTACATATTCAGGAGCTGAGCACAGCTGATAGGCGTAAAAAGTAAACAAAGAGCGCAAATGTCACGTGATTGGTCCGCAGCGGTAGGATGGTAATTTAGACACTCCTCGATTGTTTCCGAAAAAACAAGCCAATTTCACAGACAAAATGTATGCTCTTTAAAGGCAAATTAATGTTTTTTTTACAATCTGAGCCTTCTTTCGGCAATAAAACAAGTAGTTTTACTCACCTATAGCATTTTTCTGTCTATTGGAGCAGTATCGCAGAACTTATGTTGAGCCGTTCTGTTCTAGTAATGATCCCGTATCCGTTAACATGGTGCTGTATAATTTGCTCGGGGCATTACTTTGCGGTGTCCAAATAACACAAACTTTAGTACTTTTCAAATCATAGAAGCCCGATGTCTTAATGTAAGATTTCGTTTGAAGCAAAAGTGGCCTGTAATCCGAGATTTAGCCATAGTTTCGAGTAGATGAGGACGCCAGTGCGCATGCGCGGAGTGCTGCTAGGCCCCAAACATGAAACGCAAAGCTGAAAACTATGGCTAAATCTCGGATTACAGGCCACTTTTGCTTCAAACGATTTCTTACATTAAGACATCGGGCTTCTATGATTTGAAAAGTGCTAAAGTTTGTGTTATTTGGAGACCACAAAGTAATGCCCCGAATACAAATGCTAACGGATACGCTACAACATAACTTTCTTCAAACAGCTCCAAATGACACGAACGTGCTATGGGTGAGTCAAATGACTTGTTTTATTACCGAAAGAAGGCTCAGATTGTAAAATAACGTTACTTTTCCTTTAAGCAGCCAATGCCGTTATCTGAAACATGGAGTGGGTTCTTCATGATCTCAACTAGCACATTCTGCAAAAAAACAAAAATCACAAATTTTGAAAAAAATAAAATAGTAAAAACGCATGTGTCTAAGATTGCCTAATCCCGAGTTGTGTCCTGAAAGTCCGTGGTGCGTCACAAATGTATGCTGACACTATGGTGATATATTTACCAGTAGTGTTCCAGAGGTTTATTTGGTTTACATTGTTACAAGTTACAAAAATGTGGATTGTAATTTGGTTTTACTACTGAATTGTCAAGAGTTTTTGTTTTTCCGTTTGTTCTTCTTCTTTTTTTTGTTTTGTTATATTTGACTTAACAAATTAGATTTCCATACAACCACTCCACACAATCACAGCTTTTATTTTTTAGTCAAACAGAAGCTGATTCTTGGTGCTGTATCTTATATTTACTGTTCTATTTACTGACGCTAATACTAACAACATCTAGCACGAGACAGAGAGAGAGATACATTATTGATCCCAAGGGAAATTCGAGTTTTTCTGTAACAACATTTACACTGTGCTTCTCAGTCACTGCTGTGTCTCAGTCAGAGTGTCTCAGGGCTGTCAGGAAGGGTCAGCAGATCTGTATCAGGGCAGTTTGACCATGATAATTTCCATGTTTCTTGAACAATAAAAAAAATAGGTTATAATAAGAAGCAGACAGCACACAGATGTCTCATTTTGACCCTTGAGAAAAACACATTTGATGTTATTGCAAGGAAAAAACAGGGTACATCCTCTTTAGAGAATCATCTTATTATTTCAACAGTCTCACAGCGCTGTTCTCAATATGGGTCAACACAAAAGCACATCCTTCTTGCGTGGGTTATCCAAGGACAACATGCATATTCTGTTTTTATTTGCTCTTGGGCCTTCCCCCAACACACTGCCCCTTCAGAAGAATATTTGTTCTCATAATTGGAGGGTTAATCTAAACTTTAAACAGAGGTCATCACCCACATATGCACTTGAAACGTTAAATTTGCAAATGCACGCAACGTGAACGCCAACACAGGGATGGAATCTGCCTTATTACTGCCTTTCCCCGGGTTCAGCCACAGTTCACGCTTCGCCTTGAGCTTCAGAATACACACATTTAATTAATCTAGCATGAATATTTCAAAATTAAACCCTTTAATGTGGGATTATTAGTATTATTATTATTTAGAATCTCTGGTTATGGGTAAATTGTGGCGCAGATCAGGCACAGCTTGTGTGCATTTTAATTAATCTCCAACTGCAGGGGGAGGAAAGTGGCTTCTTATCTTCTGCCAAGTGTGGACCACCTACAGCAGAACAGCAGACAGCTCGGAGAGGTTGGCCAACGCTTCGACCTGGGCAACCACATGTTCTACCCAAACAAACTGGAGCTCCATAATCTCAGACACTGCTAAAGAGGGTTCATGTATTTTTACGAAGACTGTAACTAAGTACAGATGATGCAAATAGTATGAGTATGTCTTTTGAATAGGTTTTTGAAAGCTGTTTTCTCTCGATTGCGTGGCGTTGCATTATGTCTGAACTCAAGCACCTCGCAATTCTTGTTAAAGTTCAGACAGAAATGTTATAAAAGATATTTATAAAAGCATAAATATCTTTCTGTTGATAGAGGAGGTTTGGATTAGGGTTATTTGAGCAATATGTGTCTTCCACAGTGCACATACAGCTCTGGAAAAAAATAAGAGACCACTGCAAAATTATCAGTTTTTCTGATTTTACTATTTATAGGTATGTGTTTGGGCAAAAGGAACATTTTTGTTTGAGTCTATAAACTACTGACAACATTTCCCCCATATTCCAAATAAAAATATTATCGTTTAGAGCATTTGTTTGCAGAAAATGACAAATGGTCAAAATAACAAAAAAGATACATGTTTTCAGACCTGAAAACAATGCAAAGAAACAAGATCAAATTCATTTTAAAACAACATAATACTAATGTTTACACTTAAAGGAAAAGTAACGTTATTTTACAATCTGAGCCTTCTTTCGGTAATAAAACAAGTCGTTTGACTCACCCATATCACGTTCGTGTCATTTGGAGCTGTTTGAAGAAAGTTATGTTGTAGCGTATCCGTTAGCATTTGTATTCGGGGCATTACTTTGCGGTGTCCAAATAACACAAACTTTAGCACTTTTCAAATCATAGAAGCCCGATGTCTTAATGTAAGATTTCGTTTGAAGCAAAAGTGGCCTGTAATCCGAGATTTAGCCATAGTTTTCAGCTTTGCGTTTCATGTTTGGGTCCCGGGAGCTGATAGCACAGTCCGCACATGCGCACTGGCCTCCTCATCTACTCGAAACTATGGCTAAATCTCGGATTACAGGCCACTTTTGACCAGACGAAATCGTAGACTAAAGACATCGGGCTTCTATGATTTGAAAAGTGCTAAAGTTTGTGTTATTTGGACACCGCAAAGTAATGCCCCGAGCAAATGATACAGCACCATGTTAACGGATACGGGATCATTACTAGAACAGAACGGCTCAACATAAGTTCTGCGATACTGCTCCAATTGACAGAAAAATGCTATGGGTGAGTAAAACTACTTGTTTTATTGCCGAAAGAAGGCTCAGATTGTAAAAAAACGTTAATTTGCCTTTAAGAAGAGTTCAGAAATCAATATTTGGTGCAATAACCCTTATTTTTAATTACAGTCTTGGCATGCTCTCCACAAGTCTTTCACATTGTTCTTGGTTGACTTTATTCCACTCCTGGTGCAAGAACTGAAGTAGCTCAGCTTTGTGTTTGTGTTGGAATTCAACAGACGCTGGAATGAAATGGCTGTAATACATGTAGAGATGCTGATTTCCGAAGAAAAAAAAATGCAATGGTCTCTTATTTTTTTCCAGAGCTGTAGATTGTGCAAGCAGCCAATTAAAGTCAAAATAAGTCTCCTGTGTTCTCTCTGCATCTAAATTTAATTGTAGGTGTTGGATATTACTTTAAATTATTACTTTAAAACCATGAAAGATGAAGTCGCAAGCCAGTCCTTGTACCAAGCCAGTGTACAGATAATGGATTAACATAATGACTGCAGACAATAAAATCAAAAGAACATATGGGGAAATGCATTTACTGCTGTTCTTACAGGCTTATATTATTATGTCTTATAAAGATTCTGCCTGAAACAATATTTTTCTTCCACGGATTATTCTCACTGGAAAAACATGTCTTTATTGTGACTGTTTGTCCTTCATGTCTTCTTGTAGTGACAGGCTTCTTGTTTTAGGTGATTTTAATATTCATATCTGCGGCCCCTCAAAGCTTTTAGTAAAGCTTTGAGGGGCCGAGTGAGTGAATGTGTCTGACTTGGGGACTGATTTTATATTTATTTACACCCAATATATCTATGTCTGTGCCAACACTGTTATCTTTTATCTGATGTTGTGTATGTGTATTGTATGTCTGTTTGTATGTATGTATGTATGTATGTATGTATATTTCTGTCTGCACTGCAAACTTCTCTTACCTCCAAGACAAATTTCTCCCTGGTGGAGACTAATAAAGAAACCTAACCTAACTTAAGTTTCAATCTAACCCAACTCACACAAACACCCACTCATGAAAAAGGACACATTTTAGACCTTGTCTTTACATAAGGTTTTACGGTTTCAAATATAGATATTTTTGACTGTGGTGTATCAGATCACTTTATGATCACTTTTTAACATGCCCCATAATAAAACCCTTGCTTCATAGCTCTGCCCGATTGATCCGCTCTTCCACAGCTCCATTTTTCTCTGAACTGTTTACTGCCCATCGAGCAGCTCTGGGACAAATTCATCTCTCTATGCTCAGAAATTCTGGACTCTGTGGCCACCAAAAAACCCAGAAGACCCAAAGTTAAAAGTACACCAACAGTGTGGCTAAATGACTCTACTCGTACACTTATACAAGCTTGTAGAAGAGCGGAAAGAAGATGGAAAAAGGACAAACTTCATCTATTTGATGAAATATTTAAATCTCCCGTAAAGTGCTGTAGCCCTGTGAGGATTTGATATTATTTAATAATAAATAGTTGGTATAATAAATACTTTGAATTCAATCAATAAGGTTTAGATAAAAAAGGTTTAAAAGGTTAAAAACAGTTGAGAGTTTTGTTAATGGGAGTTCATTACATTGAGAATGTGGTGACGTCATGTTTGAAACGTGTAATGCAATACCAGGTATATTTTTGTTTGTTTCACTACTATTTTCTGAACGATGTAAATGTCATATTATTGTTTCTTTTGATGTCAAGGAATTTTCTGGAGAAGTATATATTTCGTTATGCTTTAATTCCTGTAACCAAGCAGAAGCTAGAGAGTTGAGAGGTAACGGGAGGTGTGGCCATTCGTGGAGGGAGAGAGAGAACGGAGAGATGGAATGGTGCTCGTGTGGAGCGGCAAGCTGTGAAGTTTAGTTAAAATAGAAATGCGTAACCCATGTATTTCTGAAGTATAGACGTAGTAGTAACTTTAGGAAACGACGAGTGAACTTGTTTGTTGCTACGACGAATTTGGGACTGTCTAAAAAGCCAACTGCTGCTCGTGGTGGAAGTTCGGGCAGTCGCCATTGGAGTGTGTATTAACTTTCATTGTGAGTTAGCTTTGTAAATGGCCTTAAAAAACGGACTGTGTTCATCGGATAGACGAACAGAAATGCCGCGTGTGAAGCCGGACATTGTGTAACTACAAGTGAAGTTTTACACCGTCGATATTAACGTTTGCTGACCAGGGGAGCCGAGTGCTTTGTGTCCATGCCTGCCGCTCGTGGGTGCATGCATGCGGGAGCGTGGAACGTTGCCTTGCTCACTCCTCATCTCCTCGCTGTCGTCTTGCTCATCGCCTTTGTGAATTGCTACGCTCTCAAGCAACCTCCTCTTCCTCAACAGCGCTGAACTGTGGTATTTAAATTAGTTTGCCGGCTATAAGTTTCCTTTCATATTTTTCAAAGGGTTTATGTTTATGTGTGTATGTCTTAGGTGTGTGAATTTAAAGTAAACTAATCTTTTATGTTCAAACTGCCTGACCTATTACTTAAATCACTAACCAATCTAATAACTTCTTAGTTATAAAGGACTTAGGGTAGCTAAACCCCATTGTGATTTCAGATAAGGGCAAAGGGGGCTACATAAAATTGGAGGCACCGCTGGGATTAGATTAGGTTAGAAATTTTGTGCATTTTAGTGTAATTTAAGATGCATTAAAGGTACACTAGGTGAAATATTTTGTCACATTAAAGGTGCACTAGGTAAATTATTTTATCCCTTAAAATTTAACCATTTGCTTTATTACTGTTTTCTGATTAGTTTATTAATAAGTATTCACTATGGACACTCAATTAGTTCAGTCAGAGCTGGTTACGGAGCTCAGAGAGTGGTGTGAAGGTGAGTTTCTCAATGAAGACAATGCCTTGCTTGTGCTGGTGCCAAAAGGCTATGAAGTGGATGAGATAGAGAAGACTCTTGAAACTGTGAAAGCTTTTGGACGTGTACGAGTAAGAGGAAGAAGATTTAACACAAAATTGAACAGATTGAGTGTGCTTTGTGAAACAAAAGAGAAAATTGACCACACTAAGGTTCCTTCTGAAGTGGAAAGCCCTGCAATGAAAGAATATTGGCCTATTATCATTGCAGGTGAGCGTCCTGTTCCGGATGTAGATAGCCAAACCCCATTGAAAGTTCTGCTTGATGCTTCAGCATCCAATGGCTCTGCAGAGTCCATTATCCGTGCTGTTGGAGATGTATTGTCGAAAATGGAGAAGCCTTCAGGGGAGAACAGCAGTTATCGTCGCCTAAGGATGTTTTCGGGCATACTACCCACACCGGTTGGAGAAGAGGCATTGGAACACTGGCTTGAGCAGGCACGTTTAATGGTGGAAGAAAGTGACTGCTCACATAGAGAAAAACGAAGACGCATTATGGAGTGTCTTAGAGGACCTGCACTCGCCGTAGTGAAAGCAGTGCGAACAGCTGAGGCTGACGTCACGCCTGCTGAGTGCCTCGATGCTATTGAAAGCGCATTCGGTGCAGCTGAGTCAGGTGAAGACCTCTACTTTGAGTTTCGATTGTTGCAACAAGGGAAAGACGAGAAGCTGTCTGACTTCTTGAGGCGACTAGAGCAGTCCCTTACCAAAGTCGTTTCTAAAGGTGGTATTCCATCCCGCCGTGTGGACATAGCCCGAGTAGAACAGCTGCTCCGGGGGGCCATATATTCGGATTTGATGCTGATCCAGCTTAAGATAAGAGAGAGAAGGAAAACCCCCCAAAGTTCTTAGAGCTTCTATCAGAGATCCGGGCTGAAGAGGAGTATGCTGCTGCTAGAGTCAAGCTTAGTACGTCCATTCACAAAGTTCATGCCAACAAGGAAGTGGACAGTCGTCAGGCGGAAATACTGACCTTGAAGGCGGAGATAAAAGAGCTTAAGTCATTGTTTGCCACTATGAACACCACGCCGTGCCAAGAAGTGACTGATGACAATGAGCTGGTTCCAGTACCAGTTTTTGTGGCAGAGAGCAGTGAAAATGCTGAAGTTGCTGCGTTGAAGAAGCAGGTGCGCAGGCTGCAGAATAAGTTGACTAAAAGCGCTAAAGTCTCTGATTCGCCAGCTACTGCATTGAGGGTACAACCCTCAAAACCTGCTCAATACAGTCAAAAGCCACAGAAAGCCAAAGTCTCTGATGATAGCATCTGCTATCGTTGTGGCGAGCAGGGGCACTTCGCCAATAAGTGCCATAATGCAGAAAATCAGGGCAAAGTCATTCAAAAGCTCATACAGTCTCTCAAGAAGGCAAAGACTGGGCAATCACCTAGCCAAGAAGGTAAAACCCCGGAGACTGTATGTCACAGTAAGAGAAGTGAAGTTACTGAAGTGGGAGGTACACACCTGCCCAAAGGCCTTATAGGTCCTCCCTCTGTTGTACAAGTCCACGTGAATGGCCATCCATGTGAAGCTGTTCTGGACAGTGGGTCACAAGTGACCATTATTTTTGAGACATGGTACAAGCAGCACTTATCAGACGTGCCAGTCAACCCTGTCTCAGGCCTATCCATATGGGGGTTAAGTGAGAACAGCTATCCCTATTTGGGATATGTCGTAGTAGACATGGAGTTCCCTGAATGTGTCAGTGGCTCAAAAGAATCCATCTCTGTGTTAGCACTGATATGTCCTGGCCCTAGAACACCTGACCAGATTCCTGTCATCCTGGGGACCAACGCCAGTCTTTTCAAGCGTCTGGCCAAAATCTGCAAAGAGACTGCTGGCGTGGACATAGCCGAGACGCTGGGAATAAGAACTGAGGAAGCTGTCCAGTCCAGTTCAGTGACCGGTGAGGGTGAAGAGGACATTGGATGCATCCAATGGATGGGTCCCGGGCCCCTGACCATACCTGCTGGACGGGCGTGTCAAGCCATCTGCCAAGTGAATACAAACAAGTCAATTGACCAAGAGTTACTGATGGTGGACGCTTCGCCCACAGTTCCACTTCCAGCTGGTCTGTTGCTACAGCCAATGGTCGTGCCCGGTTCAGAGGTGAATGTGAAGCATTTCCGTGTAATCGTACGCAATGAGTCAGTACGTGATACAGTCCTCCCTGTTGGAACAGTGATTGGAGATTTGTGTCCTGCTGAGCTGGTGGTGCCTACTCTCCAGTCCAAGAAGAGTTCAAGCACTGAGGTGGAGACACAGTTCGACCCTAGCCTCATTGACTTTGGCAACTCACCCATCCCGGAGCCCTGGAAGTCCCGACTCAGGCAAAAGCTGTCAGAGCGAGCTAGTGCATTCTCCTTGCATGAATGGGATGTGGGGCTGGCGAGAGGAGTAGAGCATCACATCAGGTTGTCTGACGCCCGACCATTCCGAGAGAGGTCAAGGCGTTTGGCGCCCGCCGACATTGAAGATGTACGCAGACATCTACAAGATCTTCTGAAAGCTGGCATTATTAGAGAGTCCCGTAGCCCATACGCCTCTCCAATAGTTGTCGCTAGAAAGAAGAATGGTAGTGTCAGAATGTGCATCGACTACAGAACCTTGAATACCAGAACAGTCCCAGACCAGTACACTACTCCTCGCATTGACGATGCGTTGGACTGCCTTACCGGAAGTAGGTGGTTCTCAGTCTTGGATCTACGGTCAGGATACTATCAGATTGCAATGGCTGAACCTGACAAAGAGAAAACAGCATTCATTTGTCCGTTAGGGTTCTACGAATTCGAAAGAATGCCGCAGGGTATTACCGGAGCCCCGGCGACATTCCAACGAATAATGGAACGGGCAGTAGGAGATATGAACCTGCTACAGGTACTAGTGTACCTGGATGATTTAATAGTCTTTGGAAAGTCCTTAGAGGAGCATGAAGAGCGGCTTCTCAAAGTGCTCGACCGACTCGAGGAAGTTGGACTAAAGATTTCCCTTGACAAGTGCCAGTTTTGCCAACCCAAGGTGAAGTACGTTGGGCACATAATCTCTGCAGATGGCATTGCTACAGATCCTGACAAGGTACAGGCAGTCACCACCTGGCCTCGGCCAACAGACCTGAAGTCCTTGAGGTCCTTCTTAGGATTCTGTGGATACTATAGGAGGTTCGTGGCCAACTATTCAGCGATTGTCAGACCACTCACTGATCTCACCAAAGGGTATGCACCAACTCAGAAAAGCAAGAGGCACGTCAAGGAGAAAGATAAGACTTACCTGAAAGATTCCGAACCATTTGGAGGTCGATGGGACCAAGCGTGTACCAATGCATTCCATCGCATCATCCAATGCCTCACTCATGCGCCAGTCCTGGCGTTTGCCGACGCCAACAAGCCGTACATTCTGCACACCGACGCCAGTCTAAAAGGTCTTGGTGCTGTGCTGTACCAAGAACACCCAGAAGGACTCCGGCCCGTTGCCTTTGCAAGCAGAAGAGTGAGTGCTACTGAACAACGTTATCCCGTACATCAACTGGAATTCTTAGCACTCAAGTGGGCGATTGTGGATAAATTCCATGATTACCTGTATGGAGCTAAATTCACAGTCCGAACAGATAATAACCCCTTAACCTACGTGCTGACGACAGCTAAGCTGAATGCAACAGGACATCGCTGGCTGGCGGCCTTAGCTACATATGACTTTGACATTAAGTATCGGCCCGGCAAGACCAATATCGACGCCGACCTGCTTTCCCGAAACATGGCTGATGAGGCAGAGGGAGGAGAGTGGGCGGAGATACCTCAGAATGGAGTGAAATCCATATGCCAGAAGGTTAGTGCGACCGATGATGCTGGCTCACCACCCAGATATGTGGACCAGTTAGGTGCATCCCCTGAGTGTGTTCCTGGGGTGTTTGCTTTCCCCACTCACCTTAATCTGTGCTCGTTGAAGCAGATGTCTAAACCTGAACTGATGGAGGCTCAGCGGAAGGATGACATCATCCGACGAGTGATGGAGGCCATGAGAGAAGGAAAGTGGCCGAATGACAACAAGAATACCCCTGAACTGACATTGTTCAAGAGAGAGAGAGACCGTTTTGAGCTAAAAGATGGGCTGCTACAGAGAACAAGCAAGCGACCTTCTGGAGAACTGCTGACACAGCTTGTGCTGCCTGTTGAGTTCCGAGGGGCTGTCCTGCGATCCCTACATGATGACATGGGACATCTGGGTGTGGAGCGGACAATTGACTTGTTACGTAGTAGATTCTATTGGCCCAAGATGGCAGCTGATGCTGAACAGTACATCAAAGACTGTGGAGAGTGTGTCTTACGAAAAACACCTTGCAAGAAGGCGGCACCCCTACACCAGATCGTGAGCAGTGGGCCGATGGACCTTGTTTGCATAGATTTCCTCTCCATGGAACCAGACTCGAAAGGGATCAGTAATGTGTTGGTCGTGACAGATCATTTCACGAGATACGCCCAGGCATTTCCAACGAGGAACCAGAAAGCCCTCACCGTTGCCAAAATCCTGGTAGAGAAGTACTTTGTGCATTATGGCCTGCCATGCCGAATACATTCTGACCAAGGCAGAGACTTTGAAAGTAGGTTGATACGAGAGCTCCTGATGATCCTTGGAGTGAGGAAATCCAGGACTACGCCCTATCATCCTCAAGGGGATCCACAACCCGAGAGGTTCAACAGAACTCTACTATCCATGTTAGCTACCTTGGGGCATGAAAAGAAACGATCGTGGAGTCAGCACATTCCATACGTCGTCCATGCCTACAATAGTACGAAATGTGATTCGACTGGATTTTCGCCATATCTACTAATGTTTGGCAGAGAAGCTAGGTTGCCAGTAGATCTCTGTTTTGGTACTTCAGTGGATGGAGCTGGAGACAGGCATCATTCCAGATACGTCGAGAAGCTGAAGGAAGATCTACAGAAAGCCTACGAACTTGCAAGCAAGTCATCTGACAAGACGCATCAAAGAAATAAAAGAGCGTATGATCAGAAAGTTCGTTTCCAGACTATTGACAAAGGTGACAGAGTGCTTCTGAGAAATTTAGGGTTAAAAGGAAAACATAAACTCGAAAGCCGCTGGAGCTCAGTGCCCTATGTCGTAGTCGGGAGATTACCCAACTTACCTGTTTACAAATTGAGGCCTGAAGATGGGAAAGGTGGCGTGAAGACCATGCACCGAGATCATCTCTTGCCCATAAGCCAGTCTCTGAGAATGCCAGATGTTGGAGGTCAAGAACCGCTGCCTGCCAGACCAAAGACAAGGCTACAGAAGACAAGAAACAAAATCAGATCCAAAAGAAACATGGAAAGAACACCAGAGTTGGATAATGATGACACGGATTCATCTTCAGATATGGAGTATGGACAGACTCATAGATCCTACTGGAAAGGTCTGCGTAAGCTATTACCAAGACAGATCTACAGGGAGCCTAATGTAGCCGAAACCAGAGGGGATGAAGAGCCGGATGTCCAGGAGTCCGTAGAAGAGGACGAAAGAGTCTCAATTCACCATGAAGAGGAGACGTCAGTCGGTGAAGAGCCCGAGGAAGTCTCTGAACATGACGAATCTCCTAGACATGATCTGGACCAAGATGAGGAGTTGTCTCAGGCAGAAGATGCCAGAGAATCCACCTCTGACACTGATCACTCTGATTCTGAGCCCGCTCAAGAAGTTAGCATTCCTGTTAAAACTCCTAGAGGAAAATCTAGTACTCCATTTAAGATTGAGCATAATCTCAGGTCTAGCTCTAGAGCTAAAAGACATGTGAAACCTGTAATTCGTTTGACTTACGATGAACCTGGAAAAGCTAGTGATAAGCCGATCACTATTGTCCACAAGGGCATTATTATTAAGCTAGGTTGTTGAAAACCAAAGTAGTTTAGTAATCTTTCTTACTTTGTGCGTCTCATGAGGACATGCAGACATTTAGAAAGGGGAGGATGTAGCCCTGTGAGGATTTGATATTATTTAATAATAAATAGTTGGTATAATAAATACTTTGAATTCAATCAATAAGGTTTAGATAAAAAAGGTTTAAAAGGTTAAAAACAGTTGAGAGTTTTGTTAATGGGAGTTCATTACATTGAGAATGTGGTGACGTCATGTTTGAAACGTGTAATGCAATACCAGGTATATTTTTGTTTGTTTCACTACTATTTTCTGAACGATGTAAATGTCATATTATTGTTTCTTTTGATGTCAAGGAATTTTCTGGAGAAGTATATATTTCGTTATGCTTTAATTCCTGTAACCAAGCAGAAGCTAGAGAGTTGAGAGGTAACGGGAGGTGTGGCCATTCGTGGAGGGAGAGAGAGAACGGAGAGATGGAATGGTGCTCGTGTGGAGCGGCAAGCTGTGAAGTTTAGTTAAAATAGAAATGCGTAACCCATGTATTTCTGAAGTATAGACGTAGTAGTAACTTTAGGAAACGACGAGTGAACTTGTTTGTTGCTACGACGAATTTGGGACTGTCTAAAAAGCCAACTGCTGCTCGTGGTGGAAGTTCGGGCAGTCGCCATTGGAGTGTGTATTAACTTTCATTGTGAGTTAGCTTTGTAAATGGCCTTAAAAAACGGACTGTGTTCATCGGATAGACGAACAGAAATGCCGCGTGTGAAGCCGGACATTGTGTAACTACAAGTGAAGTTTTACACCGTCGATATTAACGTTTGCTGACCAGGGGAGCCGAGTGCTTTGTGTCCATGCCTGCCGCTCGTGGGTGCATGCATGCGGGAGCGTGGAACGTTGCCTTGCTCACTCCTCATCTCCTCGCTGTCGTCTTGCTCATCGCCTTTGTGAATTGCTACGCTCTCAAGCAACCTCCTCTTCCTCAACAGCGCTGAACTGTGGTATTTAAATTAGTTTGCCGGCTATAAGTTTCCTTTCATATTTTTCAAAGGGTTTATGTTTATGTGTGTATGTCTTAGGTGTGTGAATTTAAAGTAAACTAATCTTTTATGTTCAAACTGCCTGACCTATTACTTAAATCACTAACCAATCTAATAACTTCTTAGTTATAAAGGACTTAGGGTAGCTAAACCCCATTGTGATTTCAGATAAGGGCAAAGGGGGGCTACAGTGCTATCAAAAAGCTGAGCAATCTGTTTTTCCAACATCATTGAATCAAACGCTCATAAACCTCAAATCCTTTTCCAATGAATAAAATAGTCAATATAAGAGCACAGATCATTCGCCCCACCAACACTCCCCAAGTTATGCCCTGTGATATCCATAACCTCGCTGAATTTAGGCAAGTGTCTCTCCCTTAACTAACTGAGGCACTTGCACATCTCAAACCCACTGACACTTTACCTGTAACCTTTTTTAAAGATGCATTCCCTGTACCCGTCCAAGTATTTTATCCATTATAAATTCATCTCTACTTAATGGTGTTGTTCCTACATTTTTTAAACAATCTATTCTGCACCCGCTCGTTAAAAAGGCTAATTTGGACAGTCCCATATCCAAATTACCATTCATGGCTAAAATGTTGGAAAAAATTGTGTTCTCTCAAGTTTCAGCTCATGTTAACAGCCTACATACTGTATCTTTGACAAGTTTCAGACTGGTTTTCTCAAGCATCATAGTACCGAATCTGCTCTGGTAAATGTCTACAGTGACATTCTTCTCCCACTTGATTCCGGATCCTCAGTTGTGCTAATTTGATTGGATTTAAGTGCAGCCTTTGACACGATTGACCACCAGATTCTCCTAAAATGCCTTCAGCATGTCATTGGGTTGCAGCGCTCAGTCCTAAAATGGTTCACTTCATATCTGACAGGAAGATCCTTCTCAGTCAAAGTAGGTGAGAGTGTCTACTCCTGTTCCTGTCACGTGCAGCTTGCCCCAAGGGTCCATCCTAGTGCCTCTTTTATTTTCTTTCTACATGCTCCCCCTGGGTTTAATTTTAGAGAAACCTCAGATTAAGTACCACCTCTACGATGACGACACCCAACTTTATCTTCCTGTCTCCCCAAAAATGGCTCATCCTTTGCCATTCTCCATGCCTGTCTTGCGGAAATAAAAAAAATGGGTGTGCAGTTTTCTCCAGCTAAATGAAAATAAGGCTGAAGTTATTCTATTTGGACCTTACACAGACACCCTCATATCTGACCGAGGGCCTCTTGCACAGTTCATTTTTTCATTAATTCATTTATTTATTTATTTCGAGCAGGTCAACACAAGGAAATAAATACATGTAATCAATACACAGTTAAATACATTCACTTTTTTCACTGTAAAGATCCTTGGTGTTTTTATGGACTCTCGTTTAAACTTTGAACTTTAAACTTTTTAAAGAAATCTCAAATCTTGTTAAAACATTTTTTCAGTTTAGACAAATCGTTAAAGTAAAACCAGTCCTAATATACAATAGCTTTGAAACAATCCTACATGCTTTTGTAACCAATAGACTGGACTTCCACAATCCTCCCTCAGTAGGTTACAGTTAGTCCAAAATTCTGCTGCCAGACTGCTCACCGGGTCCAAAAAGAGAGACCATATCACACCATCCTAGCCCAACCCCACTGGTTACCTGTTAAATATAGAATTGATTTTAAAATTGTATTATTTGTTTTTAAACCACTCAACTCACTCTTTACATCACTGATCTTTTAACCCCACACTCTGCCCCTCGGTCTCTCAGGTCAAACCCTCTCAAACTACTGTCCGTCCCACCATCCCGCCTCCAAATGTTTATCTTTGTGTATTAAGCCCATCTTCCATGTAATATTTTATATATTTTTGTTTTATTGTTTCACTATGGTGTGTTTAATGCTGTAAAGAGAGTTACAGTTGTTTTAAATGTGCTATATAAATAAAATGACTTGACTTGACTATTGTATCCCATAGCCTCCCTCCTCTTCCAATTACTGCTCTAAAATGTTAGAATGTTTTTGAATCTAATCATGTTTCAGAAAGGGAAGTAGTTGCACAGTTTGTTTGGCTTGTCGTGGCCAGAAGAACTTCATCTTGGGTCTTATGAAGCATTTTTAAAGGTCCCATGGCATGAAATTTTCACTTTCTGAGGTTTTTGAACGTTAATGTGAGCTCCCCTACTAGAGGTAAGATCTTAAGCTCGAGCCCGACCAGACCCGACCCGAATTTCGGGTCGGGTTCGGGCCTAAAATGTCAATCATTGCTTCGGGTCGGGCTCGGGCCGGGCTTCTCTCTCGCTGACTTTTTAAAAAAATATATATATATGTTTATAAAAATGTATAATAAAACGATGTGTGGATACTAAACTAAGGAATACTTGTTTTAAAATAAATAATTTGGATAAAACAGAGAAGGCGCTGTAAGGTAATTGCTATTTAACTATTAAACAGGAGCCGCTCTTAATAATCTTCCCCTCCGCAAGTCCGCATCTATTTTGACCTGGTATCCCCAACATGGAGGAGCAAGAAGATAAGGATAAACTAAAGACCGGAGAACTGAAAAGACAAACACGCACCGGTAAGAGTGAGGTGTGGAAAAGCTTCAAATTGATTGTTGAAAATGCTACAGAAACTTGCGTTGGCTTCGCTGAATGTAGTCAATGTGGCGCTTTGCTTTCATACGAGAGCAAAAAGACTGGCACCTCGACGTTCCCTCTCCGCGCCTGCGCAGTTGCGCACTGCTCACACATTCTCAGCGCACAAGAAAACCTCTGCAGCGCAGGGATGAAAGAGCTCCACTTTTTTTCAGCCGCGGGGTCATCTGAATACGGGGGAATCGTCCAGTATTCAGAAACAAAAGTATGTGTCTCGTATTAAACTTCTACCGGTGTAAGCCACGAGCACGCGCAAGCCGCGAGCACGCGCAGCTCTTTCCGCGTGTAGCGGGGGGGGGGGGGGGTGCATGTCGGATGTCGCGCACAGGGGTCCAAGGAGCGCTCAGGGAGTTAGTGTGTTTGCTCAGACACATAAAACATTAGGGGGAACATTGACCTCGACGCTGAGCAGGCATTTAAACAGCTGTACTAGCAAAATTGATGATCGTCAAACATCTATATTATCATTTGTTTCAAAAAAACGCCCCTCACAAATAAAATATGAAATTTCGGGTTTGCTTCGGGCTCGGGCCTGCAAATCAAGTTAATTGGTCGGGCTCGGGCCGGGTCGGGCTTTAATACCCGCGGGCCGAGTCGGGTCGGGCTGGATTTTTTAGGCCCGATCTTACCTCTATCCCCTACCCTGTTTAGGCCCCCCCCATGGCTAAAAGTTGCGAAATGTGTAAACTGAGCATTTGCGGTCCTTTTCTGCGTTACACAAAACCAGTGTTCAAACGGGCGAGTTTGGACAAGGCACCTTATTGACGTCAGATCGGCAAATGCAGCTCCAGCCCCTCCCTCTGTCTCCGCTCAGCGTCCCTGTATATCCCGCCCATAGAGTTTGGACTGTGAATGCGCTAGGCAATGCGAAATGCGTTTTTTTATTTGCCTGGAGGCACATCCGAGTGTTTCTAGGCTCGCAAGTCCCTTACCCGACCCTCTGGACCTCTGAAATACCAGTGGTTTCATTTTATTTTCTGTGTAAATATGCTTTTTTTCATTGCAAAGTCTCTCATCTGTCTTCCTGTGTTAAACACGGAAGCAAGCAGACAGCGGAGCAGAGCTGCGCTTCCAGCGGGGGAACCCCCCCCCGCTCCTTAGCCAATCTCTCTGTCCTTCTCATTTGCACTGAAGCAGAAACACCCAGAATAAAGCATTTTAGACACATATCTAGCCTCATGAAGACTGTCAGAGTCATATCTCATGCAGTGAGTGTTGATTTTGAAGAAGGATTCATTTACAGTATTAGGGAACCATTAAGGAGCCATATAAAAGCATCAAGAAGTACCATGTCATGGGACCTTTAAAGGTCCCATGACATGGTACTTCTTGACATAATTATGTTTGACATAATTATGCATTATTTATATTGTTATTGGCCTTTAATCATGCTCTTGGGTACCTTTGGCATTGCATAAGAATTGTATAGAAAACGCATATTACTTTCTATTAGTCTTCTTTATCTGGATTTGATTTTAATAAAGGGAATTACCATGAAAAAAGGCAATTAAGTCACCTGCCCCAACATGATAATACAAGCTTGCAGTAATGAATGTTATGGAAGAAATCTTTACAACATGTAGATCGATATTTATGGAGATTTCTTCCTTTGACATCACAATCCAAGGAAAATTGGAAAGTGTTCTCTTGAGTGGTTCCCTTTTAATGAAAAAGAGATTAATGAAACAAGCGTGGATGAAGTGAAATTCAGCACCAGGTATGTTTTTGATGTGTTTGTATAATATGTGGATTTTACAGGTCATGCAAAAACATTCTAATATGAGTCAATACTCATGTTAGAATGTTGTTACCTCATCAAAAACATATCTGGAGTTCTGTTTTGTTTCATTCACAGATGTTTTATTAATCCTGGTGTATTAGGCTGTCTACATCTCCAAAGCCCAAAATTCTCTGTTCCAACCTGTGATGTCATGAAGCATTTTCAAGTTAACGGCTCCCTTTTACCTTTTTTTTAGTAGACAATTGTATTTCCTGGGCTGAAATGACCAAAATGATTCTACTGAAAGTGTTTGAAGTTTAAAAACACAGTGAAGCTCTTCCTGTATCGCCACATGACATGAGTATTTTCAGTTCAAGAAAAGAACTCGTGTGTTAAACATGTGTAAATAAAACAAAACACAACTCGATATGGTTGTGATGAGGAAACATTATAACAGATCAGAAAAGAGCAAAATATGGAACCTTTAATGAAACAAGCATGAATGAAGCAAAAGCCAACACCAGCTATGTTTTAGATAAATGCGTGTAAAATAAGGTTCAACCAAGGTCATTATAATAATAAAAATAGTAGATGAAATACTTCCACTAAGTCATAAGCGCTCAGTGTTGAACCACACGCAGGAGAAAGCTGCAGCTCGTGCATTATGGATTAGTGGTCAGCTCATATTTAAAAGATAGAGATCAGGAGGTCAGCAGGTTCAGATGAGCGTGTGGTTAAACAGGGTTAAATCGGTGAAAGCTCTGAATATAAGAGACCAGCTCCGGACTACACACACGCACAAACATGTTAACTACACAATTTATTTATCATTTACAGTACTTATATTGGTACTTTACAGCTGATGTCATCAATAATCCTTGGGAGTGTGAAGCTACCTGAAAGCACTGCTCTGTTAGAAGCTCTGTTAGACTTAGGCCGAGTCCCATTACTCTTTCTTATCCCTTCCCCTACCCCTTTATCTACGTCTTTGTCTTGCCCCTGGATAACAAGCTCAGAGGGCTCGGGGTACGAATGTTCCCCTGAGAAATGGGACACCACTCGATTACCGTTTGCGTCGTCATCCCTTGCCTCTACCTGGCTTCTACGTCTACAGAGGCGACAACGACTGACGCAAACAAGCGTAAACAAATGTCAAGGATTATCGGGTACCTCAGCTCGACAAAAAAACTAGCTTGTTTATACATGAAAATGTCAGCTAAACAGACATCACTACAATTAAAACCGCAACAACAGTTCACTAAAAGTAACGTAGAACATAAGCGTCATAATTGTAAACCATGCTAAACTGTTAATCGATAATTACAACTGCTGAAAATACATTTATGAGACTCCTTGGCTGGTCGATGTGACGCTGCCATCCTGATCCCAAAACCTGCCTGAGCTTGTAGGCGTACCCCTTCGTTCCAAGTCTGGTCAAGAGCTTACTTCGTTCCCTCAGTCGTGGCCCTAGCCCTTGATCAAAATTAAAATCGAAACACCCCTTGCCCTCACATGAACGCGCAAAACCAAGGGGTAGGGGTAAGACAGAGAAATGGGACGCGGCCTAAATCTGATCTTTATTTTAGCACAGTGTGACCAGAAAAATGGCTTTGTCGGAATTACAACAGCTGAATTGATTGGTGCGCTTAAAGCCTCTCACACATAAAATAACAGGACTAAACAGAACTGTGAATACTCGCATTGATCACAGGCTCCTGAAAATGTGTTGCCTGAATCCATTTCGTATTTTTTTCAGTTTTCTCAGAGACCTTATACTTGTTTGACAGTGTTTACTAATGTGTGCATTGTGTCCCCATGGTAACTGATGAACATTCTGCCAAGACACATGTAGAACACCCCCTGCATGATGTCACTGCAAAGTATCAATAACATGACTGATCCTAGCATTAATGAGCCTTTTTAGGTTAGATTTTAGTTGGAGACATTGTTTTGCTTGAAATGTTCTGCAAAATTAGAGGCAATCTTCACTGAGACAAGCCAGTTTCTCCAAATTGAATACTTTTTGGCAATAGAAATGACTGGAATCTAATATATGAAACATGGATGCATTTATAAAGCAATACCATTTTATTATTATGACACGCAGTTGATGGTCCCTCCGCCAGAAAACTATAATTACTACATGCCTAACCAACTTAAATTAACCCATACATTGACATTAAGGCTATGTTTATATGATGACGGTCTGAACAGAATACCCAAAAGTGGCTTCACTTTTTATTCTGTGTTTAGACGAGGGTTTTCGGGAGGAAATCTGCGTGCATACGGTGACCCAAAAGTGTGTGGAATTTGGTTGGGTATGCATGCCAGGCGGCTATGTATACATTATCACACTCACTGCGTGCACATCGAATTGGATTTCTCTAAAATCCAATCCCGTTACTCTGCGGGTGGTCTGAAACTCGTGTAATTGGATAATGGTCAGCGACCTGACTGGCTCCGCTACGCTATGTGGCGCTGTAGTCCAACTACTTCCGGGTGATGGCTACTGAATAAAAACACAACAAACTATGTGGTGGTATACAAAGATGGTGCTCGAGGAGTTTGACGGAGCAGCACGTGTTGTATGTGTTCTTTCCAGCCATGATTATCGCTACTTATGACGGCGTCAGCGCCTCCTGCCACTTCCGGGTGAAATCCCTGGCGAAAATTCGCGGACATGCGCAGTACGCTAATCCGATATCGTGCACAAGGCGGCACCAAGCAGATTACTATTGGCCTAAGCCAGCGGTTCCAATCGGATTCGGGAAACCAATCCCTATACGATCCTTAGCCTGTGCACATGAATTCGATACAATCCCAATCCCTTTGCAATCGGATTACACTCATCCACGTGCACGCAGTGTATGTCCGCGCGCATGCGTAGAATCTTCCTTCTTCTCATCTGCGCCGCGAAAAGCAAAACAAAACATGGCTACCGGTAGCAAAAAAAAAATCATGTGGTCAGACGAAGAAGTTCAACTATTGCTTCAGACCACGTTAGACTACAAAGCAACAAAGGCGCAACAAGGTGTGGACTGGGAGTCCTGCCAAACAAAGTACACTGATATATGGACCGATGTGACGTAAATGCGTACGTGACGTCAGCAGATTTGAGTTTTGCGTCTTGGGCAGTGTAGACGAAAACGCTACGGCAGAACATATTCAAGTTTTCGACTTTGGAGGGCGATTTCAGTTTTTTGCATTTTTAAGCCCCCAAAACTCTGTCACCGTCTAAACAAAAGGCACTTCTGAATGTCGTTTTTACCTGTAAGCGTTCTCGTGTAAACAGGCCCTAAACCTTGTTGTTGATCTGATATTGAAGGATTTCCCTCAAATCGACATACTTTATGGAGCACCAAAAATCAAGTGTACACATTTCAATCTTCACAATGTAATGAATACCTGCCCACACATCCATGATCAGGTGTGAATGTCATTTTTAGTGAACAGGACTGGGCACGTCATACTCCTTTGGAACGCTCATTTCAAATATTATGTGATGAAGATTAGTTTAATTATTTCCCATGATCGCACTGTCAAAAATCCCTAATGTTTTTACTGCCAATAAAGATAGACAGTAATTTTATATTCACGCTAAAATATACACCTGCACTATATTGAACATTTGAGACTGATCTTACCACCTGTATCTTTTGTTGGTAATTGAGGATTCTTTTCGGGTTTGGGGAATACTTTTGTGTACACTTTTAATAAACCAACACATAACACGACTTTTCAGTAGTTCCGTGGGTGCTTACATAAAGAGCAGCTTGTATTTTGCACGTCTTACTCATGACAGCAGTGTGGGCAGTCACGCTTCTGGCATATTCTGAAAACTGTGAAAGTAAAATATTGTATGGCGATTTGTTGGGTGAAATACAGTAAATCCTGAAAGTATATATTTATCTCTATTTCCAGTCACAGTTGCCGCTTATTAAAACTGAACAAGTATTTGACCCTTTTGTAATTTGCTCCTCTCATGTTGTTTACTGAGATTTACTGGAAATCAAATCAAAATATGTTTAACTCCCTGACCGCTGCCCTGGACCTGCACAGCTCCAACAGAATACAGGCTTTGTTTACCTGAGACACACAGGGCAGGGGTCTGAGGGGATGCCGTGGACGATGCTTTCAGGAAAACACAGATCAAGTTTACCATGCTAAGAATAGATATGTTAATGTAAATAATGTAATGTAATGTAATGTAATGTAAATAATGGCAGCAAGGGTGTGTGTATATACAGCTCTGGAAAAAATAAGAGACCACTGCAAAATTATCTGTTTTTCTGATTTTACTACTTAGAACATTTTTGTTTGGGTCTATAAACTACTGACAACATTCCCCCCATATTCCAAATAAAAATATTATCGTTTAGAGCATTTATTTGCAGAAAATGACAAATGGTCAAAATAACAAAAAACACACGTTTTCAGACCTCAAACAATGCAAAGAAACAAGATCAAATTCATTTTAAAACAACATAATACTAATGTTTACACTTAAGAAGAGTTCAAAATTCAATATTTGGTGCAATAAGCCTTATTTTTAAATCACAGCTTTGTGACTTTATTCCACTCCTGGTGCAAGAACTGAAGTAGCTCAGCTTTGTGTTTGTGTTGGAATTCAACAGACGCTGGAATGGAATGGCTGTAATACATGTAGAGATGCTGATTTCAGAAAAAAAAATAAAAATACAGTGGTCTCTTATTTTTTCCCCAGAGCTGTATAGTATTGATTTGCAAACAAACAAAAACAGTATATCCTAATTCTTGTAATATAAATATTCCCTTCAAAATAATCTGGCATAATGGTGCTGCTGCCTTTTCTGACACCTGATATACTAGCTGGACCAACGTCTGACCAGTGGGTTGTTTTGGCCCAAAACGATGAAATAAGTTGACAGAGTTCTATTCTTGGCCATACCTGCTTGTCAAAGCCTGATCCCGTCAGATCTCAGAAGCTAAGCAAGGCAAGGCCTGGGTAGTACTTGGATGGGAGACTGCTGGGAATTCCAGGTGCCACAGTGGGGCACCAGTTGCAAAAACTGTTATTGTGTCCTTAGGCAAGACACTTCACCCACATTGCCTAGAATGAAAGTGGTGTGTGAGAGGTGGTCAGAGGGGCCGATGGCGCAGATTGGCAGCCTCGCTTCCGTCAGTCTGCCCCAGGGTAGCTGTGGCTACAGAAAGTAGCTTACCACCACCAAGTGTGGAGTGAATGAACAATGAACTGTAAAGTGCTTTGGGTGTCATGAAAGGCACTATATAAATTAATTATTCTTGTTTTAAGTTAAAGGCTGCATTGTGTCCATCAAATGTTTTTCTCCATGTAATTGCTTTGTCTGGAATGTAAACCTCTTCTTTCTTCATGGAGACCAAACCAGACTAAGATTCAGGTCAGATCTGTGGCGAGGCAACCCCACTCACAGTCGGAATGCCTGTTTTTCTAGGTATTTTTGAGCTATAGAACCATCTGTAATTTATTAAATGTAAGGCTGCTTAATGTCATACTGTGGAACATTCCAGGCAGATTTCTTTTTTAAAAATGTCCTCTGCATTCGACCCATCCTTCAGGGTTGCTGTGGCTGCCTGTCAGTAGTTGCAGTGGAACCCGTTTCCAGATTTTGAGTTAGACTTGGTCAGGACTACCTTAGCTGGTGGATTTTATCTATTGATAAACGGGAGTGCACCGAGTAAGCCCACCCACACACACACAGGGAGAAATATGCAAACTTTTAAAGCAGGGGTGTCAAACATGCGGCCCAGGGACCAGATCTGGCCCTCCAAGATCTTTAATCTGGCCCTCAGCTGATTTTCTATTAAAAAAATTAATTATATTTTAATTTTCTATTAAAATATTGGTAATTTTCTGTGGCTTTTTTCTGCACAGCTTAGCATAGCAGCATCTCCAGCGTGGCTGACTCCCAGGACTATTGTTTTGACTGTTGACCGTGACACCCTCATCAGCAAAATGTCAAAAATGAGAAAAGTGGACGCCGAGTGCAGGATTTTCCAAGAAAAATGAACTAATTCCTATTTGTTCATGGAAGTGAATTGGAAACCTGTACGCTTGGTGTGTTTGCAACAAGTGACGGTGTTCAAGGAATATAATCTTAAATGGCATTTCGAACAATACAATAACTTGAATGGAGAATTGAGAAGACAACATAAATGAATTATTGCTGGGACTGAAGGAACAGCAGTCTGTAATAGATTTGCGTTTCTCTGGACAAATATTTGGATTTATTGCTATTTTTGGGGTATATATGACCATGAGTTTTCTGATCCGGCCACTTTGGGTTCAAAGTAGGTTGGATACGGCCCCCAGACCAAAATGAGTTTGACACCCCTGTTTTAAAGGCTTGTTCCACCATGCTAATTTAGTATTGGTACTTACATCCTGGTATAGATAGAACAAACTTTTTACCTAATATGAACCCTCTTTTTTCCCCCAAGGCAAGTCTATTAATGCCTCTTTAATTTATTTTCAAAAACAATACCTTATATCAATATATCAGACTATGAATGCATTCCATCCTTATTGAATTACCTTTAAATATTCAATGACACCACACAAATAACGAACGCTCTACTCTCTAAACTATATACCCTATAGGTCTGTTTTTACGCTGAGCAAGTTTGCAAAAGATGTGCAAGACTTTTTATTAGCTCCTTTGCCTGAACTCCCACAGAGCCTCGCATCCCCCGACAACTTTGTAAACTCTTTTTGAAACTTCTACACGAACACTCTTTTGGCAGCTAAAACAATCTGAGAGCCACATATATTTCAGCGAAGGGGGTCAGCTTGCTATCGTACAACTCTCCCAGGTACCATCTGCGAGCCGCCAGTTCAAATTGCATTGTTCTAATCCGTCTAAATGAGAGCAAAAGCTTCTCGGAACACGCTAAAGCTGAGGGCAAACACACCTCCATTCTCCATCTCTCCATCCCACCCTCTCCTCTCTCGCTTTCCCTCTTTTGGCTGTCAGTATTCCCACACGGGCTGCATTACAACATGACAAACTAATCAAATGCCATGGGAACGAAGCCGTGTGTGTGGGAGCCATCTGCGTATGAACTGACGTGTACGATTCAATCCTACCACTGTGTTTCTACTAATAAGTTGTCAAGTGGCGCAGTAGAGGCCCCTGAGCCCTTAAGCTCTTGCTCAAACATGATCTGGGCCGTGCGGGTGATTTGCAGGACAATTGGCTCACTAGGGAGGTCAAAGGTCGGGCGGAGGTGCTTGTCCGAGCCCCCGCGTTCAAGCCGATACACAAGCAGCGTTAATCTCCCAGGCAGTGGAGAAGAATAGGTGAATATGGGAACCGGGAGCAGACTTAATGGAAGGCGCAAAAATGATGGGTGAATTTAATTTGTGTCAAAGTGTGATTGAGATGTAACTTGAAGCCAGCGCTCATACTTTTGTCCATACGATGTAAAATTGTATTGCTGTGTCTCATGTTAAGATAGTGTTTTTGGGGGGCTATATTATGCTATTTTCTGATCTACAGCTCTGGAAAGAAATAAGAGACCACTGCATTTTTTTCTGAAATCAGCATCTCTACATGTATTACAGCCATTCCTGTTGAATTCCAACACAAACACAAAGCTGAGCTCCTTCAGTTCTTGCACCAGGAGTGGAATAAAGTCACCCAAGAACAATGTGAAAGACTTGTGGAGAGCATGACAAGACGCATGAAAGCTGTGATCAAAAAGGCTTATTGTACCAAATATTGATTTCTGAACTCTTCTTAAAGGGATATACCACCCCCAGGTCAAACTTGGGCATCTCCCCACAGTCCAGAGGCTAAAATAAGTGATGGAAAGCGTTTTCCTGGTCACCCAGCCATTGTCCGAGTCTGTCAGCACTGACCGCCGCACGCAGCTGCAGCTACTCCGCGTTAGACTGGAGGCTAACGTCGCCAGAGAAAGATTTCGGCCAAAAGGAATTAATTTGCTCGATGCTTTTCCCAATTACTTTCTGTGTAGTGCGCATTCATATCGAGTGCAAATAAATGTGCAAATCAACACGGAGAGCTTGCCTTGGTCATTTTGGGGTGGGAACTATTTTACAGTGCGGAAAAACACAGCCAAAGCACACAGGGGAATCCCTGTTACGCACCACGTTGGGAGTTCCCCTGTTACGCAGCGTGGTGTGTGCTTCGGCTCTGTTTTTCCGCACAATACTTTGGCGCCAATTCAAACCTGCAAGCCATATTTTGACCATTTGTCATTTTCTGCAAATAAATGCTCTAAACGCTAATATTTTATTTGGAATTTGGGGGAAATGTTGTCAGTAGTTTATAGACTCAAACTAAAATTTTCCTTTTGCCCAAACACATACCTATAAGTAGTAAAATCAGAAAAACTGATCATTTTGCAGTGGTCTCTTATTTTTTTCTAGAGCTGTATGTTAGAATGTTGTTTCCTCATCAGAAACATACCTCTAGTTGTGTTTTGTTTCGTTCACATGTTTAACACACAAAGAGTCCATTTTGCGTAATATTTTGTGGTTTGGTTGGATATATAATAATATTTTGTCTTTATGTATGATGCATAAATAGGTGCCTCTCATTGAAAACCAGGAAGAGAGATGGAGTGCTATTTCTAGACCTGAAATATGAACCATCAATGCATTCGCAAGTACTGTAACACAAACAATGCAGAAGAAATGTGGTTTTCCTGAGTAGCCTGTCAAAGCTCTCAAATGACGACAAAGAAGATTTATGAAAACGTCGAAGCAACATTACCTCAGCGTGTATTAAGAAAAGAAACGCTCAAACATCTGGTCACAATGTGTAAAAAAGAGGGATAGAGTAGTCCATGTCAACAACGAGGAAAAACTGATTGACGGCCTCAGCAGATGGTTGCGTACGTCTACCATCACTCTATTGCTACTTTGCAGCTGATGTCATCAATATTTCCTGGGGGGGTGTGATGCTAACTGTAAGCACTGCTCTGTCTGAAGCTCTTTTACTCAAGTTTGACTTAATCTGAGCTTTATTTGAACACAATCTGATCAGAAAGAGCTGATTTAGTTGGAACTGCAACAGGTGCTTAAAGAAGTTTCACACATAACATCACAGCATTAGCCAGAAGTTTTTTTAGTTAGTCACTCTCACATTTTGCTGAAAATCAAAGCCCTAAATAACACTTTTTTTTAATTTTTATTCTACAGCTTTCAGACGATCTAAAATCTATTTTGTCTATTTGGTAATGTGTGCATTGTGCATTGTGAGATGTATACATTAGTAACTGTGAGTGCGGCAATGCGCCCCACTAGCCTCGGTCTCGGTGTTTCTAGAAGTTTCTTTCCGACGCGTCACGTAAAGTAAATAAAGTCTTGAATCCAAATTTGTCTTTTCTATCTTTACTAAAGTGAAAGATCATACAGAGCGGGTACAAATAAGGTGAATAAAGAGGGAAATGGAAAGATGAATTTCTGAGGCTTGTGGTTTTCCTATGTGTGTTGTGTTAGGCTCTGTATGTGTGGTGATGTCCTTCTTGGCGTCTTTGCGTGTCGTATAGCGGTGAGCTCCTGCCTGTCACTGGGAGACCGGGCTTCCTTGTCCTCCGTGGCTCCCGACAGGACTCACCCTACGTTGCGTTGTCGACGGTGCTACTGGTTCTTCTTTGCTGTCCGTACGTGCCTTGTAGCATTGCGTTTTCCCGTCTGTCACTTGGGAGACCGTGCTTCTGCGCTTCTCGGCTCCCGACGGGAATCCGTCTTATTTGCTACCTGCGGCTGCTACGTGACGTTTCACGTGACCTCCTTGTTACGTGACGTCCCACGTGACGTTCCTACGTTGGCGTCCGTCCGTACGTGCCTTGTAACGGTGCGCGTTCCCGTCTGTCACCCGGGAGACGGCCGATGTTACACTCTTGCTTGGTTATTACACGACGGTCAAAAGACTGTGTAGCTTCTGTGGTCCAGGACGTCTTATTACCCCATCAACCCTTGACTCGAGGTAACCTCCTGGCCACCAGACCGCGGCTTCTATCCACACTACCTATGTAGCGTGGTCTCTTTCTTCGTGTGTGTGTGTGTGTGTGTTATGTGTCTTGGTGAGGTGTGTCTTCTCCGGTGTCTGTGTGCTCTCTGTGTCAGTGTGACTCCTAAGGTCTGCATTTATAGCAGGTAAGACCAAAGATAAAAGAACAAGGAATAAAGCTAGATCAAAGTCATCCAATCAGAAAGCATTTCCTGAACCTGAAGGCGGGACAAGAAGAGCTGCTATAAAAAGAGTATTCCAGAACACAGAATGTACGAAATGGCTCCTACAAGTAACATTTATTTTGAAAGAACAAAATGATAATACTAAAGATGTTGGCTGTACTATAACATGCTGACTGACTGTAGTGATTGTGCATTGTATCAGCTGTTCAAAAACACATTTTATTTTGAGAATACACAGTAAAGGTCCCATAGTACACGGAATTGACTCTTATGTAAGTCAAGTTAGAATTCTGTTCTCTCATCAAAAACATAACTGGAGTCGTGTTTCGTTTCATTCACACATGTTTGAGTAATCCTGCATTTTTGGTCTTTCGACATCTCCAAAGCTCAAAATGCTCTGTTCCACCTTGTGATGTCATGAAGTGGTGGTTTTCAAGTTAATAACTAACTACCTTTTATCTTTTGCTCAGTAAAGATTGGCAATTCCAGGTCCGAAATGATCCAAATGATTCTAGTGGAGGTGTGTGGAGTTTAAAAGCACAGCGGAGCCCTTCCTGTACATGACATCACAAGGTGGAACAGTGTGTTTTCTACTTGAGAGGAAAAACTCAGCCTAAATATGTAGGATTTGTGTTAAACATGCATGCATGATTCAAAACACAACTTGGAGTATGTTTTTGATGAGGAATATACGTCAGAAAATTGTGCAATATGGGCCCTTTAATACAAATTTCCATTATTTTATCAGTGATACAGTGCGGAAGCCTTTCCCAATTTTGTTATGTTTTTCCCTGACATAATGACAATAAACACTGTGAGCATGTCAGCAGTACTAATTCAAGGTAAGTTGTATTGTTTTCATCACCAGAACAGTTTCTACGCTACGCCACAACAAAGCCTTAAATCAATATTCTCCAAACGCACGACTCGTAAAAGAGAAAAGATCTCATTATTACCTTGTACTAACCTGCATTTACAACAAAACAGATCTTTACAAGACAGGGATCCTTTAATCACAGATAAATAACCCACCAAACTATTTATACCCTTATTGTGTGTGGCTGGCAGACTGAAAGTATGCTGTCTGTGCCTGTGTCCGTGTATGTATGCTGCTGCTTCCTGTCAGCTCTCTGTTCAAGTCTAAAGCTGTCTCTCAGAATCCAAATGCGCCAGATTATGGGTAATTTGATTCGATTATACACCGGAGTTTGTCTCTCATAAGAGCCCAGTGCCCCGAGCCAGGAAACAAATGATATTCAGTTTGATATCACAGACTCTAAATGTTTCCTGTGAGGTGAGTACACCAGTGCGGCGCTCATATCAAGTGTAAGCACATTATGGTGTATATATATCAGAGTGAATGGGCCAAAAGTAACTGCTGAAGACTTTTATGTTTGTGCACTAAACATAAAGTGACTATATAATGCCATTTGATTTGATTTGATTGGACACATGTAAAGATCAAGAAAACGCTTCTCAACTGGCTCTTGAAAATCCCTGAAGAGGATATCTTACATCAGTAATCCTCAAACTATGGTATGCAAGCTCTTTCAGGTGTATTAGATTACATTTAATCCACATTTTTGGCCTCCTCTGATTTAATATTGCAATTGTGTGTTGGAATTTGCCAATGTTTTGTTTTGATCAAAGGAGAAGTTTCAATTTGTCAACTGGACAAAGTTTGTTTGGTTGAAAACGTTTCGCCGCTCATCCGAGAGGCTTCGTCAGCTCTGGCCCTCATGCTGGTTCGACCCTGTTTATATCTAGCTGCAAGGGAGGAGCCTGAACCTATCCCCACTACTCTCTTTTGTTTTACGAATTCCTCTGGCGTCTTGTATTAGCATATCTATCAGCCCTATGCTAATACAAGACGCCAGAGGAATTCATAAAACAAAAGAGAGTAGTGAGGATAGGTTCAGAGCTTTGTTCAGGGGAGCTAGCTCCTCCCTTGCAGCTAGATATAAACAGGGTCGAACCAGCATGAGGGCCAGAGCTGACGAAGCCTCTCGGATGAGCGGCGAAACGTTTTCAACCAAACAAACTTTGTCCAGTTGACAAATTGAAACTTCTCCTTTGATCATGGATTCTACCTGGACGACTGAGGGACGTTTCACGCAATGTTTTGTTTTGTTTTTGTGTTTTTCAACTGAACTGGCAAGGAAGCTAAATCATCAATAATTTAAGTTATGTTTTGGAAAGCAGGTGTGGGATTCAATAAGTTTCCTTCTTCCCACTCCTTTTCGAGCAAAAAACTATTGTATTTGACTGTATTTATTTCTTTGTGCTGACCTGCTCAAAATGAATAAATAACTGAAATGAAATGTGTAGTTCTTTTTAAACCTGATTTGGTAGTACTTGCAAGGCTAAATATTTTTAGGGGGTAGCTAATGTGAAGAGTTGACTGTCTTATCTTTGGCCTTAGTTCTGTTTATAGAGGAGGTTTTTTTGTTTGTTTTTTTGTCTCAGTGGTACTACTGCTAACTTTAATTTGCATTATGCATATCAAAATGATGCCACAAATGGAAACAATCACACATTTGGTATTTGGGTCAGTCTTTACTTTAAAATTGTTGCTGTCATTTATCCACATTTTAATTAAGTTAGCATACGATTTGAGACACAAACATTTAATAGTCAAATATATATCTATATGCATGCTATGATATTCAGCCATATATCTTACTGCTACACCACGTGGTCTCATACATCAGCGGCCATCCTGAAGCCCCTAAAGTCCCTCTTCAAAAAAACTTTGAAAACACCTCACAGAAAGCCTCTACAGTATCACTATTGTAATATTGTAAGTAAATATTTTGGATCTTGAAAGTTATCAGGTATTTTTGGATGCTTGCCTTGTTTTTAAAGTTTTAAATGGACTCATTCCTCCACCATTAATGGATTTTATAAATAAATAAAAACTACTAACTGAGTTAACACGAGACCATTGACCAGAGGAGATTGGAACATACAGAGACGCAGGACCAAATTTGGCCAAATGGTGACGTCTATCAGAGAATCACACTCATGGAACACATGACCTGCTCATGTCAGGAACTGTGGGTCCTTCTCAACCTTCAAGAACACTCTGAAACATTGGTTGAAAAATAATCAAACACGCTCACACAGATAGATTTTCTTCTTCTTGGACCCTCTTAAACTCAGAGAATGGTCTATTGCGGTTAAGTTGCTGTCATGTCTATGTGCACTTCTGTTTCTTTTACGCGTTCCTCTAAATGTTCTTCCGTTCTGACCTGCCTTACGATAACGGATGTAACGTAGCTACTGAGCTAATTCCGGCATATTTACATTGAGGCTGTTTGTTGTCGTCTTGATTAATATGCATCGTCCTAATTCGAATAAATAAATAAATAATAAAATAAATAAATCTCTCCCTCACAACAGATGAACGCTGTCATTGTGTCCTTGGGCAAGACCGCCAACTAATTCCCAGTGTCGTGTTTGCATACACCGGTGTATGAGTGTGTGAATGGGTAAGCGACCTGTGCTGTTACCTGATGACTGATGACTAAGGACTAAGCATCCCAGGACTATCCTAGGAATATTCTGGAGGAACTAGAGGGGGAAGGGGGGGAAGGGTCTGTACTCAACTGACTAGTGTAAGAAAAACGATAGTGTTTTTGAAATACAGTCTTCATGCGTGAAAAGTCCCTCAGTCGTCCAGGTAGAATCCATGATAAAAGGAGAAGTTCAATTTGTCAACTGGACAAAGTTTGTTTGGTTGAAAACGTCTCGCCGCTCATCCGAGAGGCTTCGTCAGCTCTGGTTATTGTACTGGTTAGACACTGCTTATATCTCGCTGCCAGGAGGCGCGTCCTACACTGAAAAAGCTCTGAAAACGAACCCCCCTAATCTGTCTCTTTGTTTTCCAAATTACTCTGGCGACTAGTTACGACCCCCTATTCAACGTCTAACGACCCTCTCCACCCCTCTGCCCTGGCTCGTCTGCCCTAATGTTTCTTTGTCTGTTTTGACGTGGTTTAAGAATGTCTTCATGATAACTTTCTGAACTGCTGTAAAATTGCATCTGCTCATATAAAAGCCCGAGCGCCGATCGTGACAAACGTCGGCTGATTCCACCTCCCACTCTCTCGAGGACTGCTATCGCTCTAATAAACTGCAACACTCAATGAAAATATGGATATTAAGAAGCAAGAAAGTGCTAAAGCTCCTCTCTGGGCGATGAGCTTGTGTGAAAGATGGCAGTGTTCAGGGCTGTTTGCAGGTGATGCTGTGTGAAGCGCGCTAAGTAAACACACAGACTCTGATTTTTATTCCTCTGGTGCTCTGCTCGGAGGAGGAGGGGGCCATCCCGGCATATGTTTTATGGAGAGGCATAACTCTGACAGATACAGCCACTGCAGCCAGCTTCACAGTCACTCCAGAGCTGCTGCTGCTGCTGCTGTGTACAAGCTGCTCTGGCGGACGCGCTTCTCAAATGATTGAATAGTAAAAAAAGAGTTTAAGATTTTGTAGTGGACTGTAATCTCGTGCTGCCGTCAGGATCTTGACACGTTCCTTGAGGATAACTCATGAAGACATATAGCTGTGAGCACTTAAGAGTTTATGTGGTAACTTCTGCTTTTGGGAAAAGTTGATGTAGATAGGCTAAATTTCACTTTTAGAATATCAGAACCCTAACCCTAACCCGCTAAGTTATTAAAACATTTCACCGAATCTTGTGTTTCAAATGTCCGTTATGGACTTATGGCTTCCACGATACCTTTGAACTCTTAATATTTGAATTTTTAGAAAAGTCTATGAGAAAAATGAATGGAAAATCGACTTCCCGAACTGAAGCTTTGAAGTGGGCAGGACTGTGGAGCTCCATTGGGCGGTAAGAGACATCAATTGGCTGGAACACGATGACACGTATTTATAAAACACTTTGCCCTTCTCACATAGCTGTCCGCCACAGCTGTCACATAATATTTTCTGTATTTGCATTCTTGTACTCTTGCCCACCCCCCTCCCTAGCGTAATGTTTTCCAAACAAAGAGAGACCTTATGTAAACCATTCCACTGTATAATGTCATATGTGTTGTGACTACTGTCATTGATTATATCTGCATTCTCCATTCTGTTCATGTGATTGTATCTGCATTCTCCATTCTGTTCATGTTCCTTTTAATCATTGTGAAGCACTTTGTGTTGCATTTATTGTATGAAAAGAGCTCTATAAATAAAGACTTATTTACATGGCCAACATATTAGTATGTTTAATGACTTACCATCAGTGGCATTCAGTGTAGTGTCAAAGTTTTGGAATGTTCAAACTTATAATACAGTGAACCCTCGCTGTATCGCGGTTCACTCTTCGCGGCCTCGCTGTTTCGCGGATTTTTTTTTCCAATTTTTTTTTTTTTTTTTCAATTTTTTTTATAGTGTAACTTTTTTTTTACAGTGTAACATTCTGTCCTGCGCCCTGATTAGCTAAGAGACTAGACCAGGACTAAACCAGGTCTAAAGCAGGTCTAAACCAGGACTAAAGCAGGTCTAAACCAGGACTAAACCAGGTCTAGACCAGGGATGGTAGGGACAGACTCTCAGATTTCCTTCACGAGAGCGCCTGGGTGACAGGAGGTGTGGCCTTTGTTTACTTGCACGAGCCATGGAAGAGAGTGCGAGCCGGACCATGGAAGAGCCAAGAATCAACATGGACTCTTCCAAGAATCAACATGGACGGGCCCGCTGCGGCGTCCGGGGGAGCCGCAGCGGGGAGAGGACACTCGCGCGCACTGTGGAGACAGTGGCTCTTCCCCGTGAGAGGACGAGAGGATGAACCCGACCCCGTCCTAGAGAGCTGTGGAGTATTGGCGACGCATTGATAGCGGTCTGATTTTGGAGCCGGGGTGAAATGCAACCAACTCTTGTGAGCGCAGGTTAGTCTTACCTGGTCTTGTGGTGCTCAGAGGCGTCTGTTGGCGGTTTGGCACTGTTAGCAGTGGCTTGAGTCTTGCCCAAAATGATATCCAGGTCGCTTTCCACTCGACTTTCGCACATGGCATGGATATGTGGTACCAAAACAAACGCACGTGTCCGCGCGCACGTGCCCGCGCGCACGTGCCCGCGCGCACGTGCCCGCGTGTCACGTGCCCCCGCCCCACTATTAATATATTTTAATGAAAATCTACAAAAGTTTGAGTGTTTAAACAAGAGAAAAATGTGAGAAAATGTTAATACCAGTCTCAGAAAGGTGTATAATGTGTCTGGTGAAGCGTTTTCAGCCTTAAAACATGTAGAATAATTGTAAAATATAAAATTGTCCTACTTCGCGGATTTCACTTATTGCGGGCTATTTCTGGAACCTAACCCCCGCGATAAACGAGGGTTCACTGTAGTTATAACGCCACATTAATCAATCAATCAAACAATATTTATAAGGCGCTTTTCATACAAAATTGTAACACAAAGTGCCTTACAGTGGTCAAGGATTAGAAGATTGACCTTTATTGATCTCGCACAGGAGAAGTTGTTTCTATATTTGACCCGGGGACCATCCCCATGATTTTGTTTTGTTATTTAGGCTTTGGTCAGGCCCTAAGCTGGAGGATTTTACCTATGGCGCATGTTTAGGTTGGTGGGGGAAACCGGAGTGCCCGGAGGAAACCCACCCACACACGGGGAGAACATGCAGTCTCCACACAGAAAGGCCCGAGAAAGGCTCTAGTTATAGAGCTTGGGACCAGTGTCAAATGTCCAGAGATACTGTATAATCTAAAAAAAAATTAAATAAAAAAAACATGTAAAAAGTAAACTAAAGGCAATAACTTGATTATACACTGCTGGACAGGGTTGGGAAGGTTACATTAGAAATGTATTCTGGTACAGTTACTAGTTACCCCGTAAAATATGTATTCGATAACGTAATCCAAGAACCATAATATTAAATGAATGTAACGATGACTTTAACACCAAATATCCTATAACAACAAGAAAACAATAACATTTTGTGCATTACAAAAGAAACTGAGGAAAGCTAATTTGAACAGTAGCTGATAGTCCTACAGTGAAAGTGCACAAGTCTTGACCACATAGTACAGTTTATGAAGAAAAAAATCCCCTTATCTTCTTTAAAAAATAAAATAATGTTGAAATTTCCACCCGCTAAATGCGTTCTTCTGGGTCGAAGCCATGCCAGTTGCAAGTTTGTTCCATAGCACTGCCATAGTGTACAACAGTTTGTTCTGTTATCCCTCCATCTCCAGCTTTTAAATGAAAAAAATTAAATAACATAAAATCCTTTCAAATTGTAATCCTGCTAAATAATCCCCATTTTCACTAAACGTACCTGTAATCTGAGCACGTCTTCTTTCCTTGTAACTGTAGCAGAATACAGTTACCTTTTTTTTGTATCCTTTACTTAACGCCGTTCCTTGTATTCCGTTACCCCCCAAGCCTGCTGCTGGAATACTTCTGGTAAATACATCTATCACAATACAATAGCAGCGCTTTTGAATGAACAATAACTTTAGTATTTAGTATCTTAAAATCTTAAAATTCTCCATTGGTTTAAGTGAAATAAGGTGTGACAATAGTCTCTATTGTGAACAGCCAACATAACAAGTTCATTATCTTTTTATCGTGGGTTTTATCACGTGCCGTTTTCCTGTAATCAACTCTGAGGACTTTGAATGATCCAAAAGATAAAATATTTTGCTGCAGAAATGTTTTCTCGGAGCCTCAAGCGAGAATGGCGATAAAAACACACCGAGATGTATTTTTCACCACATTGCATCGTAAACATAAACATGCTTTAATAACTCACACATAAGCCTGACATATGAGCCTTCACCATGACTCACACGCGCCATTGATTTCCAGTAATCTCCACAATCACATCTCTCGTTCTTCTGTTCTACACGTCTTGAACTTTGACCTTTTACCATATGAAAATGCCTCACTTCATAAACTTAGCCCTATAAAGTGATCAGACACTTTTAACGCACTGAGCCCATTATAGCGAAGGGAAGTGTGCTTGATTTTCCATAATTGTTCCTCTCTGGTTCATTTCCTGATGATCATTTCTTGCTTATTTCAGTGCGGTGCAGCTCATTTAACTTGATGTGCATTATGGGACCAAGACAGCGGAACAATCACGAACAACTGGAGCCCAACACTGCAGTCTGTCTCCACTTCTCGCCAACTGCTTTGTGAGACCGTCCACACAGAAAGTCTAATGGATGTTAAAAATGATAATGTATTATGTGTCACAAGGCTGGCTGCGTTTAAAAATGTGTATGTGTTAAATGTGCATTGTGGAACTTTTCTGGTGTGGGTCTGTAATCTGTTCCTCTCCATGGAGATGTCAAAGGTGCATTATCCCTAGAACACTTTCACTATAAAAAGGTAATTTTCCGGGTAATTTTATATTACCCAATATATTATACCCAACAAAAAGTACTTGTCATGAAAAATAGATCAAAATATAACAACACATGATAAATAACAGTGGTTTTCTTTTATTTTCAACTGTGGTATGTGTAACAAAATGGGGGGAATAAACAAAAAACAAAACAACAAAAAAATTCTGAAAAATTAGGAATATGAGAACAAAAAAAAAATAATAATAATAATAATAATGATAGTGGAAACTTGGTGTTTGGTCCACCCATTCCTGGGACATGTGAGACTTCCCTGGTGAAGCTCAGACTCCTTGACACACGAACAGTTGCAGGAGAGAGGAACAAAAAATATTTTTTCAGTGGGTAAAAATGACCAGTTGACTAAAATATTGTTTTCACCATAAGAATTCCCTTTGAAATCACCACTTTGTGATATTTATTCATAACCACTGCACTAAATAATTATAGCATACACATTCCAGGACCACTCTTACTTACCTATTCCTTACATCCTCTTACATTAAATTCATTACATTCTTACATTCCTCTTTCACTGTTGCCGGGTGAAAGTCACCTGAAAGCCTGTAGGAAAAAGTGTAGCCTGGGAATTCCCAGGCCGCTTCCGTTCGTTTCGAACTGGAAGGCGGCCTGGAAACTCGTCCAAGCGAGAGTCCCAGATTTAGGGCCCCAATCAGAGAGCGGGGGAGGTGTGGCAAGACGGTGACGCGTACTACATGACAAACGGAAGCTTGTAGTTTGAACTGACAACTGACATGATTGGCTATGGACTTACGTATACGCTCAATGATAGACATTCATAACGCCCAATAAACGGCCGTTGGCAATCGCTAACCACACCTCCGCTACGGGATTTTTCGAAGCGAGTTTCCAGACCCATATCTCACTTGTGATATGGTCAGGTGTTAACCAGACTAGAAAAAGTGGGCTTTGGGGTAGGGAAACACCTACACCTTCAAAGATGTCAAAAACAACAGTGAAGCTCCCCAGGGACCCATGACACTCAGAAAAATGCAACAATCTGAAAATCATGTAAATACTTTTGCTCGGGTAAAAATCACCTGGCGATAGTGCTCTAGGGTTATGTAAATTTTCTGCTGGAAGGTCCGTCAAATGCTTTTCTCCATGGAGGTGTTACTACTTTGTTTGGAATGTTTTGCAGTATGGTGCTAAATCTTTCAATCTTCATGGAGACCAAACCGGATCATGTTACAGGTCAGATCTGTGGAGAGGTGACCCCGCTCACAGTCAAAATGCCTCCTTTTCTAGGTATTTTTGAGCTATAAAACCAACTGTAATTTAATGAATGTAAGTTGAATGTTTGATATCAAACTGTGGAACATTCCAGGCAGAGCAATGGCATATCCATAGAAACAAGAAGGTGATGGACGACCCCCCCCCCCCAACCAAAAAGTTACACAGTGCAATGCTTTGGTTTAAATTGTCCACAGTATGGCATTAAATTAATCTGTCTTGCATTTATTCAGCTGCGGGTGTTATTTATAGCTCAAAAATATAAAAAAAATAAAAATAATAATTCTTACTGTGAGTGGGGCCGCCTCTCCACAAATCTTACCTGTAATATTGCTTGCAAGTCTCCATGGAGATACTCTATGGTCATACTGTGGAACATTCTAGGCACATCTCCATGGAGACAAGCAGATGATAGGATCTCCACTGGACATTTAATGCAAAAAAGTTGTTTTTAACAGATCAAAACCACTTGCTAAAATAAAACTCATAAGCAAGTACATTATGAAAAAGAAAGATCTAACTATCTTATTTCTAGTAAAAATCTGACATTTTTCATAGGACTTTTATATGTATTCTAGTGATTCTGACTTCATCTGTGAAAAAGGGCTTATCAAGACCCAAGAGGCGGGATTTTGAATCGAATGTTCCTCTGCAGAGCTGGTTAGCACTTATGAGAGGACGTCAGAAAGCAAAGGACAAAACTACAGCGCCTCAGCTTCACAAAAAGCCCAGCCATTTGTCTTTGCTCCAAAAGGTTCAGAAACAGATTCAGTTTGATTGGAGGTGTTTAAGGAAACATTTGTTGGACTTTAATTTATTCTCTCAACTCTGAAGACCAGTTCTCTGTTTGACTTATATTGGGCTGAAATCTGAAAAAAGAATTAAATACCTTGAATCTTGGCTGACCATTGCCTGGGATCCAAAACACACACTTGGTGCATAGACAGTATAAAGAAATGGACTAAAGGAGTGTGACGTCACCCATAGTGTTCAACTCCAGGCAAATGAAGCAACTATAGGGTGAATTTAGGAACAGGAATTTATTTACTGACAAAATATTGAAAATAAAAACCCCAGGATCATATAAAACAATTTGATACAAACAAGACCAAGTCACAGAGAGAGGAGTGACAATTTTTCAATTGTAAATGGTCATGGTAAATGGTAAATGGTCACATCTTTATATAGCGCTTTTCCACCTTCAAGGCACCCAAAGCGCTTTACAACAAGGACTCACTCATTCACACACACATTCACACACCATGCTCCTTTCCTAATTGGAATGCAGCAGCTATCTATCAGATGGGCGTGATTGACAGATAGATCATGCACACGTATTATCCATTGTATTGGAAAAAATAAAGTGAAAAAAAAAATCACAGGGAACTGAAAAACATTGCTGATGTCTGTAGAATCAATGAGCGAAGCATTAAACTCATAAAACTTCATCAGAGGCAAGATAAAGTTGATTGTATTTGTAAATGATGTGACCAATGAGTTCCCGGCTCTCGTTTGACCGGGCGTGAGGACTAGGCCTGTCACGATAACACATTTTGAAGTACAATATATTGCTACAGAGAAATATTGTGATAACACTGGTCTACAAATTTTTGGACTCGATCTGCTTCAGAGATAAAAGTGGCTAAATCTCATTTATATTGATAAGATGAACTGAAAATCAATTGATAACTGTGCTGGTTAGCTAATGTATTCAAGATATTTAATAATATTGTTTTACACTCAACAAAAATATAAACGCAACACTTTTGTTTTTGCTCCCATTTTTCCCGAGATGGACCCAAAGATCCAAAATTCACTCCAGATACACAACACTACCATTTCTCTCAAACATTGTTCACAAATCTGTCCAAATGTGTGACAGCGAGCACCTCTGCCCCGCCGAGACAATCCACCTCACCTCACAAGTGTGCCACATCAAGATGCCGATCCGACATCATGACCAGTGCACAGGTGTGCCCCAGACTGCCCACAATAAAAGGCCACCCCGAAATGTGCATTTTTTTTTTTGCTTTATTGGGGGTCTGGGGACTCAGAACCAGTCAGTATCTGGTGTGACCACCATTTGCCTCATGCAGTGCAACACATCTTCTTCGCATAGAGTTTATCAGATTGTCAGTTGTGGCCTGTGGAATGTTGGTCCACTCCTCTTCAAAGGCTGTTATGGACGAAGAACACAGGTGTATTTTATTGATGGCATTTTGAATGCACAGAGATACCGTGATGAGATCCTGAGGCCCATTGTTGTGCCATACATCCATGAACATCACCTCATGTTTCAGCAAGATAATGCACGGCCCCATGTTGCAAGGATCTGTACACAATTCTTGGAAGCTGAAAATGTCCCAGTTCTTGCATGGCCAGCATACTCACCGGACATGTCACCCATTGAGCATGTTTGGGATGTGCTTGACCGGCGTATACGACAGCGTGTACCAGCTCCCACTAATATCCAGCAACTTCGCACAGCCATTGAAGAGGAGTGGACCAACATTCCACAGGCCACAATTGACAATCTGATAAACTCTATGCGAAGAAGATGTGTTGCACTGCATGAGGCAAATGGTGGTCACACCAGATACTGACTGGTTCTGAGTCCCCAGACCCCCAATAAAGCAAAAAAATGCACATTTTGGGGTGGCCTTTTATTGTGGGCAGTCTGGGGCGCATCTGTGCACTGGTCATGATGTCGGATCGGCATCTTGATGTGGCGCACCTGTGAGGTGGGGTGAGCTGTCACACATTTGGACAGATTTGTGAACAATGTTTGAGAGAAATGGTAGTGTTGTGTATCTGGAGTGAATTTTGGATCTTTGGGTCCATCTCAGGAAAAATGGGAGCAAAAACAAAAGTGTTGCATTTATATTTTTGTTGAGTATACATCAAAATCGCATCTGTTTATACAATAGATTTAGGCATTTTTGCTTCAAAATAATATTTATATTTTGAAAATATTTAACTTGCACTTCTTTATCTGTCAAGAAATAAACAAGAAATATCTTAAGACATCAGGTGCACACAATTTCGAGGCATCTCTCTTATGTGAAATCAAAAATATTTGAAACTCTAGACATATTAAAATGAATGTGTTGGAATGTGCAGACAGGCTTTCAGATAGAACTGGTTGCTTGTAGACACACTGTACCTTCTGATAAACTACCGTTTTTGCCTTATTTTGCATAAATTTCTTATTTTGACCCAATACTACACCTTGGAAACTATAGCCAATCAGCACTTCTGACTTACTTTTTCTTTATTAGTGACCTAAACCAAGAAAAAATTTCACTACTTTTGTTCTGGAAGCATTTTGCTTGTAGACCAGTGTAAGCGATAATATTGAAACTACTTTATGTTTCTGTAAAGCAGGATAATCCCAGTAAACTCATTTTTAAATAGACAGTATGATTAAACGGCCTGACTTGCAACCAGTAAAAGGCAAAATGACTAATGATAATTAGCCATGAATGTCATTTATTGTACTCTGTACAGCTCAAATCTTACGTTATTGCATAAAAACGGCAAAAATCTCACCACTATTGCAAAGAAAAAATACCCACAATAAATACTGATCCCCAAAATATATAATTCCAGCTTCTATATATTGAATGACAAGTTGGTATTGTGTTTATCGTGACAGGTCTAGTGGAGATAGATATCTGTAAAAATAAAAAAAAATTTAAACACAGAGAGTTACCGTTGACCAGGCAAATGCTTAGGTATCCCCAACATTAATAGTCGGCCTGTAATCATCACCCCTATTCTAGCTCTGCTCTTTACCCTGTGTGCGATCTGCCTACCTCAGTATACAGAGCGTGCATGTTAAAGCGCCCACCACCGCACCCAGGAGCCGACGTATGACAGTGAGTGCCCCGCGGTGACGGCCCGGGCCTCGCTCTGACAGGCCGGTCTGTGGGGACACGTTGACCCCTCTGCCCTGTCTGTGTTTGTTTACCTTCCTCCACACCTGCCTCCCATCGCAGGGCTGAGACGGAGAGCCCCGAGTGGACAGCCTCTGAGCACCTGCCACAAGATAACCGAAGCTTGACCGCCACGCTGGCCATACACACTGAGTCGAGCAGAATGCACTGGACATGAGGAGAACAGTCTTATCAATGGGCTGTTTTAGAGGTGAATTACATAACTTTCTGAGGGTCTGCCACTTGCTTATCTCTATGGATGTTCTTGCCTGGAATATTCCACAGTAAGCTTATTTCTTTACATGGAGACAGGCAGGTGAAGGCACAAATCCAAGTTACAGGTTAGATCTGTGGAGAGGCAAACAATGTAATCATTTTAAAAGTCCTATATTATGCAAAAGTGACTCTGAGAGAAGGATTTTTTCCTACATTTTCTTATTTACTTATTTTATTAGGCCCGAGCGCTAAAGCGTAGGGCCTATTGTAATTGTTCTGCAGTGCGAAGCGAAGCGCTCTCCCCTTTTTAAGCACCTAGCACTCATGTCAACGACTGGTGCCCGCTGACCTGGCACGGTGGCATCGCCCGTGGCCGCGATAGCGGCCAAATTGTAATTGTTCACCCCAAAACACTCTCGGCCCACCAGCGTGCGCAAAACAAAGCGCAAAGCGCTTTGTTTTGCGCACGCAGCAGAGCGCGAAGCGCTCTCCCCTTTTTAAGCACCTAGCACTCATGTCAACGACTGGTGCCCGCTGACCTGGCACGGTGGCACCGCCCGTGGCGGCAAAATTGTAATCGTTTTGTGGGCACACATGACATCGTGCACGCAGTGCACGATGTCATGTGTGCTCACAAAACCAGAGCGCGAAGCGCTCTCCCTTTTCCAAACACTCAATGCCACACTACAGTGACACTCATAGGATCCAATAGCACAGACTGGCACTGCCCATTGCCGCGAAAGCGGCATAATTGTAATTGTTAACCATCGTAAACGCCAAAAATGTGTATTGGGCAAGTGAGTAATCGATGAGGTCAATGACGAGCGCAACGCGCTCGTCATTGACAATGGACCCCACGGGTGCGTTACTGGACGCGAGCCCTTTCCATTGATATATATATTGCCACCATAGGTGGCACTATATTGTTATTGTTCTGGTTTTTCTTATTATTTATTCTTATTATTTTTCTAACCCCTTTTTTCAGGTTTCGGGTACTTCCCACGGACGAAAACTCATGAAATTTTGCACAAAATTCAAGAACGCCAAAAAAGGAATTTACAAATAATCTGTATTAAAAAATCTTAAAAAATGGCTCGACAGCGCCACCTGGAAAATCAAAATACATTACGCCTATGGCTATACCCGAAAAATGAACTTTGTCGTAGACAAATGAAATTTGGGTGGTGGATAGGTCATGTCGTTACAAACCAAAAAATATATTATGCCGTTGCTAGGCGACCAACAGGAAGTCGGCCATATTGGAACGAGCACGTGACCCGGCGCCGAAGGCGGAGTTTCCTGTCCTCGTATTTTAACGAACTCCTAGGGTTTTTGACCCAGACTCACCAGAATCGTGCTGTATCATCTAGACAAGTGGGACATTAAAAGTTGTTAAAAGCGTTCTAAAAGAGTGAACGGTGTTTCCGTGACAACGCCACAAATTTCGGGTTCGTTTTTGCGATTCGCCATCAACTTTCGACGAGCGATAATTCGCGCATACTTTGGCCGATTTCACTCAAACTTTAATCGTTGGTGGACACCCCGGCCCTGAACAGATTAATATAAGAAAATCTGAAATGGGTGCTATAGCGCCACCTAGGGAGATTGCATGGAAGCGCAAAATTTTACTTTGTCGTAGACATACCAAATTTGGTACACATATTCATGACGGGGTCTCGATCAAAAAACTCAATGACACCAACACGCCATGTCCCATCGTGTTGCCATGGCAACAGGCCAAACTTCTCTTCTTGCCAATGGGACACCCAGGAAAAACTTTGTCGTAGCCAAACCAAATTTGGTACACAGATGCATCATGGGATTAGGAACAAAAAACTATATTACACCGTTGCTAGGCGACCAACAGGAAGTCGGCCATATTGGAACGAGCACGTGACCCGGCACCGAAGGCGCATTTTCCTGTCCTCGTATTTTAACGAACTCCTCCTAGGGTTTTTGACCCAGACTCACCAGAATCGTGCTGTATCATCTAGACAAGTGGGACATTAAAAGTTGTTAAAAGCGTTCTAAAAGAGTGAACGGTGTTTCCGTGACAACGCCACAAATTTCAGGTTCGTTTTTGTGGCTCGCCATCAAATTCGACGAGTGATAATTCGCACATACTTTGGCCGATTTCACTCAAACTTCAATCGTTTGTGGACACCCCGGCCCTGAACAGATTGATGTAAGAAAATCTGAAATGGGTGCTATAGCGCCACCTAGGGAGATTGTGTGGAACAGAAAAATTTTACTTTGTCATAGACATACCAAATTTGGTACACACATTCGTGACAGGGTCTCGATCAAAAATCTCAATGATGACCCTGGGGCATCTCCCATCGTGTTACCATGGCAACAGGCCAAACATCTGTCCTTGTCATTAGGATTCTCTGGAAAAACTTTGGTGTAGTCAAACAAAATTTGGTACACAGAAGCATCATGGGAAGATAAACAAAAAGTATATTACTCGGTTGCTAGGCAACCAACCAACCATTTTGGATAGACCATGTGACCTGGTGGCGAAGGCACCATTTCATGTCAAACTTCGACGAGTGATAATTCGCTCATACTTTGGCCGATTTTACTCAAACTTTAATCGTTGGTGAACACCCTGGCCCTACACAGACTGATATAAAAAAATCTCAATTGGCCATAATAGCGCCCCCTAGGGAGATTGCATGGAACAGAAAAATTTTACTTTGCCGTAGACACACCAAATTTGGACCACACATTCGGGACAGGGTCTCGATCAAAAAACACAGTGACACCCCCACTCCATCTTGCATCATGTTGCCATGGTAACAGGTCAAACAGCTGTCCCTGCCATTAGGATGCCCGGCATAAGCTTTGGTGTAGCCACACCTAATTTGGTACATAGATGGTTCATGGGAATAGGAAAATGGCGCGTTAGCGCCACCCCCCCTGCGAGTGCAAGCGAGGGCCGATCATCGCCGCTTGCGGCTATATTTATTATTATTACCGTATTTTCCGCACTATAAGGCGCACCTAAAAGCCTTCAATTTTCTCAAAAGCCGACAGTGCGCCTTATAATCCGATGCACCTTATATATGGATCAATACTGGTTAATCATGGCTACCATAGACAGCCACTACTGTAGCTTCTCTTCTATGCGCCTTATAATGCGGTGCGCCCTATATATGAAAACCGTTTTAAAATAGGCCATTCATTGAAGGTGTGTCTTATAATCCGATGCGCCTTATAGTGCGAAAAATACGGTACTTATTTTGTCTGGTTGCACTTAATTTTGTTCTAATTTTCTTTTGCACTAAGCTGCCTGGAGCTAATGTGGCAAGTGCATTTCTCCTGTGTGAGATCAATAAAGTCTTATCTTATCTTATCTTAATGCAACTTCAGATTTGTGATGAGGAAACAACATTATAACATTAGAGTTAGACAGTTAGAATGTGTTTTTCAAGGTGTTTCAAGGTATTTTTACGCAATAAACACAACTAAAACTGAATCAGCACAAGATACGTTTATTGTGGACCATTCCATGCAAAGCAATAACATCTCCGTGGAAACCAGAAAAGTTACATAGCGATAACGGTGATAGAAGAAGAAAACCTTATGAAAAGTGCCAGGGCAGTTTCGGGCACGAGATAGAAACACTGTCTCAATACTGTGAGAGATTATATAAGTTCCACACATAGTCATAGAAATCCTGTCAGGTAATGGGCTGCAGAGCGGTGAGTGGAGCTGGCACATCTACATTTACCTGTGCACTTATTAACAGATGGGAGACTGCACATTATCAGCTGGAAATCCCAAGTGCAGTTTTACATACAGGCAAAGCTATTTTTACACCATTGCTATCTGTCAAAAATGTTTTACACTTACTATTATATTGTTTGTTATATCAATATTACTAATAACACTATACATATACTAATGTTATGTACCTTTAAGGAGCCAGATTACACTGTTTTCTGATCTTTGTTATAATGTTGTTAACTCCTTAAAAAACATACCTGGATTTGTGTTTCATTTCATTCACACAGGTTTAATACGCAAACTCTGAATTAAACTTCACCAGAATTGCTTGGATAATTTCAGCCATGGTATAGCCGATCTCTGCAAACAAAAGGTAAAGGTAGCTGAAAACTACCACTACATGACATCACAAGGTAGACAGAGCATCTGTAGATGTAGACAAACTAATAATAAAGAGTTACTCAAGAGTTACTCAAACATGTGTGAATGAAACAAAACAACTCCAGGTATGTTTTAAAGGAGGTAACACCATTCTAACATGGCTTAAAGCTTAATTTATACATACAGTACAGGCCAAAAGGTTGGACACACCTTCTCATTCAATGCATTTTCTTTATTTTCATGACTATTTACAGATTAGATTCTCACTGAAGGCATCAAAACTGTGAATGAACACATGGAATGATGTACTTAACAAAAATGTGAAATAACTGAAAACATGTCTTATATTCTAGTTTTTTCAAAGTAGCCACCCTTGTCATGCACAGAATGTAATCTCGGAATTTGGTACAAATCCAATAATGTTGACATTTCATGTCTATAGTAGGGGGCGCTATAGTGTTACCCCAATTAAGGGGGTGAAAAATGTGATTTCATACTGAGAAAAAAATAATAATAAGAAGAAGAAATTGGTGAAGAATAACAGCCCTCACCAGTTGCCAATTACTCTGTTACTGGCTTGGGCCAATAAATAGAAAACATTAGCCATATGTGTTTATCCATTTTATCCATATATACAGTATTTATCCATACTGTACATACACAGAGCACACACACATATTTTCAAAACAGATGAACGTAGATGATCTTAAATACTGTCCTAACCCTTCCCCAACACATGGATAATGATGCATTTTTACTGTTTGGTGTCAAATTGATATTAATAATATAATATAGTATTAATAATAATAATAATAATAATAATAATAATAATAATAATAATAATAATAATAATAATATAATATAGTGTTATGGTAGGATATGTTTTGTTTTGAATTGTTAGTTTATAATTTGCCAATCATTCCATAATTAGACTATAGAACCCTTGGCCACCAACATACAGGAGCCCGCAAGCCCAGAGGACAAAAGTCTTGTCCAGGTTCTTCCACCCCTGGAGGAAAGTGCTCTTGTTAGGGCAGTCTGTGATGAGTTGGAGCAAACAAGGGCAAAACTTGAAGCTCAGGAGAAAATCAACAAAGAAAAAGACCTGGAGTTGAAAAAACTGCAAGGCCAGATAAAGGTACATAAGGAGATCAGGTACCTGTACAACTCTATGGTGCTTGAAAATGTCCAGCTCAAGCAAGAGCTTGCAAACTCCAAAAGAGTCAGGAATAAGACTGATGATCTGGAGATGCTCAAAGCTTCTCTCCAAAAAAAAAAAGATAAAGAGCTGGAAACCCAAGTGAAAGTGTATAAAGAGATCCACTATCTCTACAACACTTAGAAACTGTGCAGCTCAAAAAAGAGCTCTCCAGCAACAAAAAAGTCCTGGAAAAAACAAAGGGACAACTTAAAGGTCCCATGGCATGAAATTGTCACTTTCTGAGGTTTTTGAACGTTAATGTGAGCTCCCCTACCCTGTTTAGCCCCCCCCCCATAGCTGAAAGTTGCAAAATGTCTGAACTGAGCATTTGCGATCCTTTTCTGCGTTAGAAAAAACACAGCTCAAATGGGCGATTCTGAACAAGGCAACTATGTGATGTCACATCAAAAAATGCAGCTCCACCCCCCGTTTGTCTTTCTACCCACACTCTCTGAATTCACGCCCAGAGAGTTTGGACCGCGAATGAGCTACGCAATGCGAAATGCGTTTTTTTATTTGCCTGGAGGCACGTGCTTCTAGGCTCGGAAGTCCTTTATCTGAGCCTCTGGACATCTGAAACAGCAGTGGTTTAATTTTATTTTCTGTGAAAATGTGTTTTTTTCATTGAAATGCCTCTCCTTTCTTCCTCCGTGCTTAAAACGCAGAAGTGGGAGACAGGCACAGATCACCGCTAAAACAAGGAACCAGCGGCGCATTTGCCCCCCCCCCCCACCTGCTCCTCTAACCTATCTGTGTCCTCCTCATTTGCATTCAAGCAACAACGCCCAGAATGAGTTGTTCAGAGAGAGATTTTCTGACTCTGACTGTGTACATGTGTCTTTCTCATGCACTGAGTCTTGATTTTGGAGCAGGATTCATTTACAGTATTAGGGAACCATTAAGGCACCATATAAAAGCATCAAGAAGTACCATGGCATGGGATCTTTAAAGAACAGGAAAATGTACTGGCTGAGAGGAGAAAAAGGTTGGATCCAGAGGCCAGCAGAAACCAAACCACTCAAACCAGTGGTACTGGAGTTGGTGGAGATGTAACCCACAAAGACAAAGAGCTCTCCAGGAAGGTGCAGGAGTTGTCTTCTGCACTCTTCTCAGCAGGAGAGGAGGTACGTCTCCTGAAATTTTGTTGTGAAAGTGAAAGTGTACAGCCATTCAAATTCTTGTCCCCACTCCCACAGAGGTCCACTTCTAGGCGGCGCTCTTGAATCAGGTCACTATGGGCATTGTCGCAAAGCCCGTTTTATCACATTTTTTACCGGACTAGTCAATCTCATACCTGGTTTGGGCCCTCAAAATCGTGATCATTTGCAAGGAAAATAATAATTGAGAAGGTGAAGAACAATAGCCAAATAAATTCGATTTTTTTTTTTTTTTTTTTTTTTTGGATACAGTTTGACTGGTTTAAAAAAACAAAATTGCCAATGGGTCAAGTCATATTCCATTTAAAGTTAGAAAGAAAATACATGTTGTGCTTTACATAAATACAATAAAATATAAGGAAGTTTGTCCACTGATTAGTAGAGGATGTCAATTTGAATCCTACTCTCGACGTAAACATCCTTGGTTGAGCGGTCAGACCCACTAGCCCCCAGGTCGACGTGCGAATCTAGCTCCCACAGATGAATGCTGTTGTTGTGTCCTTAGGCAAGACACTGAACTCACGTTTCCCCCAGTGTTTGCGTACACTGGTGTGTGAATGTGTGTGTGAATGGGTGAGTGGTTCACTGATGTAAAGAGCTTTGAGTGCCTTTAAGGTAGAAAAGCGCTGTATAAAATGTGACCATTGTCTTGCTCCAGGACACAACAATGGGATGTCATAATGGAAGTGGTTCATTACCCACCCCCCACATGGGATAATTGAGCTACTCCTACGCATGAGTCCACATAAACTTCTCCAGACTTCTTGTATTAAGTCAGTGCACAAATATGGGACTTCGAGATGAATATATATAAATGTGTTGACATTTAAAATTGAAAAATTAGGATACATTTTCATGTTAAGTGACTATCTTAGCGAGTCAACAGGTTCTTCTGATCCAAAGCATTTCATTGCATTATTGACCGGCATATGAAAAATAAACAATCTTGAATCTTGAAAATACACATACACAAAAAAATACTTTCAGTCAACCAGTACAAAAACTAAAATCCTATTGTTAATGACTGTCTGAGGTCATGTGAAGCAAAACCCCCATTATTTATACTCAAACATTTAAGTACTTAACAGTTCTTCATTAGGCACTTTTCCATTTTGGCAAACATGACATTCAAACAAGAATCAGTCACTACAATAGACTCTGAATGCATTTGGCCTTTCATTTCAGAGGTTAAAACAAGCGCACAACAATTACTCCAAATCTGAATCTCTCTGACTCTCCGGGCTCTGAGCTCTTTCTCTGTAGAGTAATTATGGAGAATTATTCCAAAGCAGCTGGATGTGTACAGAGGCAGCCGCATCCTCGCATTATAACGATTGTTTTGCAAATGCAGCTGATGTGATTGTGTTATGTGTGTGCGCCTGTGAATGACCAGCACCTGCTCACCACAATGCCCGTTTTGTAACTCGGGTCTCAGGCAATCAGCACTTCAGTCTGTATCTGACTAATAGTTGTAATGTTATTCAAATACAGTTTAATTCAGTGTTGTACGTTCATTAAATGGCACATAATGTAAAAAGTAGTTCAGGTATATAGAATGTGTTCAGGTATATTCCAGCATAATGAGCATTACATAGGCTCTTGACTGTCATTTAAATTCTACTGGAAGTTTTTGGGTCATTCCAGAATTGGAGGACATTTGGGCTTTAAAATTCTTGAAAAATAATCTTTCACTTTTCTGATTTTCTGCTACATATTCATCAATAATAGGTAATAAACTATCAAATGCTTGTTTAGCTCAGTATACGGATCAATGGTACAGTTTTTATTACATGATTTATTTGGTGGAGTAACTCTGTTATTCTAATCACAGAAACAGGGTTGCAGGTAACAGGGTTTCAAATCAGCACTAATGTTTATCTCAGGAGGAGAAGCTAGCTGTTTAGCTAGCTGTTACTGCTAATCAAGAGGAAAAACTTATTTATGCAAATAAGTAAAGGGAAAAAATGTCTTATTCTGATCATATGTATAACAGGGTTGCATGAGGTAGAGTGAGACATTCAATCAAGGCTAACAATGTTATAAAAATATGAAAAATAGAAGAGAAGACAAACCTTTGCTCTACCTATTCTTTTGGAAAACTGTTTGATAATGTCAAGTCCAGGGGATCATGTGGTTCTGCTTTCTTCTTCTTCTTCTACCACGCTAAAATGTTCTGGTAACAGGGTTGTGTGCATGTTGTGGGACACATGTTCCATGAATAATAATAATTATTTGAAATATTATGTCTATTAAAATGTTACAAGACAGTTATAAGAGATGGCAATGGAGCAAATAATACAAAAATTGTAACTATTTTATTTGAGATTCAGTTTGGCCATTATAGGGGTGGGACAAGAGGAAAATGGCATTTTGGGGGGTATTCCAGACTTATTTGGTATTTTTAAAACTCATTCATCTTCTTCCGCTTTTCCATTTTCTGGGTCGCGGGGGCAGCAGTCCAAGCAGATCTGCTGCCCAGAACACAATGCACCAGCCCCCATGAATCCTCCCGCAGGTGGTGGGTCTGCATTCTACTTTTTTTTGTAGATTTGGTCTCAGGACAAGTAAATTCACTCAGAATTTGTATGTTTTAGTATTTTGTATGTGGATTATTCAATATTTGATGGGTGAGACGTAAAATTTCCTCCAATTCTGGAATGACCCTTTTATCTTACAATAGTTTTGTGTCTTTTCTTTCTTTCACTGACAATTAATTCGTTACACTTTCTAAAAATGCCAAATCTGTACCAAAGCAGCAGAAATTCATATGCAAAGAACATTTCATGACCTTGTTGATAGCCTTGGGCAGAACTACCTTAACTGGAGAATTGTACCTATAGTGCACGTTTAAGGTTGATGAGGGAAACTGGAGTACCCAAAGGAAACCCACCCAGACACGAGGAGAACATGTAAACTCCACATAGAAACGTCCAGGTGACCCAAGAATCGAACCTGGAACCTTCTTGCTTTTAAAGTGTGACTGCTGGTGAGACCAACAACCCACATTTTTGAGCTACAGCATACAATTTTACCCAGAATCTGAAATCTTTCATTGCAGACTGTCAAAATCACGCAATGGAGACCTAGTTTAAAGTGTAGATTGAACAAAGAGCAAGTTGAACAATGAAAACTCCTTTGTTTACAGTAAACTTGCAGGAAAATGAATTAGCTCAGTGATGCCCCTTTTTAAAATAACCCTTCTTTGTATTGTCCAAGTATACAGAAGTACCATTTACTTTCTTGCAGAACTCAGAACTGGGTAAAAAATACTTTTATTTGTCCAGCTACAAGACAAACCCCAAAATAGATATAAAATTAATCTGTGGTTCAAGTACTGGAACAATAAATCTGGACAGAACAGTGGAGCAGAGAGTGACCTGTTCAGAGACACCTTTAGTAGCCCTTGTGTCATGACGCTAACTGAATGAGGGCAGAGGTGGGAAAACAGAGCCCAGCCTCCATTTGATTCTTGTGTTGGCTCGATTCTGGTGTAAGTAACAGAGTGTCATCCCCTCTCGGCCTGTATATTCCCCCTGGGGTCCAAGTCAATATACCATTACATGGATTAAAAGAGGCTCTTCTGTCCGCTGCTCCTCCATCCTGCACAGCAAATAGCTTCTGATTTTTATTCATGGCTTTCTATCGCAAAGAAATAGTTGGTAAAGAATGTGTCAAAGCAATTTTAGTCCTTTACATTAACCCACTCGGAGAAGAGCCGTACTGCTGAACCTCTTGTATCTTAAGTAGAAAAGATATCTGAACGGGGATTTAAGATAAGATAAGATAAGATAAGATATGCCTTTATTAGTCCCACAGTGGGGAAATTCCAGTGTTGCAACGCACAGATCAAGAACAGCAAGAAAAAGTACCATGCAATAGAACAATATAATAAATAAATAAATAATGGCCTAGGATAATTAAAACTAGACCTAAAAAATAGACTCTGGAGTATAGCTGAGTATTGTAGTGCAAATAAGTTGAATGACATGTTAACAGTGTTCGTTGTACAGTCTGACAGCAGCAGGAAGGAAAGACCTGCGAAACCTCTCCCTCACACAGCGAGGGTGAATCAGTCTGTCACTGAAGCTGCTCTCCAGAGCAGACAGAGCGTCCTGTAGGGGGTGAGACTCATGGTCCAGCATAGAGGTGACCTTAGCCAGGACCCTAGCCTGGGAATTCCCAGGCCGCTTCCGTTCGTTTCGAACTGGAAGGCGGCCTGGAAACTCGTCCAAGCGAGAGTCCCAGATTTAGGGCCCCGATCAGAGAGCGGGGGAGGTGTGGCAAGACGGTGACGCGTACCACATGACAAACGGAAGCTTGTAGTTTGAACTGACAACTGACATGACTGGCTATGGACTTACGTATACGCTCAATGATAGACATTCATAACGCCCAATAAACGGCCGTTGGCAATCGCTAACCACACCTCCGCTACGGGATTTTTCGAAGCGAGTTTCCAGACCCATATCTCACTTGTGATATGGTCAGGTGTTAACCAGACTACCAGGACCCTCTTGTCCCCCACCTTCTGCACTGAGTCCAGAGGACAGCCCAGGACAGAGCTGGACTTCTTGATGACCTTGTCCAGCCTCTTCTTCTCCCTCTCTGTGATGCTGCTGCTCCAGCAGACCACACCGTACAGGATGGCTGATGCCACCAAAGAGTCATAGAAGGTCTTCAGGAGTGGCCCCCTCACTCCAAAAGACCTGAGTCTCCTCAGGAGATAGAGCCGACTCTGGCCCTTCCTGTACAGCATATTTAAGCATATAGGTATACAGGTACAGGTACTAACTTTTTGTTGGGGGTCCGTCACCTGCTTTTATCATTGGATATGCCATTGCTCTGCCTTGAATGTTCCACAGTATGGCATTAAACAGCTCTACCTTACATTTATTACATTACGTGTGGTTTTATAGCTCAAAAATACCTAGAAAAACAGGCATTCTGACTGATCTGCCCTTTAACACCAAACGGAAACACTCCAGACAAAGCAATCCCCATAGAGAAAATCATTTGACAGGCCCTCCTCTAGAAAAGTTACACAATGCATCTTTATGGATACCTTGTTAAGAATGAGTGGTGGAGGAAATTTAGAAATTACTAATGTTGACGTGTTTTTATTCTTTCAGTTTATACCTGGATTTGCTTCAAGGTCAAACTTGAACAGATTCTTATTTTATTTTATTTTTCAGTGAAATATGAAAATGTATTTAAAATATTTAAAACTCCAATACACCATGTTATTGCTTAGCCTGAAATGTTGACACAGTATAGCAGTAAACATATCAAGTATTGCCACCAGGCCATGTTACTCATCTGTATGTGATGCAACCCCACACGGTGAGAATGCATGTTTTTCAAGGCATCGAGTATAATGCCATACTGAAACATTTCTTGCCTGTGATGTAAAATACACACTTCTTCAATACTTTATGAAGATGTGAGTCTGGCCAGTGATAAATCTCCCCAAAACATATGGCTGCTTTACAAGAAAGGAACAAAATATCACAGGGAACTGAAAATCATCACAAATTACTGCACAGTCAATGAGCAAACCACCAAACTGTTAATCTGAAGTGAGAAAAGATTTATTTTATTTGTAAATATATGTAACCAATGTATCACATACAGCTCTAGAAAAAATAAGAGACCACTGCATTTTTTTTTTCTGAAATCAGCATCTCTACATGTATTACAGCCATTCCATTCCAGCGTCTGTTGAGTTCCAGCACAAACACAAAGCTGAGCTACTTCAGTTCTTTCAGGAGTGGAATAAAGTCACCCAAGAACAATGTGAAAGACTTGTGGGGAGCATGCCAAGACGCATGAAATCTGTGATTAAAAATAAGGGTTATTGCACCAAATATTGATTTCTGAACTCTTCTTAAGTGTAAACATTAGTATTATGTTATTTTAAAATGAATTTGATCTTGTTTCTTTACATTGTTTGAGGTCTGAAAACATGTATCTTTTTTGTTATTTTGACCATTTGTCATTTTCTGCAAATAAATGCTCTAAACGATAATATTTTTATTTGGAATTTGGGGGAAATGTTGTCAGTAGTTTATAGACTCAAACAAAAATGTTCCTTTTGAACAAACACATACCTATAAGTAGCAAAATCTGAAAAAAGTGATAATTTTGCAGTGGTCTCTTATTTTTTTTTCCAGAGCTGTTAAATAAACAGGTGTGACTGCACAAACATGTTTCTGGATTAAGACGCGACAAAGGGTGTGCGGACCAGACTGATATAATCTGTATGAAAACAGAGATGTGATTGTGGATTTGCCTTGCAAGACTGGCGACAAGTAAAGCTGTGTGGTGCTGTTAGTCATGTTACAATGTTGTTACCTCATCAAAAACATACTTGGAGTTGTATTTTGTTTCATTTACATATGATTAAGTAATCTTGCATTATTAGTCTGTCTATATCCCCAAAGCTCAAAATGTTCTGTTCCACCGTGTGATGTCATGAACCAGTAGTTTTCAAGTTAACAGCTATATATATATTTTTTTACTTTTAGTTCAATAGAGATTGGCAATTCCATGGGTGAAATTATCCAAATGATTCTAATGAACGTGTAAACAATTTTGTTTACTGTTTTAGAGATGAGCTCAGCCTAAATATGCAGTCTTTGAGTCTTAAAGGAATATTAACGTTTGTACAATCGGAACCTTATTTCGTTAATAAAACAACGCCATTTACTCACCCATAGTACTACTACATAGTAGTGTCATTTGGAGCATTTCCAGAGATTTTGTAGTTTAGAGATATCCGGGTAACGTGAGTGCTCGAGGCAGGCGATTGCAGTCACCAAATAACACAAACTTTAGCACTTTTCAAATCACAGAAACTCAACGTTAGTCTCCACTTTCGCTGTAGGCAAAAGTGGCCTGTAATCCGATATCCATCCATGTTTTCATTGGATGACGAGGACAGTGTGCATGCGCGCATTCCCAGCTGATTTGCAGATAACACGACGCTCTCAGCTCTTGGTTACAGTCATAAACATCTCCGCTTGAGAAAACCCAAAATGGTGCGAACATGCATTTATCCCGGTTGTGAAAACCAAATGACAGCTTGGATGAAGTTGAGTTTTCACAGGCTTCCTCATCACAATCCGGAGTTATTGAAGCTGTGGCTACTTGCTTTGAAAATGGACTCAAACACGAAACCATGGATGGATATCAGATTACAGGCCACTTATGACTCCAGCGAAAGTGCAGACTAACATTGAGCTTTTGTGATTTGAAAAGTGATAAAGTTTGTGTTATTTGGTGACTGCAATCGCCTGCCCCGAGCACTCACATTATGGATATCGCTACACTACAAAATCTCTGGAAATGCTCCAAATGGCACCAAAGTCCAATGGGTGAGTAAATGACGTTTTATTAACGAAGTAAGGTTCAGATTGTAAAAACGTTAATATTCCTTTAATCATGTGTAAATAGAGATAATGCCGGGGATATGGCTGTACCATTTTTATAGGACATTCAATCTCAACTAAAACGTTCAAAAAGTGTGTCTAAAATGTGACCAGAATAAAGAAAGAATTGATTTTTATGTGTTATAAATTAGTACAGGGGCTAACTACATTTAGACTTGTTCCAAACAGTGAAGCAAACATGGTTGGAGGTGGTTACTCTATAAAAGGCTCTAAATTGTGTGCACCTCCAACCTCCAACCATAACTCCAGGTATGTTTGTGATGTGGAAACAACATTATAAGATAGATCTGAATATAGCGTTATCTAGAACCTTTAAAGACTACGGTGCAAACAGTGGATTATTGAGTGATATTTGAATTGTTAAAATGTTAGTTTAGAAGGATTGTTTTCTTCAGTATACACCCACTCAATGATATTGTCAATAGCTTACTTGGAGCATAATTAGCTGTTGGCTCCTCCATGATCTTGGCCCAAAACCAGCCATAAGTTCGACATTGACTTGAAAACACGAGTCGGAGCAAGTTCTAACTCAACAACACAACTAACTTCCAATAGTTTGCACAATCCAATTTCCTGATTATTCTAGTGTCCAGCCCAAAGACATGGCCAGAGTACTGATTTATGTGGCCAATTAAACTAGTGCTAATACTGTGTGAAGGGATTTGTCGGGTATGCAGAGGTTAATGATAATCCTCTTCCAGATAAGTGCGCTGGAACCAGTGGGACTTGAGTCTGCACTTTGTAGTCCACTTTAATGTATGGACAGTTTAAACATCACATAGAAGAAAATACCCTGAGATAATGTAACTCTCATGAGAAGATCCTATTTCTTGCGATTAACCTGCAACATTTTTCAACAAAGAATTATGAACATTAAAGCTTGGCCTCCCAGGATGCTGATAGTGGAGTCCGCCGTATAAGCCCGCCAATAAGAGGTAAGTTCGATTCACTTGAGTTCCATTATCCATTGTCCAACTGCTGTCATTGGTGAACCTGTCCTTTGTGTCTCCTGTCTGTATAGTCACCTGTCCATGGGGTCACTTGACTATGGTGTTACCTGCCCATGGGATCAAATGTAGTCACTTATACAAGTGACTGTTATTGTGGTCAACTGGTCATATAAGTTAAGACATGTCCATCTGTCCATAGGGTTAATGTCCATGTCCATACATAAGTTCATGGAGTTTCCAGTCTATAGGGTTGTCGATGAAGTCACTTATACATGAAGCCATTTATTAATCGGGTCCATGGAGTTACCGGTATGTGGCCATACCAGCTTGCCAAAGCCTGATCCCACCAGTTCTCAGAATCTCAGCAAGGCCGGGCCTGGTTAGTACTTGGATGGGAGACCACAGGGGAAATCAGGTGCCACAGTGGGGTGCCAGTCGCAAAAACTGTTGTGTCCTTAGGCAAGGCACTTCACCACATGGCCTAGAATGAAAGTGGTGTGTGAGTGATGGTGGTGGTCGGAGGGGCCGATGAAGCAGATTGGCAGCCTCGCTTCTGTCAGTCTGTGGCAACAACAGTAGCTTACCACCACTAAAGTGAGGAATGAATGAATAATGATCTGTAAAGTGTCTTTGAGTGTCCAGAAAAGGACTATATAAAACTGATGCATTATTATTATGTCTATAGGGTCATACATGGAGTTAACAATCTACCTATGGCATCACCTAAAGTTACCTGCATGAGATCAACCTGTTTGTGGTGTCACCTGTCAGCGGGGTCTCCTATAGATGGAAGTTCTCTTTTTATGAGGTCCACTGTCCATTTGTGGGAACCTGTGCACATGGTCACCTGTTCATAAGGTTTGCTGTCTATGAGGTCAACTGTCTATGGAGTTATCAGGGGTTACAGGTCTTTGACGTTACCTGTTCATCACGTCAACTGTCCATAGGGATACTTACACAAAGATAATCTATTTATGGGGTTAATTGTCTATATGGGGTCACCTGTCCATAGGGTTTGATATCCATTGGGTCAACTATGCATATGGTCACCATGATGTAAAGTAACCTGTCTATGAGCTCCCCTGCCCATAGTGGTCACCTGTCTATGGAACTATCTGTCCATGGGATCGCTTGTCTGTGGGGTCAACTGTACTTGGGGAAACCTATACATTGTTCTTCAAAGTCCATGAGACAAGACAGACTTGACACAAGACATACTTGAGTTTGCATGTCACAAGCATTAGTAATGCTGGTGGGGTTTACAAAGTTTCCATACTGAAATTAGTCTAGATGTCAATAGCTACAATAGATGTTTGCATGATTAAGAGATGGATGCTGACTGTTCAGAGAAACACTGGTTATGAATAATGGAAAGGAGCGCTCACGCTAACCAGGGCTGAAGGATGGGCTGGCCTGAGAAACTCTTCAATTAAACAGTAAACTGCCTGAGATGATATCTGTCATGGAGCATGTCAGAGAGGGTGCAGGGCTGGGTGGCTGTGTGGGTGGGTGCCTCGTCACAGCTGTGCACCACTGGAACTGCTCACAACAGATTGAGTCACTATTGCTACACATTAGCACACAGTGGAACAGCCCAGCCAACAGTCATCACAACCGGATATACAAAGCAATGGAGGGAATGACTAGCTCCTCATGAAAGCTATTTTAAGTCTATTGGAAAAAAAAAAGCCTGCACAGATGTCTGAGCTTAAGGATCCATGGATAATAGATATATTATGCATTTATAGGCTTGTAGATTAGTTTTGAGTTTGCACAATTGTCATATTACAGTACAGTTTGTTAAGGATTTGAGCATCTGCAGCATATAAACATACAGGCCTCTTGGTGTGACTGATTAACTAATTCTCCACCTATGCAAGAATTCCTTGTTGGGAGCACATTTGCACCCATTTTTTTTTCTTAATTCAGACAAACTCCACACTTTCGTCCAATGGAATGTCAGGACACTACCTTACACATCTATATCTGCCCACAGGACTACTTTCAGTTCTTTTCTCTTGTTCTCCCTTTGAGCCAACATATTCTGTTTCTTCTTAAACGAGCTATTCTTTCTTTTTATTTGTTTGAGTAGAGAATGACATCAATTTCCAGTAAAACTGCCAGACACGTCCATATGGGCAAATGTTTTGGAATAATTACTTATACATTTTTGACAATGCAATGACACTTAATTTTTGTCGGCTTCAGACTGTGTTTAAGCATTTGGTCTACAGCATCTTTAATCATGTCTTCCCCTTCAGCGGGGGAGGATCTTTTTGTTCATTTCATTTGACATATAGTTTACACAGAAATACTATCTGTCCCAGGTCAAGCACATGTGTTGGTCGCAGAGGTGTCAAAGTACAAAACCAGTTGGTTCTAACGCTAAGGTGAGTAGATACAGATGGAAGGCCTAAAAGGTAATTAAATTATTGATGAAAAGTTTTTGCACTGATGAGTTACAAGATACATTTATCTTTTATGAGCTTTTAAAAATGTGAGTGAAATTCACAGAAAATGACTAGGGCTTTAGTCATCTAAACAAATTCTCAGCAAATGCCCTGCATCGATGAACCAAAAGGAAAGGCACAGCATGGCACTGGCAAATGCTCTCAGAAGATTAATGAATGGCTGTGAGTATTAATTACAACTCATTTTCACATCCCATTATTCTTTATTCCAGTCAGTCATTTGCAGCACTGGACCGGGCACAGAAACTTCTTTGAATTCTTTTCTTGCCCAAGAACAAGGTCTGATATTGGATGGAGCTTGAATTCCGTCATCCACCACAAGTGGAAGCAATCTCAAAAATCGCCAGTTCTGAACTGCATCCCCACTTAGTTTTTCACTCCTGGGAGAAATATTTTCTATCATTATTTGAATTGATTCTTCATTGCAGGCGTGTAAAATGTTTTTCCTTAACAACTATTTTATGAACAATGCAATATCATAAAAAGCAATGCCCTCAAACAAACCATGCTGACGTATGGTGGAAGGCTGGCTGAGCTGACATGAAAATAGTGCTGGAGTGTGTAAAGGGAGAGTCAGATTTGATGCCACATACAGGCACTCTGTCAGTAGATTTCACCTTTGGAAAGACTGATTGCTTGTGTATTTCACAATAATGACAGAATTTTTCAACAAACCTCAATTGAAGCTGGCTGTAAATTGTTACCACAAATGGCCACTTCTTTGTCTGATCTTTGACGTAAACACCAGACATAAAAGCCACATGCTCCAGGATTTGGAGGTCTTTTAGAGTTTGAAAATTTCTATGTCCCTAATTATCCCTAATTTCTATGTCCTTATCTTACTCTCTGCATAGAAGAGGTCCAGGTATGATGTGGACCTGTTTTGTGGGAAAATATCAAAATACTAACACTTTTCTTTCTAGAAAATGTACAACCTCGAATGCATCTAACAAACCAACTGAAGAAGGGTCTGGTAATAAGATAAGGTAAGATAAGATAAGACTTTGTTGATCTCACACAGGAGAAATTTACTTGCCACAGTAGCTCCAGGCAGAGAAAGTTTGAACAAGAATGAAGTGCATGCAGGCAAGAATAAAAATAAAATAAGTAATAATAAAACAGTAACTAGGAGAGTATGGAAAAAATATTGCACTTTTGGACTATACAGTGGAGTTATACAGTCTGATGGCGGTGGGGATGAAGGATCTGCGGTAGCGCTCCTTCTTGCACTGGGGGTGCCTTAGTCGGCTGCTGAAGGAGCTGCTCAGCTCCTCTACAGTCCGGTGCAGAAGGTGAGAGGTGTCGTCCATGATGGACGTAAATTTGGCCAGCACCCTCCTCTCATCCACCTCCTCTACAGAGTCCAGTGGACAGCCCAGGACAGAACTGGCCCTCCTGACCAGCTTTTATTAGTCTTTTCCTGTCCCGTTCTGTGCCGCTCGGGGCCCAGCAGATGACAGTGTAGAGGAGAGCAGAGGCCACCACCGAGTCGTAAAAAGTCTTGAGCAGGAGGTGGAAGCGACTCTGGCCCTTCTTGTACAGGGCGTCGGTGTTGTGGGACCAGTCCAGTTTATTGTTGAGGTGAACACCCAGGTACTTGAAGCTGTCCACAGCCTCTATGATTGACTGGTGCCCAACCAGTCAATCGCGGTCTACCAGTCAATCGCAGGCAGTGTGTCAGCCGATCGCGAGTAATGTGTGTCTATGGCTACGTTCAGGCTGCAGGGCTTAATGCTCAATTCCGATTTTTTTGTGAAATCCGATTTTTTTGCGAGGTCGTTCACATTTCCAATTAAATGCAACTTGTATGTGATCTCCAGTGTGAACTTTAAAGGCCCCAAAAGTGTCCCACATGCGCCTTGGAGGACACAACGAGGTCACGTGCAGTTTCTCAATGTTTACAGAAGTAGCCTAAAGTTGCTGTCGTACCGGAGCCAAAACATATACAGCTTATTTGTTTTAAGAAGGAGACAGAGAAGGACACAGCGTTTTGTGGGGCAGTGGCAGCAACATCTGTAGAAATGAACATGTTGGTGCGGAGTCTCAGCCAAGAGTGGTGGGATTGCTATGTGCTTCACCGCTTCATTGACACAGAGTTCATATACTATTTTTGCATGACAAGAAGAACATTTGTGTATATTTGTGAGCGCCTAAATGTACCACTCTCGCTGGAGGAACCACGCCTAGGTCAGATGAATGTGACCTGCCCCCCCCCCCCGACTTATATGGATGAGTGATGGATTTTTTTGTCAGCCCACGATCTAACATTAAATCCTAATGATAAAAGGAGAAATTCAATTTGTCAACTGGACAAAGTTTGTTTGGTCGAAAACGTTTCGCCGCTCATCCGAGAGGCTTCGTCAATTCTGGTTCGAGTGACGAAGTGTCTCGGATGAGAGTTTTCGACCAAACTTTGTCCAGTTGACAAATTGAATTTCTCCTTTTATCATGGATTCTACCTGGACGACTGAGGGATTCTTCACGCATTAAATCCTAATAGAAAAAACGTCAACTTTCAGATAAACGTCACTTACAAATACATTACATCACTATCAAATGTACTTCTCTGTGTCCTCTCACATCCATAGCTCCTGGTTTTGACGTGTTTTGCACAAAAACTGATCGAAGTTGTTTATTGCCAAAAACAGAGCGAGCAGAAATTTAATAAAATCCCATATTCACAATCGTAATTGTACAGGGAGCTCCTTTGTGTGGGCCATTCCTCTGTGAGTTATGAGCAGTTTCATTTTGAGCGCAGCTTATTCATTCTCATCACATCCACAAAATTAGCCAAATGTGAGTGAAATTATGATTTGTGCCAGCTGCCAGCAATAAAGAGAATACAATTATTGCTTGTGATTCATAATTATCTGACTAGAAAGAGCACTCTGTATTAAAATAATGCTATAATATGAAGGTCTATTATTGCAGCCAGTGATGGGTTATTGCTGATATGACAGTGAGAAATCCCCCTTGTGTTTCTAATGATGTGCTTTCTGAAGAACTGATACCATCTCTGCTGCACCATCTGTGACTCCCACACACCACAGTGCACAGCATATCCAGTATTTAGAGGTAACTTTTCTGTTGGAGGGTCCGTCACCTGCTTGTTTCCATAAAAATGTGCCTAGAGTGTTCCACATTATGGCCATAAGCTTGTGAACGTCCACGGAGTCTTCCGAGCCAAATTACGAGTTAGATTTGTGTTTTTTGCTTCTTCTTTTTTTCTTCATTTGGACATGTTTAACATACAAACCCTGCATACAGCTCTGGAAAAAAATAAGAGACCACTGCAAAATTATCAGTTTTTCTGATTTTACTACTTATAGGTATGTGTTTGGGCAAAAAGAACACTTTTATTTGAGTCTACAAACTACTGACAACATTTCCCCAAAAATTCCAAATAAAAAGATTATCATTTAGAGCATTTATTTGCAGAAAATGACAAAATAACTAATAATAAGAAACAATGTTTTCAGACCTCAAACAATGCAAAGAAACAAGATCAAATTTATTTTAAAACAACATAATACTAATGTTTACATGATAACAGGAGAAGTTCAATTTGTCAACTGGACCAAGTTTGTTTGGTTGAAAACGTTTCGCCGCTCATCCGAGAGGCTTCGTCAGCTCTAATAAGAATACTGGTAAGACACTTGCTTATATCTTGCTGTAGGGAGGAGCTACCTAGCTAACTACTTTCCGGGGAATAAGTTGCTCCTGTCGACATCTAAGATTAAAGCGTAGATGATTCCTCTTCTCAGCTAGATTTCTTGTGCCCTTTTCCAGCTTTCTTACCAGTCCAATGATGTTGGGCTCGTAGTTTTTCTTAAGATGCGTGAAAAGTCCCTCAGTCGTCCAGGTAGAATCCATGATAACAGGAGAAGTTCAATTTGTCAACTGGACCAAGTTTGTTTGGTTGAAAACGTTTCGCCGCTCATCCGAGAGGCTTCGTCAGCTCTAATAAGAATACTGGTAAGACACTTGCTTATATCTTGCTGTAGGGAGGCTTAGATGTCGACAGGAGCAACTTATTCCCCGGAAAGTAGTTAGCTAGGTAGCTCCTCCCTACAGCAAGATATAAGCAAGTGTCTTACCAGTATTCTTATTAGAGCTGACGAAGCCTCTCGGATGAGCGGCGAAACGTTTTCAACCAAACAAACTTGGTCCAGTTGACAAATTGAACTTCTCCTGTTATCATGGATTCTACCTGGACGACTGAGGGACTTTTCACGCACTAATGTTTACACTTCAGAAATCAATATTTGGTGCAATAACTCTTATTTTTCTTGGGTGACTTTATTCCACTCCTGGTGCAAGAACTGAAGTAGCTCAGCTTTGTGTTTGTGTTGGAATTCAACAGATGCTGGAATGGAATGGTTGTAATACATGTAGAGATGCTGATTTCAGAAAAAAATGCAGAGTCCTTCTGTCAAAAAGAAAACTCTGTTCCACCTTGTGATGTCAAGAGGTAATACAGGAAGTTCTCCACTGTGTTTTTAAACTCCATATGCGGTCACTAGAAACATTTGGATAATTTCTGCCCTGGATTTGCATCTTTCTGCTGAACTAAATGTAAAAAGTAGCTGTTAATCCACCACAACATCATAACATCATAAGGTGGAGCAAAGCATTTTGAGCTTTGCAGATGTAGACCAGGGGTTTCCAGTTATTTTCATTCAGTGTGCTACTTTTTCAAAACAAAAATGGCAAAGAGTTACTAATTTTCGTGGTCACAATAAATTGAGCTGAGATAAGAAAGATGACAACTTTACGTGGGGTGAAACATAAACCATTATCCATGTATTCACACACAGTTAGGCACCAAAAATATTGACAATGGTTATAATTATGTAATGAATCAGTTTTGATTTATTCAGCACAATATTTAATATTACTTATTATTCAGAAATCCCTTGGCGAGATACTTGGAAGGGAGGAGAGAGCTACTGGTAGACCCCTGATGTAGACAGACCCTAATAAAGGGTTACTTAAACATGCGTGAATGAAACAAAACACAACTCCAGGTATGTTTTTGAGGCAGTAACAACATTCAAACATGGCTAAAAGCTCACAAGAGGTAGTTTTGTGTAATATAGGACCTTTAATATATTTTTGAGCACAAAATAGCACCTGTCGTGGAATAAATGCAGAATTAGACAGATTTGTTTAATACCATACTGGGGACATTTGAACCCAAAGTATTAACATCTCCATGGAAACAACGAGGTTGTGGGCCTCCTCCAGAAAAGTTATATGGTGCACCTTTAAAAATAAAACTGTCATAACAATATTTATGTGTTTATTGATCTGAAGAGGAGTCATGTACTGTATTTCTCAGAGTTTTGTAAATGTGCTAGTGGCAGAAACGTCACCATGAGAAAGAAATCAACTCAGCTGTTCCAGTAAGTCCCTGTCTGGAGCAGGATGTGTCATGTGGGTTGGTTTGATACAAATGCGTTACACTATTAATCATGTTGCGAAATGAAAGATTTGGAATTGGCAACATGTCAGCAGTAGTCACACCTCAAAGCAAGAAGGTCTTTGGTTCAATTTTCAGACCTATTGTGGCCTTTTCTGTGTCTAGTTCTCCCGATATGAGTACTGAAACTTTACATCCTGACTCAAGATGGCTCTCAAAACACTGACATTTCAGTCGGCACCGGTTTAAAGGTTGGGTCAAATATAAGTCGTCTCCAAGAAAATACAAATCTAACAAAACTGCCTTGCCAAAGTTCAAACATGATACTTGTAACTCATAGTCAGCATCTGAGGAAAGCCCCAAAAATGGAAAGTACAAACTCCTCAGTGGGGGAAATTAAAGCTTTAATTTTAATGGACAACAACTACAAGAGCAAAATGGGTCTTAGAGTATATATTGTACCAAACAGATATGAAGGCATGGCAAAAAAAACTAAACAATCAAACTTATGGACATTGTTGCTGTGATGGTACCCCAGAAAAGTAAACAGATTTGTGGATTTTAAAGTACTACACATGGTAGCATGTAGTACACACCTATGTTAGCATTTTTGGATATGTAAACAAATGTGTTTACATATTGTACATTGTTTCAAGTGTCTTGGATAGTGTCAGGCAGTTGGTTTCCCATGATCCTTAGTAACAATATGCCTGATTGGATGAACACATTGGATAGGTGCACACTACATCTAGAGACTCACCCACCTAGATACCGCCGGGAGTGCTGTGATGTTCTTTGACTTCTCCAGTGCCTTCAACACCATCAGGCCGGCGATTCTGCGGCGGAAGCTGGAGGGCGCGGGAGTTGATGGACATCTCGCTGCCTGGACCATCGACTACCTCACTGACCGTTCACAGTACGTGCGGCTGCGCGGCTGTGAGTCAGAGGTGGTAGTCTGCAGCACTGGGGTCCCCTAGGGAACTGTCCTCTCACACTTCCTCTTCACCATCTACACCTCAGACTTTACATACAACACGGACAGCTGCCATCTCCAGAAGTTATCTGACGACTCAGCCATTGTGGGCTGTGTGTCTAAGGGGAACGAGCTGGAGAACTGTTCGGTTGTCAGTGACTTTGAGGACTGGTGTGGGCGCAACCACCTGTGCAAGACAAAGACAACACCAGTAAGACAAAGGAAAGGGTGATCGACTTCTGGAGAAGACCACTACCTCACTCACCGGTGAACATCCAGGGGCAGGACATAGAGACTGTGGACAGTTTCAGGTACCTGGGTGTTCACCTCAACAATAAACTGGACTGGTCCCACAACACCGACGCCCTGTACAAGAAGAGCCAGAGTCACCTCCACCTCCTGAGGAGACTGAGGTCCTTTGGAGTGTGCAGGCCTCTGCTCAAGACTTTTTATGACTCTGTGGTGGCCTCTGCTCTCCTCTACGCTGTCGTCTGCTGGGCCCCAAGCAGCACAGAACGGGACAGAAAAGCTGGTCAGGAGCTTAATAAGCTGGTCAGGACGGCCAGCTCTGTCCTGGGCTGTCCTCTGGACTCTGTAGAGGAGGTGGCTGAGAGGAGGGTGCTGGCCAAACTTACGTCCATCATGGACGACACCTCTCACCCTCTGCACCGGACTGTAGAGGAGCTGAGCAGCTCCTTCAGTAGCTGACTGAGGCACCCTCAGTGCAAGAAGGAGTGCTACCGCAGATCCTTCATCCCCACTGCCATCAGACTGTATATAGTCCACTATATAGTCTAAACATGCAATATTTTCTATACTCTCCTTTTACTTATTTTTATTATTATTACTATTTGTCTGCATGCACTTTCTGTTCAAACTTTCTTTTGCACTAAACTGCCTGGAGCTAATGTGGCAAGTGAATTCCTCCATGAGATCGTGCATGAGCTCAATAAAGTCTTATCTTAATCTTATCTTACATGCTACCATGTGTAGTACTTTAAAATCCACAAATCTGTTTACTTTCTGGGGAACCGTCACAGAACAGGCCAACACATCAATGATTTTGTTGTGTTGGCCTGTTCTTGATTTCAAGCCGTGAGCCAGGACTTGATCACTATCCCAGACAGAAACAAGTGTCTGATAGTGTCATGCAGATGTTTCCCTAGAATTCTCCAATCTTTGCCTACTTTTTGTTTTTTGCAGCTCTTCAAGCTGCGCCCTGACAGAGAATCAAGCGTCTTGATTAGTGTCAGGCAGTTGGTTTCCCATGATCCTTAGTAATAATATGCCCGATTGCATAAAATTATGTTCAGTCTCATTTTATTCCCATATCATGCATGAATTAAAGATCATTAATCCTGACCAGAATAGATTTAAAGATCCTATATTACCCAACATGGATTCTTGTGAGCTTTAGGCCATGTTCTAATTCTGCTACTTTATAAAAAAAATATACCCAGTGTTGTTTTTTGCAGTGGAGCACTTCCTGTATCACCACATGGCATGAATGTTTGTTTGAGAGAAGAACTCAGCCTAAATATGCAGGTTTTGTGTGATAAACATGAGTGAATCAAACAAAACACAACTCCAGGTAAGTTTTTGATGAGGAAACAACATTATAACAGATTAGAAAATAGTGTAATATAGGACATTTAAATCAGGTACAGGTCCTTTAACATAATAAACCAGGAAACATATGCCTTGCTTTCTATATCTGTTACTCAAACTCATCTTCCTTCCTGTGCGACTGTAATGTAAACCAATCTATATTTACGTTGTGTTCTTATAGGTCAGGGGGCGGGCAGGGTGGGCTCTCCTTTCCGTCACGTCTCTCACCAGCCCCGCCTTGTCTCAAACCTGTTGTGATTCCTTTAGTCTCTTTTCCCTGGCTGATCTCTATCTCTGCCACATTCTTTCTTTTCAGGGGCTGTCACTGAGGCGAGATCTCTGTGTGTGTCCCGGGCCGGTCTGTGTCACACACCATTACTATCTGCAGAAGAAGAGAAACAGGACAATGCTGTGTAGACATGTCATCACCCATCTATGTCAAAACCTTATCTGCCTGTCCATCTCTTAAGGCGTTTGACAGCTGAAGAGGTGTTTTTAGCGTGTACAGTTTAGTAATCCTGGTTTTATCATGTACCTATTGTTATTAAAAGTACTTTGTGTAGAGTCTTAAGCATGACCAGGCTAGTTGTAACTGCGTATTCAAAGTATGACTTAATCCCATAACAAGCAGATTAGTGATTGATGTCTTTATTAGTGTAGAACAACAGTGCCAAAAAATGTTCTGAATGTTTTACCTAAAGTAAAACCGTGCTAACAACCTGAGAGCCCCACTTTAAAACATACAGTACATCTCTGGAAAAAAACAGACCACTGCAAAATTATAGGTATGTGTTTGGGCAAAAGGGACATTTTTGTTTGAGTCTATAAACTACTGACAACATTTCACCAAATTCCAAATAAAAATATTATCGTTTAGAGCAGAGGTCTTCAACAGGGGGGTCGCGAAATCTTTTGATTTCATTTTAAAATAAGCTTATTTTATATTTTATAGTGTAAAAAACAGTATTAACCTGTGTATTATTTCCTTGTATTGGATGTACCATAACAGAGTAGCAATGTTTATACATGACACTAAGCTCAATTTAATATAAAACACAATGCTATGCCGTATATATAGTAGGGGGTCCCTGGCCCAGTTTGCCATCTGTTTGGGGGTCCCTGGCCTGAAAAACGTTGAAGACCCCTGGTTTAGAGCATTTATTTGCAGAAAATGACAAATGGTCAAAATAACAAAAAAGATACATGTTTTCAGAGCTCAAACAATGCAAAGCAACAAGATCAAATTCATTTTAAAACAACATAATACTAATGTTTACGCTTAAGAAGAGTTCAGAAATCAATATTTGGTGCAATAACCCTTATTTTTAATCACAGCTTTCATGCGTCTTGGCATGCTCTCCACAAGTCTTTCACATTGTTCTTGGGTGACTTTATTCCACTCCTGGTGCAAGAACTGAAGTAGCTCAGCTTTGTGTTTGTGTTGGAATTCAACAGACGCTGGAATGGAATGGCTGTAATGTAGAGATGCTGATTTCAGAAAAAAAAAAAGCAGTGGTCTCTTATGTTTTCCAGAGTTGTATTTGCCACTTCAGCAATGGCGCTCAATGGTGACCGCCCGCTCTGGTTCCAGAAGTTAATTTTTGATTCATGTTTTTCCATAATTGTTTTTTCTTTCTAATTCAAATATTAAGTGTTCAAAGTCCAAAACTCAGTTTTTTTTAAGTTCAAAAAGCAGTAAAATTAGTAAAATTAAAATAAAATTGTGGACATTTGTTGCCACATAGCTAATCAGTCCTGAGCAAAATATAAAATAATAAATAAATAAAATAAGTCTATGAGAAAATTACTTCTGGAGTTTGATAGTGATAATTTTTTATGTATTGCTATTTACACTTACAACTATGTCATTTTAAAAGTGCACTATGGGAATGTTCTCTTGGGGATATTATTGCGTCCTCAATGTTCCACAGTATAGCATTAAGCTTATCTATTGCATTTACTTATTTGTTTTTATTGCTCAAAAATACCTAGAAAAATGTGTATTCTTATTGTGAGTCTCCACTCCACAGATCTGACCTGTAATTTGGCTTGGCTGTGTCATATGCATATTCTATATTATTTTAAACAATTCTACATCATAATGTCGCAGTAATTTTAGATGTCGTCTGAGTAGGAACCCCATTAGGACTAAAATTTTAGAAGTTTAAATGCATTGTCTTAACTTATTTTATTGTAATGTCACATAAATTAACTCGTCCTCCATCTCTTTTGCCTTTTATTCATTTTTTTAAAGCAATCTTTAGTAAGTACAAAGTCTACAACAAAAATAGCCTGCTTTAAAAGGCCTCTGCGCTGGGATGAGTTAGCGGCCGGCAGGACAGTTCTTCAGAGCGGGCAGATTGGTGTGAAACCTAATCAGGCTTTTAACGGTCCCCCGAGGGCCGCACTAATGATGGCCCCGACCTCTGACCCCTGTGCACTGGTTCTACTATCACTTACTATCACTCAGAGCGTGCTGTGCGGGAGCTGCTGTTAGCGGGCTACTGCTCTCAACTTAAGCAGCCCTCTGAGGTCTACGTCGAGAAGAGCCGTCATGGTATGGTGGTGATGGCGGACTTTATAACAGGACAAATGAGCAAAAGTTTACTTGTGATGTGTAGCTCTATCTATCTTGTGTTTTGCAGTAAAATAGAAACATTTAGTATTTTTGTTCATGTTTGTAAACTAATTGTTATGCTTGATGGTCTGCACTGCTGGTCTGAGAATCAGGAGGTACACTAGTTAGTTGTTGCTAGCTTTACTGTGACAGCAAATCTCCATTCTGGCCTCTAAATGTTGAAAAAATGTGCTTATAAATCAGAGGTGTCAAACTCATTTTGGTCCGGGGGCCGTATCCAACCTACTTTGATCCCAAAGGGGCTGGATCAGAAAACTCATGGCATATATACACCCCCAAAATAAGAATAAGTCAAAATATTTGTGCAGAGAAATGCACATATATTACAGAAGTATTTTTTTATTTGATGGAATATTTCTTGGCGGCACGGTGGCTAGCGCTCATGCTTCACAGCAAGAAGGTTCCGGGTGTGTTCTGTGTGGAGTTTGCATGGTCTGGGTTCGATTCCCGGGTCGCTCGGGCCTTTCTGTGTGGAGTTTGCATGTTCTCCCCGTGTCTGGGTGGGTTTTCTCCGGGCACTCCGGTTTCCCCCATCAACCCAAAACATGCTCCAGGTAAAATCCTCCAGCTTAGGTCCTGACCAAGCTGATGGAGAGGGTCCCCGGGCGCAGTAATGTGCTGCCCACTGCTCCTAATAACAGGATGGGTTAAATGCAGAGAAGAATTTTCTCCTGTGTGAGATCAATAAAGTCGCTGAAACAACCTGAAACTTTAAGAAAAATGCAATTTCAACACAAGCATACAGGTTTCCCATTCACCTCTGTGAACAAATACAAATTATTCTTTTTTTTTTTTGGAAAATCCTGCACTCGGCATCCACTTTTCTCATTTTTGACATTTTGCTGATGAGGGTGTCACTGTCAACAGTCAAAACGATGGTCCGTTAAGAGCGTTTGGAAAGAGGCAAGTCTTCATTTGTGCTGCTCTGGTGGGAGGCGCTGGAGATGCTGCTATGCTAAGCTGCGCAGAAAAGAGGCACTGAAAATTACCAATATTTTAATAGAAGATTAAAATATAATAAAAATATTTTAATAGAAAATCAGCCGAGGACCAGATTAAAGGTCTTGGAGGGCCGGATCTGGCCCCCGGGCCGCATGTTTGACACCCCTGTTACAAACTCTTTGCAATGAATAATTTTGATGCTAGGATATGCTACAACTTTGGATTGGTTTTCATTGAAACAGTAAAATCAGGTGCAGCACCATTAAGATATACTTCATTAAACACTCCCCTCGTGATGGAGCTACAGGGACTGGTTTATAATTGTGCATAAACCATGGGAAAACTATATAAACTATTGCAAATATGTAAAAACATGTTCATGTTTTTGCAAAAGGGTAACATGAGTAACTGCTATAAAATGGATGTGAATTTGATTTATGAACAATTGAAAATGAATATTCTGATGTAAAACTACACCTCAATAAATAAAAACCCCATAGACACAATATACTACGACTTGTCCTTGTTAACACAGGGTTGATATAGAGCTCTGGAAAAAAATAAGAGACCACAGCAAAATTATCATTTTTTTCTGATTTTACTACTTATAGGTATGTGTTTGGGCAAAAGGAAGATTTTTGTTTAAGTCATTTCCCCGAAATTCCAAATAAAAATATTATTGTTTAGAGCATTTATTTGCAGAAAATGACAAATGGTCAAAACAACAAAAAAGATACATGTTTTCAGACCTCAAACAATGCAAAGAAACAAGATCAAATTCATTTTAAAACAACATAATACTAATGTTTACACTTAAAGGCAAATTAACGTTTTTTTACAATCTGAGCCTTCTTTCGGCAATAAAACAAGTAGCTTTACTCACCCATAGCATTTTTCTGTCAATTGGAGCAGTATCGCAGAACTTATGTTGAGCCGTTCTGTTCTAGTAATGATCCCGTATCCGTTAACATGGTGCTGTATCATTTGCTCGGGGCATTACTTTGCGGTGTCCAAATAACACAAACTTTAGCACTTTTCAAATCATAGAAGCCCGATGTCTTAATGTAAGAAATCGTTTGAAGCAAAAGTGGCCTGTAATCCGAGATTTAGCTATAGTTTCGAGTAGATGAGGATGCCAGTGCGCATGCGCGGACTGCTGCTAGGCCCCAAACATGAAACGCAAAGCTGAAAACTATGGATAAATCTCGGATTACAGGCCACTTTTGCTTCAAACGATTTCTTACATTAAGACATCGGGCTTCTATGATTTGAAAAGTGCTAAAGTTTGTGTTATTTGGAGACCGCAAAGTAATGCCCCGAAAACAAATGCTAATGGTTACGCTACAACATAACTTTCTTCAAACAGCTCCAAATGACACGAACGTGATATGGGTGAGTCAAACGACTTGTTTTATTACCGAAAGAAGGCTCAGATTGTAAAATAACGTTACTTTGCCTTTAAGAAGAGTTCAGAAATCAATAACAATAACAATTGGTGCAATAACGCTTATTTTTAATCACAGCTTTCGTGCGTCTTGGCATGCTCTCCACAAGTCTTTCACATTGTTCTTGGGTGACTTTATTCCACTCCTGGTGCAAGAACTGAAGTAGCTCAGCTTTGTGTTTGTGTTGGAATTCAACAAACACTGGAATGGAATGGCTGTAATACATGTAGAGATGCTGATTTCAGAAAAAAATGCAGTGGTCTCTTATTTTTTTTCCAGAGCTGTATATTACGACGTGTCCTTGTTAACACAGGGGTGGTATAGCGTTGCTGTGTGCAGTACATGAATGTGAGCTGCATACAGACACTGAAACATGTTGTGGCCCCCCTCAGCATGTCTACACAGGGGGACACAGGAGCCTTGTTTTCTAGCCTCAGGTCTCAGATAGAACCACCCCCCAGGCTTGCCCCAGTCCCCTCGCTCTCTCCTACTGCTACTGCTAATGCTGAACGCACCAGTCTCTCAACACCGCCAGCTCGGTCTGATGTGATTATCCTGAAAATGTGCTAATGTGGCTGTGACACTGATGAGTGGCCCGAGGATGGAAAAAACAATCTATGAGTAAAACCACTGCAGGGAATAAGCAGTGTAGTTGTGCATTCGGCGTTTCATAGCAGCGTGCGGATGTGTTTTCAGATTTGTCACAGAGCGTCATTTGTGTCAGGCCTCTGTTGACATAATCATTTCACAGCACTCCCATGTGCGCGGCATTACAGGGTTATAAATGATGGGAATTAAAAGGGAAAACTCATTAAAGAAACAATTTTAGGACAAATGTGAGCCAAAAGATCTATGTTTGATAACCTGATTTGAATTTACGGCACAGGCAGGCTCACATGACAGCAACAGCGCTATCTACACAGCCAGCATGTTTCTTCTAGTATCTGTTTCCTTGACCAGCAAATCGTGTGCTCTGGCCACAAATTGTCTCACTTTAAAGTATTACACTTCTATGGGATATTAATTGCTAACATACTTATCACCGTGTTACCTTTTATTGTTATGAAAATGCTATATTCAACATATTAACATATCTAATAAGTCACTTCCCTTCAGAGTATCATCCCAACACAATCAGCATGCATCCCGCTAATGAAATCACTGCACATCGCATCAGGTTTTTGAAGTTGTAGTGTATTGTTTGTATCATGGTTTTGTATATCTATGGAAAATTGTTGCACAGTAGCAGTGGTGACGTAGGCTTTTGGGCTGAGCAGTGGACATAATCGTACTGCTGACTGTAAGGAGGGTTTGAATATGGCCCGGGAGAGATTGCTAAATTACTCAAACATGCATAGATGACATATAAAACCTCCCTAGGCATATTTCTGATTGTAGAAAGCTTAAAAAAAATGGATTTTGCATTATATCCCTGTTTAAGGACAGATATTGTACTTTTAAACATCTTGTCTCTGTAAATTCTTGCAACCATATTTTCCTCCAAACCAGCAGAGCGGTGCTGGCCTGTGGCAACAGTAAAACTCTTGAGCTGTTGGAGTGACTGATGATGATTTCAAAAGGACTATCTATTATGTCAGGGCACTGGATTTCAATTTTATGGCAAATATAACTTTACAATGTGCTGCCTCATAAAGTGTGTTTCCACACTCCCTTTGTTATATAGCAGCTGTTAGCAAAGCTGCCTCAGAAATGAGTAATAAGTGCTGCTTATGCTGTGTAAAGCTCTTATGTTGTGGACATAAAGCCGGGTCACAGATCGCAGCGTTTCTATTGGGCCAACTCGAGCTAGCATGGAGCCATGATTGTTTTCAGATTTAATTATCTGATAAGATTGACTGAAGCTTGGTCCTGTGATGAGTGTAAATGTAGACGTGTCCTGTCTTGTGGGTTTGCCCTGTGATCAAAGCTCAGGGAGACTCATAGATCATCATAGATCATAAAGGCTGTGACAGTACCAAAGCGTGAGGCTCATCCCTCTGTCACTCTGGAGTACTTCATGTGTGAGCGCTGTGATTGTACTGCTCCAGTGCCTCAGGTCAGCCCTGACACGCTCCTCGTGTCTGTGCAGAGCTCTGAACCCAAACCTGTACAGCACTTATACTGCTCTGGAGCTGTGCCAGCTCTATAACACAGCTAGTCCATACAGAAACGTTTTTTATTTAGAATGTGTATTTCTAATCATGTTGGAGCATGTCCTTTCTCAAAATCATTTTAGTCTATTATACATTTTTTCCACCAGACATCAAGCTTTACCTCAGTTTTTGCCTTATGGTTTAGGCCCTGCAATTACACATTATTACAATTGAATAATGTGTAATTGCAGGGCCTAAACAATAATGTCCTAATTAATGTCCTACATTAAGCAAAATTTACTCTTGTAAGCCTTTAGCCAAAAAAGCCTCAAAAACATTGTAGTTGTGGTTTCTTTCATTCTCATGTTTGAGTCATCCTTTTGTGACAATTCGAGGGTTTCCACCTTGATTTCATGTAGTGGCTACTGGCTGAACCAATAATTAAATTAACATTAATATTAACATTACACCTAATAGAGGAAAATAACCAAAAACGCCACCTGGGAGTTGGCTCAGAACCAGCTAATATAAAAGGCACATAGGTTTGTTGTTGATGAACATATATAGAAAAAGTGTAGTTTATTTATACATTTTCCATAAATTAGTTCAGTTTGAAAGTAACGTTTCAATAAGTTAGTTAGGACAATTTGCTTCACAGTTCACTGAATGACTCTCTGGAAAACAAACCCGTACACAGGAAAGACGCCAACAGTGCACTCGAGTAGTAAAATGCCCATTAACCCTAATTGTACAACTAAGCGATTGTTTGGAGGGCCGATATGATGCCACACACACACACACACATCTGGACTGGTCACTGGACGAGTGCCGCGAAGGACAGACGCCAATCAGCCAGCCCGCACAATAGCCGGCACAATGGGCGGTATGCAAGAATAACCCAACAAACAACGTGTGCCCATGGCAGCAAGCACTAAATAAAAATCATCTAAAATCATCCAAATGATTCTAGTGAAGGTCTATGGAGTTTAAAAACACAGTAGAGCACTTTCTGTATCAGCACATGACATGTAGTAGGTGGAACAGTGTTTTCAGCTTGAGAGAAAAACACACTGATCAGAAAATAACGTAATGTAGGCCCTTTAAATCACACAACTTTACCCATTGCAACTTGCACATCTGTATCTAACCTCTAGTCAATAGAAACACAACAAAATGGCGTATGCTTTTATGACACTATTTCCACTGACAAAAACCCAGCTGCTCACTTTTACTTTCACATAACCTTTTTGCCAACACGTCCGCATCCTTATTCAGTCCACACACTTGTACGCACATCAGAGAAAGCGCCTCAAAGCCATTCTCGCCTGTGACGGTGATAAACCCCCAAAGTCGGAGCAGATTTCCCCATGCTAATGCCGCCACTTTGAGAAGTAGCCACGCAGCATTGACCCCAGTGAAGCTCGGTACGCAGTTAGCATATTAATTCACCGTAAACATACTCCCGGCCACATTACATCTACTACATCTGAATCTGAATGCTCCGGTGTCACCATGCATGTGACGTTAAAGCAAGCGGTCCCCCAATCCCTAAGGTCAGCCCGGTCAAGCCGAGCTATAATTGCGAACTACGCTTAAGGGCAATGCGCACTCATCTATCACCAATGTTAGCCAGTGGTATGATTTATTCTAACTGTATAGAATATAAATTACCACGAGGGGTTAGCCGTAGATTTGTTTTGTGGTTAATCTCCTGATCGCTTTAAGAAATGGTAACTGCTGCATTACGAGAATTGAAATGGAGTAAGGTTGTTAATGCAGGCATACAACTGTAAGGATAGATCAGTAAATGTGTCCAAAGTCTATATAAAACATTTTCCATACTTTTTTGTTTGTTTTTCCTTTTTGTTTGTTCCACAGTAGGACATTAAGGCTGCTTCCCATTACTCTGTCTTTCCCTACCCCTACCCCTTTATCTACATCTTCATCTTGCCCCTCGATAACGAGCTGAGAGGGCTCAGGATACGAATGTTCCCCTAAGAAATGGAACACCACTCGATTACCGTTTGCGTCATCATCCCTTGCCTCTACCTGAGCTGCTACATCTACAGAGGTGACAACAATTGAAGCAAAAAAACGTAAACTCAACTCAAACGTCAAGCTCAAAAAAACAAAAACAAAAAAAAACTAGCTTGTTTATGCATGAAAGTTCGATGAAAACGAACGTCGGCTAAACAGACATCACTACAATTAAAACCGCAACAACAGTTCACTAAAAGTAACGTAGAACATAAGCGTCATAATTGTAAACCTGCTAAACTGTTAATCGATAATTACCATTGCTGAAAATACATTTATGAGACTCCTTGGCTGATCGATGTGACGCTGCCATCCTGATCCCAAAACCTGCCTGAGCTTGTAGGCGTACCCCTTCGTTCCAAGTCTGGTCGAGAGCTCACTTCGTTTCAAGGGGTGTGTAGCCCTCCGTCGTGGCCCGAGCCCTTGATGAAAATTAGAATCGGGACACCCCTTGCCCTCACATGAATGCGCAAAACCAAGGGGTAGGGGTAAGACGAAGGGGTAAGACAGAGAAATGGGACGCAGCCTAAGCTTATCTATCGCCATGGTGACCCCAAGTTATGGGTCACATTTAAAGAGGCTTTTCGAAGTATTTTGTAGAAATAAAATCCCCTGTAATTGATTAAACACAAGATGGATATGTGTGGAACATCCCAAAGCAAAACTATGCAATTTCTATGAAGGCAAGCAGGTAGCGGACCCTCCACCTTTATAAGTCGCTCAATATTCCCTCAATTCTGTTTTCCTTTAGATGCAAATAGATGCTTCCTTGGCGCTGTCCCTGATTTTTGCTCGTGCAAAACAGAACTATTTCACTTTATCATTCCGAGCATCCTAATTATTCACTGTGATTTGTTTATAAGCACTTTTTACAGAGACCAGAGCAGCGATTTATTATCACAGCAACAACAACTAGCATTTTGGGATTGTAGAATAATAAAAAGCTTCATAAGATATTAGATACTAGATGCAGACAGTTCACTTAAGACATATTCTGACCTCAAGTGCTCCTAATACAGTAGGTTATATATCTGCGCTGGGGAAAGATACAATTTGCTCAAACACATGGAAAATGATTGGTTACAGGGCCTTTAAGGGAAATTTCAATCAAAAATGTTCTTCGGTGTTTGAATATGACTGAAGATGTGCCTATTTGCATGTCTGGATGTCTCTGTTTGCATGTCTGTGTTAGCCTTGGAAAGTCACTGACCAAAGGGTGCCCCACCTAGCCACCTTATTCATATACCGCTCTGTAAAAAAATAAGAGGCCACTGCAAAATGATTGTTTTTTTCTGATTTTACTACTTATAGATATGTGTTTGGGCAAAAGGGACATTTTTGTTTGAGTCTTTAAACTACTGACAACATTTCCCCCAAATTCCAAATAAAAATATTATCATTTAGAGCATTTATTTGCAGAAAATGACAAATGGTCAAAATAATAAAAAAGATGCATGTTTTCAGACCTCAAACAATGCAAAGAAACAAGATCAAATTCATTTTAAAACAATATAATACTAATGTTTACACTTAAGAAGAGTTCAGAAATCAATATTTGGTGCAATAACCCTTATTTTTAATTACAGCTTTTATGCGTCTTAGCATGCTCTCCACAAGTCTTTCACATTGTTCTTGGGTGACTTTATTCCACTCCTGGTGCAAGAACTGAAGTAGCTCAGCTTTGTGTTTGTGTTGGAATTCAACAGACGCTGGAATGGAATGGCTGTAATACATGTAGAGATGCTGATTTCAGAAAAAAATGCAGTGGTCTCTTATTTTTTTCCAGAGCTGTACAAGAAGGATTGTTTTTTGTTGTTTATTTTCAATGGAGAGTTGGACAAAGGTCTTGCTGCTAAAATAATTTATAAAGTAAGTAGATTTGTGTGAAATAGTTAAAGTTAATGTGCACTAACAAGCCAACAATGGAACCTCTGTAGTCTGTAAAGAACTTCCAGAAAAAGTCAATAGCGCACTGATGACTTCGGAACATCCAGAACAGAGTGGATCCCTCAACAAGCGCAAGTGAAGGAAGATGAATTTTAGCCAGTGGAATAGGGCTATATATCCTTAGTCATTTAGTCGATTAAACAATCGATGGTGTCTAGGTCAACAAAATTATAAAGATTTATATGGGACAACAACAGAAAGGGGTGAGTCGCTAAAGAGTGAATCATTCATTTACTTAAACTTTTTATAAATGCAGTTTTATAACATTTTTAAAGGGCTCATATTATGCAATTTTCTGTTACAATGTTGTTTCCTTATCAAAAACTTCCCCAGGGTTGTGTTGTGTTTTGTTTCATTTGCACATGTTTAACACATGTGTGTTTAGGCTGCGTTCTTCTCTCAAACAGAAAATACTCTGTTCCACTTCACACACCTACACTAAAATCATTTGGATAATTTCAGCCCTGGATTCCCAGTTTCTACTGAACAAAAGGTAAAATGTACCGCTTCATGACATCACGAGGTGGAGAGTATTCTGAGCTTCGGAAATGTAGACAGGTAGACAGACTAATAATAAAGGAATACTCAAATGTGTGAGAAAAGGTGAGTTTTGGAAGAAGTTACAACATTTTGACATGACTTAAACCTCACAAGAGTCAATTTTGCATAATATTGGACCTTTAAATATGTCTTCTGAGGTCAGTTAATAGTTCAGAAAGCTTTTGCTCCACCCCTTCTTTAATCAACAAATCCACTGGTAAAACATGTTTTTAGTCAACCAGGAATTCCCTCCGTTGACTGTAGCCCTGCAACACAGACAATTATTCTAACCAGACATTCTTTTTGGCCAAATGACCAAACCGAAAATAACCTCCTTCTGACAAAACCTCTGAATATTCCAACTCGCACCCACACTCATCCACTCGGACTCGTATAGTGTTAATTAGCCCAGTGTCCCCTATCAGCCTCTGGCCTGTCTGAAAACCCAAATCCTCCAGCTCATGTCTCAATCTGCAGATAAAAGGAGCTGGAGGGTCAGGGAGACGTCGTCCGATCTCTCCAATCTGACATAATCCTCATGTTTCCCCAGAGGCCGGAGTGAAGCAGAGGGCTGTTCTAAAGACGATGTGGTTGAAGAGTTTGAGTGGACTGCTTTTGTTAACATATACGGAGAGCTTAGATGTGGATTGGCCCGGGCAGTGTGCAAGGAGAGCTGATGACGAAGGCCTTCCAGAGTCGACCGCTGATGTTCTAATGATAGCCGCTTCTCCGCCTCGCTGCTGAAGGACTGCTGGGCCCACTCGGAGAAAAGTACGATCCGCTCACACGCCTACCCGCCTGATCAAGATGTTTTTCACTCCGCAACTTCTAACAGAGAAAATGAGAGAGCGAGAGGGCGTGGGTACTTTATGTTCAGGGCTAAGAAGCTGCAACCTGAACGATGGAAGTCACATAGTGTTCTTGAGAAGGATACATAAAACTTGTTTCAGTTCTAACATATTTTTAGTACACTTGATTTGTGTGCTCCCTACATCTAATTGTAACACATTTATCACCAGAGAAGCAGGAGGTGTGCAGTTAGCATGCTTGTTGTTGCTACTGAGAGCAAAACTCCACTCTTTTGAACGTTGTGAAAAACGTTTACTACTGAATAATCAGCTTCTAGAAATGCGTAAAATTGGGCTGTTGCAAATCAGTTAAAGCAGTTCTGTTCTGCGCTTTTTAAAAACGCACTGTGGAACTTTTCTGGTGGAGGTTCAGTTACCTACATCTCCATGGAGACTGACATATCCATCGAGCATTTACTCCTTACAGGTCTTTCTACTGCTCAAAAGTTCTTTCTGTGAATAGGGGCGACTCTCCACAGATCTGAATTGTAATGCGGCGTGCTTGTCTTGATAGATAGTTTTAACTGTGGAACATTCTAGACGACGCAATAACATTTCCATGGAAACAAGCAATCACTAGAAATGTTACGCAGCGCACCTTTAAGACAAACAATAACAAATAGGTGCAACATCTTATTTTTTCTGCAAGAATTTGGATTGTAGTTAGATTTGTCATTTATGTTACAAAACTGTTAGGATTTCATTCTTACTGCACATTTTCTAACACGTCCAGGAGCATTTACATTTGAGGGAAAACTTATATACTCAACAAAAATATAAACGCAACACTTTTGTTTTTGCTCCCATTTTTCCTGAGATGGACCCAAAGATCCAAAATTCACTCCAGATACACAACACTACCATTTCTCTCAAACATTGCTCACAAATCTGTCCAAATGTGTGACAGCGAGCACCTCTGCCCCGCCGAGACAATCCACCCCACCTCACAGGTGTGCCACATCAAGATGCCGATCCGACATCATGACCAGTGCAGAGGTGCGCCCCAGACTGCCCACAATAAAAGGCCACCCCGAAATGTGCATTTTTTTTGCTTTATTGGGGGTTTGAGGACTCAGAACCAGTCAGTATCTGGTGTGACCACCATTTGCCTCATGCAGTGCAACACATCTTCTTCGCATAGAGTTTATCAGATTGTCAATTGTGGCCTGTGGAATGTTGGTCCACTCCTCTTCAATGGCTGTGCGAAGTTGCTGGATATTAGTGGGAGCTGGTACACGCTGTCGTATACGCCGGTCAAGCACATCCCAAACATGCTCAATGGGTGACATGTCCGGTGAGTATGCTGGCCATGCAAGAACTGGGACATTTTCAGCTTCCAAGAATTGTGTACAGATCCTTGCAACATGGGGCCGTGCATTATCTTGCTGAAACATGAGGTGATGTTCATGGATGTATGGCACAACAATGGGCCTCAGGATCTCATCACGGTATCTCTGTGCATTCAAAATGCCATCAATAAAATGCACCTGTGTTCTTTGTCCATAACAGCCTTTGAAGAGGAGTGGACCAACATTGTGTTGTGTATCTGGAGTGAATTTTGGATCTTTGGGTCCATCTCAGGAAAAATGGGAGCAAAAACAAAAGTGTTGCGTTATTTTTGTTGAGTGTATATGTTATATTAGATTCCCATGCATCTCAGAACAGGTTTATAGAAGTCTCGACTACAGTAAAAACAGCTTTATGAGTACAGTAATACAACACAGTATTTTATGTTTGCAGATGAAACGTAAGCTTTCCAGTTGGCCAAGGCTGCCTTCACACTCACTAAAATATAAACTAAGCCTGCGTCCCATTTTTCTGTCTTACCCCTTCATCTTACCCCTACCCATTGGTTTTGCGCATTCATGTGAGGGCAAGGGGGGTCCCGATTCTAATTTTGGGCTAGAGCCACGACCGAGGGCTACATACCCCTTAAAACTAAGTATGCTCTTGACCAGACTTGGAACGAAGGGGTACACCTACAAGTTCAGGCAGGTTTTGGGATCAGGATGGCAGCGTCACATCGACCAGCCAAGGAGTCTCATAAATGTATTTTCAGCAGTTGTAATTATTGATTAACAGTTTAGCATGGTTTACAATTGTGACGCTTATGTTCTACTTTACTTTTAGTGAACTGTTGTTGCGGTTTTAACTCTAGTGATGTCTATTTAGCCGACGTTATCGTTTTCATCGAACTTTCATGTATAAACAAGCTAGTTTTTTTGTCGAGCTGAGGTACCCGATAATCCTTAACATTTTGTTTACGTTTGTTTGCGTCAATTGTTGTCACCTCTGTAGACGTAGCAGCCAGGTAGAGGCAAGGGATGAAGACGCAAACGGTAATCGAGTGGTGTTCCATTTCTTACCCCGAGCCCTCTCAGCTCGGTATCGAGGGGCAAGACAAAGACGTAGATAAAGGGTTAGGGGTAAGGCAAGGGCAAGGGGTAAGAAAGAGTAATGGCCTAGAACAGGACTCAGGAACAGGTTTTCAAACTTTTTTGGACATGTTTGCTAATGTGCATTGTATCACCATGGTAACTGCTGAACATTCTGCCATAGAAATACATTACGCCACCCACATTACCATACTGTTCCGGCTGTTCTGTAATCTGGGGGTCCTTGGCACACTTTAGGAGGTATAGATTTCCATGTCCCCACCATCTGCCCTGACTAATAGCGCAATGTCAAGAGCGTCGCGCCGTTAATTGACGTCTGGAACGGGTCTGTGCCGATTATCACCGTGGGCTCAGATCTAACGCTGACTGAGCTGTCTGTATGTGACAGCTTTAAGAGGGCCCCAGGGAGATCTGATATGGCTCTTCACACCACCGCCAGCCCATCTCCAGTGACTCTTCTGAAGCCGGGGAATGACCTCTTGACTGGAGGCAAACATGCACCCTGCAGCCGTGGAGTGTTTAGTAGTCACTTTCTTGCCTGTGGTTGATCATTTGGTATGTGGTTTGAAAAAGAGTAGACATTTTAAAATAGAAGATAACTATACATGCAAGGACCCCATTTAAAAAAAAAACATTGTAGCTTCATCGGTGCAGACATTATTAGCTATTTCCCAGGTGTTTGCTCAGATACTGAACATCTACCATAATAATAATGCATTAATTAAAAAAAATTGTGCAGTATTCATTCATTCCAAGCTGGTATTAAGCTGCTACTGTAGCCACAGCTGCCCTGGGGAAGACTGACAGAAGTGAGTCTGTTAAAATGAGCCACCAGCTATCTGATTAGAACTAAAGACTTAGACTTAGACAAACTTTAATGATCCACAAGGGAAATTGTTTTGGGTACAGTAGCTCACTCAACAAATATAATACAGTGGTACCTCACCTTACGAAATTAATTCGTTCCAGAAGTGGTTTCGTAACGTGAAAAATTCGTAAGTTGAGTAGCTATTTCAATGGAAAAGGCCTGATCCGTTCCAAGGTTTTTTTTTTATAGTGTAACTTTTTTTTATAGTGTAACATTTGTGTTCTGTGTCCTGATTGGAATAAACCAGGTCTAGACCAGAACTAAACCAGTTCTAAACCTGGACTGGACCTGGACTAAACCAGGATTATCCCGGGACATGGCAGTGCCGTTGGAGGAGCGCGGTGAATGTTCCGCGCTAGAGCTAAGAGGCCGAGAAAGAAAGAAAGAAAGAAAGAAAGCTATGCCTTTATTAGTCCCACAGTGGGGAAATTCCAGTTCTGCATTTAACCCATCCTGTTATTAGGAGCAGTGGGCAGCACATTACTGAGCCCGGGGACCATCTCCATGATCTTGCTTCGGTTTGGTCAGGACCTCAGCTGGAAGACTTACTCTCTTACTCTCTCGGGAATAAGAGCGGGGCGGGGCGGGCTCTGCTTCTATGTGACTTCCAGAGCGGGGAGGCTGACACTGTGAGCTGTGAGCCACGCGGGGCCGAGCCGCGCGGGCCCGCGGCTCCATCCCGCGCCATGTCGCTTTTTGATCCTTCGATGTCGGCTCTTCCTATCATTGTGAAGCAGAATTCACCAACCGTTTTATTGTTCACTCACTAAGGGAACGTGAGCGGGGTTTAGACCGTCGTGAGACAGGTGAGTTTTACCATACTGATGATGTGTTGTGTCTCCGCTCCCCTATATTGAGCCGTGCCCCCCCACGCATGAAAGTTCGAGTGTTTAAACGAGAGAGAAATACGAGAAAAGTGTAGAATGTGTGGTGAGGCATTTACAGCCCTAAAACATGTAGAACAATTGCAAAATACAGTACAAAGTTGTCCTACCTCGTGGACCTCTCCCACCGCGGGCCACCTCTGGAACCTAACCCGTGTGTGTTGATAAAGTGTATTTACGTTTCGGGGCGTGCATCTGAGCGCGCATTAATTTAATTTTTGAGATTTGTTGTTTCTAAAGTGCTTTATAAATAAAGTTGGATTGGATTGGATTAGAGATTTCGCGTTTCGTAACTTGAAATTTCATTCGTATCTAGAGACCAAAATTTGACGTGAAGGCGTTTCATAACTTGAAATTTTCGTTTGTTGGGTCATTCGTAAGGTGAGGTACCTCTGTATATGATATATACCAGAGGGTAACAAAAAATAGATGGAATAGCAATCAAAGAGCAATAGACCAGTGTCAGATGAGACATACAGCTCCTGAAAAAAATAACAGATCACTGCATTTTTTTCTGAAATCAGCATCTCTACATGTATTACAGCCATTCGTCTGTTGACCAACACAAACACAAAGCTGAGCTACTTCAGTTCTTGCACCAGGAGTGGAATAAAGTCACCCAAGGACAATGTGGAAGGCTTGTGGAGAGCATGCCAAGACAAATGAAAGCTGTGATTAAAAATAAGGGTTATTGCACCAAATATTGATTTCTGAACTCTTTTTAAGTGTAAACATTAGTATTATGTTGTTTTAAAATGAATTTGATCTTGTTTCTTTGCATTGTTTGAGGTCTGAAAACATGTATCTTTTTTGTTATTTTGACCATTTGTCATTTTTTTTGCAAATAAATGCTTTAAACAATAATATTTTTATTTGGAATTTGGGGGAAATGTTGTCAGTAGTTTATAGACTCAAACAAAAATGTTCCTTTTGCCCAAACACATACCTATAAGTAGTAAAATCAGAAAAACTGATCATTTTGCAGTGGTCTCTTATTTTTTTCAAGAGCTGTAATTATAAAAATAAAAAAATGATAAATAAATAAATGTATATGTACAAATCAGAATTAAATAGAAAAGCAAGTAAATAGCACCTTGGAAGCAGCTAAGAAGCAGCTTGGATGAGCCGTGAAATGCCTTCACTCAAAATGTTTTAATGTTTTAATGTTGGTGCTGTTGTCAGTTGTCATTGTTTTCATTGCGTGAAGAATCCCTCAGTCGTCCAGGTAGAATCCATGATAAAAGGAGAAATTCAATTTGTCAACTGGACAAAGTTTGGTCGAAAACGTTTCACCGCTCATCTGAGAGGCTTCGTCAGTTCTGGTTCGAGTGCTGGTTAGACACTGCTTATATCTAGCTGCAGGGAGGAGCTAACTATACTGAAATCATTCTGAAACTATATCAACGAATTTGTTTTTGAGTTTCTCTCAAAAGAGAGGGACCAGAGCATCACCATCCTGCCTGTGGACAAAGGGAGATGCACGGTGATCTTGGACTCAGCTGATTATGAGGCTAAGGTGAACAGCTTACTCAGTGACACGACAACATACGAAGTACTGAAACGGGACCCCACCAATGGGTACAAAAAGAAGATCATTGATTGCTTGCAGAAGTTGAGGAAAGAAGAAGTCATTGATCAACAAGTGTATTACAGACTGTACCCTGGTGACGCTATCCCGTGCATCTATGGCCTCCCTAAGATTCACAAATAAGGAGTACCACTCAGGCCCATTGTGTGTAGTGTTGACTCTATCACATATAATCAGACCCCCCAGGATTTCGTGGGCATTTTTTGTGATTGTTGCGGGCTAAAATGCCTGAATTTGCGGGAGCTTTTCCAAAAAGTTGTGATGAAAGTTGCGGTGCTTTTAAGGTTTTTGTTGCGATTTTGTTGCGGGAGGAAGTGAAAGTTGCGATAAATAGTTGTGATTTTCGCTTTTTGTAATTAAAATTGAGTAATATTTTGAATACTGAGTTATTACTGACAAAGAATAATACAAGGACACAGAGATCACAGATATGGTCCTAAAACAACCTTACCAACATCGAAAATAAATTACTACTAGGAGGGGAACTGTTTCGCGCGGTCTTTTGCTGTTATTTTTGTGGGCAAATGGCGCCGCAGACATGTTTCTTTGCCATTAGAAGCCGTGTCTCAATTCCCAGAGCGCGCGGCTCGGAGCGTGGCCCGAAGGTAGGGTGACCATTCGTCCGGACAGTCCGGATTTAGAGCTGTCTGTCCGGCCGTGTGTCACGTGTCCTCCTTTTTTACGTTTTGTCCTCCTTTCGGACCCTCGTCGGTCATTTTGGGTAGTTCCCACCCAAAATGACCAAGTCAAGCTCTCCGTGTTGATTTGTACATTTATTTGCACTTGATATGAATGCGCACTACACAGAAAGTAATTGGGAAACGCATCGAGCAAATTAATTCCTTTTGGCCAAAATCTTTCTCTGGCGCCATTAGACTCCAGTCTAACGCGGAGGAGCAGCAGATACCGCGGCGGTCAGTGCTGACAGACTCGGACAATGGTTGGGTGACCAGCAAAACGCTTTCCACCACTTATTTTAGTCTCTGGACTGTGGGGAGATGCCCAAATTTGACCTGGGGGTGGCATATCCCTTTAAACAGAAATGGGGGAGTCAGACATAACTTGTCTCCCATTTATAATTCCATTCTCAAACCAAAGTCAAAACAGACAAAAGAAACAATAGGGCAGACAAGTCAGGGCCAGAGATGTGGAGACGTAGTCTGGTTAACACCTGACCATATCCAGTTCGAAACGAACGGAAGCGGCCTGGGAATTCCCAGGCTAGTCATTAGGGTTGAATAGGTATGCTAAACTAGACGCCAGAGAAATTCGAAAAACAAAAGAGAGAAACTCAAAAACAAATTAGTTGAGATAGTTTCAGAATGATTTCAGTATAGTTAGCTCCTCCCTGCAGCCAGATATAAGCAGTGTCTAACCAGCACTCAAACCAGAACTGACGAAGCCTCTCGGATGAGCGGCGAAACGTTTTCGACCAAACAAACTTTGTCCAGTTGACAAATTGAATTTCTCCTTTTATCATTGTTTTCATTGTTTTTGCTGTGGTGTAACCTGCCTAGGGACTACAGATGGAAATTATCATTCTTGCTATAATCTGGTGTATTTACACTGCAATGTTGCAGATGTTCATTAATATGCACTGTCCCTATTAAATAAAGAATAAATAAAAACCTTTGTCCAGTTGACAGATTGGATTTTTTTCTGTATGAAAATACTAAATACTAAATATCTTCACCACGTATTGTCAGATCTGAAGAAGCTACTTGGAAGAATGTTAAAACCGGTGAAAGAATTCAATTTTCTTTTGTGAGTGGTATTCCACTGGATCTTTTTTTGTTCCAAAATTGCGTAGGGCTCCCTAAAAGCTTGAACCAGACCAAAACAAAAGAAGTAAGCAAAATAAACTAGTTATATTGAGTTATTTCTTTGGGTGTAGAATCACTTTGTTTCTTGTGAATGTGTTGTTAGCAGCCGTGTGGACAAAGTGCATTTAGACGAAGTGCCGAGGCTCTGCTCCCACTCATACCTGAGTCTGTGTGTGTATTAGATCTGTGTGTGTAGACCTGTGTGTTTATTAGATGTGTGTCTGTGTGTATTAGTTGTGAGTGTGTATTCGGTCTGCGTATTAGACCTGTGTGTATTAGGTGTATTACCTGAGTGTGTGTCTGTGTGTGTGTGTTAACCATATTAACCGAGTATTGTGACCGCACTGATTGTACAACTGCTGAAAATGAGGTCAAATCAAGCTGAGTGCACAAAGAGGAGCTTAGAAGCATTTGAAAATAATAAACCAGAATAGTCTCACCATCTCTGTTAAAAGGTCCTTTATGAACACTTTGCACGATGCAGCTTTGGGATTGCATGTACATTACTATTAGTGTTAACTGTGGTTAGCTGTGTAGAGAGGAACATTACAATGAGATTGAAGCTTTCCAACGGTGCCTGGTTTAGCCCTGGTTTAGTCCTGGTTTAGCCCTGTTTTAGTCCCGTTTTAGTCCCGTTTTAGTCCCGTTTTAGTCCCGTTTTAGTCCTGTTTAGTCCTGGTTTAGTCCTGTTTTAGTCCCGTTTTAATCCTGTTTTACTCCTGTTTTAGTCCTGTTTTTTTTATTTATTTATTTATTTATTTATTTATTTATTTATTTATTTATTTATTTATGTGTGTGTTTGTTTGTTTGTTTGTTTGTTTAATTAGGACAATGCATATTAATCAACATACAGTGGTACCTCACCTTACGAAAGACCCAACAAACGAAAATGTCAAGTTACAAAACGCCTTCACGTTAAATTTTGGTTTCTAGATAGTACGAAAGAAAATTCAAGTTACGAAGCGCAAAATCTCAAAAATTCAAATAATGCGCGCTCAGCCACACACATTATACGCTTTTCTCAGACTGAATTTAAACTTTTCTCACATTTGTCTCTCGTTTAAACACTCAAACTTTCATAGATTTTCAACAAAATTATTAATAGTGAAGTGTGGGGGGAAGGGGGAGGGGGGAGAAAACTGCGCGCGGACACGTGTGATAGCGCAGCATGACCCGGCGCGGGGCTGCCAGCAGGTCTAGACCTGGACTAAACCAGGACTGGACCAGGACTAAACCTGGACTAAACCCGGACTAAACCTGGACTAAACCAGGACTAGACCAGGTGGATTAAAGCGCAGTGCGCGGGTCTATTTCCTGGTTTCGTTTCGAGTCACGGCTGAGGCGAGCAGCGAGGGGGACCGCACGCAGTCTGAGCGCATGAACGAACGCATGCAAGAGCCGCGGTGGTCTAGACCTGGTCTAGAGGAGGCCTAGAGGAGGTCTAGAGGAGGCACGGTTTGAGCACGGGTCTCGTTCATGCGCTCAGACTGCGTGCGGTCCCCCTCGCTGCTCGCCTCAGCCGTGACTCGAAACGAAACCAGGAAATAGACCCGCACGCGGCGCTTTAATCCACCTGGTCTAGTCCTGGTTTAGTCCAGGTTTAGTCCAGGTTTAGACCTTGGTCTAGACCTGGTATAGTCCACGTTTAGTCCTGGGTCTACAGTCTCTACGCAGAACACAATGTTACACTATAAAAAAAAGTTACACTATAAAAAAAAAACTTGGATCGGGGCCTTGGAACTAATCAGGCTTTTTCCATTGAAATAGCTACTCAACTTACGAAAAATTCACGTTACGAAACCACTTCTGGAACGAATTAATTTCGTAAGGTGAGGTACCACTGTATAAGCAGAAGCTGCACAGTAAATATGCCAGAATTAGCTCTAGAGCTAAATTGCATCTGTAGTCCTAAGGCAGGCACAGAACACATACATTTACAATCACAAATATAAAAGACATACAATATTTAAAATATTAGTCCTGGTTTAGTCCTGGTTTAGTTCTGTTTTAGTCCTGGTTTAGTGCTGCTATAGTCCTGGTTTAGTCCTGGTTTAGTTCTGATTTAGTCTTGGTTTCATCCTGGTTTAGTCCTGTTGTAGTCCTGGTTTAGTCCTGGTTTCGTCTTGCTTTAGTCCTGGTTTCATCCTGGTTTTGTCCTGTTGTAGTCCTGGTTTAGTCCTGTTTTAGTCCTGTTTTAGTCCTGGTTTAGTCCTGGTTTAGTCCTGTTTTAGTCCTGATTTAGTCCTAGCAGAAATAATATGATAATATGACTCACCCCATAAGAAAGAGAACGCGGTCACCTCCGATGTAACAGTTTGAAGACTTTATTTTCTATTTATTGTCCATATGCTGTAAATAATCACGTTTGTAGCACAGCTTTACTCTGCTTGTATAGTGTTCTTTGTCATTTTGTACTCAATATTTTTTACTCAATTTTGTATTTTAATTTTATTCAAATTATATATTTATTTGCAGGTTAAACAGTTTGATTTAAGGTCTATTTTTAAACAATTATCTTGATTTTTAGAGCATAATAATGAATTCTTCTGCTGTTTGTGTACTTTGCTTTGCAACTGTGGAATTTTCCCACTATGGGCTGAATATAGTTTTTCTTTTACCTTCTCTTCAATCCATTTCTCTATTATAAATATATTTTTCCTCCTGTCATCCAAGGCAGACGATAGAGGTATTTTCCATTTATAACCCTTTCAACTTTGGTGTTTTCAGTCCGAAATGTGGCGGTATAAACAGGTTCAGGTAGACTCAACTTAAGAGGGCTTTACATGTGCTCGTGGCTGGGAGGCAGGGCGGCAGGTCTAAGAGAAGTGATTGTAGATACAGCGCTATAACCAAATTTTAGAGACTAAGAAAAATGGCATAGAGGTTTGGGTTTTCCACAAGGGCACTTTCCTTTATACTGTTACCTTCCATAATTTATGTGTCTCTCTCTGCAATGGAGTTATTTGAAAGTAACCTTTGGCCGTTGGATGTTGTCGCAAAGTAGACAAATAGGCTTAAATGAACTTATTCTCTCTGGTGGCACATTGGAGCTGGATATCCAAACACCGAATTTCATTTTCACCTGCTACCCCGGCTGCATGTTAAAACGTGCGGCCATTGTGTGGGCGGATGATTAAAAAGCCATTGTGAAAAGAGGACATGTATTTCTCCGGGGCCATGGGGCAGCGTGGGCTCCAGGGCTGGGGGCCACGGGTCCAAGGACAACAGCTGGAGCACTGCCAGCAAACAGTAATAACCTAATATGGAGAGGTTTAGTACACCAACGTAACACAAACACTATATGCATTAATAAGGTAATATGGGGAGGTATTGTCAGCTATGTAACACAAACATTATGCACGTTAATAAACTACTATAGAGAGGTTTAGTACACAAATGTAACACAAACACTATATGCACCAATGAACTACTATAGAGAGGTATTGCCAGCTATGTAACACAAACATTGTACACATTAAAAAAGTAATATAGAGAACTGTGGTCCAATAATGTATATAATAGACTAATTTGAATACACACAAACTGTTAATCACACTCATTTGTTTATAATATATAATCAGATACTATGTCAACTAGGGATGTCAGTTTAACGAGTTAATTAGATTAATTGATTACACATGCAAAAATTACCGCAATTAATTATGAGTGGCAATTCAATGCGCGTGCATTTTAAATTTGGCGTGCGGCGAGCAAATCGGTGCTCAGGTCTTTGAACGGCAAGTTTATTTATAAAAAAGAACGAAGACGGGATGATCAACAAGAACGAGGTGATTTGTAGCTTTTGTCGAAAAGAATTTTCCGATCACCAAAGCTGCTCCAGCCTGACGATCATTTGAACGACAAACACGTCCGGACAAGTTCCATTGTTAACGGTGATAGTGCGAGCGTGAGCGCACTTCAGCAAACCACGCTCGCAGAATTTGGGAAATGAATGAGCAAAGCGACCACAGAAAAACTGACAAACTCAATCGCGAAGTGGGTTGCCTCTCTCTCTCTCATGAAATTAAAATGCGATTAATTAGATTAATTAATTACAAATCCTGTAATTAATTAGATAAATTTTTTTAATCGCCTGACAGCACTAATCTCAACTCAGGTCAGCCTTAAATTATTGAACAATTACATACATTAATCAATCATTTCCCATTTCAATACTTTGTAAAATAGCAATATAAATTCAAATGTTCTATTTCTATTTCTTTCTTTCTTTCTTTTTTACAGAACAAAAACACTTTTGAATATTCAGGTGTGACCTAGAGAGTGAATATTCCAATTTTGCAATCTCGAATAAGTACAGGGCTGAACTCAAGCCTCATACGCAGGACAGCACATGATTACTCAAACTGTATATGAAGCAATCAACCCACAACTCTGAGTAAGTTAATAAAGTAGGACCTGATAAAGGTAGTTTCCCCATAATATCTCTCTTTTAACCAAAAAAAAACTGTATTGATTTCATGTACCTGGTTGGTAATACAGACCCCTCTCTGTTTCCCTTTGCCAGTGCAGTGGACGGCACAAAATCCAGAGACACAATCCAAACCGTGCTCAAACACATAAGCCATTTACAATAGAGTCAGCGTTTCAGAGCTGGCAGCTGCAACCTGTGAAATCCTACTCCGTCCTGAGAGTCGTCCTACTGATTCAGAGCCCCCGGACCCCCACCCTCCTTACTCTGCAGCCGGCCCGAGTGTGCACAGCTGATGTACAGTCACTGATAGAAGTCTGCTGGTTCCTCCTGGTTTACGACCAGAGCGGCAGCTGAGACTTCACTGTAAATAAGCGGGAGGTGGAATGAGAATTATCAGCGTTTCTGGTACATTTGAGATCATGGTGGTTATTTATTTTTTATTTTTTTCCATGATTCAAATACAGCTCTGGAAAAAAGCAGCAACCTTTTACCTTTAGTTCAGTAGAAATTGGCTATTCCCAGGGCTGAAATTATACAAATGATTCTAAAGAAAGTGTGTGGAGTTTAAAAACACAGTTGAGCACTTCCTCTCTTAACACATGACATGAGTGTTTTCCATTTGCAAAACCAAGCCTTAGAGTTAGAAGTAGAGTTTGTGTTTTAAACATGCGTGAATGAAATAAAAAAACACAACTCCAGGTCTGTTTGTGATGAGGAAACAACATTATAACCAGTGTTGTATAAAGTACTGGAAAAATCAAACTCAAGTAAAAGTATAGGTACCCCTCCCAAAAATGACTTTGGTAAAAGTCGAAGTCACTGACTGAAATGTTACTTGAGTAAAAGTCTTAAAGTATCTGGAACTTCTTGTACTTAAGTATGACAAGTAATGTAAAAATAAATGTACTCAAGTAATGTAATTAAAAGTACAAGTAAAAGTATCAAGCAAAGGCAGTCAAACCTTTGTTTTTTTTTTTAAATAACAGTGCTGAAAATAAGGCATACATAACACCATTGAAGGAGTGTTTTTGGAGGAAGAGGTTTTTTTGCAATTGGGCCCTTAATTCTACTGTAAAACACCATGTTCGGCTCACCCATGGTAGTTTTGTGTCATATGGAGCACTGTCGAAGATATTGGGTTTGGTGATATCCATGAAACGCCGTCCTATGAGCAAGTAAATGCAGGCACAAAATACATTATTTGTAATTTAATAATTATGGTACGGTAGCACTAATGACGTGTAGTAAATGTTCTTGTTTTAAAACATCTGGGTTGTGTGAGTTTCTGTAAGATAGGATTTCCACGTTTCTTGGAAGGCACAAGAAGCACTTCATTCGATAGGACGAATCCTTCATATCAGCGTAAGAGAACATTGTGTTTAAGTACGGCCAGGGATGCTCATGGTCAGGTCCCCCTTCATTTGTAGCCAACGTGGATGCTGTCTCCTCTTCCATCAGGGATGTTGATTGATTAAATTAGCTGCATGAAACCAACAGTTGTAGGCTGATTGTCATGCGCAAGTAGCGAACAAGCCCAGGCACGTGCTGACTTCCTTGCAGTCAGTAGAGGGTTTGTTTTTTTTTTGTAACGAGTAACTAAACGGCACATTGAAAATGTATCGGAGTAAAAGTATGCAATTACTTTCGGAAATGTAGTGAAGTAAAAGTAAAAGTTATCTTTTTTTTTTTTTACTCAAGTAAAGTACAAAGTCTCCCAAAATGTACTTAAGTGCAGTAGTGAAGTATTATTACTTCATTACTATACAACACTGATTATAACATATACAGCTTTGGAAAAAAAATAAGAGACCCCTGTATTTTTTTCTGAAATCAGCATCTCTATCTACATTTATTACAGCCATTCCATTCCAGCGTCTGTTGAATTCCAACACAATTTTGCAGTGGTCTCTTATTTTTTTCCAGAGCTGTATGTACTACCTTTTTAAACATAACAGAAATAGGACAAAACAAAAAAATCACAAAAAATAAAGTTCACGCTCAAAGAAACACAAAGAACTAAATCTGTTTTTTATATACTTTTAAAAATAGCTTATCGTTTTAACTTTGTTTTCCGGTTGTTACAGTAACGTGGTTGTTTTTTGTGATTTTTACGTCGGTTGCTTTTTGTGTCACAACCAATTACATACAACCCACTGTTTCTGGTTTGAAAAATGCAAAGTGACTTGCCAAAGAACACAAAAACACCATACTCCCACAGCTCCACAGTCACCCCAACACACAGAAACATCTTGTCGTCTAATTCATGTGCTGCTAATATTATTAAACAGATTCAGACACTTTACATGGCACGTCGAGGTGGAATTTGTGAAAATGACACTTCCTTTGTTTGGAGCCCACACTTAAGCTAAAAATAAGAATATTCATCAGTACAATACAACCGCACTTTGTCATATTTGATCACAGTTGTAGTCAGAGATGGGAAGTACTCAACTGACTCTTTTTAATAGATCTGGGGGCACTTTATATTTACTTCTAATTGGATAATATGTGTATACTATGGTGACATGTATATTTTAAATGTATTGTATTTTGACAGTACAGGCTACTCTTATCACTTTTACTAAGATTACAGATGACAAAAGTTGCATGTCACATTATCACATTTTGTATTTTTTGCAGCACTCCTTCAAATGTTATTTCATTGTTATTCCATTGACTAAAGTCACTGGTGAGGGGTATTGTTCTTCCTCGGTTTATATTATTTATTTTTATTTTTAATTTTTTTTCCCCCCATATTGAAATGTGATTTTAAGGCCCTAAACGTGGGTCCAGATCGACCAGTCTGGCGAAAAATTTGATAAAATGGGCATCACGAGGAAGGGGGGGAGGCCTTAAATTTGTTTTGTTCTTTACAATTTGTCATATATCCTTTGAAAATACCGATATTATGTGCATGACTTTTTAATGTTTTGTCCTTCCATTTACATTACATACATCCATCATGCCAAGACTGTTACTCCACTAGCTACTTGAGAAATGGTTTCCCCAAATACTTTCTCAACCACTTTTACTTAACTTTTACTTAACTAATATTATTTTAAAGTAATGATACAGTTGTCTACCCATATCTGGAGTTGTGTTTTGTTTTATTCACACGTTTAACACACAAACCTTGCAAATTTAGGCTGCGTTCTTCTCTCAAACTGAAAACACTCTGTTCCACCTACAAAAACGTGCGAATGAAACAAACACAACACCAGGTATGTTTTTTTTTTTTTTATGATATAACAACATTATAACGCGGCTGAAAACTCACAACAGTCACTTTTGTGTAATATAGGATTTTAAACCTTGGTTTCAGGACATTTATCGAAGAACTGTGCAGATTTTTTCCACTGAAGCCTTCTATCCCTTTTACAGACAAATCTTTATACCTTAGTCTGTGGCATATCTTGTCAAGTAAGTACCAGCACAGCACGTCGCCCGTATTACTGATAACATAATACAAAATGAACACCGAATGCCGCGGAGACATGCTATAGCTGCCTGCGGAGCGTCCATCTCTTTAACAGGGCCTCCGCGAGCTTTCAGTTCTGTCATTTGTCCCTTGTCTCTTCCCGTATCTCCTATCTGATTGGGGCTGACATATTTGCATTACGGGACGGGCCAGGACTTCCCCTCTCCTCTCTCCGTGGCTCGAGTTTCCACAGCTTCTGAGGCTAGTAAACAAACGGAGTGACAGCGGCGAGGGCCACAGGACGCGCTCGGTCGGATCGGGGGGGCGGGGGAGGTTGGTGGTTAGGGGGAGGAGGGAGGAGGGAGGGGGGCGGGGCGCATGTTTCTCGTCATTTGTCAACACCGATTTGAGCGATCCGGCGGACATCATGAGCAGGCCAGGAAGAGCTTGTCAGACGGGGGCTTTGAAATGGGCGGACGCGAGCGGAGGAAAGGGGGGCCACTGTGGACAGCAGATGTGATATTCATTCATTTGTTCATTTTCTTCCGCTTTTTCCACGGCAGATGTGATAGTGTAAAGCAAATCGAAATGCAAACACGAAGATGGAACTTGAAGTGTTACTGCCTTACAAAAGTTTAATGTAACTTTTTGGTTGGGGGTCCATCACCTGCTTCTTCTACGGATTATGTCATTACTCCGCTTAGAATGTTCCACACTTTGACATTAAACAGCTCTGCCTAACATGTATGAATTGTTATAGTTGTATAGCTCCAAAATACATAGAAAAAAGACATTCTGACTGTGAGGGGGGTCGCCAATCCACAGATCTGACCTGTAACTTGGTCTGCTTTGGTCTCCATGAAAATAGAAAGGTTTAACACCACACCGTGAAATATTTTAGACAAAGCAATAACATATTTACATAGAGTAAAGCATTTGACGGAACCTCCACCAGAAAAGTTACACAATGCAGCTTTACAGTTAAATATGTAACTTTTCTGGTAAAGGCTCCATGTCATGCTTGTTTAAATTACATCTGTTTTTATTATTTACCTTACCGTAAGCAAGGTCCTTTTCTTGGTCCTTTGGGCGGCAATAGCTCAGTTGGTAGAGCGTTTGTCCACTGACACACAGGTTGGCGGTACAATTCCAGCTCCCACAGATGAATGCTGCCGTTGTGTCCTTGGGCAAAACACTTAACCCACCTCGCCCCCAGTGTCTGCGTACACTGGTGTGTGAATGGGTGAGTGGTTCCTTGTTGTAAAGCGCTTTGGGTGCCTTGAAGGTGGAAAAGCACTACATAAAGATGTGACCATTTACCATTTCTACACAGATCTAATCTGTAGCTTGGGCTGGAGGTATCAGGAGTTTGTGACTGTAATGCTGTAGTGTGGAACATTCTAGACAAAGCAACAATATCTCAGTGGAGACAAGCAGGGGGCAGAGTGTCCACTAGAAACGTTACAAGTGTAAACATTAGTATTATGTTGTTTTAAAATGAATTTGATCTTGTTTCTTTGCATTGTTTGAGGTCTGAAAACATGTATCTTTTTTTGTTATTTTGACCATTTGTCATTTTCTGCAAATAAATGCTCTAAACTATAATATTGTATTTGGAATTTGGGGGAAATGTTGTCAGTAGTGCAGTAGCCTCCTGTGGACCCACCACCTGCGGGAGGATTCATGGGGGCTGGTGCATTGTGTTCTGGGCAGCAGAACACTGCATGGACTGCTGCCCCCGCGACCCAGAAAATGGAAAAAAGCGGAAGAAAATGAATGAATGAATGAATGATGAATGAATGTTGTCAGTAGTTTATAGACTCAAACAAAAATGTTCCTTTTGCCCAAACACACACCTATAAGTAGTAAAATCAGAAAAACTGATAATTTTGCAGTGGTCTCTTATTTTTTTCCAGAGCTGTAAGTGTTGTTTTTGTTACAGTATAATTTCTTATATTTATGTTGCATATAATAGCAATAATCTTTTACCTTTTTGACTGGGCAATTTACCACTATTGTGTCCATGAGCAAGACACCTAAACAATGGCCATATTATTCTATAATTGTGTAACTGCTGATGATCTGAAGTGCTTTTGGTGCAGAGTTATTGTAATAAACCGACTGAATCCTGATTTAATTTGACACCATTTGATGAAAGCTTTTTGGTCTGAAGTACTCTAATTAGTGTTATAATTCATATTCATGTGCACGGGAATACCACAGTGGGATTTTTACTCGTGTTTTGTCTCCTCTTCAGTGATCACATTGTGCACAGAGCTGAGAGCGCGTGTCTGTTTGGAGTTTGCAGCTGGCCCTCCAGGAATCACAAAACAAAAAATGAAAACAAAACTCTTTTTTGAGCAGTGGTGAAAAGCTGTGGTGCAGCAGTGTCGTCTGTCAAGCTGTTTATCAAAGCGTGATGCAACGAAACAAAATTATGTATCACAGGGTTTTAAAATGGGTTGTGTGTTTTATCAAGTATTGCGCTGGTTTAGAAAAGATATGAATTTTCTCTTGTTATAAACTGGTAGTGTATTATTTTGACTCCTTAGAGCTCAAATTCAAATGAACTGAAAACACGTTAAAAAGGAATGAGTGAGTGTACGAGTTGGTCCATGTTTCGATCCCCAGCTTGGTTGGGGTCTTTCTTGTATGCGTGGAGTTTGCATGTTCTTCCCATGTCTGAGTGGCTTTATAGAGTTACAAAAATATACTGATGGTACTTAGATTGGGACCTAACCTGCAGCTTGCAAGTTTAAGGTGGTTTTTAAGGTCATTTCAGGTTCGAATGCTGACATTTCACAGGAGCTTTCAATGTGTAAGAAAGGTTAATATATTTCTTCTGTGATCTTGAAATGGAACATGGACTTTTAGAAGACGATGACTCAACTTCAGTAATACTTTAAAGGCCTGTACTCAGAAATGGAGGATTCATACAGTACTTGTTCTGCAATGGGATTTTCACTGAAGAGCCACTGTTCTATTCACGCATATAACTTTTAATTCAAATTTGAGAAATGAGACCTGGAGACTATGGCTACGTTCACACTACAGCCTGAAGTGACCCAAATCCGATTTTTTTCGCCCCTATGCGACCTGTATCTGATCTTTTAAAGATCAGATCAGATAAAGATACTTCTTGATGCTTTTATATGGCGCCTTAATGGTTCCCTAATACTGTAAATGAATCCTTCTTCAAACTCAAGTGCATGAGTCTCATGAAGACAGTCAGAGTCATAAATATCTCTCTCAAACACTTTATTCTGGGTGTTGTTGCTTGAATGCAAATGAGGAGGACAGAGACAGGCCAGTGCAGCGAGTGGGGTGTGGCCAAGATTAGCAGTGCGGTGTGCGCTGTCACCCACTTTCGTGTTTTAAGAGCGGAGGAAGATATGAGACGCGTTCTATTAAAAAAAAACACATTTCCACAGAAAATAAAATTAAACCACTGCTGTTTCAGAGGTTCGGAGGCTCGGATAAAGGACATCCAAGCCTGGAAACACTCTCACGTGTCTCCAGGCAAATTAAAAAACGCATTTCGCATTGCGTAGCTCGTTTGCGGTCCAAACTGTCTGGGCGTGATTTCCAGAGACGGTGGGTAGACATACAGACGGGGGTGGAAATCCGGCTGGTTAGCTCAACTGGTAAGTCACTGACTTTCCCCCTGGGGGTTGTGGGTTCAAATCCCCCCCGGGCAATGAGCTAACCACTGTGGGTCCTTGGGCAAGACCCTTCACGGTACTGCCCCCCGGGCGCCGAAAAAAGATGGCTGCTCACTGCTCCTGAAAAAGGATGGGTCAAATGCAGAAGTCAAATTTCTCCCGTGTGTCACTGTGTGTCATTGTGTGTGAGACCAATAAAGGCCAATAGGCCAAGGCTTAAATCTTTCCGCGAATGTGACGTCAGAAAGTTCCCTTGTTCAGAATTTCCCATTGGGGCTGTCTTTTTTTCAAACACGGAAAACGATCGCAAATGCTCAGTTTACACATTTTGCAACTTTTAGCCATGGGGGGGCTAAACAGGGTAGGGGAGCTCACACATTAACATTCAAAAACCTCAGAAAGTGAAAATTTCATGCCATGGGACCTTAATGACAGTCTGATCACACATATCCGATTTTTTCAAATGCAACCCAGGCCACTTGGATATGTGGTCCCAAAACCGATACATAGGCCTATCCGATCTTTTGACATGCGACTTCAGTCTGAACGGCCAGGTCGCATTCATCCGACCTACACGTCATCAACAAGCGACAAACGTCACTATTCTGCGCTGAAGTAGGCAGAAACTGAACAGAACTGGACCGTGTTTTAGAAGACAAGCCCAGGGTTGAGCCGACAGAATTGCTGGATAGCTGCGTTACTGAAGAGGAACCCATAAAACGCCATGGCCAAAAACCTTGTCCTTCTCCTTCTCAATCTCCTCCCTAAAACAAATAAACTGTACATGTTCTGTCTCCGGTACAACAGCAACTTTAAAATCTCCAGGTGCTCAATGCTAGTGTCCATGTTTAGGCGACTTCTGTAAACACTGAGCACGCTCGCTGCTGTGACCTCGTCGTGTCTTCCAAGGCGCATGCGAGACACTTTTGGGGTGTTTAAAGTTCACACTGGAGATCACATACAAGTCGCATTTAATTGGAAATGTGAACGACCTCGCAAAAAAAAATCATATTTCACAAAAAAAACTGAATTAAACAGGGCTCTCAAGTTTTGAGCGGGGTGGTGCATGAGACTGCATTTTTCCGGAGGACCGGGGGGGTGCGTGCGGTGCCTGCATTAACTAACCGATTTTCTGGGCACAGAAGCGCTGCGCTTGAATTGCGTAATTATTTCAGCGTGAGAAATACCATGTGTGGCGGCAAATTGCGTGTGTCACACTCTCAAAGCGTGAGACTTGAGAGCCCTGGAATTAAACTTTAAGCCCTGCAGTCTGAACGTAGCCTATGTCTTCTACAACTTTCCCATAACCTGATCCTCAGAAGTTGAAGGCGCTGTACCAAACTTTTACTGCTTTCAGAATGTGAGAAACAGAACTAGTTCATTTCAAACAATTTACAGTGGTCCAAAGTTATTCTTTACTTTCCCAAAGCAGGAGTTTTGGCGTCATGGTAATGTTAACAACGATTAGCTAAAAGTGCACCTCTTGATCCCAGAGGAAACACGCAGCGGTCTCATTTCTACCTTATTATATATCACACTATTTTTGGATGTGTTATAATGTTGTTTCCTCATGAAAAACATGCCTGGAGTTGTGTTTTGATTCACTCACACATGTTTAACACACAAACCCCACGTATCTCTTCTCTCAAACAGGAAACACTATGTCTCTTTTCTCTTTCCTCACATCCTTCTCCTTGATTCCCCCTTGATTCCTGAGGGAATTTCTTTGGGGACACCACTTAATATTGCACACTTGATTGACAGCTGAAAAATGGAGGATCGAGGAGAGGAATCAAGAAAGAAAGAGAAGGCGAGGAAAGAGAATTGAGATGCGGCTACTCTGTTCTACCTTGTGATGTCATGTGGTAATACAGGAAGTGCTCCACTCGCTAGAATCATTTGGATGATTTCAACCCTGGAATTGCCAATCTTTACTGAACTAAAGGTAAAGGGTAACTTAGAAACTGCTACTTCATGACATCACAAGGTAGCACAGAGCGTTTTGATCTTTGGAGATGCAGACAGACAAATATGGTATGTTTTTGATGGAATAACTGCATTGTAACATGACTTAAAGCCCACATGAGTCAATTTTGCGTAACATACAGCTCTGGAAAAAAATAAGAGACCACTGCATTTTTTTCGGAAATCAGCATCTCTACATGTATTACAGCCATTCCATTCCAGCGTCTGTTGAATTCCAACACAAACACAAAGCTGAGCTACTTCAGTTCTTGCACCAGGAGTGGAATAAAGTCACCCAAGAACAATGTGAAAGACTTGTGGAGAGCATGCCAAGACGCATGAAAGCTGTGATTAAAAATAAGGGTTATTGCACCAAATATTGATTTCTGAAATCTTCTTAAGTGTAAACATTAGTAATATGTTGTTTTAAAATGAATTTGATCTTGTTTCTTTGCATTGTTTGAGGTCTGAAAACATGTATCTTTTTTTGTTATTTTGATCATTTGTCATTTTCTGCAAATAAATGCTCTAAACGATAATATTTTTATTTGGAATTTGGGGGAAATGTTGTCAGCAGTGTATAGACTCAAACAAAAATGTTCCTTTTGCCCAAACACATACCTATAACACTGGTCTACAGGCAAAATGCTTCCGGAACAAAAGTACTGAAATTTTTCTTGGTTTAGGTCACTAATAAAGAAAAAGTAAGTCAGAAGTGCTGATTGGCTATAGTTTCCAAGATATAGTATTGGGTCAAAATAAGAAATTTATGCAAAATAAGGCAAAAACTGTAGTTTATCAGAAGGTACAGTGTGTCTACAAGCAACCAGTTCTATCTGAAAGCCTGTCTGCACATTCACATACATTCATTTATAATACATATATAATATATATTATTATTATTATATCATTACATATCTTGAATACATTAGCTGACCAGCACAGTTATCATTGATTTTCAGTTTATCTTATCAATATACATGAGATTTAGCCACTTTTATCTCAGAAGCAGATCGAGTCCAAAAATTTGTAGACCAGTGTAAGTAGTAAAATCAGAAAAACTGTTCATTTTGCAGGGGTCTTATTATTTTTTTCCAGAGCTGTAGGACCTTTAAGAGCTGCTTATACAATATAGCAGTAGTGGAGTAAAACTACACACACATAAAAAAATTAACAAAAAAAAAAAAAATCAGGCACAGCCACTTTAACTCACCCAAAACCTTATGAAAGTCCCTTCTTCAAAAAACGTAATTCTATCACAGAAAAAGGTAGCCATCCACTGTACTACACACAGTCCTCCACTCTACACGCTGTACAGTCCTTAGTGTAGCCCGGGGCCACTGCGACTTTAAGCACCGGGGAACTACTGCAATGATTACTCCTCTGCTACTTTGCATTTTAGAACTTCCAGCAGACCATCTCCATCAGGAATGTGATTATATCAACAAAACGGTGTCAGGTGCAAATAGCTGAGAGCTGCCTCACAACAATACCAGACCAATTTTCCACGCTGGAGATTTCCTCTGGGAGCGGCCGGCCACATTAGCAGCTATAAAAAGAAGCAAATTGCCTCCGTAGCCACAGCACCATGGCCTGGGTCTGGGCGGGCATCAGGACCACAGATGTAGTGCAGGGTGTAAGAGAAAGGAGCTGGGGAGTTCTAAGTTTTTCTATGTCAAGCAAAAAGTTTTGAAGAGTTTAATGTGTAATACTGTCCGTAGTCATAGTATACGTGGAAACCTATGTTACACGTTGCTCAAATTAGGTTGAAGTTCTAATTTTTTCAGCGTCAACAGAATTTTTTACCAGAGGGAAGACAGGAAATAAGCAGGTGGTGTTAAAATAAACTTCTGACGCCCTTTCAATATACGTTTGCTAAAACCACTACCGTCGTGTAAACTGGAGCTCGGGGAATGACTCGTGACCGCAGAAAGTTTATAACCCTGGAGGAAAACTGTACTGTATTTACTGTATACTTTATTAATACTTATAAATACTGTATACCTTATTCAATCATACCTGTACCTTTGTATTTTATTATATTTTATTCCATTTTTTTATTATATTGTTTACTTTTCTCTTGTATATTTATTGCATGCTATTAGTACTTCTCGACGATCTTAGCGATTCAACGGTTTCTTTTGATCCTAAGCATTTCATTGCGTTGTTGACCTTGTGTTGATCCTGCATATGACAAATAAACAATCTTGAATCTTGAATCTATATCACGCTTTACAATGTTAACCAGCAACTTCTGAAGGAAAAGGCGTGAGGTGCAGACAAACAAAATTAAACGGTGAGTAGCTTAATTAATGCCAAGACCTGTTATCACTGCAAAGCATCATCCCTCTGGTCAACTTCTGTTCTGTGATTTAAAACATAATTCATCCCATCAACACTGAAGACATAAGCGATGTAAAATGGCTTGTGTTTAAACATGGGAATATACAGAGGCTGTAATTGGTGCTTTTAAAAATAAGCGCATATGCAGCTTTGCCTGTGTTATTGTAGCTGAAGCTCCTGTTATTCTGGGTCACTGCCATAAACTGTATAAAGAAGTGGTCTAAGGGAGTGTGACATCACCCGTAGCGTTCAGCTCCAGTCAAATGAAGCTCATAAGGCTAGCAGTTATAGGAGTGAATTTGGATCTAAGCTCCATATTAGGAAATAGGAACAAAATAGCGAAATAAAAGCACCAGAATCATTAGAGCAGGTTAATACGGGCATTAAGACGAGGCTCACTGCAGCAGTTACAGAGAGCAGGCTAATGTTTTTCAATGTAAACTCAATTGGAAACGATGGAGTTGATGGAGCCAGAAATGCATTCACGTTCACTTCTTATTCAAAACGCGGTGGTTAGCTATGTCCAATGTTTTGGTTCATGGATGATATGAGAGGGGAGCAGCCCCGGAACATACGAGAAGAAACGCTGCATGTCTTAATAAATCTTACATTTTGCAAGTAAGACGAAGTGCGGGATTATTTTCTTCTCGTAGGTTCATGGATGATAAAAAGTGCTCCTTAATTAGAAGCAGACAGCACACATCGGTCTCATTTTGACTACAGCAACCTGTATTAAGGCAAGACAAATGTCATTTTAATACTTGAAAAACTGGGTACAGTGCCCTTGATGTACAGTGCCGTGAAAAAGTATTTGCCCCCTTCCTGATTTCTGTGTTTTTTGCATATTTATCACTCAAAACATTGTCAGATCATCAAACCAATTTTAATATCACACAGAAACAACCCAAGGAAAGACAAAATTCAGTTTTTGAATGATGATTCCATTTATTAGTGCACAAAAAAAATCTAAACCTATCTGGCCCTATGTGAAAAAGTAATTGCCCCCCCTTGTTAAATCACAAACTAACTGTGACTAACCACAGTTTTGAGAAAACTTAGTTCAGTTCTACATGCCACACCCACACCTGATTGTCACCACCTGTGTTGAATCAAGAAATCACTTAAATAGTTCCTGTCAAACAAAGTGAAGTTGGCTACAACATCTCAAGAACAAACACATCATGCCACGATCCAAAGAAATTCAAGAACAAATGAGAAAAAAAGTGATAGAAGTCTATAATTCAGGAAAAGGTTACAAAGCCATTCCCAAAGCTCTGGGGCTCCAGCGAACCACTGTCAGAGCCATTATTCAAAAATGGAGGAAACTGGGAACAGTTGCAACCCTTCCCAGGAGTGGTCGACCAACTAAGATTACTCCAAGAGTGCGACGACGGCTCATTCAGGAAGTCACAAAAGAACCTAGACGCACATCGAAAGAACTACAGGCCTCGTTGGCCTCAGTTAAGGTCAGTGTTCATGACTCCACCATTAGAAAAACACTGGCCAAAAATGGCATCCATGGAAGAGTTCCCAGGAGAAAACCACTGCTTTCACAAAAGAACACAAAGGCTCGTCTCACCTTTGCCAAAAAGCACCTTGATGACCCTCAAGACTTTTGGAGAAACATTTTGTGGACCGATGAGTCTAAAATTGAACTTTTTGGAAGGTCTGCAGCCCGTTTCATCTGGCGTAAAAATGGCACAGCATTTGATAAAAAGAACATGGTGCCCACAGTAAAGCATGGTGGTGGCAGTGTGATGGTCTGGGCCTGCTTTGCTGCCTCAGGACCAGGACAACTTGCTGTGATTGACGGAAAAATGAATTCTGCTGTTTACCAGAAGATCCTGAAGGAGAATGTCCGGCCATCAGTTCGTGCCCTCAAACTCAAGCGCTCTTGGATCATGCAACAGGACAATGATCCAAAACACACCAGCAAGTCCACCTCTGAATGGCTCAAAGAAAACAAAATTAAGGTTTTGGAGTGGCCAAGTCAAAGTCCGGATTTAAATCCGATTGAGATGCTGTGGTGTGACCTTAAACGGGCAGTTCATACAAGAAAACCCTCCAATATGGCAGAATTGAAACAATTCTGCATAGAAGAGTGGGCCAAAATCCCTCCCCAGCGGTGTGAAAGACTCATCACCAATTATCGCAAACGTTTGGTTACAGTTATTGCTGTCAAAGGAGGCTCAACTGGCTATTAGATTAAGGGGGCAATTACTTTTTCACATAGGGCCAGATAGGTTTAGATTTTTTTGTGCACTAATAAATGGAATCATCATTCAAAAACTGAATTTTGTCTTTCCTTGGGTTGTTTCTGTGTGATATTAAAATTGGTTTGATGATCTGACAATGTTTTGAGTGATAAATATGCAAAAAACACAGAAATCAGGAAGGGGGCAAATACTTTTTCACGGCACTGTATGTATTTTCACTTTTTTTTTTTTTAAATACAGTGGTCCCTCATTTATCGTGGTGGTTACATTCTAAAAATAACCCGCAATAGGCGAAATCCGCAAAGTACAGTAGTCAGCTTTATATTTTACAATTTTTCGACATGTTTTAAGGCTGTAAACGTCTCACCACACACATTGTACACTTTTCTCAGACTGGCATTGACATTTTCTCACATTTTTCTCTTGTTTCAACAAAAAAAAAGCACAGTATTATAGAACGAAACCAAAGATCCAAACCTGTTTTCAGGCCCTAAAGATATTACGTGTATTTCACAGTTCCTCTGACCGAGCCTCTTTGTCCTGGCACCGCTTCACTGTTGCGGGTTTTGTCTGGGAGAAAACTTGCAAACATACAGCACATCAGAGTCACACTGTTAGCGATCAAACATTTAATGTAAACATAAAAAAAATCCGCGAAACAAGGCCGCGAAAGGTGAACCGCGACTATAGATACAGTTTTTATTCCTTGTAAATTAGATCCTATTTGGAAGACTTCACTTTTACATTCACTCTGGTCCACTTCAGTTTACAAATATACAATAGAATATCAACATATAATTGTTTTGAATTTTGTGCAAACCCAGTCCATTTGTGGTTGATAGCTAATTGAGAGCTCCAGCCTACAGTTTAAATAATCTGTCACCCAAACAAGACCATTTGACAGCCGATCAGAGGAGTGACATGGTGCATAAAGATTGCTCATTCACGTGGAGGAAAAAAATGTAATTACTGTCAATCAAATCATTAGTTGGTTGATCGGATCGCCTAAGGTCTCGTTCTAGCACGGGTTTAGTCCCGGTTTAGTCTTAGCTTTGTTGTGGTGATTGTGCAACTATGAAAGCACTGTAAATGAAGCCGTGTCAGAAAATTCAATTGTATTTCCAACCACAGTCATCAAGTACTCCAGAACTCACTCCTCAAGCGATTCATATAAATACACTTTATGGCCACTCTAGAACGATATCTGTCATCAGTCACCGCTCCCTCCACCACGCCTCGAGCCAGATTCAGACAGTACCGTGCAAACAAATTTGTTCATTTCAGTGATTCATGCGAAACGAAGGAGCTCATTGGTCACCCATCATTTAGAACAAACTCATATTTCTGTCACCTCGGATAAACAGTTTAATGCGTCTCGTTTTTCAGCTCTTTTTTCCTCCTAAACAGCCATCTTTGTTGTCATACGTATGGACCTTGCACGTCCCTGATTGGCTAATCCACCTGTCAATCACGCCCATCTGAACTCGGGGAGATTCTATGCGTCAAAAACATACTGGAGTTTTGTTTAGTTTTATTCACATGTTTAACTGCATATTTAGAGTTCTTCTCTCAAACTAAAAACACTCTGTACCACCTTGTAATGTCATGTGAAAGTGCTCCTCTGTGTTTTTAAACTCCATACGCTTCACTTGTATACTTTTGAATTATTTCAGCTCTGGAATATCTAATAAAGGTAGGTGTTCATTTAAAAACTGCCTTGTCAAGACATCACAAGGTGGAATTGAGCATTTTGAGCTTCGGGGTTGTAAACAAAACTAAAAAAAAAACACAACTCCAGGTATGTTTTTGATGATTATAACACGGTTTAAAGCTCAGAAGAGTCAAATTTGTGTAACCTTTAAATAAACCTTTTATAGCACCTCATTCCGTTGTTGTCACTTCTGAATTCTAAACATCAGAATTCATACGGGCACCTTCACTTATCTGAAAATGTCATCCACTATCTCCAAATTTAATTATGAACCGAAGGCAGCAAAGGCTAAATCAGTTTTAATATTCAGACAGTGGACAACTTGAGGGATGCTTCCTGCTCCATGTGTGGGACTGTGGACGAGCAGAGACACAGGAAGCTTTTTGTGCAAACTAGGTATTTGGTGATGTCACTCTCGCCATGATTGCTTTAACCAAGGCAGTCCTGTGTGATGTCACTGTGTACTTGAAATTGCAGTGGCCACTTCATTCATCATTCACTCATTTTGTGTTTACTGTATGTGTTATACATAAAGCTTTAAATGTACTAGAAACTAGACTAGGAACAAGGCTAGTGTTTGTATAAGTGTGTATATGACAAGTTAGACTACTCATTTCATGGCAAAAGGAGAAATTCAATTTGTCAACTGGACAAAGGTTTAGAGCAGCTTGGATGAGCTGCAAAACGTATTCGACCAAATAAACTTTTGTCCAGTTGGCAAATTGAATTTCTCCTTTTGCCAAGGATTCTACCTGGACGACTGAGGGATTAAAACACAACACTCATTTCACTAAAACATATTTGATATTATAATATTTAAGGTTTTACTAAAAGTCTTGCCAGGTTTTTATCTAGCTTTTAAAGTTTTGTGAAGTTTATAATATTATTTCATGGTTGGTGTAATAGCCCGGGCAGCAAACTTTACTAAAAGAATCAGGGCTCTCAAGTTTTGAAGATTGCTAGGAGTGAGATTTCTGAGGAGCGGGGGGTGAGCGGGGGTGAGTGACTTTTTTCCCGAGGACCGGGGGGGGGGGGTCGAGTTATAAAATGATAAAATATCACACACAGTCTTGGTTTAGTCTTGGTTTAGTCCTGGTTTAGTCCTGGTTTAGACCTGTTTTAGACCTGTTTTAGTCCTGGCTTAGTCTTGGTTTAGAACTGGTTTAGTTTTGGTTTAGTCCCGGTTTAGTCCTGGTTTAGACCCAGTTTAGATCTGGTTTAGTCTTGGCTTAGTCCTGGTTTAGACCTGGTTTAGTCCTAGTTTAGACCTGGTTTAGTCCTGGCTTAGTCTTGGTTTAGACCTGGTTTAGTTTTGGTTAAGTCCTGGTTTAGTCCTGGTTTAGTCCCGGTTTAGTCCTGGTTTAGTCTTGGCTTAGTCCTGGTTTAGACTTGGTTTAGTCCTGGCTTAGTCTTGGTTTAGACCTGGTTTAGTTTTGGTTAAGTCCTGGTTTAGTCCTGGTTTAGTCCCGGTTTAGTCCTGGTTTAGACCCGATTTAGTCCTGGTTTAGTGCTGTTTAGACCTGGTTTAGATCTGGTTTAGTCTTGGCTTAGTCCTGGTTTAGACCTGGTTTAGTCCTGGCTTAGTCTTGGTTTAGACCTGGTTTAGTTTTGGTTAAGTCCTTGTTTAGTCCTGGTTTAGTCCCGGTTTAGTCCTGGTTTATCCTTGTTTAGATGCAGAAATAATCTGATATGACTCACCCATAAAAACGCGGTCACTCGTATCCATGTATGCACGTGTCACGGTCTTTAATAATCCGGAGCTCCGGAGAAAAGGACATATCCCGAACTTATCCCATGTCCCGAGACGAGAGTTCCTTCTTACGTAGCAAGTTAAGGATTCTTATTCTCTTGGAAATGCCGCGTAAACATTCACGCGGCTCGCGTCTCACAGCTGATCGCTCAACTCCAGTACTGGTGCGCGAGTGACTTTTTTTCCGCTGAAAACGCATGGTGCCTGCATTAACTTACCGATTTTCTGGGCACAGAAGCGCTGTGAACAGTGGCTACAGTTTTGAATTGCTTAAAAAAATTTCAGCGTGAGAAAGACCATGTGTGGCGTGTGAGCGTGTAAACACGTCGAGTGTGTCACACTCTCAAAGCGTGAGACTTGAGAGCCCTGTAAAAGAAATATATTTACAAAAAACAGAGGAAAAAATTTAAAAACAACATGGCAACAACAAACAGCTTCTACACTGTTTAATCAGGCACTCTCATTCTCTAGGTCAGGTAAGTACAGGTAAATTTGTAATATTTGAAAAGTTAGCAATAACAAAAACAGTTATCCAATATAAATCCAATACAAAAATATTATAGTAAATCTTTATTAGTAATTTAGCTGTGTAAAATTTTGAAAATAGACTATGTTGTCTGCCCCAGAACCTTCTTAAGGCGCTCTGGCTTCTTGGGGACTCTTTTGGCTGGAACACCAAAAATGGCTAACAACAAAGAGGGTAAGTAAACAATTCAATTAAATGCATTTATTTTTTTGTTACAGTTAATTTCTTGTGCAACAAACATTCATGAATAAATGTTTTAAAACTTTCTGAGAGTTTGTCATTATTACTTCTATCTTTTTTATATCTTATATCTTTTTTAGGCTCATTTAAAGGACTATTACAGCTGGACTTGGGCAACATATATGACCTACATAGAGGTAATTCTGTAACTGTTTGCAACAATTCTACAAACAATAGCCAATACATCTATAGCACAATAATTCTGCTTAGACTAATACAAATAAATGACACCTTTATTTTGTTAAGGAGCTCAGAAAACATTTTATTTTTTGGTCATTTTCGTCTCTTGGCATATAAGCTTTCATGTGGAATCAGTTAACTTTCCACTCTGCTCAGAAAGATGTTTTAATTTAATCACCTTGCCTCCAGAATTATATGGAACGTTGTAACTTCCAGGTTGTTTTCTCAGCGACATAAGAATCAGCCCTTAAAAAAGCCTAAGAAAGAGTTTAATTTATTCAAGTTTTAATTTAAAGAATTGGGCGTGATTTTAATTTTTAATCAAATTTTCAGTCGGCTTTTGTTTACCCAAATACTATACAAGATATCTAAAGTCCCCTCTGTATATTTTTGTGTATCTAATATGTCAACAAAACGCAGAAATAATTTTAAACCTGGCTCTTTCCCCTTTTTTGAACGTCCCAAATATTTGGCCGTTGTTGCACAAAATGCCTGAAACGTTACATGACAAAAACTTGTAATACATTTTTTTCTTACTTTTTCTTATGTTCATATTAGTTCCTATTCCCTTTATGGAAGTTTGAACTGAAAAATGCTGTTCTTCCTTGTAAATTAGAAGAATAGGTAGAGGCATTCTGTTTTTCAACTCACCGCTACTTCCCGTGTTTTTGTCCTTTTCTTCTCAACATGTTTTTCCTCCACAAACTGCCACTTATCTGACGTAAAGCTATGATAAATATTTACCACGAGTACTCTCCCGCCAAATAAAGCCATGTACGCCCTTTAATCCCTCCACGCTGGCTCCGTAAACTGCCGTGTGTACGTGTGATAGGGTCGTACACTCCGCCACAGCTGTTCTCCTCGGAATACAAGACAAATTGCACGCCGGGCTCATGGGGAAGGCTAATTACGGCCAGTCACCAGAAGGAAATGTCGCCGCTGCATGTTTGAGAGAGACCACAAGGATGTTTCTAAGCCCAAAATATGGTTTGAATCATGGAGCCCAGTGTCTAATTAGGGACTGACATCACTTACACAAAAAAAGAGGGAGAAGGAGAGAGGGGGAGAGGGATAGAAAAAGTTAGAGAGGGAGAGAGAGTGGGGAGAAAGAGGTAGAAAGGGGGGAGGAGAAATGCCAGGGCAGAATGTACGCTGACAGGAACACAATGATAAAATGGCTGACAGAAAATGTGGTGGAGCAAAATGTAAAACGTACATTACAAGTGTCGAATGAATAATTTAGGGGAATATGTGCGAAGGTTATGACTGATGCAAGGACCTCGGGGTAATCATCCCAGTGCGTACTTTTATGTGGCCCAGATAAGCAGAATAATCAGAGAACCCAAACTGTTTACTGATGTGTGTTTACATACACAAAGGAAATCTGATTAACAAAAACATGGTAGAACTTGTTGGTTAATTTGTGGATTTTCTCACTAACAATGTGTCTTTAAAGAGCCTCCTGTATATACTTGTATTCTATGACAATGCAATATACAATTATAATGCAATGTACAATGCAATATTCATCGAAGACGACTTAAAAGTGCACTATAACTTTTTGGTTGGGGGTTTGTCACCTGCTTGTTTCTATGGATATATCATTGCTCTGTCTGGAATGCTCCACAGTATGACATTACAGCTCTACCTTACATTTATTCAATTACAGGTGGTTTTGCTGCTCAGAAATACCTAGAAAAACAGGCGTTCTGACTGTGAGCAAGACTGCCTCTCCACAGATCTGATCTCTAACTTCATCTGGTTTGATTTCTTATCACGTTAGAAAGGTTTAATACCATACTGTGAAACATTCCAGACAAGGCAAGAACATCTCCATGGAGGAAAGTATTTGACGGACCCTCCGCCAGAAACGTTCCACAATTCAGCTTTAATAAAAGAACCAAGCCCACTGACGTCTGCGTTAGAAAAGTGCGGTGCCTAATAAACGTCACAGCAAATAGTCGGCAGCTCGTATGGATAGCTGCAGATCACATTTGCAAGTAGTGGATTAAAAAAGGTGTGCACCAAAATGACCGTGACGCTGCCAAATCATATCACAAGTTAAGTAAATAAAATGTTTATATTTGTGTTTTATGTTAAAAACTCATAGGGTGAGGAGCTCAGTCACACGGGAGGAGCTCGGAGTAGAGCCGCTGCTCCTCCATGTTGAGATGAGCCAGCTGAGGTGGCTCGGGCGTCTGTTCCGGATGCCTCCTGGACGCCTTCTTCGGGAGGTGTTCCGGGCATGTCCCACCGGGTGGAGGCCCCGGGGAAGACCCAGGACACGCTGGAGGGACTATGTCTCCCGGCTGGCCTGGGAATGCCTTGGAGTCCCCCCTGGAGGAGCTGGAGGAAGTGTCCGGGGTGAAGGAGGTCTGGGAGTCCTGCTTAGACTGCTACCCCTGCAACCCAGCCCCGGATAAGCGGAAGAAAATGGATGGATGGATGTTAAAAACTCATTGGATTATGTTCTGAAATCTAAACCTGACCAGGAGCATTTGAGGAGATACAGTCTAAGCAGGATTTTTCCATTAAAAGACCGAGCGCTTAGTTGTTTACAGTTGGCCTTCATAATAATTGCAGTCTTTCCGGTTTGGTGATTGCCTCTATAATCAAATAGTGATTTTCATTCGATTGTGAAAGTGATCAAATGAAGCCAGTCTATTATTTTACAAGCAAACATTTGTTGTATTTGTTGGACATCCTGAAGTAACATTCAGTGAGGGCCAATAGTTCTTCCGACTTTTTTTTATTACATTATTACTCAAATAATTTCATTTTTTTGGCAGAAAAACGTACACATTTATCCATTGCACAAGTTCCTGACAATACTGTTTGACTTTTATTTTTACTGACAATGGAATCTCACAAAAGAACATTACATTGCAAATACTGTCAAGATGTCTTTACCATTTACCCGACTCTCATCTGTTCCAGTAGTGAACTTGGAACTCTGAGAATAATCCATTGTCTTGGTGTGTATACATACTGAATTCGCAATGATAGTTTTTTGTTTTTGTTTTTTTTTTCAATTGCTTTAGCACAATTTTTGAAACATTTACTAAATCTGGCAAATGTCTGGCACAGTTTGCAACTCACACAAGACACAAAATGATTCAGACTGTTTGAAAACGCAACTTTTATGCTTTGGTTTCTAGTGCTTCTGAGTCTGTCTTTAGACTTAATATTTGATTTACATGTGTTCAGTTTTGCCCTTTGTGTATTCAATCTATGTACTTTGGTGAGAGTGCAGTATTTTAGGTACTCAGACTATAGCAACGGTGCAAAGAGTGTTAAAATTGTGAAGATTTAAGAGAAAAAAAATACATAAAATAGACTATATGTAAAGACCGAGTAGTTGGATATCCTTTCACTGTTTTATTTTCAGTACTTGCATAACTGTGCCCAAATAAAATATTAATATTATTATCTTCGTAACTTTCCTGGATGTGAATATAGTCTTGTTGTTTCAGTCATCAGCGGGCCTCTCCAATATAAGGTGTAATGGTGGAGCTTGTTTGAAATGGAAAACATTGGGTAAGATGTTATTTGACGGTGTGTAGTGAGCCTGCTTCTCGACGCGTTTCTTCTATTATCCCAGATGAGGGTTCATTTAGAGAGGGAATCAGAGGACGCCCAGACACGGCACGCTGTGTAGCTCCAGCGCTCCGCTCCTCTGTTGTCTCACAGAAAAGCTTTGGAAATGTGTGTGTTTGATCATAACGTCGAAAGAAGAATTTACATAAAAGAAAAGATAGAAAAAGTCATTTATTTATGTGTTTTATTGCGGGAAATACCTCTAAAATACAGCTCTGGAAAAAAAAAAAAAAGAGATCACTGTATTTTTTTCTGAAATCAGCATCTCTACATGTATTACAGCCATTCCATTCCAGCGTCTGTTGAATTCCAACACAAACACAAAGCTGAGCTACCTCAGTTCTTGCACCAGGAGTGGAATAAAGTCACACAAGAACAATGTGAAAGACTTGTGGAGAGCATGCCAAGACGCATGAAAGCTGTGATTAAAAATAAGGGTTATTGCACCAAATATTGCATATTGATTTCTGAACTCTTCTTAAGTGTAAACATTAGTATTATGTTGTTTTAAAATGAATTTGATCTTGTTTCTTTGCATTGTTTGAGGTCTGAAAACTTGTATCTTTTTTGTTATTTGGACCATTTGTCATTTTCTGCAAATAAATGCTCTAAACGATAATAATTTTATTTGGAATTTGGGGGAAATGTTGTCTGTAGTTTATAGACTCAAACAAAAATGTTCCTTTTGCCCAAACACATACCTATAAGTAGTAAAATCAGAAAAATTGATAATTTTGCAGTGGTCTCTTATTTTTTTTCCAGAGCTGTATGTGTTCTCTCCACAGAACTGGCATGCAGCTTGGGTTTGTGGTGTCACCTGCTTGTCTCCATGGGGATATACAGTATACGGCTAATAATTAACACGCATTCTTGAATAACTGCACAGGTAGTCTGGTAACGCTTAATCACTTTTCTATATCACTACGCTGTTAGCATCACCATAGCAACAAGTAAACAAATGAACTACCGTTAGGAGGGACTAGCTTCAACTAAAACAAATAAATGCTTTGAACATCCATTGACAGAAGGTTGTCAGATTTAAAAGTGAACTACTTGCAGTTGGTGGAACCATGGAATAAGTGGATTAAACAGTCCGGAGCGGCTCCTTACTTAATACTATAACGTGGAATATTCTAGGCAAAGAGCATTGCCATGGAGACAAGTTCCTGTACTTATAGACATTATTTTGGTCACCTTGGCATCAGTAATTCACATTGTCTAACCAAAAAAACAAAACAAAAAAAACACGCATTCTGAATCCAGCGAGGCATTTGGACTATGAAGCGTCTTCTGTTGGCTTATATTGTGAGAATGGACAAAATACAGCTCTGGAAAAAAATAAGAGACCACTGCAAAATGATCAGTTTTTCTGATTTTACTACTTATAGGTATGTGTTTGGGCAAAAGGAACATTTTTGTTTGAGTCTATAAACTACTGACAACATTTCCCCCAAATTTCAAATAAAATTATTACCATTTTAGAGCATTTATTTGCAGAAAATGACAAATGGTCCAAATAACAAAAAAGATACCATGTTTTCAGACCTCAAACAATGCAAAGAAACAAGTTCAAATTCATTTTAAAACAACATAATACTAATGTTTACACTTAAGAAGAGTTCAGAAATCAATGTTTGGTGCAATTTGTGGGCGGTACGGTGGCTAGCGCTCATGCTTCACAGCAAGGTTCCGGGTTCGATCACCAGGTCGCCCGAGCCTTTCTGTGTGGAGTTTGCATGTTCTCCCCGTGTCTGGGTGGTTTCCTCCGGGCACTCCGGTTTTCCCCCATCAACCCAAAACATGCACCATAGGTAAAATCCTCCAGCTGTGGTCCTGACCAAACCGAAGCAAGAATATCATGGAGATGGTCCCCGGGCGCAGTAATGGATGGGTTAAATGCAGAGGAGAATTTCTCCAGTGTGAGATCAATAAAGTCACTTCTTCTTCTTCACTTCTTCTAGTAACCCTTATTTTTAATCACAGCTTTCATGCGTCTTGGCATGCTCTCCACAAGTCTTTCCCATTTTTCTTGGGTGACTTTATTTCACTCCTTGTGCAAGAACTGAAGTAGCTCAGCTTTGTGTTTGTGTTGGAATTCAACAGACGCTGGAATGGAATGGCTGTAATACATGTAGAGATGCTGATTTCAGAAAAAAATGCAGTGGTCTCTTATTTTTTTCCAGAGCTGTACATAAATGGAGCTATTTGGCAACGTGACCGTTCTGCCATTTCAGCCATGCAGTCGGAATGAACATTATCTGACCATAAAAATGCTCAGAACAAATCTGGTGATGGTTTGTGGACTAAAAAACTACCCAGCAAACTTGAGGTTTTCTTTTATTTGTGATGTAACAGTCCAGGGAAAGCCATGTTAGAATGCTCTTACTTCATCAAAAACACACCCGAAGCTGCGTTTTGTTTCAATCTCACGTTTGAGTAACTTTATTATTCGTCTGTCTACATCTTCAAAGCTCAAAATGCTCTGTTCCATCTTGAGGAAACAAAACAGATCAGACAACAGAGCCTTTAAAACAAAAGGGATTTCGAGAGCTAAGCGAAGACAATCTGTATCATGAAGAAATGAACTTCACATATGTTTTTGATGGAAACAAAAATATCATATTGTCAAAACTCAAGAAAGTCTGTTTAGCATGCTAAGTGTCCTTGAGGTTTTGTTAATTCCAAGTTTTTCATTCCAACTATGATGAAGACGTTGGATTTTGTCAGTTGTTTTCAAGTTTGGGAGTTGAGTTCCTTCAAACTAAATCAGGCTCTACCAGAAGATCTGTTGAGTACAAACTTGTTTGGAATTCACTGGCAAACTTACAATCAGGTTTAATTTTAGAATACCAACAGCGGAACAGCCAATACATGGATCCACCTCAAAACGCCATTATTTCCACATCACAGGGAACATTAAGAACTGAAAAAGGCTGTTGAGTGATTCCACTATAATTATTTGTGCTGACTTTCTTTAAGAATAATCCGCCTGTAATCTTTAGCACTACAGTTCATTATTCTGCTCCTGAATTTTTATTTCTCATCTGTGCATTCTTCTCCTGTGCAGTAGATCTAGAAGTGTCCTGCTTATGATATTTCACATAATTTGCATCCAAAATTTGAACGTTTATTATTATTTAAAGATCCTTTATTACACAAAATTGACTTGTGAGCTTTCAGCCATGTTATAATGTTGTTCTCATCAAAATCAAACCTGGAGATGTGTTTTGTTTCATTCACATGTTTGAGTAACACTTTATCATTAGTCTGTCTACATCTCCAAAGCTCAAAATGCTCTGCTCCACCTTGTGATGTCATGAAGCGGTAGTTTTCATGTTATCAGCTTCCTTTTTCCTTTTGTTTAGAAGAGATTGGCTATCCCAGGTCTGAAATGACCCAAAGGATTCTAGTGAAGGTGTATGGAGTTTAAAAACACAGTGGAGCATTGCCACATGACATCACAACGTGGAGCAAAGTATTTTCTGTTTGGGAATATGCAGGATTTGTGTGTTAAACATGTGTAAATGAAACAAAACACAACTTCATGTATGTTTTTGATGAGGAAACAACTTGGTCAAACAAGAAGGCAACAGGCCCCACCCCCAAATATAAGGCTACGTTCGAACTGCAGCCTTAATTTACCCAAATCCGATTTTTTTGCGACCAGTATCTGATCTTTTAATGATTTTTTCAAATGCGATTTTTTCAAAAACTTGGATATGTGCTCCTAAAACTGATACCCAGAGGCGGTTCTTGAGGGGGGCGAGTGGGGCAATTGTCCACTTCGTGAGGGGCGCCGTGCCGAGCGCTTGAAAAAAAAAAGTTATCTATCATATCACTGTGTAGGAAATTGGCAAATTGGCGCCCCCTCTGGCTGCAAGCGCCCGCGCAATACATTCCCTTCCACGCGGGCCAATGCGCAGCGCAGAGACCTGCTGGCGCCTACAGCGGCGCAAGAGGAAAAGGAAGAGAGAAAGAAAGAGAAAATAGAGAGGATTCACCCCCTCCCTCCCTGCGGCCGGCTGCGAGTCGAGCTCACACTACCACGATTTGATCAATGTCACGGCTCTAGTTGCTACCAGGAATTGACCAATGATAGTTCCTACCAAGAACGCACACGCTCGCATCGGGAACACGGAAACTACAGAAGACAATAGTAAACGAAGTTAGTATAACGCAACATTTAATCACTTTTAAATCGATCGTTCACCCTCCGTGGTATTTACTATGAATACAACGTACAAAGACACACTTTACATGGAACTTTGAGATACGCGATCAGCATTTTCCATAGAGGCGACGTGAATTACTTAACCCGGACAACACTTCATCTGGGAGCTCTTTCGGATTTGCTGGACAGTATCTCATCCTTGCTTTTGGTAAGTCATGTCATGAAATGTGTGTTTGTCATATCACTATTCTATTTTAGCACTATTATATTATATTGTATTAATTATATATGTTATATGTATTATGTTTTATTATATTATATTATATTATACTGAGGAGAAATCTGTGTGAGGAAAGTGAGGAATAGTTGTGTGTGATAACTTTTTGTTTGTGTGTGTGCCTGTGCAATCTGTAGAATAAGACAGAAGAAGAATAAATGTTTAAGGGGAGAGTAGCCCACTTATACCTATCCGATCTTTTGACATGCGACTTCAGTCTGAACGGCCAGGTCGCATTCATCTGACCTACACATCATCAACAAGCGAGTACAAGTAGGCGCTCACAAATGTACACAAACGTTCTTCTCGTCATATAAAAATTGTGTATGAACTCCATGTCACATAGCAATCTCACCACTCTCAGCACCAACGCGTTCCTTTCTACGGACGTTGCTGCCACTGCCCCACAAAACGCTAAGGCCAAAAACCTTGTCCTTCTCAATCTCTTCCTTAAAACAAATAAGTTGTACAAGTTCTGGCTCTAGTACGACAACTTTAAAATCTCCAGGTGCTCAATGTTAGCGTCCATGTTTAGGTGACTTCCGTAAACACTGAGCACGCTCTCTGCATGTGACCTCGTCGCGTCCTCCAAGGCGCATGTGGGACACTTTTGGGGCGTTTAAAGTTCACACTGGAGATCACGTACAAGTCGCATTTAATTGTAAATGTGAATGATATCGCAAAAAAAATCCGAATTGAGCTTTAAGCCCTGTAGTGTAAACGTAGCCTAAGTCTCCACTCTATTCAGAAGGTAATGTGTTCTGTACTTATATAATCCCAGTCATGACCGGATTGACCCTTCTTGAATGGCTCTGAGTGACTTTGATCTTTAACAGAACAAATGAAAGACCACATGGTGACATTTTGTATTGAAAATTATAGTCTATTGTCTAGAGAAGTTATGTTTTCTTTTGTCGTTGCACTAGGGAAATCAGCGCTGAGTGCCATGTCTGTTCCACGTCTGAGAAATCAAGTTTTGAAATGTTGCTACCGTGACAACACTGTTATGTATTTATGTGTGTATCCATAACTATGTTTGTGTATGGATGTATGTAAATATACAGCAATCTTTATGTAGGATCAGGGTGGGTGGGTTTTTAGTTAAAGCCAGAGTATGGAACTTTTTTTGTGACAGAAAAGCATATTTTTTTCATTAAGGGTGTTATTTTTATTATTATACATAAAAACATGCATCCTTACTGTAAGCAGACTTGCATCTCCACAAACCTGACTCTTATTTGGCCAAGACGAGGTCCTCCTCTGCTTGTTCCCATGGAAATGTTGTTCATTTGGCTATAATGTTCCGCAATATGGCATAAAATTCAAATATCGCCATAGAAAAGGTTATGGAGTATGTTTTTTACTTGACCTTTTTTCCATCGAACTGTGCGATTGACTTATTTTGGGGTGAATATTTATACCAGATACTTTACTACTAATAGTACTTTGTGGGTATTTTTTGTTCTTTTTCTGTACTACGATTTAATTTTTAGTTGACAAGGGTTAAATAAATAACTTCTATGTCTCATTCTAGACATATCCTAACTACTTTCAGTAAGTAGTTAGGATATGTAAGTGTAAACATTAGTATTAAGTTGTTTTCAAATGAATTTGATCTTGTTTCTTTGCATTGTTTGAGGTCTGAAAACATGTATCTTATTATTTTGACCATTTGTCATTTTCTGCAAATAAATGCTCTAAACGATCATATTTTTATTTGGAATTTGGGGGAAATGTTGTCAGAGGTTTATAGACTCAAACAAAAATGTATCTTTTGCCTAAACACATACCTATAAGTTACCTGGCCAGCCAAATGATATCTCTCTGTATTTCCTATACACCGCGATACCATTTGGAAACTCTCCATCCACTCTCGCTCCTCCGGTTCCAAACCGACTCCGCGATTCTGATTCGTTCAAAGATGGTGACGTCAGTGCACCCGCCTTTGCCCGCAAAGTCACTCTTAGGCAGCGGAAGTTCCGCCTCAGTTTTGAATCAAGATGGCGCAATCTCTGATTGGTTCACTTAGCTGTCTGTCTACGCGCAACCGCAGCGCATTCTGTGGATCAAACGTTACCAGACTCACTCGCTGGTACAGCGATGAGTCATGGATTCTTCCAGGCAAACCTATAAGTAGTAAAATCAGAAAAACTGATCATTTTACAGTGGTTTCTTATTTTTTCCAGAGCAGTATATTGCAGATTTAGAATATAAAATATATCAAATTTCAAAATATGTGAATGTTACAAGCTCAGGGGCACAACTGCAGTTTCTTTGTGTCCCTTGAGAATCTCCGGACTCTACTTTGAGAAGCAGTGAAGTATGAAATGATGCAAAGTAGCAGCTCTTGTTGAAACAGGTTAATAGGGAGTGATCCCGCTGACTGGTACTGCGTGTTTAGTGCTGCCCGCTAACATGTGGCCCTCCCGTGTCTGCTCTGGTAGCGACAGTACCCGGGCACGAGCGGGCGAGACGCTGGCAGCTTCATTACTGTCAAACATAATACGCCTAATGCTGAGTGTCAGTCACACGAGGATAACAGGAAAGCTTTAATTAGCCGCGTCCATGGCAACAATGAGCGTGTTTAGGTTAGCCTGAGAGAGCGTGAACAGACAGCTCCCAGTTTAGCACCAAACTTCTCATTAAGTGTTGTTCTGTAAAGCTCACGGTGAAAGTGAAGGCATTTGATGGGATTCTTATGGATAATATTGGTTCACACATGACTCAAGAGCAAGTACCGGACCGAAGATGGTTTTAATGTTTTGGTATTTTAAAGTAAATACTGTATGTGGTTAGAGAATCTGAAACATTTTGACTTTTAGCTCCTGTTGCTCTACACAAAACATGTTTGGTCTGGTCCTGGTCCAAAACAGAGGCCCTCACAAGGTAAAAACAAAAACAAAAAATAGGTAACACTTTTTTAGGGTGCATTTATTAATATAACAAGCTGCGAATTTGCACATGTAAGTAGGTAAAAGTGTAGTACTTACATTTTTACTGTCTTAACCCTAGAACACTTTCATTATAAAAAGTAACACCATCACTTTTGCCGGGTAATTTTTACCCGATATAATATACCCAACAAAAAGTACTTGTCATAAAAAATAGATGAAATTATGACGACACATGATAAATTAGGTGGTTTTATTTTATTTTATATGTTATGTGTAACAAAATGAAAAAAATAAAAATAAAATAAAACATAGGAAGACCCTAAAAACATGCTCCAAAATTACTGAAAAATTAGGAATTTGAGAACAAAAAATTCCTAAAAAAAAAAAATAATAATAATAATGATGATGCTGGAAACTTGGTGTTTGGTCCACCCATTCCTGGGACATGTGAGACTTCCCTGGTGAAGCACAGACTCCTTGACGCACAAACAGTTGCAGGAGAGAGGAACAAAAAATAGAATTTTTCAGTGGGTAAAAATGACCGGTTGACTAAAATATTGTTTTCCCCATAAGAATTCCCTTTGAAATCACCACTGTGTGATATTTATTCATAACCACTGCACTAAATAAGGATAGATACACATTCCAGGACCACTCTTACCTATTCCTTACATCCTCTTACATTAAATTCATTACATTCTTATATTCCTCTTTCACTATTGCCGGGTGAAAATCACCTGAAAGCCTGTAGGAAAAAGTGAGCTTTTACACCTTCAAACATGTCAAAAACAATGGTGAAGCTCCCCAGGGACCCATGACACTCCGAAAAATGCAACATATTGAAAATCATGTAAATACTTTTGCTCGGGCGAAAAGTACTACAGTAGTTCATTTCAAATGGTTTGCAGCGGCCCAAAGTTATTCCTCATTTACCTTAAATCTGCAATACACAAAACTGACACTTGTGAGCTTATGCCATGTTAGCATGCTTTCACCTCATCGAAAACATATCTGGAGTACTGTTTTGTTGCGTTTACACATGTTTGAGTAATCCTTTATTATAAGTCTGTCTACATCTCCAAAGCTCAAAATGCTCTGTTCCACCTTGTGATGTCATGTAGTGATAGTTTTCAAGTTAACAGCGACCTTTTACCTTTAGTTCAGTAGAAATGTGCTATTCCAGGGTAGAAATTATACAAATGATTCTAGTGAAAGTGTATGGAATTTAAAAACACAGTGGAGCACTTCCTATCTTACCACATGACATGAGTGTTTTCCATTTGAGAGAAGAACAAAGCCTAAAATAAGTAGAGTCTGTGTGTTAAACGTGTGAATGAAATAAAAACACAACTCCTGGTATGTTTGTGATGAGGAAACAACATTATAACATACTGTACAGAGTATGTATATGGGACCTTTAAATATTCATAATTATTCACTGTGATGAGTTTATAAGCACTTTTCACAACTTTCAGAGAGGCTAGAGCTGAGTTTTGCAAGCTAACATGCACTTCCTGATGACTGGCCAATAAAAGGCTTTATTAGAGGCATACAACACGCAGGGGACCCACTTTGACCTCAAGAGCTGCTTATACTCTGTATTATCTGTACTGATCAAATACATGGGAAAATTTCAACCTTTTCCAATCACACTGGTCTACAAGCAAAATGCTTTTCTTGGTTTAGGTCACTAATAAAGAAAAAGTAAGCCAGAAGTGCTGATTGACTATAGTTTCCAAGATAGAGTATTGGGTCAAAATAGGAAATTTATGCAAAATAAGGCAAAAACTGTAGTTTATCAGAAGGTACAGTGTGTCTACAAGCAACCAGTTCTATCTGAAAGCCTGTCTGCACATTCCAATACATTCATTTTAATATGTCTACAGTTTTAACATCAAATATTTTTAATTTCACATAAGAGAGATGCCTCGAAATTGTGTGCACCTGATGTCTTAAAATTAGGGCTGGGAATATTAACGCGTTAATTAGAGTTATGATCGCGAACAATTTTTTTAATCGCGATCAGAGTTTGCCAGCATTTTCCGCAATTCTACCATCCATATGCAGCTCATTTGGTTGTATTAATTAAACTCATTGTCGGTTAAACGCGCTATTTTGAGTTTGCTACTATTTTGTTCCTTCTACGCATCCGTAGGCAGCTCGAGCGGGCTTCAATCGAGTCGTCGGCATTGGCAAGGAAGGACACCCTGTTGTCTTCAGTTTAGCCAACTTTGTGTAATGGACAAGCAGCGGTTTTCTGGACCTCTGAATGGTTTGTTTGAATATAAAAAACATCCAGACAGACAAATCGACAAGACTAAAGTAAAATGCACCCTGTGTCAAGCAGAGTTTCAATACCACTATATTTTAAGTTATGAAGTGCTTTGTATTGTTATTTTATTTTATTTATTGGTTATTTATGGTTATACTTATCTGAAGTATAGACAACTGGGTCTACATGGCACTGTTTCTGATTTTTTTTGTGTGTTCATTTATTTACAATTTCTCAAAGTAAGCACTATTAGTGGTTCATTGTTACTTTTTCCTTTCTCTGCACTTTTTTGAAATTAAAAAAAATGGTGAGAAATACTTTGCATTGTGAGTTTAAATTTAGATTCGAACGGTCTTACTGCAAGATATCAATTTTAAACATGCAAAATAAATCACGATTAATCGCAATTAACTATGAAATTTCTGAGATTAGTTGCGATCAAGAAAATTAATCGTTTGACAGCCCTACTTAAAATATTTCTTGTTTATGTCTTGATGGATAAAGAAGTGCAAGTTAAATATTTTCAAAATATAAATATCATTTTTAAGCAAAAATGCCTAAATCTATTGTATAAACAGATGCGATTTTGATGTAAAATAATATCATTAAATATACAGAATACATTAGCTAACCAGCACAGTTATCAATTGATGTTCAGTTCATCTTATCAATATAAATGAGATTTAGCCACTTTTATCTCGGAAGCAGATCGAGACTAAAGATTTGTAGACCAGTGTAATATGCATGGATTTGCATTTGATGACCCGACAGAGTGCAGAGATCGTCAAACCCCTAATCTCAGGCGAAGAAAAGTAAAATTTTCATCAGCCGACATTTTTCTTGTGAGAATAAACATTTAGTGTCCATTTAAGAGGCCGTAACATCTCTTAATACATCCCCTTTAAATACACGGTGTGTGCTGAGGGCTTTAGTGCAGTCTCATCATCTCCTCTTTGAGCTGCTCCGCCGTTGTAAACCCGGGCGGACACTGGATATTGATTGGAGTGAGAGTGTAATTTCGCGCTGCTACAGGTTGGTGGCCTCTGTGCTCTCTGTGCTGGCCCACTTCACTCTACGGAATTTCAAATGGAAAAGTCAAAGTGTTCCTGGGGATATTATCAAGGAGCTATTGACGCAGTGTGCTACAGTTAGAAAACTAGAGAAGGCTTTTGTTTTATCATTCAGTAGACTCTTAGATCTGGTTCAGTTTGGAAGGGAGTCACTTTATTGCTCTTTTTTGTCTTACCGTCTGAAGAAATTGCTGTAAATCATTTCATTTTACTTAAAGGTAATACGAAATTGACTAAAGCCATGTTATAATGCTGTTACCTCATCAAAAACATACCTGGAGTTGTGTTTTGTTTTAGTAACCCTTTATTATGATCCTATCTACATCTCCACAACCACAAAATGCTCTTTTCCACCTTGTGATGTAATGAAGCTGCAGTTTTAACAGAAACTGGCAATTCCATGGCTGAAATAATCCTTTATTACCGTAAAACATCACAAGGTTGAAGAGAAATCTGCAGGGTTTGGGTCCAGGTATGTTTGTGATGAGGAAATAACGTTATAACACTGATCAGAAAACAGTGTCATGTGGTGCCTTTAATTCAGCTTTGGTCAGTGAAATTATTAATTCATTTCTTCGCATACAAATCGACAAAATGGTCAGAAGAGGGCGCACTGTTGCACTGAGGATTGAAGCAGCTTGACGAGCCTAAAAGAATGGCCCCTAGCTTCAGGTCTGATCAAGTGATGAAATGATTCCAATGATTCTGGTGAAGATTTTTGTCCATGTTTTGCTCTTTTTTTTCTTACACATGTACAGAAACATTGTAAAGGCAGCTCCTAGTGTCAAAATCATACCTCTGCGTGCTGTCAGCGTCTAATTATAGCGTTTTATCATCCTAGAACCAGGAAGTGCATACTTATGTTTGTTAGGTTTATCATGATGGCAGCCGCAGTGAATAATTAGGATGGAAAATGCCTTAAGAAAAAGAGGAATAACTCTGCACCACCGCAAATAGTTTAAAATTAACTAGTTTTTCATGTTTTTTAAGTGCATAAAAATCAGGTACAGTGCCATACATACAGATCTGGAAAAAAAATAAGAGACCACTGCAAAATGATCAGTTTTTCTGATTTTACTATTTATAGGTATGTGTTTGGGCAAAAGGAACATTTTTGTTTTAGTCTATAAACTACTGACAATATCTTCCCCAAATTCCAAATAAAAATATTATCATTTAGAGCATTTATTTGCAGAAAATGACAAACGGTCAAAATAACAAAAAAGATACATGTTTTCAGACCTCAAACAATGCAAAGAAACAAATTCATTCAATCATTCAAATTCATTTTAAAACAATATAATACTGATGTTTACACTTAAGAAGAGTTCAGAAATCAATATTTGGTGCAATAACCCTTATTTTTAATCACAGCTTTCATGCGTCTTGGCATGCTCTCCACAAGTCTTTCACATTGTTCTTGGGTGACTTTATTCCACTCCTGGTGCAAGAACTGAAGTAGCTCAGCTTTGTGTTTGTGTTCAACAGACGCTGGAATGGAATGGCTGTAATACATGTAGAGATGCGGATTTCAGATAAAAATGCAGTGGTCTCTTATTTTTTTCCAGAGGTGTATGTTGTAAAGGCACATATAATTACCTCTTCATAAAGATCAAATACACAATATAAACTTATGGTTGCGTGAACCAACAGAACTTAGGCACTCTGAATTCAACATCTACCAACACACGGTAACAAGATAGCAACTGAACCTCAGTGGCCGCTTCACTTGAGAGAAATAAAAACAATGCTTCTTCAGTTCTTCATTAAACACAAATCCTTCAATGCACTGTGTAAAATACACCCAACTTTCTTGCACAAAGCCGCTCTTGCACTGAGATAAGCTACTTCAGTAATGGCAGCATGGTCCAATACCAGTTGCAATCCTTCAAAAAACCCCGTCTCCGCCTGCAACTGCAGAACTTTGTTTCTGACCTGAGTTAACACTCGTAACTCCAGAGTAAAACAAATAAACACATGAAAGAGAAGGTTTTTTTTTAACATTAAATTATTCTTACTTCTTACTATGTATTATTGTAAATTCAATTAAAATTATATTCATATATTTATTAACCTATTTCATTTATTCATTCTGACTTTGATGGCAACTACATCATATGTCAAATGGTCTCAGAATAAAGAGGGAAAGGGAAAGTGAGGTGTTGAAAATGGAGTTTTGCAGACAGGACTGTAGCAGGAAGCATCCACCCGGAGCATCCAGACCAGTCAGTGACACACCTACACCAAGGGCACTGTGGATTAGTCCCAATCTGCATAATAAACAGGACAGAGCATAAACAAACACAGCACACGGGAGAGAGGGAAGGAGGGGGAGACGGAGAGGTGTGATGAAATGGACGAAGGCAGTGTGACGTCATCCATAGCTTACAGGAGCGAATTTGGAGCATGTTTGCATATTAGGAATAGGAATTGATTTATGGACAAAATACAGTGGTACCTCACCTTATGAAAGACCCTACATATGAAAAATCCAAGTTACGAAACGCCTTCACGTTAAATTTTGGTCTCTAGATACGAAAGAAAATTCAAGTTACGAAACGCGAAATCTCAAAAATTCGAATAATGCGCACTCAGATGCACGCCCCGCTGTTATCCCCGCTCAAAGAGCACCTTTCTCTGCCTCTTAGCTCACAGTGTCAGCCCCCCGGCTCTGGAAGTCAGATAGAACCAGAGTTAGCCCCGGAGAAAACCCTGCGGTCGTGCCCGCTCAAAGAGCACCTTTCTCGGCCTCTTAGCTCTAGCGCCGAACACGCAAGGAGCGTGGAGACAGGAGCACCGCGAACACGACATAGAACCGCGGCAAACACGCAGTGTGACGGAGCGCCTGTAGCGCCGTCATTCCCCGACCGGCGTCTCTCTCTCGCTCTCTGGCCCCAGCGTGCGCCTAGACTGCAGAGCACAGAGCGCTTCTCCTGGTTTGCGTAACCAGACTCTGATTCAACTGTTCCCTGCCTATAAACTGTTCTCCGTGATCTGGACTCTGTTTCCCTCCCTGGGGCGTACGAGGGTGCACACTTGGACAGTTGAATCAGAGTCTGGTTACGCAAACCAGGAGAAGTGCTCCGTGCTCTGCCGTCTAGGCGCACGCTGGGGCCAGAGAGCGAAAGAGAGACGCCGGTCGGGGAATGACGGTGCTACAGGCGCTCCGTCACACGCAACCCGAGCCACAAACCGAACACGCACAAACGAAACACGCACGAAACCAGCGAAGAGCCACACGGGGTGATTTAATCCTGGTCCAGTCCTGGTTTAGTCCAGGTCCAGTCCAGGTTTAGACCTGGTTTAGTTCTGGTCTAGACCTGGTTTAGTCCACGTTTAGTCCTGGCTCGACAGTCTCTTAGCCAATCAGGATGCAGAACACAAAATTACACTATAAAAAAAATGTTACACTATTAAAAAAAAAAACTTGGAACGAATCAGGCCTTTAGCTACTCAACTTACAAAAAATTCACGTTACGAAACCACTTCTGGAATGAATTAATTTCGTAAGGTGAGGTACCACTGTACTGAAATAAAAACATCAGGATCATATAGAGCGGGTTAATATGAATATTTTAAGAATATGAATATTTAATGACGAGCCTGACAGCTGTAGTTACGGAGAGGGAAAGGCAAAGTTTTTTTTTTCATACAAAGAGAAATGGAGTCGATGGAGGCAGAAACGCGCCCGTGCTCACCTCCTTTTATTAACGTAATGGCGAACAGGTTAACTATGTCCATTTATATAAACGGTCTATAGCTGAGTCTGTGGCGTTGCGTTTGAAAGCCAGAAATACAACCGAGGAGTGGGGCCATGACTGCTGTCCATGAAGAAGAAGATGGTGCTTTATTGGTTGAATACTAAAGTTTTATGTTTTAAAAGGTACACTATGAAACTTTTGTGGTTGAGGGTTCATGCACCTGATTATCTCCATGGATATGCATTTCTCAGAGTGTGGTATTACACTTGTCGGTCCAGGTGAAGTTCCTAATCAGATCTGTGCAGAGCCAACCCCGCTCATAGTAAAAATGCATATCTGTAATACAGCTCTGGGAAAAAATATGAGACCACTGTATTTTCTTCTGAAATCAGCATCTCTACATGTATTACAGCCATTCCATTCCAGCGTCTGTTGAATTCCAACACAAACACAAAGCTGAGCTACTTCAGTTCTTGCACCAGGAGTGGAATAAAGTCACCCAAGAACAATGTGAAAGATGCATGAAAGCTGTGATTAAAAATAAGGGTTATTGCACCAAATATTGATTTCTGAACTCTTCTTAAGTGTAAACATTAGTATTATGTTGTTTTAAAATGAATTTGATCTTGTTTCTTTGCATTGTTTGAGCTCTGAAAACATGTATCTTTTCTGACTATTTGTCATTTTCTGCAAATAAATGCTCTAAACGATTATATTTTTATTTGGAGTTTAGGGGAAATGTTGTCAGTAGTTTAAAGACTCAAACAAAAATGTTCCTTTTGCCCAAACACATACTTATAAGTAGTAAAATCAGAAAAACTGACACGTTTGCAGTGGTCTCTTATTTTTGTTTCCAGGGCTGTATAATAAATGCAAGATAAGTTTAATATCATACTGTGGAACATTATAGATTAAGCAATACTATCTCCACGGAGACAAGCAGATGGCATACACACCACCAGAAAAATGACATAGTGCCCTCTTAAAGATACATTAAACTGACAATATCAGCAATATTTTCTGCTGATGCTGAGCCTAAAATGCATCATTTTGGTGTTGCGCCAAAAAAGCAATGAACTATATTTTTACATTCTAATTAACTTTTGGTAAGAAAATCGAACTCCATGTAAAATGAGTTCGGTCATGGTGGAAGAAGTATTCGGTTTTGCTACTTAAGTACAAGTACAGATACAGAAGCAAAATACATACAAAAAGTACATATAAAAGTATCACATGAAAAAAAAATCTACTTAAGAAAAAGTATTAAAGTACCTGTTTAAAAATACACCACTGCAAAATGATCAGTTTTTCTGATTTTACTACTTATAGGTACGTGTTTGGCCAAAAGGAACATTTTTGTGTGAGTCTATAAACTACTGACATTTCCCCCAAATTTCAAATAAAAATATTATCGTTTAGAGCATTTCTTTGCAGAAAATGACAAATGGTCAAAATAACAAAAAAGATACATGTTTTCAGAGCTCAAGCAATGCAAAGAAACAAGGTCAAATTCATTTTAAAACAACATAATACTAATGTTTCCACTTAAGAAGAGTTCAGAAATCAATATTTGGTGCAATAACCCTTATTTTTAATCAGTTTTCATGCGTCTTGGCATGCTCTCCACAAGTCTTTCACATTGTTCTTGGGTGACTTTATTCCACTCCTGGTGCAAGAACTGAAGTAGCTCAACTTTGTGTTTGTGTTGGAATTCAACAGACGCTGGAATGGAATGGCTGTAATACATGTAGAGATGCTGATTTCAGAAAAAAATGCAGTGATCTCTTGCTGTATAGAGTAAAAAGTCAAAGCATTTTGCGCTAATAAAGCTTCAAATTGAATAAAGATTTGTTTTTATCTGTATATTTATGTTTGCTCAACCTATAAGTTTGATTAAAAACAAAGGTTGTGCAAGGTCGAACACAATAATGAAAGCTTTTTTACTTTTCAGTCCTTTTCAGTTAAAAATGTGTGGAGTAGAAAGTGCAGATACCTTCTCTCAAATGTAGTGAAATAAAAGTACAAAGTAGCCACTTTAAAATGAACTTAAAGGCAAAGTAACGTTATTTTACAATCTGAGCCTTCTTTCGGTAATAAAACAAGTCGTTTGACTCACCCATATCACGTTCGTGTCATTTGGAGCTGTTTGAAGAAAGTTATGTTGTAGCGTAACCATTAGCATTTGTATTCGGGGCATTACTTTGCGGTCTCCAAATAACACAAACTTTAGCACTTTTCAAATCATAGAAGCCCGATGTCTTAATGTAAGAAATCGTTTGAAGCAAAAGTGGCCTGTAATCCGAGGTTTATCCATAGTTTTCAGCTTTGCGTTTCATGTTTGGGTCCCGGGAGCAGTCCGCGCATGCGCACTGGCGTCCTCATCTACTCGAAACTATGGCTAAATCTCGGATTACAGGCCACTTTTGCTTCAAACGATTTCTTACATTAAGACATCGGGCTTCTATGATTTGAAAAGTGCTAAAGTTTGTGTTATTTGGACACCGCAAAGTAATGCCCCGAGCAAATGATACAGCCCCATGTTAACGGATACGGGATCATTACTAGAACAGAACGGCTCAACATAAGTTCTGCGATACTGCTCCAATTGACAGAAAAATGCTATGGGTGAGTAAAACTACTTGTTTTATTGCCGAAAGAAGGCTCAGATTGTAAAAAAAAAAACGTTAATTTGCCTTTAAGTAAAGTAAAGATTCCTAAAAAGTGCAGTACTACTTACTTCGTTCTGTAGTGCTACTTACCCAGGCAGTTCTGGTCTGAGGAGCATGATAAATCTGCAGATTTCACTTCATTCATCAGTCACAGATAATGCACGTCCTTGGATGGCGCACGGAAGTCAGCGCAGACTAAAATACAAATAATTTCCTCACAAAGTACGATTTGTCTTTCAATGTGTAACTGACAACATCATATATTACTCCTAAATTATCTTTTTGTTCAAGGTCAAGTGCGTATTCTGGTTCAGTCCGCTCCCATGTCGTCAGACCTGAAAGTTAAGCTTCGCATTTTGGGTCAGTTTAATGGAGGCTTATATTTTTAGCCTGGAACTTTTAGGGCAAATTGTATGAGGCAGTTCTCTTAAAATGCCCTTTGTATCAGAACTCGTTTTGGCACATTTGTCCAAACTTTGTCTCAGATAGAAATAAAGCTATAACCTACTTGAGACGGCTGAAAATTGTGGGTTTTTTTTTCCTGAGGGACGCACGACGCACAGTTGGTCGTCTAACTCTACAGGAGCATCCCTCTTATTTCTCCTAAACATGCCAGGAATATCTGCTCCAACTTGTGCAAAAACGCGTCTAGGCCAGCCCCCAAATCTCCCATCCACCCTTTTCTCCATCTATTGGCCCTGAGCGTGTGTGACGTCCCCCTCTTCCGTCCCGTGGTTGGCTCCGCGCTGCGCCTTTCGGTTTGACTGACACGGGAGCGCTGGAAGAGCCCTCCTCTGAGCTCAGTCTCTATTAGAGTGGAGCAGCGGAGTGTTGTACAGAAGAGCCGCTGTACAGTCGTCAATGGGAAGCACACGAGACGGTGGCAACGCGTAAAACACCTCCAACTCCACGATGCTGTCCGCGTCCGAGCCGCGTCTGTGGATTATTACAGTATGCCTTTACGCGTCTTGTCACGTCCAAAGTGGGGAAGCACAGAACCCGAAAGAAGGTAAGTTCCGAAAGTTTGAGCGTCCGAGTCCAACGAGCTGTCACAGAACTGGATTACTGTCCCTTTGAAGCGCACCGAGGCCGAGGACTGTGTCTGTTTTACTCCAAATTTAACTCGGGATTACGCCAGTTGTTTCGCACGGATTACGCACAAGGTTAATTTTTTTTTTCCTCCACGTCTCTCCGCGTAACTAGCCTGCTTTTGAATAGATTAACAATCCATCCAGCGGATCGATAACGAGTCAGCATCGGCAGCGGCTCCTGGAGTTGACTGGAGCCCCGTGTGAGAGCGCACAGCCGGGTTCGCTGCCTTGGGGTGTCCCGGGATCGAACGCGCACGGTCCCTCGGTTTTTACAGAAGCGAGGATACAAAGATTTACTCTGATGTAGCTGACAAAGCCGTGGCACAATTCGTTTATTTGTTTATAGCCAATAACCTTCTGTTCTGTCCCTTTACCTGTCGTTATTCACCTCTCTCACGGTAAAGTCACAGGGTGCGCACTGGATTGATTTATTACAGGACAACGGGTTATTTTGGAGATGTTTTGCGATTCGTCCTCAGTCTTAATCCCACGTATAATATGCACATTGTGTGGAGCGTTATGTTTTGATCCATCCCTGCGCCGCTAAAGTCCTCGTCTCCCCGTGAGAACCCAGGCTGCTGACACGAAACAACTTCATTTCAGACGCTGTATTGCGCTTCTGTCTGCAACAACCTGCTACGTTGTCTCAACAATCCCCACATTCAAGAGTCGTCGTTTTATTAGGCTCGTTTTTTAACCAAAATCCGCGTTGACCTTAACAGTGCCATGCGTCCTCTGCTACGAGTTGAATCAATGGCAAATAAAAGAGAGCGCGATGCGTAAACGTCAGTCAAAGTTGCCCCGTGCTGCAGTGCATTACTTATTGCGTGTTTGCTGCCACTGAAACGAGGTCACGGGTATATACACTATACCCATGTGGCTACCACTTTACAACAAGGTTATAACGCCTTTAAAGCGATTATTCAGGCGTGCGTACATTTACGTTAGGCACCCTATAAATAAAGATGGCACCCTAAATGATGTGCTCGATGCGTTAAGTTAAACGCTCCTGTCTGCCGTGTGCGTAACTTTGGAACAGCCGCGCGCAACCAAGAAGATCGTACAAATGAAGTTCAGCAAATAATGTTTTTTTTTTTTTATGGAATAAGCGCAAAACCTCTACAACCTTTGTCTTTTTTTTTTACTAGTGCGTCCTGCTGGTACAGAACATAAACAAAATAAGTTTGGTTTTAATCCAAATTCTAAAAATCACACACATGTTCCTGAAGGTTATGTGGCAATAAAAGCTGTAGTTGAAAGAAACTGTTCTGAATAATTATGTTTTGTTTTTTTTGGTCAGCAATTCTCCTTCTTTGCTATTTGCTTTTAACACTGGTCTACAAGCAAAATGCTTTCGGAAACAAATTTAGTGAAATTTTTCTTGGTTTAGGTCACTAATAAAGAAAAAGTAAGTCAGAAGTGCTGATTGGCTAAAGTTTCCAGGATATAATATTGGGTCAAAATAGGAAATTTATGCAAAATAAGGCAAAAACTGTAGTTTATCAGAAGGTACAGTGTGTCTACAAGCAACCAGTTCTATCTGAAAGCCTGTCTGCACATTCCAATACATTTATTTTAATATGGCTACAGTCAGATCGAGTCCAAAAATGTGTAGACCGGTGTAAGGCTTTACTGTGGTATAAAATCTAGAGGGGAGATTTAGAGAGGAGCACTGAGGAGGACATTTTTTTTCTCCTAAAAATGTGCTAAGAATAAAGTAATAGAACCAACTATTCCTAATTGATTTTAAGGCAAAGCTGATTAACTTCATGCGTTGGTTAGACGAGTACAATCTCTGATAACCTGATTACAGATTCTCCTCCTAAAACAGCCCCATTCTAAAACAGTACCTAAATGTGTCAGTGCCCCTGTGAGATTTAACCACCTGCCTCTCTCTGTTCCCCCTCGTTTTCCTGTCACCAGTGATTTTGTTGGACTCCAAGGCCCAGCAGACAGAACTAGAGTGGATCTCCTATCCTCCCAATGGGGTAAGTACCGTCCCAGCCGCCTCCTGCCTGGCCCACATCCCCAACCGTCACCGGCGCATTCTTTAACTAGATGTATTCCACAGTTTCTGCATTTAAAAGCAGGTCTGCAGCGAACCCCCAGCTCGGCTCTGATTAAAAGCAATTCGAGTGAGGTTTTTTAAATAAATAATGAGAGTGGGTGACGATAAAGGCACCACAATCATCCATAAGATGTTTGTGCGCGATAGTGGGGTCTAATCTCTCTCCATTCACCGCTGCTCAGTACTGTGTTATTACAGCCCTCTGTGTGCGATGGCTGCACTTCATATATTCATTAATGCTCTGATGCACTGATTGGGTGCCTTGTGTTGATCGAGTGTTCACTTAAGACTCAACAGTCTCACATTAAAGATAAAGAAATATAATCAAGTCATATTTGAGGATTCTATCAGAAATGTGCTTGTGTAAATGTAGTGGTTACTGAATAGACTGATTGAACACAAAAATGGAGAAATATCTTATTCACTTTGGAACATTATCCTGCAAATTTATTTCCTTTTGTCATTTTTGAAGCTTTTTGCAATATTCTTATTACACTGGTCTACAAGCGAAATGCTTCCAGAACAAAAGTAGTGCATTTTTTCTTGGTTTAGGTCACTAATAAAGAAAAAGTCAGTCAAAAGTGTTGATTGGCTATAGTTCCCAAGATATAGTATTGGATCAAAATAGGAAATTTATGTAAAATAAGGCAAAAAACGGTAGTTTATAAGAAGGTACATTGTGTCTACAAGCAACCAGTTCTATTTGAAAGCCTGTCTGCACATTCCAATACATTCATTTTAATATGTCTAGAGTTTTAACATATATCAATATACATTATCATTACATATCTTGAATACATTAGCTAACCAGCACAGTTATCAATTGATTTTCAGTTCATCTTATCAATATAAATGAGATTTAGCCACTTTTATCTCGGAAGCAGATCGAGTCCAAAAATGTGTAGACCAGTGTTACACAAAGTATTTAGTTATACTGTGACATATGAGACAACTATACAATATACTACCAATAAACAGTCAGCGAAAAGAATTGCGGAAACTGTTGTTAAACATTTGAAAGAAATGTCAAACTTTCTTATAAAGCTGTAACTTGCATGATATTTTATTTAGACTGTTGCGCAATCCACTTCTGTTGTATGTGAAGTCTTTAGTTAGGCCTTTGAACTGCATGATTGACAGCGTAGATACAGCACTTTCCTCCTTTTTTTTGTCTGCTCACTTTTCCCAAAACTTGCGCTTAAAGTTTTTTGTTTGTGTTTTCGCAGTGGGAAGAGATCAGCGGCCTGGACGAGAACTACACGCCCATCCGCACGTACCAAGTGTGCCAAGTCATGGAGCCCAATCAGAACAACTGGCTGCGGACTAACTGGATAGAGAAGGGCGATGCTCAGAGAATATTTGTGGAGTTGAAGTTTACCTTGAGGGATTGTAACAGCCTGCCCGGAGTGGTGGGTTCCTGCAAGGAGACTTTCAACTTGTATTACCAGGAAACCGATTCGGAAGTTGGACGTAGTTTACGGGAGACGCAGTATGTCAAAATAGACACCATCGCGGCTGACGAAAGCTTTACTCAGGGCGACTTGGGCGAGCGAAAGATGAAACTGAACACGGAGGTGCGAATCATCGGCCCTCTGTCCCGACGCGGATTCTACTTGGCGTTCCAGGATGTTGGCGCTTGCATCGCTTTGGTTTCTGTCAAAGTCTACTACAAAAAGTGCTGGTCCATTATCGAGAACTTGGCGACCTTTCCGGACACGGTGACTGGGTCGGAGTTCAGTTCGCTGGTGGAGGTGGAGGGGATGTGCGTGAACGATGCGGAGGAGGAGGCCGACAATTCTCCCAAGATGCACTGCAGCGCCGAGGGGGAGTGGCTGGTGCCGATTGGGAAATGTATTTGCAAAGCTGGATTTCATCAGAAGGGCGATTCGTGCGAACGTGAGTGTCTTCTCCAGTTTCTTTCACACTCGCCTTGCCTTTGAATGCACCTGCGGTGGATCACAATGGCAACCCCCTTTGATCAGGCATTACAAAAGAGAGATGTGGTAAAAGGGCGTTTGACTGCTTCAAAAAGTACTCTGAAAGCAGTTTGATGAAGTAGTAAAGTTGTGTCAGAAGTAGCAGTATGCGTAACCTAAGTATGCTGGCTATTCTAACTTTGCTTTTGGGGTTGCCAGAGTGTAATATTTGCAAGAAGGGCTGGACAATATGGTAAAAACTATATCATAGCTTTTTCCCTCATTGAATTAATCGCAATTTTAACCAAATCAAATGGCCTTCAGTCGTGATCTCATTCACATAAAGAAGACTGACTTTTAATCACACTGGTCTACAAATTTTTGGACTCGAGATAAAAGTGGCTAAATCTCATTTATATTGATAAGATGAAGTGAAAATCAATTGATAACTGCTGGTTAGGTAATGTATTTAAGATATTTAATGATATAATAATAATATATATATTATCTATTGATATATGTTAAAACTCTAGACATATTAAAATGAATGTATTGGAATGTACAGACAGGATTTCAGATAGAACTGGTTGTTTGTAGACACACTGTACCTTCTTTTGCCTTATTTTGCATAAATTTCCTATTTGGACCCAATACTATATCTTGGAAACTATAGCCAATCAGCACTTCTGACTTACTTTTTCTTTATTAGTGACCTAAACGAAGAAAAATGTCACTACTTTTGTTCTGGAAGCATTTTGCTTGTAGACCAGTGTCGTTTCATCGAACACAAAAATTGTCACTTTTTTCTTCAAAAATCTGACAGGATTGGCTGTAGACTTCAGTTCAAAAGCTTCAAACCGATGATTTCAAACTACAAAATCTCAAATTGATTAAATTGCACAGCCCTACTTGCAAGTTGCAGGTTTTACACTGTATGCCATTCCTGCTAAAAACAACATAATTGCTACATGACATCGCATTATCAAGTTTTGAACCGCTCACCTTGTGGCTGGCGAGCAAACACACAACCCAAACTTTCTTCATTCATTTTTCATGATTAATAGGGCACGCAATAACATCCAAAACACCATCAAAATTAGCCACTAGGAAACAAAAAGGCATTTATGGACACACATGATATGTAAAAATGAATGTTCAGAAACCCAAAGATGATTTTAAGAAAGAGGCGTGTTGTTTATGTGGAAAGGTCTTTGAGTCTGTAAAGGATTTTGATTGAATTTATGCAAAACTCTTTATACTCTGTGATGAGTCCTCACCAGTGTTGTTGATATATAGGATTAAAGCTCATGATCTGACAGCACAAGGATGTCTGAAGGACCGCGTTGTGGCTTCTCCCAGCTCCGTAATTAAAATCCCTGTTAATTGATTGCTGGACTCTTCATTTCCAGCCCTGATCCTGTTGACACTGGGATTAAATAATAACTGGAGTTTAGCCTCTCATCGTGTGCTGGCTGCGCTCCAAGGGAATTAGCTGCAGAATACACCGGGTTTGTGGATCGTGGAAGTCGTCCGGCGAGATGCTTTCAGGGTCTGTGCGTTTAAAATACACTATTCTGGGCCGTGCCCGGTTCGCCGTGCTGCCTTCAGTGTCTCTGACGGAGCAGGAAAAAGTAACAGCGTGGCATTTCGCCTCAGGAAATTCAAGCAGATGAGAGGAAGGGCTTGACCGATGGAGCAGTGTTGGTTCATTGTTATAGTTGTGATTATTTGGTGGCTACACTAGCAAAAGGAAGTTTAATATCGCAAAAGGCCAACTGAATGGAGAAATACAGAGAAATGCCAATGTTGTTTTACTTAAAAAATCTCATATTTCTTGCAGAATTTTTACAGACCATTTATTTATTCACTTTATGTGCGCTACTTCGATGTTAACACACAGTTTAGCATATTTATGACGCATTGTAAAAATATATGAATCTGATGATTTTTTATGAAAAGTGATAATATTATGTCGTTTTCCGGGGTGGAAAGTCAACTTCATGATTCCGTGGAAACACACAGAGAAAGCCATAGTTTGGAACATTCTCCATGGAGACAGATGAGTACAAGATTTCCATAGAAACAAGCTGGAGGTCAAAAAAACAGTCAGGTTTGTGGAGATGCAAGTACAGTAAGCCTGTGGTGATAACACATTTTGAAGTAATTATAAATGATAAAGAATAATATAAAAGGCAAACCATAAAGCAGAATTATCCCCCCAAAAATGTTTAAAAAAAACCCCAAAAAGTATAACTAAATGTACAATATTATAAAAAATATGAACTGCAATAAACAAACAAAGCAACTCTTAAGTAGTTAGTTAAGTAGTTATCTATAATGAGTCATAGAAGTGCATAATTCAACCCTCTACAGCCAAATCGCATTGTAGTTTAGAAAAAATACACATTTTTCCACTAGTGAAAAGAAAAAAGTACCCAGGATAAAAACTGACCTCCAAAAATGATTGTTGTGTCTGTTATGTATTGAATAAGTTGGTATTGCGACAGGCCTAGAGGCAAGCCTGCTCAGAGTAAGGGCACATTTAGTTTCAATGTTTTTCCGTGCAATAAACACATTTATTATGGGAAAAAATATATATATATATGTATTTTTATGGCAAAAAAGTTACATGCATGTTGCCAAAATTTACACACAGGTTATTCTTGAATTTCCAAAGGGTCCGACATGCCTTCCACGCTCTTCTTGCATGATAGTTCCAAAACCAAATACACAAGAGTAGCTTTTATGTACTTGTACGTCTGTAAGGTTGAATGCAGCGTTCATTTCCAGCGCAAATGCCTCACAGTTTAGAAAGTAGGTCAGACAAACGCAGGTCTCGAAATGAAAAGATTTAAACTGTATGAGGAAAATGTAAATGCTAGCAGAAATCTCCAACCCCACCTCCACCTCTACGGCAGCCTTGAAAGAATCCTCTGGTGGATTACTTCTTGTGCACGTGTAGATACAATATTCATGGCCATCCCGCACGCTGCGCCAATATTTTTAGCGTCTGTCACTCTTATTTACTGCCATGTCATCGCCCCCAGTTAAACGACGATCTAATGCTCGCCGGATTATTTTCGGTCGCCACCTGACTTAAAAGCTACCAGCCTCCGCGGATTAAAAAACAGGGGTCATGGGGGTTGCGGAACTTAAGTGGCCTCTGTTCTCAAGACAGATTTTTCCCCCTTTCTTACTGGCAAATTTGGTAATCTCAGTCTAAGAAGTTGGGTTAGGTCTTTTATGGTACATGTCTTCCTTCACATAGACATAAAATAGCCTTGTTACTGCTAAAACAATTTGTACTTACCACCGTTGCAAAACTACTGAATAAATGTACTGCGAATACATACACGGAATATGAATTTTGAGTACTGTATTGTGTTATTTAATTTTTCAGTTGGTGGTATTCTAAAATCCAAGGAATACATGGCGGTACTTGACGCAATACAGGCTTCAAACTGCAAAGAATTAGTGAAACAAATACAACATTATAGCTCTTATAGCGTGTGCATGTGTGGTTTCTTCAGCTTCAATTAGTAACAGGAAATGCAGATAAATGGCGAATAAATATAAAAAAATATATTGATGTGAAAGTATTCTAAGTATTCAGAATGCAGTACTCCAATTGGCCCGCGTATAGGAATACATTACAAAATACATTTTAATGCAGGTATTCGGTATTCTGTAACTAAATACATTTTCAAAGTATTCTTCTCGTTACTGTTGGTTACATAAGGACACCAAATGTTACTAACGGTCTGAAAAGAAGACGCAAAAGTGGCGTCGCGTCTTCACTTTTTATTCCGCGTTTTGACGAGCGTTTTCGGGAGGAAATCTGCGTGCATATGATGACGCAAAAGTGTGTAGAATTGGGTATGCATGCCAGGCGGCTAGGTGGTGCTGTGATACATCATAACTACAGTGCCGTGAAAAAGTATTTGCCCCCTTCCTGATTTCTGTGTTTTTTGCATATTTATCACTCAAAACATTGTCAGATCATCAAACCAATTTTAATATCACACAGAAACAACCCAAGGAAAGACAAAATTCAGTTTTTGAATGATGATTCCATTTATTAGTGCACAAAAAAAATCTAAACCTATCTGGCCCTATGTGAAAAAGTAATTGCCCCCTTAATCTAATAGCCAGTTGAGCCTCCTTTGACAGCAATAACTGTAACCAAACGTTTGCGATAATTGGTGATGAGTCTTTCACACCGCTGGGGAGGGATTTTGGCCCACTCTTCTATGCAGAATTGTTTCAATTCTGCCATATTGGAGGGTTTTCTTGTATGAACTGCCCGTTTAAGGTCACACCACAGCATCTCAATCGGATTTAAATCCGGACTTTGACTTGGCCACTCCAAAACCTTAATTTTGTTTTCTTTGAGCCATTCAGAGGTGGACTTGCTGGTGTGTTTTGGATCATTGTCCTGTTGCATGATCCAAGAGCGCTTGAGTTTGAGGGCACGAACTGATGGCCGGACATTCTCCTTCAGGATCTTCTGGTAAACAGCAGAATTCATTTTTCCGTCAATCACAGCAAGTTGTCCTGGTCCTGAGGCAGCAAAGCAGGCCCAGACCATCACACTGCCACCACCATGCTTTACTGTGGGCACCATGTTCTTTTTATCAAATGCTGTGCCATTTTTACGCCAGATGAAACGGGCTGCAGACCTTCCAAAAAGTTCAATTTTAGACTCATCGGTCCACAAAATGTTTCTCCAAAAGTCTTGAGGGTCATCAAGGTGCTTTTTGGCAAAGGTGAGACGAGCCTTTGTGTTCTTTTGTGAAAGCAGTGGTTTTCTCCTGGGAACTCTTCCATGGATGCCATTTTTGGCCAGTGTTTTTCTAATGGTGGAGTCATGAACACTGACCTTAACTGAGGCCAACGAGGCCTGTAGTTCTTTCGATGTGCGTCTAGGTTCTTTTGTGACTTCCTGAATGAGCCGTCGTCGCACTCTTGGAGTAATCTTAGTTGGTCGACCACTCCTGGGAAGGGTTGCAACTGTTCCCAGTTTCCTCCATTTTTGAATAATGGCTCTGACAGTGGTTCGCTGGAGCCCCAGAGCTTTGGGAATGGCTTTGTAACCTTTTCCTGAATTATAGACTTCTATCACTTTTTTTCTCATTTGTTCTTGAATTTCTTTGGATCGTGGCATGATGTGTTTGTTCTTGAGATGTTGTAGCCAACTTCACTTTGTTTGACAGGAACTATTTAAGTGATTTCTTGATTCAACACAGGTGGTGACAATCAGGTGTGGGTGTGGCATGTAGAACTGAACTAAGTTTTCTCAAAACTGTGGTTAGTCACAGTTAGTTTGTGATTTAACAAGGGGGGGCAATTACTTTTTCACATAGGGCCAGATAGGTTTAGATTTTTTTTGTGCACTAATAAATGGAATCATCATTCAAAAACTGAATTTTGTCTTTCCTTGGGTTGTTTCTGTGTGATATTAAAATTGGTTTGATGATCTGACAATGTTTTGAGTGATAAATATGCAAAAAACACAGAAATCAGGAAGGGGGCAAATACTTTTTCACGGCACTGTATGTCCGCGCGCATGTGTAGAATCTTCCTTCTTCTCATCTACGCCACAAAAAGCGAAACAAAACATGGCTACCGGTAGCAAAAAATAAATTGTGTGATCAGACGAAGAAGTTCAACTATTGCTTCAGACCACGTTGGACTACAAAGCAACGAAGGCGCAACAAGGTGTGAACTGGGAGTCCTGCCAAACAAAGTACACTGATATATGGACCGATGTGACGTAAACGCGTACGCGACGTCAGCAGATTTGACCAGAGTTTTGCGTCTTGGGCAGTGTAGACAAAAACACTACGGCAGAGCGTTTTCAATATTTCCACTTTGGAGGGCAGTTTCAGCTTTTTGCGTTTTTAAGCCCCCAAAACGCCGCCACCGTTTCAACGAAAGGCTCTTCCGATATGTATAATATTTTGTCGTTTTTACCCGTAAGCGTTCTCGTGTAAACAGGCCTTAATTCTGTATGTTTTTAATGGTTCTTTCAGTGGGGTTTTTGGTTGTGTTTGGATTACAGCAAAATGTTAAAGTTGCATTGTGTAACTTTTCTGGTGGAGTGTCTGCCGCCTGTATTTTTCTGTATACACGTTATTGTTAATGCTTCATCTGGAATGTTTCACTGTATGGCATTAAACCTTTCTATCTTCATGGTGACCAAACCGGACCAAATTACAGCTCAGATCTGTGGAGTGGCAATCCCGCTCGCAGTCAGAATGCCTGTTTTTGTAGATATTTTTGAGCTATAAAACCACCCCTAAATGAATAAATGTAAGATCTGTTTATTGTCATACCGTGAAACATTCCAAACGGAGTAATGGCATTTCCATAGAAACAAGAAACCGAAATGTTGCATAGTACACCTTTACAATATCCCAACCAAAACCAAAAACACATTAATTTATTAACATTTTTATAAAAGTAATGACAGTATTTTCAAATATTTAATGGAGTACTTTGTCATATCTCAATACTGGAGCTGAAAGAATCCTTAATGGCAAAGTTGGCGATCTCAATCAAAGCAGTTTAACCGCGGCAGTGTGTAATAATTGAGCATAAGAACACGCGCTGGTCTTTTATGGTACCATGTCTTCCATCAGGGACAGGGCTGTGGGAGGTGAGCTAATGAAATAAATTAGGCCATGTAATTTACAGCAACGCCGGCCGCCCCGAGTCTGGCTAATGTTAGCAGCGATCACTCATTTAAACCTGGGGAGTTACTTTTATTGTTGTTTTAATATGCACACGAGCCCCGAGGTAGGAGGTAGAAAGCTGCGTTTATTTCCACAGGGAGGGCCGGGCGGGGGGAGAAAACAGCAGCCAGGTTTTCTTTGCAAACTAATGCCTCCATCCTTTTCTTATTGTCGGGAGCAAGCGCTGCACCTGAATTAATGAGGAGGTTGAGTTCACGAGACTTGATCTGAACGGGAGGCTTTGGTGTAAAATTGAGGTAGTGAGAAAGTTAAAATTTGTGTTTTTAACAGGCGTATCAGCTTTTAGCCTTAAATCTCCAGCACAAGCCGATATTTTAGCACACACAAGTACACACAAACCTTTATTTCAACTGTTTAATGCGCAAAATGTCACTACACAATCATCAAAATCTGCAGTATGTATCAGCCCAAAAGTATCGGCACAGTTTATCGGCCATCTTTGGAATAATCTATAATAACTATAACACTATTTACAGCCTTAAAGCATGAAGAAGCACCTAATTCCTAACGAACAAATAATTGAGGATTCAGACATAACAACTTAATAAAGGGCTTGGGGTTAAGAGTTGGGGATAGGGCATTAATTACGTTTTTACTACTATAAAGGCTAATTATAGTCTTTATAGTAGTAAAGACGATAGAAAGAAAGAAAGAAAGAAAGAAAGAGAAAGAAAGAGAGAGAGAGAGAGAAGGTTTATTAAGTAAATTTCAAAGCGGTCATCTGCTTTCATACAGACATCAGCATACAATCATCAGATAAATAAATACAACTCACTAAAACACCATAAAACGGTTTCTTAAAAATGGACACAAATATTTACGTACTTTTTTTCACAACATTTTTATTATTCAAACTTCCACGCTGTTGTCATTTGGAAGGATTTACAAAATTATACAATATGGCCAATTTGTAACAAAAAAACAATGAAATTTCAACATGGCTTTTCAGTAGCGTTCAATCAACCACAGAGTAAGGTAGAATCTGTAACGTTTTTAGACATTTTTTACGCCCCCATTGCTTTATATTGTCCATTGTCAACTTGTACACGTAACACCGACAGTCTACCGTCATGAGCCTGAATCCAGCGAGGCTCCAGAGCCATTGTATTAAGGGTTAGTTAATCTAAATAAAATGAGAACATGCTGCACCATCAGCACTTCCTCCAGCCGCTCCACTGACGTTAAATTGTCCATTCAGTAGTTTTCCCTGAGAACAGTCCGCCAGAGCTGTTCGGACTCCTTCGATCATGCCCCAAGTGGAATGGAAAGCTAATAAAATGTAAAAAACCTAGCCTCCCGCATCGAGTCAGGTCCGATCAGTGCATAATCTCTTTGGGGTTTAGGATGCTTAGTGTAAAAAGAAGTGTAGTGATAGTATTGTTATGATTTTGATACTAAGGAATAGACCTGATACTCAATACCGATTTCGATGCCATGATGGTAATAAAAACCTGCTGTCTTTAGACAGTAGAATGTGATTTCCAATATTAAATCATAGTAATTGCTTTTATATTTCCATGTGGTGATATATCTGTGTAATCCCTCAGTGGTCCAGGTATGTTCTAGTGGTCCATGGGCGTGTACTAGACTATGAGCTCTTGTACTTATTCAAGATCATACAAAACTATTCCGAAAAGTTCATTTCTGTCCTCTAGATGTGACTTTTTTTTAGTATTGATACTCATGCTCAAATGAGTATATAGTTTCAGTACTAGTTTAGTACTGACAACTCTAGTGATAGTACTGTTCATATGAAAGCTGAAAAAGTTTATGAAGACCCTTACAGGTATCAACTTTAAGCAGTGGAACTTTGGGAGTGTTTTTTTGGCGTGTTTTTTACATTTTCCTAAAAGCTATGATTACTATATTCCCAACTGTTTAACGCGCATGCGCAGAGGCCCCTCCTCTAGCCACTCTATCACTGTCCTGCCTGGTTAGTGGAGAAACGAAATTTCGAATTCACTCTATGTACATGTACATGATTGTTTTCGACAATAAAGCAACCTATGAACTATGAGCTATGACCATAAATGTTAAACACAGTTTCAGTTTCACTATGCATTTGCTATTGTCTTCTTACACATCCAACTACACAAGGTTTTACTTGTATAAATAAAACACACAAAATGGAACTTTCATGCCTCCGTGAACACATTTTTGGTTCTTTTCCACTCACAATCGCTACTTAAAATCTACAAGAAAAAACAATGTAATTTGATCTTTTTCACGTAAAAGTAAAATAACACAATGGAGTATGTTAAAATGTTAAAATACCCTTTAGACTTAGACTTAGACTTAAACTTTATTGATCCACAAGGGAAATTGTTTGGGTACAGTAGCTCACTCATCAAATATAATATAATATAACAGAGGGTAACAAAAAATAGACGATTATAAGTGTAGTTTTGTGAGTGCAGTTTGGGTCATTTACATAGAAATACGTAATAGTTTTGAGAGCCCACTTTTTAGACTACAGCAATAATTTTATAAAAGAATTGACAAGATTTTCAAATATTCCTATTCCTATTCATACTTTACTATACGTCACCACCTCTCCCACCCGAACCCGTCCTCTGCTGTGTTTGTATTTGGGTGGTGCAGGTGGAGAGTCGGACTTGTCCCGGGGCTGTCCGTCATATGTCACAGGAGCGCTGCTTTCTTTCCTTGTTCGGACGACAAACTGTGTCACGATGGCCTCATTCGTCACCGTCACCGATCAGGAAGCACACGTCTCTCACTCCCCCCTCCGTCCTCCACCCGCCGCGCTTTAACCCTTTGTGTCCCGCTCCGTCTGCGGCACTACAGACGTTGTAAAAACATAACAGGGTTGTCAAAAGTATCGAAAATCTGTTGCTAGTTGACAGTAAAACGAGAATTGAAACCAAAAACTCATTTGAGCAGCTATCGATACTCAAAAAGTCACATTGATAGGACAGAAATGAACTTTATTTTTTATTTATTTTTATTTTTTTTAATAAGAGCACATGTATAAGAGCTGTGTAATCGTCCAGGTATATTATACAGTGGCATGAAAAAGAAAAATTCCTCCCCCTTCTTTCATTTTTTTGCATGTTATCCTCAAAACCTATAAATGTCTGGGTGTTTTTAGTTAAAGCAGACACTGTTTTTTCCATCTGTGTGATTCTGAAAAAGATCAGATCACATTTGTTGGCGATTGTATGTAGAAATGTGAGATATTCCAAAAGCTTCAGATACTTTTTCATGCCGCCGTACCTGGACAACTGAGGGATTACACAGATACATCGCCACATGGTAAAAGAAAGTACTATTATTTAATGTTGAAAATCACATTCTGCTGTTTGAATAAAGATTTTTTTTTTAAATAATTGTGGTATCGAAAATGGAATTGGGTGTCAAGTCTCTTCCTTAGTATCAAAAATCGAGTTTGAAATTTGGTATGACAACACAACACGACTGTCTAATCGGGCTGCAAGATTAATCAAAAATGATGGTAAAATTGTACTACTAGCAAATCGCAAATACTACAATTTTTGAAGTTAAAGGCTGGAGTTAGATGTGTACAAACACGTTCTGAAATAGTTCTGAAAATGTGATTCTTGCGCTTGTCTCCTGGACTTTGAACAGAATCCTATTACTAACACATAAATCACAAACCCAATCGCAATACTTGTCAGAAAATGTGCAACTTTTTTTTTTTTTTCGGTCATTGAAATAGTCCTAGCTCGAGTGTCCCCGCTGCGAAACCGATTGGTCAGACAATGTTTTCAGAAGAAGTGTGTGGAAAATACTGGCCATTCATTCTGCTGGCCTGTTTAGCGCCGGTCACTGGAGCCAGAGAGTCATTTAGCTGGAGAGGGAGCGCTTTGTAGGGGGGACAGGGTGAGCTTTGTCCCACCGCTACACCCACGAATGCATCTTGTCCTGTTGTGATCACATAACTTTGGGAGTCAGGAAGCTTCAGCGATTAAAACAAGTGATCGTATTAAGTCGTATTAAAGCTGCATTGTGGTGAAGGGGCCGGCAAACGCTTTTCGCCGTGGAGATGTTTTTGCTTCGTCTGGAATGTTTCACAACGTGGTATTACACTTTTCTATCTTCGTGGAGATCAAACCAGACCAAATTACAGGTCAGATCTGTGGAGAGGCGACCCCGCTCACAGTCAGAACGCCTGTTTTTCAAGGTATTTTTAAGCTGTAAAAATGTACAGACGTAGAGCTGTTTAATGTCATACTGTGGAACATTTTACATTTTCACAAAAGCTATGATTGCTATATTCCCAACTGTTTAACATTTGACCCTACATTTTTAACAGTTTCAGTTTCATTATGCATTTGCTTTTGTCTTCGACACATCTAACTGACTACACAAGGTTTTACTTGCATAAATAAAACACACAAAATGGAACTTTCATGCCTCCGTGAGCACATTTTTGTTTCTTTTCCACTCACAATTCCTACTTAAAATCTACAAGAAAAAAAAAATTGTAATAATATGATCTTTTTCACGTAAAAAGTAAAATAACACAGTGGACTACAGCAAATGTTAAAAAAAACTCTTTACAGGTGTAGTTTTGTGAGTACAGTTTGGATCAGATACATAGAAATATATAATAGTTTTGAGAGCCCCCTTTTCGCCGTGGAGATGTTCTTGCTTCATCTGAAATGTTTCACAGTATGGTATTAAACTTTTCTATCTTCGTGGAGACCAAGCCAGACCAAATTACAGGTCAGATCTGTGGAGAGGCGACCCACTCACAGTCAGAACGCGTGTTTTTCAAGGTATTTTTAAGCTGTAAAACCCCCTGTAAGTGAGTAAATGTAAGGTAGAGCTGTTTAATGTCATACTGTGGAACATTCCAGGCAGAGCAATGAGATCTCCATAGAAACAAGACTTTACATAGTGCAACAAAAAAACACAAAAGCTGTAATTATTGCAGTAATGCGTTGTTTTCAGATAGCCTTTCCTTTTTCATGATGTTTTGTTATAAGATGAATTCAGACTAAGGCTACAAGCTTAACCACACTGAATTGCACATTTTTAGGTCATATAATGTCTTTTGTATAGACAACGGAATGGAAATTAAATCAAAATTGCAATTTCGGTTGGAGCAATTATCAAATTATAAAGGCTGCAATTATGAAGACAAAGAATGTGGTCTAAAAATAAAATAAATAATAATAATATCCTGTCTTTTTTACTGACAAATGTTGTACCTGAAATTTAGACATCTTCAAACATGTTCTGAAATACACAGAGGTGGGTAGAGTTGCCATAAATTGTACTCAAGTAAGAGTAATAGTGCTTCAAAATAATATTATTCATGTAGCGGTCTAAGAAATGACTCAAGTAATAGTAAAACGTAACTTAAGAGGACCTGTCGGGACATAACATCTGATTTATAATTTGAAGTTAATGCAATTTGAAGAACTAAAGGATAAAATGAAGGATATTTGTTTTAAATTATGATTACATTCATTCCAAAATCTTTCAGCCCTCGTCGCCATGGTCTGAAAAATGATTGACTGTTGACCTCCGTACATAACGCCGCTAAACCCGGACAGCATCGAGGCGCTATCAGCTCATGCTAACAAGAGAATTAATGAGGATACAGGATCTTGTAAACACTGGCTCCATCCATCTTAGCTGTCAGGGAGTTGGACACAAGTTAGTTTGGAGACTGATTGATGGCGCCGCCCCCCGAGGGAAGGGGGCCAAGCAGCTTGGGTCTGACCAGCTCGTTTAGGCCACCAGGCAGTTCTCCACTAGCCTGCGGACTTAGCATTTCAAATAGACCCAGGAAGTTAGTGTGTCAGCAGGGTGACGGGTGATCTGACTCAGGAGTGATTAGGCCTGTCCCAATAATTACTATATCGACTTATCGTTCAATATGTGAAAGATGGAACAATGGTTTTTGGGCGTCAGTATTTATTGGAGGGGCTTTTGTTTTGTACTATTTGGAAATGTGTGTTTTTTTCTGTCTATATGATAAGATTTAGACTGTAAAAGGTTGAATTAATAACTGATTAATTCATAATAATTCATTCACACATGACCAACCCTTTATTATTAGTCTGTCTGTACTCAAAATGTTCTCTTCCACCTTGTGATGTCATGAAGTGGTGGTTTCCAACAAGCTTAACAGCTACTTTTGACCTTTTGTTCAGTCGAGATTGGCAGTTCCATGTCTGAAATGATCCAAATGATCCAAGTGAAGGTGTATGAAGTTTAAAAACACAGTGGAGTATTGGAGTATTACCACATGACATCACAAGGTCGAACAGTTTTCTGTTTGAAAGAAGAACTAAACTTGCAGGGTTTGAGTCTTAAACATGTGTGAATGAAAAAAAACAAAACAACAACACAACTCCAGGTCTGTTTTTGATGAGGAAACAAAATTATAACATAGATCAGAAAATACAGCTCTGGAAAAAAATAAGAGACCTCTGCATTTTTTTTTCTGAAATCAGCATCTCTACATGTATTACAGCCATTCCATTCCAGCGTCTGTTGAATTCCAACACAAACACAAAGCTGAGCTACTTCAGTTCTTGCACCAGGAGTGGAATAAAGTCACCCAAGAACAACGTGAAAGACTTGTGGAGAGCATGCCAAGACGCATGAAAGCTGTGATTAAAAATAAGGCTTATTGCACCAAATATTGATTTCTGAACTCTTCTTAAGTGTAAACATTAGTATTATGTTGTTTTAAAAGGAATTTGATCTTGTTTCTTTGCATTGTTTGAGGTCTGAAAACATGTATCTTTTTTGTTATTTTGAGCATTTTCTCTAAATAAATGCTCTAAACGATAAAAATTTATTTGGAATTTGGGGGAAATGTTGTCAGTAGTTTATAGACTCAAACAAAAATATTCCTTTTGCCCAAACACATACCTATAAGTAGTAAAATCAGAAAAACTGATCATTTTGCAGTGGTCTCTTATTTTGTAGCGTAATATGGACCCTTTAACAGTAGTGCAGATTTAGAATAGATTTTGTGGTTTGAATCTGCTCTTGGGTTTTTGTGTCAGTGGCATAAATTCGTTTGAGAATGAATGTTTATCGTCTATATTATTGTACTTCAGAATGTGTTATTGTGACAGGCCTGTGTGAATGGTGTTCTTTTACACCACTGAATGACCGAGAGGGAGCTCAGCTGGGGATGGAAGGAGGAGGGCGAGTAAAAAGCAGCAGTGTGGGTCCGTTGAAGCCTCTCGCCCGGTGGGGTCGGCCTGGCGTGTAGCGGGTGTGTGTGGGGCACAGCGGGGGACTGTCAGGGTTGCCAGTTCTGTGCAGAGGGAATCCTGACATTGGCGGGATTTTAAGGGGAATTTAAAATGGAGACGGGGTAGAGGATTAAATTGTTAAACTGTGTTCTGAAGAAATGTTATCTGCGAAATGGAAATGGAAGATGAAATTTGTCTCTCCTTGAATCTTTTTTAAATTTAAGTGGTTGTATAATTTTTAATTGCATGGTTGTGTAAGTGCATTCATGAAATTTCAGTTAAAGGCCTATTTCTTTTGTCATTTTCTTTTGTCGCTTCTTAGAACAGAATCCAATTTTTGCAATCAGATATTTTTTTCCCCCAAATTGTTCAGTCCTAGTGTATGTAATGTTAGGCCTGCCATTTCCTTGTTTGATTTTTTTTTTTTTGCACAGAATGTTTCACAGCATGGCATTAAACTTGTTACCTGGCCAGCCAAATGATATCTCTCTGTATTTGCTATACAGCGAGATACCATTTGGACACCCTCGCTCCACCCTCGCTCCCCCGGTTAACAACGGACTCCGCGATTCTGATTCGTTCAAAGATGGTGACGTCAGTGCACCCGCCTTTGCCCACAACGTCACTCTTAGGCAGCAGAAGTTCCTCCTCAGTTTTGAATCAAGATGGCGCATCGGAGAACTGAACGTCCCTTCCATTCAGCTGTAAAATTGGTCTTAAATGACCTAAAACACATGGATTCCTTAAAACCACAGCAGCTGACAGCTCTAGAGGCCTTTCTTTTCTTTCTTTTCTTTTGTTTGATTGGTTCACGTCGCTGTCCGTTAACTGTTCTCTGATTGGTTCACTTAGCTGTCTGTCTACGCGCAACGGCAGCGCATTCTGGACCAAGCATTACCAGACTCGCCGCTGGTACAGCGATGAGTCATGGATTCTTCCAGGCAATTAAACTTGTATATCTCCATGGAGACAAGCAGTTAAAGACACCTGGTCAAGTTACAGGTTAGAGCTTTTTTTTTTTAACAATGTAACACCTGCTATTGAACAAATAGAAGATCGATCAGTTTATTGACATACTGTGTAACATTTAAGACCAACATCTCCATGGAGACAAGCGGGTGGCCAGTCCTGCACCAGAAAAGTTACATAGTGCACCTTTAAATACTGAATACTGAAAAGTTGCACCAGGGAAAACAATGATTTAATTTAAAGCCACAGTATGTAACTTTTTAGCTAAAACATAGACTAAAATAATGTATTTATTTATTTATTTATTTTCATTTTGGTTGTGTTTATTTTGCGGAAAACATGCATCCTTACTCTGAGCGGGCTTGCATGTCCACAAACCTGACTCGTATTTGTCCTGGATGAGGGCCTCTTCTTGTTGTTGTTCTCTATCTCCATGGGGAATGTTCCAAAATATGCTTTTAACATTCTATTTCCTTGGCATCAGAAATCAGAAAGTTCCAGGCAAATTACAGGTCAGATCTGTGGAGAGGCGACCCAGCTCACAGACAGAACGCCTGTTTTTCAAGGTATTTTTAAGCTGTAAAAACCCCTGTAAGTGAGAAAAGTAAGGTAGAGCTGTTTAATGTCATACTGTGGAACATTCCAGGCAGAGCAATGAGATCTCCATAGAAACAAGCAGGTGACAGACCCCAACAAAAGCTGTAATTATTGCGGTAATGCGTTGTTTTCAGATAGCCTTTCCTTCTTCATGATGTTTTGTTATAAGATGAATTCAGACTAAGGCTACAAGCTTTCTATTTCCTCGGCATCAGAAACCAGAAAGTTCCACGCTGTCCCTTTAACAAAACACAGTGCGTCTTGATGCTTAGTTGTGCGGGCTCGAGCGGTCACATGGAGCAGTTTCCGCACATGTAACAACAGTAATTTGAGTGCTTAGTGCAGACTCCTGTTTCCCTGTCAACACTGAAGATTAAACAGGCACGGCCGGGTGCACACGCAGAGGTGCCACTGATCGTAGATATTAGATTCAAGGCTTTTTTAATTGGACAGAAGAGAAAGTGGAGAAAGTACAGCCCCGCTCATAGTCCGCAGTGGAAGAAGTACTCAATTTTGCTGCTTAAAAGTAAAAGTATCACGAGTACTTGTTTAAAAATGTAGTTAAAGAGTTGAAAGATTTTGAGATCAAATGTTTTGCTTTTGAAAAAGATTTGTGCTGACTTTCAATTAAATCTGTAGTGTTTTGTTTTTTTTCGTAGCTGTTTTTCTTTGTGTATTTTTGTTTGCTCAAATTATGAACGTGTTAAAAAACCCTCAGCAGGACTCAAACTCTAATAAAAAACACTTAGAAAGTACAGACACATGCTCTCAGATGTAGTGAAATCAAAGAAAAAGTATCCACTATTCAAAATCCAGAACCCCATTTTTCCTTAAAGGACAATTATGCTGGAGCTGGAGGAAGTGTCCGGGGTGAAGGAAGTCTGGGAGGTCCCTGCTTAGACTGTTGTCCCTGGATAAGAGGAAGAAAATGGATGAATGGATGGATGGATGGATGACAATTATGTGGGATATACCACACACAATTATTATGACAAATCGGCTAAAATGTGACATATTTCCGTAACTGGTTTGATATTACTTTCTTCAACAAATATATAATATCAGACCGGGCTGAATGTGAGATAGGACATGTTATCAAAGCATTGGAACTGTTAAATGTGTTTGAAATTACCTGTAGTATCAAAAAACAGCTTTTTGAAATGAGCTGCTTCCTTGAAATTTGCAGCATTTTGGAGAGCCCACTTCCTGTTAGAGTCACATGACTGTCATATGGTCATCATACCAGGATGTTTATTATGTCGCTTAGTTAAGGTCAGACATAAAGTTTTATAAGGAAAAGACTGGGGCATTCAAAGTTTCACCGTGGGTTCTTATGGGTTTTAAGTAAAGTACCAATATCTAAAAATGTATACTTGGTGCACAGAAGAAGAAGAAGAAGAAGAAGAAGAAGCTTTATTGATCTCACACAGGAGAAATTCTTCTCTGCATTTAACCCATCCTGTTATTAGGAGCAGTGGGCGGCACATTACTGTGCCCGGGGACCATCTCCATGATCTTCTTGCTTCGGCTTGGTCAGGACCTAAGCTGGAGGATTTTACCTGGAGCATGTTTTGGGTTGGTGGGGGAAACCGGAGTGCCCGGAGGAAACCCACCCAGACACGGGGAGAACATGCAAACTCCACAGCCATTACGGCCATACCAACGTGCTTTATCTCGAATGTTCTACAGTACAGACTAAACGTATAACACATGGGTGCACTACAATACTATACATCACAGGTCAGATCTGTGAAGAGTCACCCCTATTCACAGAAGGAATCATTGCGTTTTTGAAATTGCACTAGAAATATCCATAATTAAAAAGCTAGAATAGATATTTTTTAATGTCATACCACGTAACATTCCAGGCAAAGCAGTAACCATCGGGATTAGCAGGTAGCGGGCCCTCCACCAGAGAATTGCAGTACTTTTCCACATATACTTTGTTACGTTCCACCGTTGCGTATAGTACATATGCATTTTGTGTGCGTGTGTGTTTTTGTGATTTGGGAAGCCGGTGTCTTGTCTGGGTAATAGCTTTGTCTTTCACCTCTCAGATAATACAGAGCTGACTCATGCATATATGAATAACAAGCAGAGGCACCGATGTTCACAACTTCATTTGACAGTATTTTCATCGATGTAAGTAGATATAGCGTCGCTGATCTCAGGCCCATTTGGTGTAGTGTGAGTGATTTTTGCGTGAGTTTGGAGTAGAGTGGCGGATGGGGACTTCGGAATGTTTTCATGTGGGGTTTATCAATGAATTTATCCGTAAATTAGTTTCAGAAGATGCACGTTTGAAGTGGCACATTACAACACAATCAGATCCAAGTTTCAATTTGAGTTGGTGCAAATGTCAAATCGCAAAACCAGCAATTATTTAGGCAATAGCGAAAATCTAAATTATCTACCTTTTTCCGGAAAATGTTAGACCTGTAGTTTAGATTTGTACAAACTTGTTCTGAAATGCATGGGATTCTCGTACTCGTTCATCAGTTCATATTTCAGTTTCATGTCTCAAATGTGAATGCTCCTGCGGTCTTTTTAAAATGAACTCTCTGAAAATAATTACACTTTTAAAACATAAATTGTAAATGGCAATTCTTATCAAAGAAAACTTAATTACATTCATCCCCTAAACTGTGCGGCCCTAGTTTGATTTTAATTCATCATTTTATTTTAACATTTATAGAAACCCATTAGAGAAAAAGTAGATTATAAAAAAAGTAGTTATTATAAAACTCTTGACATTTTGTACCCACCTCATTACAGTAAATTGTAATAAAGTAACACTAGATTTGAGCAGGTACCAAATCTACAGCGACAGTTTTAGTGTCATTTTGAGCTTTATCAGTGCTAGTATAAGATCTCTTGGCAACAGAAAGTACTATTATTTTGAATATGAAAATTACATTCTTCTTTCATCTCAGTATCGAGTATTGAGTCAGTTCCTCGGTATAGAGCGTTTTCACGAACCCGGAAAATCGTGACAACGACCAGGATGTGCGGCCATGTTGGAGATATTGCGCACTCAAATTAAACACGCTTATAAAGCAACCGTGCAGAAAAACTCAAAATTTTGCGATAAACCTTCCACATTGGAATCCAAAACCTTTGACACAGTTGACCAGTTGTACAGAGATAAGTTGGATGCCAAAGAAAAGGAGCGCTGTATGAACAAACTCAAATTCATTTGGCAAGAAGATCCATATGAGATGGATTCTGCTGCTGTAAGCGATCCCATTTCATTTTCATTTCATTTATTGGTTTATTAGGACAGTGTACAATTACATTAAGCACAATGGCAGAGATGTTTGTACCAGATTGTAGCTCATAGCTAATTTCCATCTGTTGTCCTGGGAAGGTGAGACAATACAACTATACAATATATAAAAATACAATGTACAAATAAACAATAAAATAACCTGCTATTGTGAACTACCTGGTCTTCTCCCCAAGCCCTTATACAGCACAAGACCTTCAGAGCTCTAAAAGTCTGGAGGCCTTCAGAGCTCTAAAGGACTGGAGGCAACAACCAGTTTGTTTGTGGCTGGTACGAGAGCACAAAGTGCGGACAATTGTAGACAGGCGTATTGTGATGGCAAAAGTAGGCATACTTGTATGACATATGTAACGTGTTTAAGTATTAATATATTGCTTTTTATTATTGACGTTTTGCACAGATTAAAATATTAACATTGTAATGCAATTTACTGTAGGGGCTAATGAACCAAATGAACATGTACAGGTACAAGTATTTACAACTAACAAAGTTTAATAAGTTACTGGTGCACCTGATGGACCTAAATAATGACAAATAAAAAATGACGATAGCAATCACAATGCACAGTATGAAATATCTACCGGTTGCGAGATGAGCTGAGCATATGCGAATGTTGTTGTGATTTTTCCTATCCAAGTTTTGTTTGTCAATCCAGAATCGCCTCTGATAATTGCTGTTCACCCTGGTTGGTGAATGATAGGTAAACGATAGAACTGCAGGTGTGTTTCTCTGTCCGGTCTATTGTGACAGCCTAGGACCTGACAATAGTTGACCATTTTGCATAAGCGCACTGACCGACTTCCGGATTATGATTATGGATTATCACGTGAAAACGCTCTATTGAAATGCTTGAAAAGTCCCTATTGAAATGAAGTTTGATATTTTAGCTTCACGTCAACTAAACTAAAGCATTTTCAAAGTATTTCTCTAGCTCTTTCCCTTACAAATTAGTAACTGCATTAAAGTGTAGCAGTTTCAGCTTAAACCTTAATCAAGTTATATATTGTTAAAGGACAGCTGCAGTGCGTGTGAGATTCACTGACCATGGGGACATTCAGACTCTAAACTCCACAGAAAACGCTGCTATTGATGCAAGCGCTAATGCCCACTTAGGTCAAAAGGGACAAAACGAAGTGATGACTTATCAGTTTCCAGGTTCGGGGAATCTGACCTGCCATTCCGAATTTGAGCTCGTTCCAGCGCTCCCAGTGCCGGTAAACAGCCTCTTTCTCATCCAAACAAAAGCATATGGCCCTCTCCTTCTTATGTCCATTTTGTTGTGCCTGTGCAACCCCTCGGCGTCACATGGCGTTATCACCACAGCGACGCAACTCAGGGCTGCGGGTCACTCAATATTAACTTCATTTACACATGAGCAGAGCCACAATGGAGGCCTGACCGGTGTGTTTAGGAACATGAGCTGCCCGCCTGACAAGACACTGTCAACATGGAAGATGGATGATCGCGGCGGTTGACCCCTGACCCCTGCTGAGTCACCTCTCCGGCCCCTGCCCCCGCATGACAAAGGGCCCCTCCCCGCTGTGTGTTGGCCCTCACAGTCACTTGCACTAACAGGTTCAGATGGGGCTTTCTTAACGCGGCTACTAAAGGCTAAAGCTATTCTAACGTGCTGAGTCGTGTGTAGAGGTCCATTCGCTGGTACAAATGTTTTTTGTGATTGTCCAGTTGGTCAGCGGAGATGTGATGAGACAGGCGAAATCTGACGCGCTTTGATTCCTGACCGTGTGGTGTTGTGGAAAAGAGTGAGCTGTTAAAAGTTGACACCGCATGTCCAGATTAAACGAACAAAAGAATCACGTCGTTATAAAGGCAAACACTGTTGTTCAAATTATGTTTATACGTTTATATGATGACGGTCTGAACAGAAGATGCAAAAGTGGAGTCGCTTCTTCAGGAGGAAATCTGCGTGCATACGGTGACGCAAAAGTGTGTGGAATTCGAGTGGGTATGCATGCCTGGCGGCTAGGTGGTGCTGTGTTACATTATCACTATGTCCGCGCGCATGCGTAGAATCTTCCTTCTTCTCATCTGCGCTGCGAAAAGCAAAACAAAACATGACTACCGGTAGCAAAAAAAAATCTGTGTGGTCAGACGAAGAAGTTCAACTATTGCTTCAGACCACGTTAGACTACAAAGCAACGAAGGCGCAACAAGGTCCTGGCAGTACACTGATATATGGACCGATGTGACGTAAACGCGTACGCGACATCAGCAGATTCGACCAGAGTTTTGCGTCTTGGACAGTGTAGACAAAAACGCGGAGTGTATTCAAGTTTTCCACTTTGAGGGCGGTTTCAGTTTTTTGTGTTTTTAAGCCCCCAAAACTCCATCACCATCTAAACGAAAGGCACTTCCGATAAAATATTTTGTCGTTCTTACCCGTAAGCGTTCTCATGTAAACAGGCCCATAGGGATGATGGTTACAGTGTCTTTTATGGTGGGTTTTTCATTTTAAATCTTCATATGTTTCTTTTTTAAATAATAGCTTTGCAAAATATTATTGATGCCCCGATTCAGCTTTTTCTTATCAGATACCAATGTCGAGACTTTAATTATCTGCTGATACCAACCGATACTTAACCTGGGAAATCCCAGGTTGCTTTCGTTCGTTCCGATCTGAAAGACAGCCTGGCAACTATGGCAAGCGAGCTCTCCTGATTCTGGGAGTCAATCAAGAGCGGGGAGGGGTGACAAGACGGTGACGTGTAGTACGTGACAAACGGAAGCTTGTAGTTTGAACTGACAACTGACATGATTGGCTATGGGCTACGTATACGCCAAATGATAGACATTGGTAACGCCCAATAAACGGCCGTTGGCGATCGTAAACCACACCTCCACTACGAGATATTTCGAAGGTGGCTCCCAGACCATATATCACTTGTGATATGGTCAGGTGTTAACCAGGCAAACCGATACTAGAGCCATGACTAAAAATTGTCTTTATTTTCTTTAAACATAAATATTACCCATATGTGTTTTGTAATCATTGAAAATAAGCACAGAACATCTCTGAAAAAACACAAGTTCAATAATACAATATACAAATATGACCAGTAAGTTAGACCAAAATGGGATATCAACTTAACCGATACCTTGGAACCAATATCCGATCAAATATCCATCAAAATGTTAAATATTGGCACTGATATCTAACTTGAGTATTTTATCCGGGCATCCCTACAACATATATCAAAATAGACAGTATTTGAAATGCCATACCTATCAAATGGCTAAAGGCGGTAATTAATGAGGTAATACGATCAAAAACAATTTATAAAAAGTGCTAACCCTGTCATTTAGAGTCTCCAAACATGTTCTGAAATGCTTGTGGTTCTTGTATTCATTTATAAAGATATTTGTTGAATAATTACAACATTTTAACATACATTTTGAATCTTTTGTTCTTCTTTTACTCGTTTTATTTTCAGCACAATCACTAAATCTGTCCAGCTTGGCAGATTTCAATGTTGGACAAATTAGCTGTAGTTTTTGTTGTTTTTTAAGAACCAAATTGGCTCTTTAATCTTTAGATAGATTTATTTTTTTGGCACAGGAACCTTAAAGGCAGGTGTGTTTGGTTTGACAGGTGCCAGATGAACAGGTGATATCATAAACGGATAGTTGCGTGCGTTGTAATAACTTTGTAATAACATTTTATGCAATAGAGAAGCTACACTAGAATTGTGTAGCTTAAAAAAAAAAAAAAACTAATTAATTCATGACAACCAAGCTTTATTAAAAACTCACCGTGCCAAGTTCAGAAAAATGAACCTCCAAAAAAATTACGTAACGTGGGCGAGAATAGATTTGATTTATTAACGACTGCTAGCAAGGCGCACACGCTTTTTCATGAGTTCTAATTAACATTCTGAATTAGAGTTAATATAGAAGGCTAATTATGTTTTGTTTTTACACCATGTATAAACTCACCATCTGGCCAATGTATTAAGTACTGCCAAATGTAAAGCGCAAAACAAGCGATAATCAACAAATGTTTTTTTTTTTAAAAACACGTAAATAGGATTTTCTCATTAAAGGGTCCACATTACGCTGTTATGATGTTTTCTCTTCAAAAACACATCTGGAGTTGTTGTTTTTTTTTGCATTCACTCGTTTAACAAATCGTGCAAGTTTAAGTTAAGTTCTTCTCTCAAACAGAAAACAGTCTGTTCCACCTTGTGATGTCATGCGGTAATACATGAAGTGCTCCATTGTGTTTTTAAACTCCTTACCCTTTCACTGGAATCATTTGAAGAATTTAAGCTTTGGAATTGCCAATCTCTTCTGAACAAAAGGTAAAAGAAGAGGTTAACTTGAAAACGTCCATACAAAACTACAATTGAATGTAAAACATGTACTTTTTGGTGGTTTTGAGAATGGTATTCTTGTGAGGGGAAAAAAAAAAAAATATATATATATATATATATATATATATATATAAACTTGCTCCTCATCTTATCAAAATTTCATATCCATTGCTGTAAATTTTCTAGCCAGAAACCCAAATTTGTTGTTTTTCAGTCCCTCTTGTCCTCGTATATAACCTCTCTAAAAAATTGCACAAATCCAAAGGCCATGAAAACAAAAGCAATTTTTATGGAATTTGAAATATAAATTGTAAATGTATTGATAATTACTATATGTATAATGCAGAAATTGCATATTCTGAGTCCTATGAATATGAACTCTTAAGCCTCGAGCATTGTTATTGTTCATACCATTGTATATTACATTGTATTTTTGAAAAAAAACTACTTGAAAACTTCCGCTTCATGATATCACAAGGTGGAACAGAGCATTTTGGGCTTATATACTCAAACTCAAACTCAAACACGTGTGAATGAAACAAAACACAACTCCAGGTATGTTTTTGAAGCGGGGAACAAAATAAAACTGCTAAAAGATTCCGTTTTGCGTAAGAGAATACATTTGAAAATTTGAAATAAAATTGCATCATCTATATCCAAATGAGACAACAGTGATTTATTTTCGTTCTTAAAAATCCCCCAGAAAAATTGAAAGTTTGAGGCCAGCAGATGCTTGTAGACACACGAGTCACGCAAAATGGAGGATGGTGCCGTCTCCAGGCCCGTTCCCTTCTGTGGGGTCCTTCTGGAGAGCCAAGCTGTTCCTCTGCCAGAACATGCTCATCTGCTCAAAATGTTCCACTCATTCACACCTTTCGTGTACAGCCAATGAAACGCACGCAGTCGCATCCTAAAACCACCCAAGTGCTCTCAAGAAACCAGGAGGACACCATTTAGCTTGGAAATGTCCAAAAATCTGTTGTCAAAATTGGGTTATTTAGCTAGCTTGAATTATAAATTTAGTTGCTAACAGAACTGCATACATTAAAGGGCCCATATTGCTGATCTATTTTGTTTCTCATCAAAAAGACACCTGGAGTTTCTTTGTTTCATTCACACGTTTAACACACAAACCCTGAATATTTAGGCAGAGTTTTTCTCTCAAACCGAAAACGCTTTGTTCCACTTTGTGATGTCCTACTCCTTACACCTTTATTAGAATCATTTGGATGATTTCAGCCCCAGAATTGCCAACCTCTACTAAAAGGTTCACTTTAAAACTGCCACTATAACATCCAGGTAGAACAGAACATTTTAAGATTTAATGATGTAGCAAATGAAACACAACTTATATAGGTATGTTTTTGACGAGGTAACAGTATTATAATATAATAATTATAAGAGTCAAGTCTGTAATATAGGGCCTTTTAGTCATCAATACATTTCCTATGTTGCGCTCTGAGCTTCATCCATCATATAAAGTGCACATAGTCTTAGTTTGATGTGCACAGAGCTGGTACAGGGTGGCTCTCCCTCTGGCTCCTCCTGGGCAGAGCCGTACCCTCCAACGCTCGGGTGGGAGGTGGATGCTAATCGTCTCTTTGTTCCTGCTGCAAATCGACTTATCTCCTGCGAAGCACAGGTAGGCCGCATGAATGGGCCTCTGTCCGTGCGTGTCCGTGCGTGTCCGGTGTGTGTCCAGTGTGTGTCCGGTGTGGCGCTGGAGCCGCTCACAGTTGTCCTGAACATGTGTGGGGGTGGGATGGTGGGAGGATGAGAGCAGGATTCCAGGGGGCAGTTGGCGTGAGCTGGCATCGCTAACAGCATTGGGGTTTGTAAAGAATGGGGTGTGGATAATAGTTGTGTTATGTGCTTTAAATAACGCCGACAGAAAACGTGGCTGTAGAATGTTTTTGTCCGATAACAGTGTCGATAAGGATGAGGTGTTATATGTGCTGCACTTTTTCCCATTGAACCTGTCTTGAGACGGTGCTTGGTTGCATGCCGAGCTGAATCTCCTCTAATGATGTGTGTAGAATCCCTCAGTCATCCAGGTAGAATCCATGGCAAAAGGAGAATTCAATTTGTCAACTGGTCAAAAGTTGATTTGGTCGAATACGACATCCAAGCTGCTTCAGTTCTGGTCAGACACTGGCGGACACTTGCCTATATCTGCCTGAAGGGAAGAGCTAACTACAATGAAATTACTATGAAACTATCACACCTACTTGTTCACAGTTTCTGTTAGTTAGGCAGATTTATTAAATAGAGTGGGAGTGGAGTGTGGGGGTCTTGTTAGCAGAATCATTCAGGGCCATAATGGGTGTTTTCACACCTCTGGACCTGACCTGGCTAGACCTATTATTTGTTTGTTTTGATTTAGGTTTGAGGATAGATTTATAGATGGGAGACAAATGATGTCTGAGACCTCCATTTCTGTTCAAGGAAGGATTCTCTTTCTTGACAAAAATAGCATCATTAAAGGGATAGTGCGTTTTTTTATGTTAATCTGTATGAGTTTCCTTCTAAAAGTTACGTGCTGTAACACTCGCTTACCTCTGACAGTTTGCGCTCAGCCCGGTTCGGCTCGCGTTCTGGAGCTCACGTAAGTAGGTCCGGTTACTTCGCGGGGGCTGTTAATAAAGCTTGTTTTTCTTCTCAAAACAAAACATTTGTCCGAAAGGTGATATATTTGCATCCCAATCAGTTGTCCACGAAAAATCCAGCAGTGTAGTTAACATTCGCATATCTCGTCTCGATTCGTATCACTGCGCGCCTATTACTTATTATTAGCCTGTTAACCTTTAGCGGAAGTGTACGGCAGATGCGGTCCGCCGTAAGGGGACGTTTATGAGTGAACAGGCAACAGGCAGCTAATGGGAGCGCAGTGATACGAACTGAGACGAGATATGCGAATGTCAACTACGCTACTTGATGTTTCGTGGACAACTGTTTGCGACGCAAATATATCACCTTTCGGACAAATGTTTTGTTTTGAGAAGAAAAACAAGCTTTATTACGAGTCCCCACGAACTTACCGGACCTACTTACGTGAGCTCCAGAACGCGAGCAGAACCGGGCTGAGCGCAAACTGTCAGAGGTAAGCCGGTGTTACCGCGTGTAACTTTTAGAAGGAAACCCATACAGATTAACACAAAAACAAAAACAAAAACGCACTATCCCTTTAACTCCCCTTTCAAACCAGTTCTTTTCTCTGGCCAAGATCTGTACCTCACTGTCCTCAATGGAGTGGCCCTTGGCTTCTAGGATGTACGGCAGATGAAGGTCCACTCTGGCTCGCCCGCCCGGCAGTGTCCACCAGCACTCGAGCCAGAACTGAAGAAGAAGCTTGGATGAGCTGCGAAATATTCATATTCGACCAAATAAAGTTTTGTCCAGTTGACAAATTGAATTTCTCCTTTTGCCTCCTCTAATGATGTTTATAATGTAGTTTATACAACGTGGTCAGAAATAGCAACGTAATGTAACAGCGTGTTCTAGCTGTTGTTGTTTCAGATTTAGAGGTGAGCAGATAATCAAAATAATGATATTGTGAACATTACTTTGAAATAAATGCAACAGTTGAATGGAGTATTGCTTATGATAAAAATAAATGTTCCAGTGATAAGTTAGAAAGTATATTTCTATTTCATTTGTCAGTCTCTGCTGTGTTGTAAATTAATATCGAGTATTAGCACATAAACGAAGTGTCAATATCGCTGCGTGGGCGTATCTCTAATAAAAAGATAATATTCTAGCATGTTTAGATAATATAGAGTCAGGTATGTTCATTGGAGAGACTCCCTTATAGATTTATGGTGAAAAGCTGCCGTGGATGAGTTCACAGTAAATTGACAAATAACATAATTTGAGGAAAATAATCAAAGTTGCCCCAAAAATATCGTCAGAGCTTATCGGGCATTGGTTGCTTTGGAAGTGAAAAAAAAAACAAAAACATATTGATCGATCTCTGCTTCATTGTTTTCTACTAACCCGTCTTCGCTGTTATCTTTTATGTACTGGCTACTGTCAAAATATTCTATTGTTGTTGCTACGTGCAGGTTTAACACTGTATTTGAGTACATATACATCTCTTACCAGTGCCTAAAATGAATCAGGCTCTATTGTCCCCAAGAGTGCAGCTTTCTCCCTCCGTCTCCATCTCTGCTCTTGAAATCCTCCGTTTAAAAAGCCGTACAAAAACATAATCCTCGCAATAATGTATGATGACTTTATGCGCTAAAAAATGATGCAATTCTGGCAACAAAATCTTCCAGCTCGGTGCAGGGGCTTCATAAATAACGCAGGCACAGTCTTCCTTCAGGTGTTCGTGATTTGTCTGAACCTGCACGCTACAATTCTCCACCTTGAGCCGTGAGATCAGATCAATTGGCTCTGTCCTTTGGCTTTGAAAAATACACTTGGATCTAATTTTTCTCACTGTTCCCAAATCGTCGGAGCGGTGTACGGCCAGGAAAACACCCCAGGCCCTGACCACAGCTCACTGGAAATAACTTTACTCCACAAGTCGGAGATAGTTGTATTTTTAAGCCTGATGTACAGGTTTTAGTGGGAAATAGTATGTGTGTTGTCTGGAGTTCACACATGTTTAAGTAACCCCTTCTTCTAAGTCGGTTTAGCTCACAATGCTCTCTTCCACCTTGTGATGTCATAAAGGAAAGTTAACAGCTTACCTTTTGTTCAGAAGATATTGTAAATGCAAGAGCTGAAATTATCCAAATAATTCTAGTGAACGTGTATGGAGTTTAAAAACACAATGAAGCACTTCCTGTATCTTAGACCTCAGCCTAAATATGCAGGATTTCTGTGTTAAACATGTGTGAATGAAACAAAACACAACTTCAGGTATGTTTTTGGTGACGAACCAGCATTATAACGCAACAGAGATGAGAAAATAGCGTAATAAGGGGCCTTTAAAGGGACAGTGTGTAGGATTCGTGGCGCATAGGTGGTTACTAGCTATTCCACTTCCTCTTTTGGCTATGGCAGACCTCGAGGGTCACCCGGGCGCGACTTAGCGCCGTCATCTCGCGTGCCCGCGCACATACCGCGCACCGCTGTATACATAAAACGCGGTCCCCCGTTCACTTTTTTTTTTTCTTTTCGCATGAAAACACACAATCCCGATCATGATTCATGACAATCTACACATCAAATGAAACCTTACAGTCTCCTCTTTTTGACTATGCAATTCATTTCCCTGCAAAACAATCACTCCCCGAGCACATGGGGCTTTTATACAGAAAAGCACAAAACTTAGCTTACTTAGCTTACCTTTGAAGGCTCTGCACAGGTCAAACTCTGTATTTCATCATAAACTTGGTCTCAATCTGTCCATAAGGATCCAGCGAATAAAATCCAGTAAAACAAATTAGTCCAAAATACGTGTTATATCCATTACGATGTGTGATAGCAGCATGCTTCTTTACACGAGGCTCCCCCCTTCCCCCCTCCCCTTCCCCTTCTCTCCTTCGCTCCTCTGTTCCAATATGCAGCGCGGCTGTGCAGCTGTTAGCAGGAGCCGAGGCGAAGGATGAGCCCAAATGTCCTTCTGCGGCTCTCGTATTCAAAATGGCTGCCTCTATATGGGGAAGATCCCCCTTTTATGTGACTATATCTAAGTCCAAAAGAATACTTTGATTTCATGATGGAAGTGAAAAGGCTTGGAAAACACTGTATTTTTGAATGGGTATCTTCAATTTCAGTAATTAACAGGTAAAAATCTTACACACTGTCCCTTTAAGCATTGTTGAATTAGTACTGTGTGTTTAATAGATACATGTAAATATTTAAATAGTATGGATGTACAAAAATATCAATATTGTGTTACTTCATTTATTAACTCAGGATGCCTTATCAATGTATCCCCTGTCTTCCTGATTCCGCAGATAGATAAAGATGGAATATATCAAGTTTGTTTCATTACTTTACCCAGTAGTGTAGTTGCTTGTTATATATGGGACACTAAAATTTCAAACTTGACTCCAATGCCAAGAAATAGACTATACAGATCTCAGTGCCACAATGATTCGTTCTGATACAACTCAAGATCGTTCTAATTCAGGAAACGTTAATTTCTGTCCTGTAATTGTCTCAAATGAGTATCTACAGCTCTGGAAAAAAAACAAAAAAACAACCCACTGCATTTTCCTGAAATCAGCATCTCTACATGTATTACATTTCATTCCAGCGTCTGTTAAATTCCAACACAAACACAAAGCTGAGCAACTTCAGTTCTTGCACCAGGAGTGGAATAAAGTCACCCAAGAACAATGTGAAAGACTTGTGGAGAGCATGCCAAGACGCATGAAAGCTGTGATTAAAAATAAGGGTTATTGCACCAAATATTGATTTCTGAACTCTTCTTAAGTGTAAACATTAGTATTATGTTGTTTTAAAATGAATTTGATCTTGTTTCTTTGCATTGTTTGAGTTCTGAAAACATGTATCTTTTTTGACTATTTGTCATTTTCTGCAAATAAATGCTCTAAACAGTAATATTTTTATTTGGAATTTAGGGAAATGTTGTCAATATAGACTCAAACAAAAATGTTCTCTTTGCCCAAACACATATCTGTAAGTAGTAAAATTAAAAAAAAATTTGCAGTGGTCTCTTATTTTTTTCCAGAGCTGTAGTTTCGATACTAGTTTTAGTATCAATTTGTATGAGATTATTTACACTTTTGACAACCTTAATGTGAAGTTAACTCTCTGAATTTCAGCAAGGGCCCCTCACAGCGCCTTGTCTAGCTCCCACAAAGTTAGAAACAGATCAGGTACACACATACATTCAGAATGCTAATACACACTACAATTTATTCAGTAAATTTACTAGCAACGATGACTCTGATTTCTCATTCACAATTATGCAAAAACAACCACATTCACATTTGACACCCTCAGTCAAGTCCGTGAACACAACGCACAAGTTCAGCACATTACACAGCTGGATGGATGTCTGCACTGGAGCATATAGAGCATAAGTCTCATCTAATCAGAGGCTCTAGGCACCATAAAACGCTCCAAATAGACTGTGCTTTTGCTATTGACAATCTCCTTTATAGTCATAACATAGCGTCATGGTCCGCACCGCACCCCAAAGTGAAGCCCGCTGAATAGAAAGCAGGGCTGGGGTCTTTAAATACAATTTCATGGCTGTCGAAACATCCGAGGTGTGCTCCTTTTATACACTGGTGCAGAGCGTGGTTGTATTAGCAGTCCGTGTGGGTGTGGGGAGTTATACAGAGATCTGTCTTCTCCTCCTATCTGATTGTCTGGCTGACATGACCAAATGCACTTCAGGATGTGTGCGATTTTTCATTGTCAGCTGGTGTCAGACCAACTGCGTGGTTACAGAGGTTAGGTGGAGCTTGAGTTGCACAATGTATGGTTATATTATTGACTGTTTCTCTCTGCCTTGACACAGATCTGCTGACCAGTCCTCTCATTAGACTGCAATAAATATAATAAGTAGGGATGCACGATATATCGGCATTAACATCGGCATCGGCCGATATTCCCAAATTTTTAACATATCGGTACCATATGTAAAAGTGGGCCAATATTAACGACCGATATTTGTCAGTACAGTAATCCCTCAAATTAACGTTTTCTCACATTTGTCTCTCAAACTTTCGTAGATTTTCAACAAAATGTATTAATAGTGAACCGGGGTGGGGGGTTAGTCCAGGTTTAGTCCTGGTCCAGTCCAGGTTTAGACCTGGTCTAGACCTGGTTTAGTCCACGTTTAGTCCTGGTCTAGTCCCGGTCTGGTCCTGGTTTAGTTACAGTTTGCCCCCCCCCCCCCCCCCCCAGTCTGTATAAAATGTTATCTCAGAATTAGGGATGTCAACAATTAATTGATTAACGATTAATTGTCGATTAAGACGTTAGTCGAACAAAATGCATTAATTGTAATTAACCGCGTGGTCACGAAACAAGGCAACCGCGCACCGCGCTGCGCTCGACTCACAGCCGGCCGCAGGCACCAACGGCACTGCTCAGCAGCCCCGGGTGTACACGCGAGGCGAGATCGAACCGCGGCGCCCAGGAATGCGCCGCAACGTGCCGCTGCTCGTCCCGCGCGGCCAGCCCGTGGCCCGCGGCTCGGGCCCCGAGTCCCGTGCGGCTGGCCTGCGGCCCGGGCCCCGAGCCACAAACCAGCCGCACGAAACCAGCAGCGGCACGCAGTGGCCCAATCCTGGTTCAGTCCAGGTCCAGACCCGGTCGAGTCCCGGTCCAGTCCAGGTCCAGACCTGGTCCGGACCTGGTTTAGATCTGGTCTAGACCTGGTCCAGTCCACGTTTAGTCCTGGTCTAGTCTCTTAGCCAATCAGGACAGAACACAATGTTACACTATAAAAAAAGTTACACTATTAAAAAAATAATAATAAAATCCGCGAACCGCGATAGAGCGAGGGATTACTGTATTTTGTTATTCAGCATCAATACATTTGTCTGCTTTTTACTAAGGAATAATTAATTGAGGAATATACAATATAATAATACAATGATATATTTTTGACTCATCGTTATGTATACTATAGCTTATATTCTTAAAGACCCCCTAAAATTGAAAAGGTGAAAAACGCCGCTTATCAGTTAATCGTTAATCGATCGATAAGGTCAATCAACTATCAGTTAATGAATTAATCGATAATTTGCATCCCTACTCAGAATTAAAAATAAGTATCAGTACGGCAAATATTGGTATCGGCCGATAACAGCAAAACTAATATCGGATATCGGTATCGGCTAAAATTTTCACATCGGTGCATCACTAATAATAAGTATCTCTCTCGATCGCATTCGAACCAAAATCGTAGTTTGAGTTCGCAAAATTACAGTGTTCAGTGTCTCATACATTTTGAGGCCAGGGACCCCTTATCAGTCTGAAAATATCCTCTAAAAATATTTAGAACCAAATTTGGATGAAAGATTAGTCTATATGTGTGGGATTGTATATCGTAAGAAACTGCAGTATTTAAGGAATTATCAGTTTTTATCACATTTTTGCGGTGTTTTTGTTGTACCTGTAGTTTAGACTTTGAAAACATGTTCTGAACTGTATGTGGTTCTTGTTTTAGTTTAGCAATTTTTATTTCAGTCTTCACTCAAATGGTACAATGTGTAACAATGTGTACTTTGAACACAGTCCTACTTTTACAACATTTATTGCAAATATAATAATTAATAAAGAATGTTTGGCTGGGGAATATTTGACATATTAGTGTGTGTTTTTGGTATTGCTTTGTGTATTGGTGATGCAGAGCTATAAGACTGAACAGGTAAAGGATGAAATTGAGTTTTGAGTTCTAATTGCAATTTGAAAGTGTGCAAATATCTGAAAATATCTACTGACTCATTTAAAACGTACAGTCAGAAATAAAGCTCTAGGAAGTGTGAACTGAATTCTGATTTTTTAAAAACAAATTATACTTTCAAGTATATGTCGGTATTTTACAATTTGCTCTCAAATATTCCACCCGGGAACAGTTATAAATCATCATTCTGAGCTGAATTCTGAATTTGCTACTGTCTAAAAAAATTCAGGTGGAACAAACAAAGTTTATTCTTTGTAGTTTATATAAAAGTGTGTATTGTGAACTGAATTTAGATTTTTGGAAATGTTTTGCAAATCTAAACGTAATTGCAATATATTCCAGAAAAACATTCAATTACCACACTCCCTCTTCAGAAGTGAAGTCCACAGCTGGAAGTTTATAAAATGTGTACTGCGAACTGAATTTTGAGCCTTGGAAGTTCTATGCAGAGCATAGCGTAGATGCAATATTTGTCAAAAATGTTTAAAGAAAGGGTATTACACTTAAAATTGAAAATATTATCTTTTCCGAAAAAGGCAAGTTTCAGTTTTGGAGTCTCTCCTCCTTTTGCTCTCCAGGGTCACTCCCCCTTCAGGATACTATTACCTGCCTTTTTGTGGCCATACCTGCCTGTCAAAGCCTGATCCCGTCAGATCTCAGAAGCTAAGCAAGGCAGGGCCTGGTTAGTACTTGGATGGGAGACCGCTGGGAATTCCAGGTGCCACAGTGGGGCGCCAGTTGCAAAAATACTGTCTCTGTGTCCTTAGGCAAGACACTTTACCCACATTTGCCTAGTATGAAAGTGGCGTGTGCATGAGTGTTGGAGGTGGTCGGAGGGGCCGATGGCACTGATTGGCAGCCTCGCTTCCGGCAGTCTGCCCCAGGGCAGCTGTGGCTACAGAAAGTAGCTTACCACCACCAAGTGTGGAGTGAATGAACAATGAACTGTAAAGCGCTTTGAGTGGCATGAAAGGCGCTATATAAATCCAATGAATTATTATTATTATTATTATTATTATTATTACAATCAACATACATTCCGCTAATGAAACAACTGGACATTGCATCAGGTTTGTGAAGTTATAGTATACAGTTTTATATCACGGTTTAGTGGAGAATTTATGGGAAAATTGTCGTGTGGGAGCATAGGTGACTTTTGGCTTTTGAGTGAGCTTTGGATAGGATTATACTAGTAAACATAAGGAGGCTATAGGCTAGGCTTTAAGTAGCTGCTGATATCTATATCAACCAATACCAGTGCAGAGATTAAAAATAGCATTTATTTCCACATGGTAAAAAATGATTCAAATGTGTTTTGTAATTACAGAAGAGCTTTGTAAAAATACAAGTTTAATATATGAGACATTTTGAGCTAACACTTATTACATCAAAATCTTTTTTACAAAAATTCATAGACCTAAATGGCGAACCGATATAAACCGTTATCTTGAAAGCTGATATTTGTTCCACCATCCAGCCGTCCATTTTCTTCCGCTTTTCCATAATTCGGGTTGCGGGGGCAACAGTCCAGACAATGCACCAGCCTCCATGAATCCTCCTGCGAGTGGTGGGTCCACAGGAGGACGGCCCCGTTCCACCTCGTTCTACCAGTATTTTTTATATCAGTGCATACATCCAATAGAAGTATTGTATCGGTGCCTCCCTAGTTATAAGATGGTAGGAAAAAAAAAAAAAAACACTTTTCAATTTCAGCTCATGTATGCTTTTCGTCCTGCTGGAAGTTTATAAAATGTGTAATGTGAGCAAATTTTTCAGTTTTTGCTAAATTAATCTGAAAACGTCCAATTCTACCACATGCTCTTCATCTGTGGACAGGAAGGAGCTGAGCTCATACTTGGAGAATAGACAGGACAGTGCTGGAGCAGCTTCACAGAACACACTGAAACATGATTATAACCAGACTCTTCGGACCACCCTTTACACTGACTGTGTCCGGCCCCTCTCTCGTGCTCTTTATCAGTCTAATGGGGTACTATCTGCTGTCCGCTCAGCTCCACCGCCCAGCATTCTTTCCCCCTTTAGAAACGGCAGCAGTGGGGCAGCTTCCACACCTAATCACAGCCGACATGTGGAAAGAGGGAGGAAGAGAAAGAGGGAGGAAGAGAAAGAGAGAGAGGGACCAGCTAACAAGGTATTTCCTACACTGAACTAGGCCTGTCAAAGAAAGTCAGATTCAAATCAATTCAAAAAAATACTAATCAATACCAAACGATATTGTTGGTATACAATTTTAATACAGATACAGATTTACCATGAAAAAACATACTGTGAGCGGGATCCCCTCTCCACAGATCTGACATGTCTTGGCCAAAATAAGATTCAGACAACCATACACATCCAGGACTAAAATGCTGCTAACAAGAATATATCAAACATTCAATATTACCAAAGAAATGTCAGCCTTTCTGAACACTAATTTTGATTTAATTTAAATTTCTCAGTCAGCACAGATTTACTAAAACTGGAAACATTGCCAAAGTAATAATTAGTTGCTTAACTTTGGGATCTTCAAAAGCATCGCCAAGGTAACAGTGGTATAGTTGGTTCAGGGCCTTGGTGCAGACGTACGCTCGTACAGAAAGTTTGTTGTGTTCTGTGAGGACCAGTGTGTGGATTAAATACTTCTAATGAGGACAGTGGCCTTGGCTGGATTTGAGGCGCTAATGAAGCCCATTTACTGTACATTTAATTAAAGAATGAAAGAATTCTTATGTTTAGTTTTACCTTGGTACAGTACAGTCTCCACATTACACTTTAAGCTTATATTTTTTTTAGCCAAGTTACAACCATGTTTCTTAATTCAGAAGCAGAAATCCATTTGGTAATGTAATGAACTAATTTATAAGGTTGTCAAAAGTATTGATAAAGTTTTAAGCAAGTGGAAGACTGAGGGATTACACAGACGTAAGGCTACATAGTAATATAAAAGAAAGTACTGTGATTTCATTTTGAAAACCACATTCTATTGGTATCAGAATCAGTATTGAGTATCAAGTCGAAGTCATTTTAGGGCCTTTTTACATGAAAACACTTATGGGTAAAACGACAAAATATTTTATCGGCATGGTGGCTGAGTGGCTAGTGCTCATGCTTCACAGCAAGAAGGTTCCAGGTTCCCGGCCGCCCAAGCCTTTCTGTGTGTGTTCTGTGTGGAGTTTGCATGCATGGTCTGGGTTCGATCCTCGGGTCGCCCGAGCCTTTCTGTGTGGAGTTTGCATGTTCTCCCCGTGTCTGGGTGGGTTTCCTCCGGGCACTCCAGTTTCCCCCATGAACCCAAAACATGCACCATAGGTAAAATCCTCCAGCTGTGGTCCTGACCAAACCAAAGCAAGAATATCATGGAGATGGTCCCCGGGCGCAGTAATGTGCTGCCCACTGCTCCTAATAACAGGATTGGTTAAATGCAGAGAAGAATTTCTCCTGTGTGAGATCAATAAAGTCACTTCTTCTTCTTCGTTTAGACGGTGACGGAGTTTTGGGCCTCCAAAGTGGAAAACTTGAATATGCGCCACAGTAGCGTTTTCGTCTTCACTGCCCAAGACGCAAAACTCTGGTCAAATCTGCTGACGTTGCGTACGTGTTTACATCACATCGGTCCATATATCAGTGTACTTTGTTTGGCAGGACTCCCAGTCCACCTTGTTGCACCTTCGTTGCCACACAGTTTTTTTTTTTTGCTACTGGTAGCCATGTTTTGTTTTGCTTTTCGTGGCGCAGATGTGAAGAAGGAAGATTCTTTGCATGCGCGTGGACATAGTCATAATGTATCACAGCACCACCTAGCCGCCTGGCATGCATACCCAATTGAATTCCACAAACTTTTGCGTCACCGTATGCACGCAGATTTCCTCCTGAAAACACTCGTCTAAACGCAGAAAAAAAAGTGAAGACGCAACGCTACTTTTGCGTCTTCTGTTCAGACCATCATCATATAAACGTAACCTAGTTAAATGTTAGTATCGTGACAACACTGCTAATATGATGTGACAATAAAAATCCAATCGCAATATGATTCCATTGAAGATATGCTGAAATGACCATATTTGGATTCTATAATTATCGGTTTTCCCCACAAATCGTCCTATTGGTCAATCTCCTTCAGACTCTGACCAATCACAAGGATGAACTTTCAGAAGCAGTATTATAAAGATACAAAAGTACATGAATTCTGATAAAAATTTTTGTCATCTAAGGTCTAAAAAAATGTAAACTTTTAATTCTTATTTCAAATTTTCTTTACTTTTCCTAGCATCACCAGTAGTGAGCCACCTTACTTCACTCCCTACTGTTAGCAGAAGACATCAACTTCATCTAAATGTTTAAACGGAAAACCAAAGACAAAGTACTTGACAAAAATTCCAGAATATCCCAACATAGATCACTTTTAAGAAATGTTGCCTGTTTTCCACCTGTGTGAAAGAACGCCGGCTCTGGCATATTAACGCCATTATTCAGCGATGATAAGACAACAATTCATCACTTCCCCAGAGAAGAAGCAGATTACACAGAAACTGAAAAGGTCAAATTCAGAATCTAGTCCGTCAGCAAAAAACGCCAGATTAGCCCAGAGGAAAAAGTGTGCAAAAAATAAGACAAAGTGTATAATTATTGACCAACCGAGGATATGTCATTTTTCAAAGCTTGAAGTCTGTCTACTGTTCCCTCTTCTCAGGTCTAAAGAGGCAGGGAGGAGCTGGCTGGTGTTCAAGAATGTTAAAACGCTCGAGACAAGAATAAAATGGAAAAAACATGAAATTTAAAAAAAAAACAGAAAATCTTGTAAAAATGGAAGAATTGCTTTGCTTTTGTGCGAAAGAGATAAGGAGCCAAGTTAGGCAAAAGACAGTCTTTGTGACGATGTTATGTACTATACTGAGTTTTATTGTGTGGTTTGGTTTTGTAATCTTGTGGTATCAAATTCAAGAACTTATTTTTATATTTTCCTTAGCTTTTGTCAAGAATTCCTAGTGGGGGATTGAAATTTGGCTATAGTTTGGCACACTACTGGCCAATATTGCATTATTTATGATCGATCCTATAGTGTTTCCTCACCACAAACAGACCCGGAGTTGTGTTTTGTTTCACTCACACATGTTTAACACACAAACCCTGCAAACCCTACAGGCTGTTTTCTTCTCTTAAACAGAAAACACTTCCACCTTGTGATGTCACGTGGTAATACAGGAAGCGCACCACTGTGTTTTTAAACTCCATACACCTTCACTCTGGAATTGCCAATCTGTACAAAACTAAAAATAAAAAGGAGCTGTTAACTTGATTGAACATTTTGAGGTTTGGAAATGTAGACACAAGGATTACTCAAACATGTGTGAATGAAACAAAACACAAGTCCTGGTGTGTTTTTGATGAAGCAACAGCATTCCAAAAGGATTAAAAGTTCACAAGAGTCAATTTTGCGTAATAGGACATCTAAAAAATGTTGGAGATTTTACTTTAGTAATACAATGTCTGTATGTTTTTGTAGTTTTTCAATGTGATGCAATTTATACTACTAAATCACGGGTGTCCAAACTATGGCCCAGGGGTCAAATTCGGCCCTCTGACCAATTTTTGTTGGCCCCCAGGGATCCTGCTGTATTGGCCCAAATGATCATAGAGCCTCTGAGCAGTACTTTTTACTTCAAATTCCAGTATCTCAATCACGCAACCTCAAAAACAACTCACTGCGTTATAATACAGACCTAAAATTTGCATTTTAGGACTTTTAAAGGTGTTGTGGCTCCGTCAAACTCATATAAAATGCATCTATCTGAAAGTGTCTGTCTACGGCCCTCCACTATGAATATGTTTGTATATACGGCCCTGGGTGGAAAAAGTTTGGACACTCCTGCACTAAATAATACTTATACTAATAATACTAAAACCTACCAAAACTACATACTACATAATTTCGATACTAAAAATTAGGCTTTCTTGAACAGTGTAAGACCAGACAGACTAGTATACGCCCATGGACCACTATGGAAAATCATGTTGGTGTTTTTTTTTTTTACAATTATCATATTGGAATCTGTCCTAAGTATCAAGTCTATTCCATATTATCGAAATCAAGTTTGAATTTTTGGATGGTGATAACACTATATAGGGTATTGTAAAAGTACAGATATCACATTTGCTCCAAAAACGACTGCAGTTACAAGTATTAACCTTGGACAAAATAGGAGTTCTGTTGCAATGCTATAAGTACTCCCACTGTTTGAGAACCAAACTTTCCAACATCGTAAATAAACTTGTTCGTCTCCGTGATCTCATCCCGCCGAGCCCTATTTCTCAGTATAGGCGAAATACTTCTGTGAGCCTGGGAAGACGGGTGTGGGACAAGGATCACTTCTCATGTAGCTACACCGAGTACACCGCTGTGAGTGCTCTTGTCAAATCTGCACCGGTAATGTTTTACAGTGAGAGTCTGGACTTGCTCTGTGTCAACTGGCATGTCAGCATGTGTCGATTTGAGTACTACGAATGGCCATGATTTGTGCCCTTAGCGAAAATTTTTCATATCGCTTTTCACTTTCATCGTATTTGAGTGATTACAGTTTAATGGCTTCTCACATGTTTTTACGCATAATGTGTGCTAAGTGGGTGTTTTTAAAAAGTCAAGGACCATTTCGTTTGAAGATTTTCACTGTATTTTTTTGTGTTTTTAAAATATTAGTTCATCCGTTTCACTCAGAACTGCTTATTGCTGCTATTGTTGCTATTGTTACTGCTTTGTACTGTATATTGTGAAACACTGCAGTCAAAGCGATTACGTCTCCTTGGAAACGAGCACGTGAAAAGTTACATAATGCACCTTTAAATAGAACATTTCAAACGGTACACCTTGTACACTCACGTCAGACCTTTATATTGGCACTGATCCACCTATTTCACTTCCGATAATGATTTAGAAACTATAGCTTTACCTATACCAGTGCAGACTAAAAACAGCATTTCTTTCCTTTAAACATAATAAAATAAGACACAACTGATTCACTCTTCCACAAATAACTACAGAACAAGTTTATGTAAAAAAAAATTCAAACATTCTGACATTTTCTGGGCCAACTTCAATCAAAAATTCTATGAAATTTAACCAGTGAAAGTCAGACATTGCTTTTCAACCATGCTTCAACAGAATTATTTTAGATGCGTGAAGAATCCCTCAGTCGTCCAGGTAGAATAATTTTTTAAAAATAACCTCATGAAACAGGCCTGGACAAAATGATGGTACCTTTAAATTAATATTTTGTGGCGCAATCTTTTGAGGCAATCATTGCAATCAAATGATTCCTGTACCTGTCAATGAATTCTTTCATTAACCGACGGGTACCAACAATTTAGTCCACGTATGTATAAATGGACAGAGCTAACCCACTAGCCTCCGCAATCCAAATAGGAAGTGAGCATGGGGGCACTTCTGGCTCCACTGACTCTGGCTCCAATTGACCGTCACTCCTTTCTCTGTAACAGCTGCAGCGAGCCTCATCATTTTGGTCTTTAGTCCGATTCTTTATACGATCTATGGCCCAACAAGGACTTCGGCTGAATTGATATTTGGAAACCGATATCCGGTCCAGTACCTCGCCAATATCCATACCAGTATCTGATTGGTGCATCCCTACTTGGCACTGCTGTTCACTCATCTTTTGTACTTCTTTTCCTCTGTACAATTTGCCATTTACTGCTGTTTATTGATTAAATACAATAAAATACAAATACATCACATAATATTGAATTCGCTCCATTATGTTTTCCCATTACATTCTCCCAAAAAGTCTGCATCTAATGAAGGGGAACTGTGATGCGCCGTCACTGTACGTTTTCCTCCTAGCCTAACTGCTAATTGAAATGCACAGGATGGAGAATTGATTGAGTGTCCATTGATTATTGACATATTTGGCTGATGTGTGCGTGTCAGGGTTAGCCACACTCAGTGACAATGGAGAGTGCTTAAGCTACTTTGTCAGTCGACTTTAACCCTCAGCTCTTCAGTTTGTCCAACTGTCCTTGTCTCTAGCATGTGAAAGGACATATGGATTTATTGGTTCCCTCAGCGTCTTGATTTATAGTAGTAAAAGCAGAGGTAACATTTGACCTGTGAATCTATCAGTGTTAACCAAAGTGATCGGCCTGCCGTTTGAAGAGTACAATATTTGAAAATTGAAATATTTTATGAAATAGTATAATGAATTTATTTTCTTTCTTTTATTTTATTTAGTATCCCATTTTTGTCGAGGTACCCCTATTTCTCCCATTTAACTCTGGAACACTTTTGCTATAAAAAGTAACCATAATTTTTGCTGAGTAATTTTTACCCGATTTAATATACCCAACAAAAAGTACTTGTCATGAAAAATAGATCAAAATATGACAATACGTGATAAATTAGAGTGGTTTTCTTTTATTCAACTGTGGTATGTGTAACAAAATGGAAAACAAAAACATAGGAAGACCCTAAAAACATGCTCCAAAATTACTGAATAATTTGGAATTTGAGAACAAAAAATTCCTAAAATAATAATAATAATAATAATAATAATAATAATAATAATAATAATAAAATAAATAAAATAAATAAAATAAATAAAATAAATAAAATAAATAAAAGAAAGAAAGAAAGAAAGAAACTTGGATAGATACTGGAAACTTGGTGTTTGGTCCACCCATTCCTGGGACATGTGAGACTTCCCTGGTGAAGCTCAGACTCCTCGACACACGAACAGTTACAGGAGAGAGGAACAAAAAATAGTATTTTTTCAGTGGGTAAAAATGACCAGTTGACTAAAATATTGTTTTCACCATAAGAATTCCCTTTGAAATCACCACTTTGTGATATTTATTCATAACCACTGCACTAAATAAGGATAGATACACATTCCAGGACCACTCTTACTTACCCATTCCTTACATCCTCTTACATTAAATTCATTACATTCTTACATTCCTCTTTCACTATTGCCGGGTGAAAATCACCCAAAAGCCTGTAGGAAAAAGTGGGCTTTGGGGTAGGGAAACACCTATAGCTTCAAAGATGTCAAAAACAATGGTGAAGCTACTCAGGGACCCATGACACATATTGAAAATCATGTAAATCACCCGGCGATAGTGCTCTAGGGTTAAAAAAAAAAAAAAAAAGTGCAGGAGGATTCTCACTTGCACTTCTGAGAATCAGGAGGTGTGTGCTTAGAATTCCTATTGTCACTAGCATTACTACAAACTGCTACAACAAACTCCGCTCTGGCTTCTGAAAGTTGTGAAACGCTTATAAGCTTATAAACTCATCGTGGTGAGTAATGAGGATGCTCTGAATGCGTACGATAAATGAGAAATAACTTTGGACCACTGCAAACTAAACTAGAACTGTTTTTCACATTTTAAGATGGTAAAAATGAGAAACAGTTGGAGTTCTTACATTACTAATACCGGTAAGTTTGGACTTTATAAGGTGAGCCAATTGCTTTGCTCAAGAAATGAAATACATTACAAGGACTTTTTCTTGTTTTCATTTGTGCCATCGGGCTTCACGGTCATTGTGTCAGGGCTCTATAGACACAGCAGTGATTTAATGTGGTTTCAATTCGTTAAGTATATTAGGCCCATGTTGTTCCAGTGAATTCTGGGTAGTAAGTCAAAAAGAGCGCAGCTGCCACCATGTAAATGTATTGACTGGAGGGTGGAGGGAGAGGGGTGGGGTATTTGTGAAGCGAGAAGAGGAGCAGATGCAGGGGGCAGCGAGGCAGTGCATTTTGGGTTTCTCTTCCTTCTTTGTTTTTGTTTTTTTCTCAAATGTCTTGCGATGGTTTAGTAGTTAAAGGGCCCTATTACGTTATTTACTTTTTATGTTAATGACAATACAATGAGCAACAAAGTGAGATTTTTTTTTATTCAGCAAATAGAGAAATATTTACCTGGTAGAACAAGTTGTATGTTTTGCCATTTTTTGTTTAATATTATGTAACTTTGGAGAACTGAACTGACTTTTAAATGTGCAATCAAACAACAGTTGGTGTGTAGGAGTAGCCTGAAGCGTCGCTGGGGGAATGTAAGCAAACAAACTTGGTTGATTGGCTGTTATGGGAATCTGAGATATATTTTTTAATCCAAAACCTTAATATAATAATACTTAAATAACATGCAGAGTTATTTTAACCTTAGACTAATAATAAAACCATCTAGACCAGGGGTGTCAAACTCATTTTGGTCCGGGGGCTGTATCCAACCTACTTTGATCCCAAAGGGGCCGGATCAGAAAACTCATGGTATATATACCCCAAAAATAGCAATAAATCCAAATATTTGTCCAGAGAAACACAAATCTATTACTGACTGCTGTTTTTTTCAGTCCCAGCAATAATTTATTTATCTTCTGTCTTCTCTATTCTCCGTTCAAGTTATTGTATTGTTCGAAATGCCGTGTCTCATAGCAGCGTTTAAGATTATTCCTTGAGCACCTCCACCGCCACTGCAAACACACCAAGCATACAGGCTTCCCATTCACCTCTGTGAACAAATAGGAATTAGTCAATTTTTCGTGGAAAATCCTGCACTCGGCATCCACTTTTCTTCTTACTACTACTACTACTACTACTACTACTACTACCTCTACAACAACAACTACTACTACTACTACTACTACTACTACTACTACTAGTACTACTACTACTACTACTACTACTACTACCTCTACAACAACTACTACTACTACTAGTACTACTACTACTATTATTATTAGTGAGTGGGAGGGTTGTTGACATTCACATGTGTCCTTTGTCATGCTGTAATACACTCTGGGTGTCTAGTAATGCTAAAAATGTTCAATAAACAAAAAAGAAGAAGAAAAGTGACAGAATGCACATTTAAGGAAGTATTCAAATGCAGCGGTCTACATGTTTGGTAGTAAGGATCACTTTGTTTGCGCTTGTGTGTAAGTGACAGGAGATAGAGTCGCCTACACAGAATCCCCCCACTCCCCTACATAAACAGACTTATCAGAACGTGAACCCAGACATGGAGCGAGTTTAAACAGGGACACATAATCTTCTGGACTGACCAGGACGGCGGGAGAGTCCAGCTTTGAGATACCGCAGTTTGACTAACGTTATCAGCCTTTTCTGTGTATACATGCATAGGTTCAGGAGACCGGATAAGGCCAGCGTGTTGTCCAGTGGCCGGCTGCTCTGCACTATGTTCAGCGACATCTGGAAAAAGTCAAAACTGCAATGTGATAAAAATCCTTTCCGTTTTTGAAAAATGGAGCTGGTAGCTGGAGTCCCCGTCCGCTGTGTGATGAATGGAACATGGCAGCGCTTTGAAGTGGCAAAAACAGGGGAAGCCCACACCTCTTAGTAATACTGGGTGTCCTCCAGATGGAAAAGGCATGTGTGGAAATTAAATTAACACATAACTCTGGGCAGGATTGTTGTAGTTAATTGGGATTTTCATTTTTTCAATAGATATAGACAATTCAGAACTTCAATTTAACAGCTAAGTTTTTAAATAACTTTTTTTTTTTTTACTATACTACCAGTTAAATGTTTCATCTCATTTAGTTTTATTTTTACTATACAGTGGTATCTCACCTTACGAAAGACTCTACAAACGAAAAATCCAAGTTACGAAACGCCTTCACGTTAAATTTTGGTCTCTAGATACGAAAGAAAATTCAAGTTACGAAACGTGAAATCTCCAATCCAATCCAACTTTATTTATAAAGCACTTTAAAAACAACAAATCTCAAAAATTCAATTAATGCGCGCTCAGATGCACGCCCCGAAACGTAAATACACTTTATCAACACACACGGGGTTAGGTTCCAGAGGTGGGAGAGGTCCGCGAGGTAGGACAACTTTGTATTTTGCAATTGTTCTACATGTTTTAGGGCTGTAAATGCCTCACCACACACATTCTACGCTTTTCTCAAACTGGAGTTGGGCTTTTCTCGCATTTCTCTCTCGTTTGAACACTCGAACTTTCATAGATGTTCAATGGAATGTGTTGATAGTGAAGCGTGGGGGGGACACGGCTCAATATAGCGCCGAACGTGCGAGGGGAGAGGAGACACAGGATTACTATTGCAACAACACATCATCAGTAGGGTAAAACTAACCTGTCTCACGACGGTCTAAACCCAGCTCATGTTCCCTTAGTGAGTGAACAATCCAACGCTTGGTGAATTCTGTTTCACAATGATAGGAAGAGCCGACATCAAAAGATCAAAAAGCGACGTCGCTATGAACGCTTGGCCGCCACAAGCCAGTTATCCCTGGAGAGGTGCGCGACACAGTGCGAGGCCGTGCGTACACCAGGGCTGCGGGCGCGAGATGGAGCCGCGGCGCCCGGGCCGTGCCTCCCTCTCGGGGCCGCATCCATGCGGGCTGAGCACGCGAGGGCGAGCGCAAGAGCCGCACGGGGTGATTTAACCCTGGTCTGGTCCCCGTTTGGTCCGGGTCTGGACCTGGTCCAGTCCTGGCTTAGTCCAGGTCGTGTCCAGGTTTAGACCTGGTTTAGACCTGTTCTAGACCTGGTTTAGTTCTGGTCTAGACCTGGTTTATTCCACTTTTAGTCCTGGTCTAGTCTCTTAGCCAATCAGGACGCAGAACACACAGTATAGTTACACTATAAAAAAAATATGTTACACTATAAAAAAAAAAAAAACCTGAAACGGAAAGAACAGAGCCTCGGAACGGATCAGGCCTTTTCCATTGAAATAGCTACTCAACTTACGAAAAATTCACGTTACGAAACCACTTCTGGAACGAATTAATTTCGTAAGGTGAGGTACCACTGTATTCTACATTTTATATATACACACAGGAGACATCAAATATACAGTATGATGTAAGATATTTGGAATTTAAACAGCTAATCATAATGAAATTATTTTACCTTCAGTTGTGTAAAGAGAATAAAGGAGGTAGCATAATTAATAAAACTGGGCAGTATGTATTTAAGTGTGATACATACAGTAAATGAATGAAAAAAACATGATGAATGTATTTTTTAAAATATATAATTTCAAATTTTGGAGTAAAAGCTATTTTGTATTTTTGTCTGATTTGATTAGACAAAATGGATAAGGTTGTCAATAGTATTTAAAATCTACAAAATATATTGAAACTAGATTTGAGCAGGAATCAGTGGTACAAGGGTGATTCTCCAACTATCAAAGAATTTGTGTCCCAGGCATAAATAAGAAAAACAATAACACTTTTGTCATTTTTATTCATGCTGCACTTATTTTTATTTTATAAAATATGGTTTTATATTGTTTTTGAGTGTTTTTGCTATATGTCCTTTGTCCCTTGGCCAGGTTTTGGACTCTCAGTCCCTCATAAGACTGAAATTAAATTTAATTCAGCAGTAACTTCATCGACAAATGGCACAGAAATTTCTTATTTTAATGAAAAATATCATGTGCTTGAAAGATATATTAGTATCAGGGCTCTCGGGGGGAAACCACGAAACCAGCAGCGGCACGTGGTGGTTTAATCCTGGTTTAGTCCAGCTCTAGACCTGATCGAGTCCTGGTTTAGTCCAGGTCCAGTCCAGGTTTAGACCTGGTCTAGACCTGGTTTAGCCCACGTGTAGTCCTGGTCTAGTCTCTTAGCCAATCAGGACAGAACACAATGTTACACTATAAAAAAAAAATGTTACACTATTTTAAAAAAAATTCCGCAAACCGCGATAGAGCGAGGGATTACTGTATTTTGTTATTCAGCATCAATACATTTGTCTGCTTTTTACTAAGGAATAATTAATTGAGGAATATACAATATAATAATACTATGATATATTTATGACTCAGTGTTATGTATACTATAGCTTATATTCTTAAAGACCCTATTGAAACACTAAAATTCAGGTGAAAAACGCTGCTTATCAATTAATCGTTAATCGATCGATAAGGTCAATCAACTATCAATTAATGAATTAATCGATAATTTGCATCCCTAGTTTCTACACATTGTGATGAAGTAGAACAAATCAATTTTTTTTTAAAAATATGTGTTGGATTTTCTGAAAAATATCATTACCAAATTTGACTGTAGTTGGAGAATCACCCACAAATGTCAAATTCACAGAAATGAACCTTTAGCTTTAGCTTGAATGATTTTGAGCTGTATCAGAATTACACAGATATAATGCCACATGGTAATATAAAAGAAATATTCTATTGAAGTTAAGAAAGTGTTATGATCATTGTGGTATCAGAATCAGTATTGAGTATCGAGTCTATTCCTTAGTATCAAAATCGAGTTTGAAATCAATATCGTGGCAACACCCCAATGTACTTTTTCTTATTGCTTATAAACAATACCTGAGAATGAAAACTTTTCACACATATTCATACTTAAAAATCTCTTAGAAAGTGCAATCCAGTTTGACATATTTCCCACTTTTTGCCAGGAACCCAAAACACATCTCTACCTATTGTCTGACAGAGCCTACGTATATATATATCCTTACTGCCAATTTCCCCATCCCCGCCTATGTCTCATGAAATATGTATTTTGAGAACAATTTGACACTTCTCTCAGATTGTTATCAAAAATGGCTCCCCAGATTGCAGCTTTGCACAGGCTTAGTTCTGGTCCGTACACACAACCCTGTCATTACGGATTAGTCGACTTGAATCTAAAGAACACGCGTTTTTACTATAGCTCTTTAAACTTCTACTCTTCTACTCTCGGGACTACTTTTTGTCACATTCTCCGCCACACAGGAAGAGGAGATAAGTCTTTTTTGATTAAATACTGGGACCTCTTTGTTTAGCTGCAGATCACAGCTTCGATTTCAGATACGTGCTTGCTTATCTGTGTATAGTCTGAGCCAGCGGTGGAATGTAGCCAAGTAAAAGTAGTAAATAGTGTACTTAAGTATACATTTTAGGTCTCTGTACTTTACTTAAAGGCGCATTGTGTAACTTTATGGCATTAAACAGCTGTACCTTATATTTGTTACATTGCAGGTGGTTTTAAAGCTCAAAAATACCTATATTATGTGCAATACGAAATTCATTTGAGCAGCTGGGAAATACTATTTACACCTTATTTAATCCTACCTGTACCCTTGTATTTTATTATATTTTATTACATATTTTGTATTATATTGTTTATTTTTCCACTTGTATTTTTATTCCATGCTATTAGTACTTCTTTACTATCTAAGCGAGTCAACGGGTTCTTCTGATTCTAAGCATTTCATTGCATTGTTGACCTTGTGTTGATCGTGCATATGACAAATCTTGAAACCTTGCCTCTTCACAGATCTGACCTATAACTTGGTCTGTTTCATACTGTACTGTGCAACATTCCAGACAAAGCAATAATATCGATTGGCAATAATATAATTGGAGACAAGATTTCAACGTGCCGTCCACCAGAAAAGTTAGAAAATGCAGCTTTAAATACATTTTAGTGTTGATATTTTTCTTCACTTCACTACAGGACTGAAAAGTACAAGTATTTTTTATTATCCATTATATAATGATTATATTATATTTATTTTCAAGTTCATAGTATACAAAAATATACAAAAACAAGTAGAAAAAAATCAGCACAACTATTTATCAACACCACTAATTTTGAATATATTTGAATACTTTTACTTAAGTAGATTTTTCATGTGATAAATCTACTTAAGTAAAAGAAAAGTTTCACAGTGCAGCTTTAAATACATTTTTGTGTTTATATTTTTACTTCACTTCACTACAGGACTGAAAAGTACAAGTATTTTTTTTTTTTATTATATAAGTATTATATTATATTTATTTTCAAGTTCATATATATATTTTTAAAATGTAGGAAAAAAATCAGCACAACTCTTTATGAGCATCACTGCATTTGAATCTATGTTAATACTTTTATTTAAGTTGATTTTTTTAGAAATAGAAAGCCTTTATTGTTATTATACACAGTACAATGAGATTTAAAGCCTCCACAGCACAAGTATAAAAATATAAATAATGTACTAATAAATACTACAAAACTACTATGCTATAACAAGACACATATACACGTATATACACATATACAGCATGTTGGTTGATAGGGGTAGTACAGAAGTATATTTTTCGTGTGATACTTTTAATTTTACTTGGGTATTTTTTATTTATTTAAAACGTTTAAAACAAAACACGTCCCTGATTTACACAGTACTCGCATCATCTCAAACTCCAGTGTCTGTGCTTTTACATAAGTCATAAAATGTGTTGTTTTCCATGTGGCTGGGACCTGTTGCTAGGGCCCTGGGTGGTTCATTTCGTTGGAAGGCTCTGCGGTGGCTTCATAGATCAGAGTTTGTTGAGTCTTGCCCTGTGCATGATGGGAAACCAGGTGTGAAGTGAGAGGTCCCGTCCAGGGTGATTCACTTCAGGCTGTCGATCGGGTGCTAAACCAAATAAACAACACAAAGGATATCGGAAAAAGGAAAGTTTGAGGAAATTTCGGGGAAAAAATAAATAAATAAATATATATATAACTGCAATTCCATCTCCATTTTTCAGTTTTGTGACTTCAGTTCGGTAAGGGTGACTTGGTTTAGCGGGGTACGTTGAATTTCTATGACGAATGCCGGGGGCTAAAGGAGAAGGAGTTGGTCAGTGAAATTGCATTCTGCTTACTGGGAGCACAGGTTAGATTAAAGTGGGATTGCTTGTATTTTTTGGGGGGTTTATTTTTGTGCGCGTGAAGGGGATAGGGCGAAGTGCAAAATAACAATCTGTACCTCTGGCTCGAAAGTGGCTAGAAGCTCTTGTTTAGGTGTTGCTCCGTTGTAGAAAATTAAATGAACGTACAGCCCGGCTCTAGCACTCACAGACGGGGTTACAAAAACTAGTACCCAGGTATACTAATCGATACTGAAAATAGTGTCAAAACTAAAGATATTCATTTGAATTGATTGTTGCTCAAATAATAATAATAATAATATTGAAAAGTTTTAGAATGGCTTTAATTTATTGCACCTTACATATTGCACAATTCTTTCTACCTCAAGCTTTCCTTCTTGTTCAAGCGTATATGTTTACCTGTATGTTTTATGTCTATTTATTGTTGATGTCTGCGTACACTTCATGTCCATGAGTGTAGCTGTGTGTTTGTGTGCATGTTTTTAGTTTTTAGTTTAAATTGCACATTTGGTGTGCAATCTTGTGTGCAATTTCAGTCCTCTGTGTAAGGTCTGTTACATAGTGAATTGACAATAAAGTACACTTTCACTTTGACTTAAATTATACCAGAACCAGTACAAAACGGTGAATTGAAAGAAACTACTTTTACCTTTTGCTTAAAAAGTGACATTATATAGTCTAAAAAAGTGTGAGGAAAACATGCAAACCCAAAATTAAACCAAGCTGAAGAATCAAACTTGGGATCTTACTGCTGTGGGGCAAGATTGAAAACCACCATCAAACCACACTGTAATAGAGCAAAAATACAGCTCTGGGAAAAAATATTCCAAATAAAATATTATCGTTTAGAGCATTTATTTGCAGAAAATGACAAATGGTCAAAAAAAAAAAAAAAAAAAAAAGATACCGTACTTTTTGTACTATAGAGCGCACCTGACTATAAGCCGCACCAACCAAATTGTTTAAAAAATTAAGATTTGTACATATATAAGCCGCACCTGACTATAAGCCGCAGGTGTCCACATTGTAATTTGAGATATTTACACAGAAAGATGGTACACAAAAGGATTTTTTAATTTTATTTTAATTAACGTAAATAACGGTATGTGCTTTTTGCGAACAGCGCCTACGGCAGTAACACGGCAGAAACACGGCAGTAAAACAATTGTAAAATGGCCAGCCTGTCGCCTCTGGAAGCCTAATAAAAAGTTTCAAGTTTAACTTTAAAGGTAAACCCCCTGAACTCAATCTCACGGAACTGCTGATACCTGTGTAGGAGATTTTAAGTGGCTAAAACAAGGCTTCATTAATTCATGAACTCTCCTCACTTATTTACCTTCTGATGTCTGCTGTCTTGATAAAGAATTAATCCATACATAAGGTGCACCTGACTATAAGCCGCAGGGTCCGAAGTGTGAGAAAAAAGTAGCGGCTTATAGTCCGAAAAGTACGGTACATGTTTTCAGACCTCATAATACTAATGTTTACACTTAAGAAGAGTTCAGAAATCAATATTTGGTGCAATAAGCCTTATTTTTAATCACAGCTTTCAAGCGTCTTGGCATGCTCTCCACAAGTCTTTCACATTGTTCTTGGGTGACTTTATTCCACTCCTGGTGCAAGAATTAAAGTAGCTCAGCTTTGTGTTTGTGTTTGTGTTGGAATTCAACAGACGCTGGAATGGAATGGCTGTAATACATGTAGAGATGCTGATTTCAGAAAAAAAAATGCAGTGGTCTCTTATTTTTTCGCAGAGCTGTACATACAACTCAGTAAAAACATGACTTCTCTCTGGATATAGTATATATTTTGACCTCCATGTCTTTCTTCTGTGCAGCGTGCGGACGTGGATTCTACAAGTCTTCGTCCCAAGACCTGCAGTGCTCCAGATGCCCCGCCCACAGTTTCAACGACCGCGAGGGCTCCTGGAGGTGCGACTGCGAGGACGGATACTACCGCGCTCTATCCGACCCCCCCTCTGTGGCCTGCACGAGTAAGTCCCTGTCCGCCCGTTTCACTGGCTTTTCTCACTCAAAAGATTTGCTACTTTGTTTGAAATTTTTAATCGCTATAGCAACGGTCCTGATTTCTCGTCGTTCTGAAACCTCGTGGATAAGAACCAAGGAGCGTGGTTTCTGGAGATCTTGACAAATATTGTAATTTTTTTCTGTTTTTTTTTTTTTTTTTCTCAAACAAACCAAAATTTGCCAGTTATAGGAATAAATACACAATGACACTGTGTAGTTTCCATAGTAACTGACAGTTCATTCATTTTTAATACATTGTGACCTAAAATAAAAATGAATTTCCCTTTTTATTTTTTATTTTTATTTAGAATTTTGCATTAGGAGCATTGTGTAACTTTTCTGGTGGAGGATCCGTCAAATACTTTTCTTCTTGGGGATGTTATTGTTTTGTCTGGAAAGTTTCACAGTGTGGCATTAAGTGTCTATATCTTCATGGAGACAAAACCGGACCAAATTACAGGTCAGATCTGTGGAGAGGAGACCCCACTCACAGTCAGAATGCCTAGGTATATTTGAGCTATAAAACCACCTGTATTTGAATGAATATAAGGTAGCACTGTTTAATGTCATACTGTGGAACATTCCAGACTGAGCAATGACATCTCCATAGAAACAAGCAGGCGACTAAAAAGTTACTGCTACTGTTACTCCTACTGCTACTGCTACTGCTACTGTTACTGCTACTCCTGCTGCTACTACTACTGCTACTGTTGCTACTATTGTTACTCCTACTGCTACTACTACTGCTAATGCTACTCCTACTGCTACTAAAACTGCTACGGCTACTGCTACTACTACTGCTGTTATTCCTACTGCTACCGCTACTACTACTGCTACTACTACTGCTACTGTTACTGTTACTCCTACTGCTACTACTACTGCTACTGCTACTGTTACTCCTACTGCTACTACTACTGCTAATGCTACTCCTACTGCTACTAAAACTGCTACGGCTACTGCTACTACTACTACTGCTGTTATTCCTACTGCTACCGCTACTACTACTGCTACTACTACTGCTACTGTTACTGTTACTCCTACTGCTACTACTACTGCTACTGCTACTGTTACTCCTACTGCTACTACTACTGCTACTGCTACTGCTACTACTACTGCTATTACTACTACTACTACTACTCCTATTGCTACTGCTGCTGTTAATAAATAGTTACATAGTGCACCTTTATGTTCTCACAATTTGTGATATCACCATTTGGGCTTTATTACGTTATTTTCCTATCATGCTTTGCTACACCCTTTACCCCGTATCGTTTGCTCTTACACAGATATACTTGTAAAATAAGGTCAAGTCTTCTATAGACATATCCCAAGTTCTAGTCTTGTTTACAAGCGCTTCAGATACAAGCCTGGCTCTGCTCGTGGTTCCCTGAGGGCGCACCACACCTCCTCGCTCAGTAGCTGCTGTAGGCCTGACGCGTACCTTAAAATAAACATGTCCGAGCCCCACCCGGTACCCAAAAGGAACCCAGATCCCGATCCCCCTGAGGCCCCAGTCAGTGAGCCGTCAGCGGTCGTGACAGCGAGCACTACACTGGCCACGAGCACTGCTACTGCTACTGCTACTGCTACTACTACTGCTACTGCTACTGCTACTACTACTGCTACTACTACTGCTACTGCTACTACTACTGCTACTACTAATGCTATTGCTACTACTACTGCTACTACTAATGCTATTGCTACTACTACTGCTACTACTAATGCTATTGCTACTACTACTACTACTACTACTACTACTACTACTACTACTACTACTACTACTACTGCTACTACTGCTACTCCTAGTGCTACTGCTACTACTACTACTACTGCTACTCCTACTGCTACTACTACTATTGCTACTCCTAGTGCTACTTCTACTACTACTAGTGCTACTACTACTGCTACTGCTGCTACTGCTACTCCTACTGCTACTACTACTGCTACTGCTACTGCTACTAGTACTACTACTGCTACTACTACTACTACTACTGCTACTCCTAATGCTACAGCTACTCCTACTGCTACTACTACTATTGCTGCTACTACTACTGCTACTGCTACTCCTACTACTACTACTACTACTACTACTACTACTGCTACTACTACTGCTACTACTGCTACTGCTACTACTGCTACTGCTACTGCTACTCCCTACTGCTACTGCTACTCCTACGACTACTACTACTACTACTACTCCTACTACTGCTCCTACTACTGCTACTACTACTCCTACTTTTACTGCTACTCCTACTGCTGTGGTGGATTTCAGGCTATGAGATGGAAAAGGCAAATAGTTTTTCCCATCATTCTTAGAGCCAAGATAGAAAACATAAACAGCATAAATTCAGTAAGAGAGTAGGTCAGTGGAGGAGTGTGTGTGGGGCAACAAGAGGACAGGCCTGGGGAGTATGTTCATGTACTTCTAATGCAACCCTGTACCACCAAACTGTCAGGATAAAGGACAGATGTTGTAGCGTTTTAAAGATACTCCATGTAACTAGAGATGTTATTGCTTTGCCTGGAATATCTCAAAGTATGGCAAGAACAAATCATTATTTGAGTGTATTTTTAAGCAATAAAAACACCCGTCATGAAATACATGCATTATAGATTAGTTTAATGCCATACTATAGAACATTACAGGTATGTTGCGTTCTCTCCTGCAGAAAATGTACATTGTGCACCTTTAAAACACCAATAAATAAATAATATATAAAACATACATTGAGTACTTTTGAGTAGACATTTTAAACATACAAAATACTGCATAGAAATAAAATGTAAAGTTGCACTGTTTAACTTGCAATTACTTAGCCTGGGGTGTTGAACAGTATGGCAGTAATAATATATGTCTTGCATGTATTATTTTACGTGCAAAAAAAAAAAAAACCTTGAAAAAATGCTTACATTCTTAATAGGGTTTATACGTGCCCTAATGACATTGCTCGCTTGTCTAAAAACATAAAAAAGCACAAATACATTAAACAAATGCATTATATTTAAAAATCTGACTTCATATTTTTTTCGGAGACGCTATTAAAACTTTCTCCAACTTCCTCGTGTGCCGCAGCAGGACCTAGACGTTTCCCAGGCAAATCTATTAAACTCCACGGATCATTTCACTTCCCACTTTGCCATTTTTCATTTAGCTCCATTTGCATTAGCTGAAATCATCACCCACACACAGTACATACACAACACACACATTTCCATTCTGCTGTTGCCGTGTCGCAGCTCCTTCCCCGTACGCACAAACTAGGCCAAACCCGAATCCCTAATGCGCCCAAGTGTGAAGATAGTTGTATTATTCAAATCATGGAATTTCCAGCTCTGCTCTGGCTTGTCTTTGCATTAAATCTGTGAACATCTTAAAGTTTGATTGGCGTTTGACTTTATTACCCAATATAAGAGATGAAATAGGGTTGTTTTGATATTTATGATGGTGCTAGCGGTGCCTTGTCTGTGCCTGCCCTGAACTCAATTTTTAGTTTTCAATTTTTTTTTTCATGTCTTTTTTTTATTTTTTATTTTTTTTAATTATTATTATTGAGGCAGTGTTTTACCTCTGTGGGTGTGTTCTCCACTGCCACCAGCTGTACTCATGGATAATTTGGGAGTGTTCCTGTGCTGATTGATAGTGATGGAATGTGATTTTCTTACACAAAACTTATTCATGATTTATTGAGATTCTGGCAACACTTTCTGTACGTGTTGTTATGTACTCGCTGTGAGGTAAAGTAAGGTGAAATATACTGTCACGATGCTTTGGTCTCAGTTTGACAGGGGATATTTATCAGGGACAGACCTAGTTTGAGGGCAAGTTTGCTTTAAAGGGGTGAACTGGACTAGCTGAAAGTAGCCTACCCAAACACAGGGAGAACATGCAAATTTTACCCAGATTGAGCTCACACAATTCAGGAATTGAATCAGAACTTCTTCATATGAAGTGATAATAACACTGCTCTACAAACAAAATGCTTCCAGAACAAAAGTAATGACATTTTTCTTGGTTTAGGTCAATAAAGAAAGTAAGTCAGAAGTGCTGATTGGCTATAGTTTCCAAGATATAGTGGGTCAAAATGGGAAATTTATGCAAAATAAGGCAAAAACTGTAGTTTATCAGAAGGTACAGTGTGTCTACAAGCAACCAGTTCTATCTGAAAGCCTGTCTGCACATTCCAATACATTCATTTTAATATGTCTAGAGTTTTAACATCAAATATTTTTTGATTTCATATAAGACAGATCCCTCGAAATTGTGTGCACCTGATGTCTTAAGATATTTTTTGTTTATTTCTTGACGGATAAAGAAGTGCAAGTTAAATATATTCAAAATATAAATATTATTTTTAAGCAAAAATGCCTAAATCTATTGTATAAATAGATGCAATTTTGATGTAAAACAATATCATTAAATATCTTGAATACATTAGCTAACCAGCAGAGTTATCAATTGATTTTCAGTTCATCTTATCAATATTAAATGAGATTTAGCCTCTTTTATCCAAAAATTTGTAGACCAGTGTTAGTGACGGGCTGTAACATTTTTGTTTTGATCCAATACCCAGTAATACAAGGGCAAGTACTGTGTTTAAGCTGATATCTGGTTGGGCCTTTAACGGGATGTAATAACATTATTTACGGGCTGATTTTGGTGTCTCATCATGTGTAATAAGTAACTGTGTTTGAAGGAAATAAGTGCCATTTTCTGTCTCTACACTGGTATCAATTAATATCAGGTATTGGCAGGTAGGCCTACTTAAAGTCAACGTGTTGATATCGGTATTGGAACTGAAAAAGCAGCATCTCTGGACAGAAGAATGCATAGAAGCTCCTCTCTTTATATTATATTTTAGAGGAGACTACCATTAAACAGGGACGGCAAATAGCAACTACTCATGTTCTGTCTGATCAATATGAGGTCCTGCCCTCTGGAAAACAGTACAGAGTGCCACAATGTAAAAGAAATAGATATAAAAACTCATTTATTCTCTCTATCTATCTCGATCCTGAATAAGACCAAAGCATTGTAAACAAGGAAGTGTATTGCTATTGTACCTCAAGGCCAGCTAGGGAGAAGTGCAATATAAAAGTGCACCTTAAGGGAAGAGTGCAATAGAAACTGCACTTTAAGGCAAGATGCAAGTAGGGCCAGCAGGGTTAATGAAATTCTTCGTGTGTTTTTGGTTTTAAGATATTTATTGTATAAAATGTGCAATATTTATTCCCTGTAATGTGTCGCTTGTGTGCATTGTATTGTTGTTGTGATGCCCTTGATGTCCAAAAAGAATTTCTCCTTCTGGAAACAATAAAGGCTAATCTAATCTAATCTAATCTAATCTGTTTGGCAGAGAGAGGCTAAAAGAGAGGCTAGATTCAATCCACCCTAGTTTGAACTGATTAAAAAATATATATATCTGTAGATAATATATACAGCTCTGGAAAAAAAAAAAAAAAAGAGACCACTGCATTTTTTTCTGAAATCAGCATCTCTACATGTATTACAGCCATTCCATTTCAGGAGTGGAATAAAGTCACCCAAGAACAATGTGAAAGACTTGTGGAGAGCATGCCAAGACGCATGAAAGCTGTGATTAAAAATAAGGGATATTGCACCAAATATTGATTTGTGAACTCTTCTTAAAGATCCCATGACATGGTACTTCTTGATGCTTTTATATGGCTCCTTAATGGTTCCCTAATACTGTAAATGAATCCTTCTTCAAAATCAACACTTAGTGCATGAGAAAGACACATGTACAGAGTCAGAGTCATAATCTCTCTGTCTGAACAACTCATTCTGGGCCTTGTTGCTTAAATGCAAATGAGAAGGAGACAGATTGGTTAGAGGAGCGGGTGGGGGGTGGGGGGGGGGGCAAATGCGCCGCTGGTTCCTTGTGTTAGTGGTGCGCTGTGCCTGGCCCCACTTCCGCGTGTGTAAGCGCAAAGGAGGAAAGGACAGCCTTTTCAATGAAAAAAAACACATTTTTACAGAAAATAAAATTAAACCACTGCTGTTTCAGAGGTCCACAGGGTTGGGTAAAGGACTTCCGAGCCTAGAAACACTCGCACGTGCCTCCAGGCAAATAAAAAAACGCATTTCGCATTGCGTAGCTCCTCCGCAGTCCAAACTCTCTGGGTGTGATTTCCAGAGAGAGGAGGTGGAGATCCAGACGGTGGTGGAACTGAATTTGCATTTCTTTTTTCGATCTGACGTCAATAAGGTGCCTTGTCCAGAATCGCCCATTTGAGCTGTGTTTTTTTCAAACGCAGAAAAGGATCGCAAATGCTCAGTTTAGACATTACGCAACTTTTAGCAATGGGGGGGGCAAACAGGGTAGGGGAGCTCACATTAACGTTCAAAAACCTCAGAAAGTGAAAATTTCATGCCATGGGACCTTTAAGTGTAAACATTAGTATTATTAGAGCTGTAGTTTTGCATGAGAACAATACTTTTCGATACTTCTTTGCGTCTTCATATATATTTCCATTTTGGTCATTTTCACCCCGTACATCAACTCTAAAGCTAGCCACTCCACCACTACTATACTGAGTTCAGCACAGAGCCATCAGCTGTACGCCGCGCCATTTCCCATTATTTTGATCTAAGTGCAGATAAATGAGTGTGACAGGCATGCCGTGCTCACTCCCGTGTTTATCCTGTCAAAGCATAAGTGTAGCGGATAATATACAGAGAAAGACTCAGGCCAAAGCGGGGCCCATTTATCAGAGAATAGCCCTGGATTAATTACCAACAAGGCGCTCCTGCTAAATTCTGAACTCCTTGGCTTTTCTTGTACCCACATTAATTCTGGTTGTTGGTTTGGAGGAGAATTTTCGAGCAAACACAAAACGAGACCACACCAAGACCGAATCAGTATGGATGTGTGGGGTGAGATCTCTATAAACAGTTCAGGAATTAAAATGGAAATAAATTTGAATTGAGTCACGTTAGATTAAATATAGATTCTGGAATCTCTGGAATTCTGGAAACTGTAATAGCTATGCACAAGGACATTACAACCCATGAAATTTTGATTGACCAAATGCCCCTCGACTAAACACAGTAACTGACTTGTGCTGAAGAGTGCTTTAAGGTGGGTTCTTCTAATATTCGCTCATCCATCATTTGGGTATTTGGGTTTGCATTTGACCCATCTTTCATCACTGCTGGGGCTTCCTGTCAGGAGCAGTGGACAGTGCAGTTTAGCTTGGGTCCTTTTTCAAATTTGGAGTATATTTTCTTCCTGAACACAGAGTACCTAGGTTTATACTTGTCTTTTTACGAGAAGGACCCATGACGTTCAGGGAGTTTTTAGCAAATAAATGTTTTGTGATTTTAAAATAATTCTTTCGGAATAAAGAAAAGTTCCAACTTTTTTGGATGGAATCACCAAACCCCGTTCACTTTCTACACAAGTAGTCTTCACACAATCCAGGAAGTAAACCTCAAGACATTCCCATTATGATGCGACAATGGTACCCACTAGGGCTTTTGTCAACTGAATAAATTGTTAAATACCTACAATAGGCCTAAATAAGGAATTTTAGGTGTGTGAATTTACAGATTTTGTCACTAGAAATATTAAAAGTTTCTCACAACAGAGCCCTTAGACGTATATTCAGTCCTTAGTCTGGCTGTGCACTTGGTCTATTCTGGATTGAAACTCTTTTAAAACCACAAATGGGACCAAATGGGTAAATTCAGATGCTTCACTAGCCAAGACCATGCCGCAACAATGGAATACGATAAAGATATTTCATGACGGTGGATAAATGTGATGGCTGGGGGGGAGACTCAGGGTGGGGGCTCCATCTCCAATCCAAAAATGGTCACCCAGCAAATTTGGAAACCCCCCCCTCCTTAAAGATGATGTCTTCAGGCTTAAAGGGATATGCCACCCCCAGGTCAAACTTGGGCATCTCCCCACAGTCCAGAGACTAAAATAAGTGGTGGAAAGCGTTTTTCTGGTGACCCAACCATTGTCCAGGTCTGTCAGCACTGACCGCCGCGGTATCTGCAGCTACTCCGCGTTAGACTGGAGTCTAACGTCGCCAGAGAAAGATTTCGGCCAAAAGGAATTAATTTGCTCGATGCTTTTCCCAATTACTTTCTGTGTAGTGCGCATTCATATCAAGTGCAAATAAATGAACAAATCAACACGGAGAGCTTGAGTTGGTCATTTTGGGTGGGAACTATTTTTCAGTGCGGAAAAACACAGCCGAAGCACACACCACGCTGCGTAACAGGGGAACTGCCTTCCTGGTGCGTAACAGGGATTCCCCTGTCAGCGTGGTGTGTGCTTCCGTTTGAGAAGAATTCAGGACATGTGTGAATGAAACAAAACACAACTCCAGGTGAGATGAGGAAACACGGATCAGAAAATAGGGTAATACAGGCGTTACGGAATTACGGAATCAAAATCACGACGCATACTTGTGTTTTGCCGATATGACCAGATCGTCCACATCCCCTCAAAGAACCGTCTCAGAGCTCCCTCTTGTCTAACAACTCTAACAGAACTAAGCAAATGCGAGCGCAGTCGGTGACCACAAACCAGAGAGCGCGCAGTTTATTTCAGCAACAGGCAGCCATTCAGATCCTGTTCCTCCCGACAGCCCCATCACTCACCGCTCTAACCAGCCGAAGAGCTCCCCCTCCTGGATCCAAGCCCATCCCTCTCCTGGCGTCCTCTGGCTGCTCCCTCCACATCACCTTGGCCAAAGTTGTGGAGTAATTACCCAACTTGCCCAATCCGCACTTTCGCATTATTCTTTCTCATTAACTGGGGGTCTCTTCTTGATGACCCCTTATATGGTAATATGTAAATATGTATTTTTAACTCCTATGAATAGCTTCCACCTCCTCAATCAGCCCGGCTCCTCTGTACGTGCATCCGCTCATTCAGCCCTGGATTAAGTCTGTGTGACCAATGGCTGCTCTGGTTTTCCCTTTTCGAGTCGTGTGCAGAGTCGGGCTGAATGTAATTGAAAATGCATTTGCCTAGGCTGAATAAATAGCTTGATTGACACTTTTTTCTGTGTTTTTTTTTTTTTTTTAAAGCACACATATTGTAGGCTTTAGCAAAACACTGAGATGGATCCCTGGCTGCTCCAGATTAAGAGTGTGCTGGAGAAGATTTGAGAGGGGAAAAGTGCAAAGGAAACTGAAAGAAGTTACAAGTTACAGGTTACGTCAACATTTATCTTGTACGAATCAAAGTGTTTTTGTCAGAAGTGATCTATTGTTTTTGTGGATATAAAAATAATCAGGAGGTTTTTGTTGTTGTGTATTTTAGGACTTATTTCATTATTTCATTCAATGGACAAAAAACTATGGCTTAGCTTGTGGCTAGTGTTTTTCTAGTTGTTCGAAATAGCCACAGTGATTTTCTGATTAAAGAATGTAATTCTATCGTTTTAGCTGCCTGTGTCTGTATTAAATATCAAGGTTTCTTTATTAGTCTCTTGACGTTTCTAGAATATAATTAATTTGAGTTCTTTTCCTCTCCTGCCACTTAGAGGAGAGAGCTGCTCTGATAATGTAAAAGACACTCTTATTTTTGTTTGTCCAGGCTGGACTTAAGCAAAGTTTGGAAGGAGATGAAATATAGATTCAGAGCCTGGCCTCTGGCGGCCTGGCAGAAAGCAGAGCCGCTGACAGCTCGGAACTGACCATCAATCACACAACAGCTGTGAGCTGCTGTAGTGAAGAGGGCCCTGCTCCAGACCCCCTGACCCCCAAAGAAATGTGCCACCTCAACAAGTCCTGCTGTCACAGGGACTGTACTGAAGGACTGCACCAGGGACTGAACTCAGAGGCTGAACCGAGGCAAGCAGGGAGTGAGAGGGCTGAGGGAGATGGACTGTCACTACAGACTACATAATGTACTCTGTGTCACACACATGTGAGTGACCACCTTAATCTGTAGAAAAGAAGGGCAGTTGTTGAATGTGGTAGGACATGGAGGAACGGAGTTTAAGCCTATAGACAGTAAATGCAATAACGCCACATTGTTTTGTTTTTATTTACAGAGATTGGAATAGCTATAGATGCCAACATTTAACGACCATGAAAACCAGTGTACCCAGGAAGTCTTTATTTCTTTGCAATAAAAATATGATATCATGTTTTCTAAGTCAATTTCACTTTTCAGATTCAGGTGGCATCAATAAAAAAGTGGGACATCCTGTGAGTAAGTAGGACGAGGGACAGGGGTCTAAAAGTCTGTGCAGGACAGTCTAAAGAGGGCCAGGTGGTCACCCTGTTTGTAAAGCAGGACAGCATCTGGGCTCAGACCTGGCTCCAAACAGAGAGGAGAGAACTGACCAAGTTCCACCACACTCACTGTGCACTGTAATGACACAAAGAGGGGCTCAAATATTCAGATTCTGCACAGAAATGTCTTTTAAAGGCCCCATGGCATGAAATTTTCACTTTCTGAGGTTTTGAACGATAATGTGAGCTCCCCTACCCTGTTAGTTTAGACCCCGAAATGTCTAAACTGAGCATTTGCGATCCTTTTCTGCGTTAGAAAAAATCAGAGCTCAAACGGGCGATTTTGAACAAGGCACCTTATTGACGTCAGATCGAAAAAAGAAATGCAAATGCAGTTCCACCCCCGTCTGTCTGTACTCAGCGTCTCTGTAAATCACGCCCAGAGAGTTTGGACTGCGAATGCGCTAGGCAATGCAAAATGCGTTTTTTTATTTGCCTGGAGGCACGTCCGAGTGTTTCTAAGCTCGGAAGTCCTTTATCTGAGCCTCTGGACCTTTGAACAGCAGTGGTTTAATTTTATTTTATGTGGAAATGTGTTTATTTTTCAATGGAACGCTTCAACTCTCTCCCCCGTGCAAAAACAAGGAAATGGATCAGCTGTCAGCTCTGAGCTCTGAGCGGAGAGTTTGGCCACGCCCCCACCCTCTACTATTGGCCATCTGTTTTCTCCTCATTTGCATTCAAGCAACAACGCCCAGAATAAAGAGTTTGAGAGAGATATTTATGACTCTTTCTCATCTTATCTCTGTTTCTCATGCACTGAGTGTTGATTTTGAAGAAGGATTCATTTACAGTATTAGGGAACCATTAAGGAGCCATATAAAAGCATCAAGAAGTACCATGTCATGGGATCTTTAAAATGATACTTTGCATGGAGATGTGTACTTTGTTCAAATTTAAAAATGTATATCTGTATTTTACCACTGTGGCTTAATATTTATTTATTTTTTTATATATTTTTTTATTTACTTACTTTCATTAGCAAGTAGGTTTTCTCTTACCATGTGCATGTACAGTGTTGGAAGGAATACATGGCAGTACTTGATCACGCAATTTAGGATTCAAACTATTTAAAAAGTGAGAAAAAAAAAGTATAAAAACACAGCTCTTGTGATGCATTTGTGTGATTTTTACAGTGATAAATAAATACGTAACAAATGGTGAAAGAAATATAGAGCTGTTTTTAATCTTATGTTACATTTTACTAGTACTGTCAGGCAATTTAAAAAAAAAATCTAATTAATTACAGGATTTGTAATTAATTAATCTTATTAATCATTTTAATCATTACTCATTTAACAATTAATCATTTTAATCTCGAGAGATTGAGAGAGAGAGAGAGGTTGAGAGAGAAAGAGAGACAACCCACTTCGCGATTGAGTTTGTTTTTTTTTGTTGTCATTTTGTTCATTCGTTTCCCAAATTCTGCAGCGTGGTTTGTTGGTTTGTTGGTTTGGTGGTTTGGTGGTTTGGTGGTTTGGTGGTTTGGTGGTTTGGTGGTTTGTTGAAGTGCGCTCACGCTCGTTCTATCACCGGTAACGATGGAACTTGTCCGGACGTGTTTATCTTGCCAATGATCCGTCAGGCTGGAGCAGCTTCGGTGATCAGAAAATTCTTTTTGACAAAAGCTACAAATCACCATGTTCTTGTTGACATTCCCGTCTGCGTTCTTTTTATAAATAAACTTGCCGTTCAAAGGCCCTGGCAGCGATTTGCTCGCCGCATGCCAAATTTAAAATGTGCGCGTATTGAATTGTCACTCATAATTAATTGCGTTAATTTGCATTGTAATTAATTAATCTAATTAACAAGTTAAACTGACAGCCCTAATTTTTACTCTTTAAGTTAATGCAACCCTGTATAAAAATATTTGGAATACAGTACTCTGACTGGACCATGCATCAGAATACATTAGAGAATACATTTTAATGCAGTATTCATGCAGTATTCTGTAACAAAATACATTTTCAACGTATTCTTGCCGTCACTTTGCGTATATCAATGATAGATCACTGGAGGACCCCAATTTGAAACAATTAAGGCACTAGAATCACTATCACAAAAAACATTTATTCGTACAGTTACATAATTTACATGTCGTATATATAATTTACACACTGAATGAAGCTATTGGAAAATCCACACTGGTAGCTGCCCTTGGCCCGTAATGGCTATAATGTTAACATCTCTTCTCACATGAATTAGAAAACGAGCACCATGAATTATCTACAAATGTCATTGTTGCACCTCGGGATGTTTGGCAGATACGAGAGGCTCTGTAAGTCCTGTGGGATTATGCAAAAGCGCGCTCTCTTTTGTGTATATTTCCTGCATAAATCTAGGGCTGTAGCGTTATCAGCTGCGTCGCTCTATTATATTGTCCTTATGCTGCCTTGGCGCTTCTCCTCCGCTATGTTTTATTCCTGTCCACTTCTCTCCAGAGATGCGTCTCAAGTGGAATTTTAGCTTGCTGCACACATTTTTCACAAGTTGCAAATCCAATATTGAACCCAGTGTAGTATTGAAGTAGTGTTGAAAATTTGGTTATCGCCACGGTAGCGGCGGCGGCGGCAGCCAAGAGCGCCGTAAAAAAAGACGTTAGTTAAAGAGAAAGGGAATTACAAATATGGATCTTGATTTGAGTCGCTTTGACAAGTTTAATGCCTTTTTGACTTCAATATTTTGACGTGATTTGAGGTGTTTCTGACAGGTTTTCTGTTTTCGTTGTTGGAATTGTTTGGTCACATTTATGTAGCGATTTTACACTTCCACTGGACACTTAAAGCTCTAAACATTGACTAATGACTATTCTAATCATTCGTATAGCAGTGTTAGGCAGGTTAAATGTCTTGCCCAAGGACACAGAGAAAATATGCACAGGGAGTGAACCATAAACCTTACACCAACACCAGTATTTTTAGTAGCCAGTTAGAGGTGGTACTTTTATTTAACCAGATGCCATTCCATTTATTTATGCTTAAGTTGGGCATTGATTTGACCCTGGTTTGAATTCTCTTAAGTCTTGCATTTGGTCTAGTTCAGGTCTGTTTTAGTTTTGTTTTAGTTCTGGTTTAGACCTGGTTGAGACCTAGTTTAGACCTAGTTTAGACCTGGTTTAGACCTGGTTTAGACCTGGTTTAGACCTGGTTTAGACCTGGTTGAGACCTAGTTTAAACCTAGTTTAGACCTAGTTTAGACCTGGTTTAGACCTAGTTTAGACCTGGTTTAGATCTGGTTGAGACCTAGTTTAAACCTAGTTTAGACCTAGTTTAGACCTGGTTTAGACCTAGTTTAGACTTGGTTTAGACCTGGTTTAGACCTAGTTTAGACTTGGTTTAGACCGTGTTTAGTTTAGAACTAGCTTAGAACTAGTTTAGTTCCAACCAAAGTTAGTTAGAACCAAAAAAGTGCATGCAGACAGTTGAGATAATAATAATACTAATAAATAGAGAATATAGAAAAAAAATGCACGTTGTTATAAGATGTTATAAGATGCACGTTATAAGATGATACGGACTAGCAAATCAAAACTACAAATACTACTTTTCAATTCAATTTTACTGTGCATACTGTGTTTATTATCACAATTAACACAAAAATAGTCCAAATTTGTCCTCCAAAATTTGAACTTTGCTCCAAACCCCATGCTTATACTGACAGAGAATTAGCTGTCCATTTCTCGATGAAAAGCCCCCAAACTGATCATTGATTATTAATAAGATTAACCCAGATTAAAATCCAATCAGTCTTAACTCATTTCAATTTACACATTTATCCCTATTTTGCAGCGAACCTTCAAACCACAAAGCCTCCTCCTCTCTTCTTCTTCTTCTTCTTCTTCTTCTTCTCTTTTTTCCCCATTGGTCTCGCCGTAGCCACATCATTACGGTCGGGGTCGGCGGGTCATTCTAGTCGTTTGTAGAGAGCGGATTACCTCATACCGACCATTTGAATAGCCCCGGCCCCCCTCTACCCCCGCCTCTCCAATTAAAGCACAGTGGCTAATAGGCAGACAGGGCCCTCGCGCTCGGAGCTCCCCTCGGCTCAGATAAGCGGAGGATTCTTGTTGCTAAGCTTGGATTTAACCAGGTCTCACAACTCTGCGCAGGCTTTGAAACATGACCTAAAATGATCACACCCCCATACTGTCCGTGATAGGAGATTATTGAATGTATTGTATTTGTATATCTTCTAGTATATGGTTTTATTCAATATTATAGCAAAAATCTGGTAACATTGTTAAAAGACCTACAGTATACAGCTCTGGAAAAAAAATAAGAGACCACTGCAAAATTATTATATTTTTCTGATTTTACTTCTTATAGGTATGTGTTTGGGCAAAAGGAACATTTTTGTTTGAGTCTATAAACTACTGACAACATTTCCCCCAAATTCCAAATAAAAATATTATCATTTAGAGCATTTATTTGCAGAAAATGACAAATGTTCAAAATAACAAAAAAGATACATGTTTTCAGACCTCAAACAATGCAAAGAAACAAGATCAAATTCATTTTAAGACAACATAATACTAATGTTTACACTTAAGAAGAGTTCAGAAATCAATATTTGGTGCAATAACCCTTATTTTTAATCACAGTTTTCTTGCGTCTTGGCATGCTCTCCACACGTCTTTCACATTGTTCTTGGGTGACTTTATTCCACTCCTGGTGCAAGAACTGAAGTAGCTCAGCTTTGTGTTTGTGTTGGAATTCAACAGACGCTGGAATGGAATGGCTGTAATACATGTAGAGATGCTGATTTCAGAAAAATTGCAGTGGTCTCTTATTTTTTCCAGAGCTGTAGTGGTAGTTCTCAAGTTAACAGCTCCTTTTACCTTTAGTTCGGTAAAGATGGGCAAGTCCAGATGGTGAATTCATGGTATCTGTAAGGGTGAGGTTGGAAGATTGTATGTAGAGAGATTAGTGTAAGAAGGGCATCTGAGGTAAAATGTTAAACACAGCTGAAATGAATAAATTGTACTGTGACTTCTCTTTATATTTCAAATCTCGTGTAGTAGATTGGATGTTATGGTTCTTGCATGTGGGTTGGTTTATCATGAGCTCACAGTATCATTTGATCACATAGCCACAACAGCATTACGTTTGATACAGATAGGCATGGGACTGTAAACAAGAGCTAATCACAATATAAAAGCAAGACAAGAATCATCCGTGGTACATTCTGTATTTTGTAATCGCCAACAAATACATATCACCATTGTGCAGATAAAGATATCTACCCTTGAAAGCCTGTAATATAAATACAAACTTATTTGTAATAGAAATTTTATTTTACAGACATATTCATAGCATTATACATCCATAACACTTTAAAGGTCCCATGGCATGAAATTTTCACTTTCTGAGGTTTTTGAACATTAATGTGAGCTCCCCTACCCTGTTTAGCCCCCCCCATGGCTAAAAGTTACGAAATGTCTAAACTGAGCATTTGCGGTCCTTTTCTGCGTTAGAAAAAAACACAGCTCAAACGTCTTATTGACGTCAGCTTGAAAAATGCAGCTCCACTCCACGTCTGTGTCTACTCAGCGTCTCTGTAAATCACGCCCAGAGAGTTTGGACTGCGAATGCGCTAGGCAATGCGAAATGTGTTTTTTTATTTGCCTGGAGGCACGTCCGAGTGTTTCTAGGCTCAGAAGTCCTTTATCTGAGCCTCTGGACCTTTGAACAGCAGTGGTTTCATTTTATTTTCTGTGGAAATGTGTTTATTTTTCAATGGAACGCTTCTCGTCTCCGCTCAAAAATGCGGAAATGGATCAGAGCGCACAGCTGAGAGCTGAGAGCGGAGAGTTTGGCCACGCCCCCACCCTCTACTATAGGCCATCTCTGTCCTCCTCATTTGCATTCAAGCAACAACTCCCATAATGGACTGTTCAGAGAGAGAAAAATTACTCTTTCTCATCTTATCTCTGTTTCTCCTGCACTGAGTGTTGATTTTGAAGAAGGATTCATTTACAGTATTAGGGAACCATTAAGGAGCCATATAAAAGCATCGAGAAGTACCATGTCATGGGACCTTTAAGACAAGTATAGTATAAGTAGTATTATAGTATTCACTATAATACTATTATAATACTATTCACTTTAATAGCAAATTTTCAAATGATAATTGTCCCATGTCTAGTATACAGATTAATTCTTTGTCTATAGTGGACTAGTATTGTCATTATACTAAAATTTCACGATTTCGATACTAAGGAATATACCGTAACTATTGAGCGCACCTGAATATAAGCCACGGCAACTAAATTTTAAAAAGCCACACCTGTCTATAAGCCGCAGGTGTCCACGTCTTCAAGACGTTTTCATGTTCCGAGCATCTCCTTTTATTGCCCCTGAAAGCTTTTGTCGTCTTTTTGCATTGGCCAACGTCTCACCGTTGACTCATCGATGACAAGCTCACGTGCAGCACCTGTATTTCCTTCTTCGACAGCCAGATTGATTGCCTTTAACTTCAAATCTCCATCATAGATGTTTTCCATGAGGAGGATGTGTGCATGAAGGTTTACAGTTTTGAATTAACTGTTCTTCCTGCATCTTTCTCGACACGTTGTCTCTTCACCGGTCTGTCTCGCTCTTGCTTTCCCCCCGTCGCTCTACTGCGGATGTCTCCTGCAGAAATGTTCACTAATGTTCATTTAGCATCATAACTTATTTTATCATATGGCGATAAACTGTTTTAGTGCTAGCTCGTGTTGTAACTTCATGTTAACCGCACAGACAGTGGCGTTTTCTGCACTCAGGCTGCACATGTATCCGCTGTGTTGATAAACGAATAATCCATCCTTAAATTAGCCGCATCTTTGTATAAGCCGCAGGGTTCAAACTGTGAGAAAAAAGTAGTGGCTTATATATTTTTCTAAAACTATTCATGGTTCATTTCTGTCCTGTGAATGGGACATTTTTAGTATCCATACCTGCTCAAATGAGTATCTAGTTTAGATACTATTTCTAGTATAGATTAGTATCTGATTTTCGCTCCCTTTTTAACCCTATAATGCACGCAGCAATACAATTCTACAATATTGCAAAATCAAAGCTTTGACAGAACTACAGTACTTGAGCTGATAAGAAACTTTTTAAGTAGCTGCCATAATACAAAAGACAACTGCAAAGACCATGATCCTTTGCTTCGACTCAGACAGCCTTTTATTGCTTCGGAAAGACGGCATATTGAAACCGCTGAAGTTACAAGCATTTTTAAAAACACTGTTAACCTCCCCACAATTTTGCAATAAATACTCCAGTATGAAGGCAACAGCGGGCAAGATCCAAGAATTTTCGAAACTCACAGCATCAACAAAGACTATTATTGTCGAGATGAGATGGAAAAGCCCCATTACATGACAGGAATAGTAAAACCACGATTTAGCCCGTGAAATTACAACTGGTGTCGGGATGGTGTAAGAAGCTCCCTTACATAACAATAAATATTTTTTCATCAGGAAACAAAGCGCGCGTGCATATATTGAATACTTAATCGCAACCGCATTCCCTCACAGAACCCGGAGTGATTGAGACGTTGGAGGCTGTGGGGCTCGAGCCAGAATAATCCCTGAAATGAAACTGGGAGGAGGGAGAGGTGGAGGAGAGGGAGATAAGACGTACTTTGCTTTGTGTGTGTGTGTTTGTGTGTGGAAAAGAGGGGGGATGGAGGGAGCGGAAAAGTGCACTAGAGGAAGGGAGGGACGAGTGCGGAGCTGCAGGGATGAGCGGGCAGGAGACAGGCAGACGGGGGCAGGCGAAAGGGGACTCGGGTTCAAACCGGAGCGAGTAGAATGTAGTTTTAGTACAGCTGCCTTGACAATAGGTTTGACAATATGGATATGCTGTAGTAATGTTGGGAATAAAGTTGGAAATTCACAAGTTTCAATTCAATTCAGTGGTCAAATGCTTCGTCTCACTACTTCTAAAACAATAAAATCGAGTAAGAGCGTGTAAATAAGTAAATAAAAGTTTGTCTTAATGCTGCATGGGGCAACTATTCTGGTGGAGGGTTCGTCATAAGCTTTTCTCCATGGAGATGTTATTGCTTTGTCCGGAATGTTTCACAGTGTGACATTAAACCTTTCTATCTTCATGGAAACCAAACCAGACCAAGATACAGGTCAGATCTGTGGAGAAGCAACCCCGACTCACAGTCAAAATGCCTGTTTTTCTAGGTATTCATTACCTGAAACCCACCTGTAATTGAATAAATGTGAAGTAGAGCTATTTAATGTCATACTGTGGAACATTCCGGGCAGAGTGACGACATATCCATAGAAACAAACAGGTGACACCGAGCCAAAAAGTTACATATTGCAACTTTAAGACTTAAAACCACCACTTCCTTAAAACCTCCCTGTCCTTCGTCATGTGATTTATTTACATGTTTTTACAATACTTTGCATGCAATATTGGTAGGGTTGCAAAAGTATTGGACAAAATTGGACCTATCCTGAATAGTTTTAGAATGGTTCTGATCAGAACTAGTACAAGACCACATGGGAATTTTGATGAGACTACATTTCTTTAGTGTTGAAAACTGCATTGCATTCATGGGCTGGTTAGCTCAACTGGTAAGTCACTGACTTTCCCCGGGGGTGTGTGGGTTCAAATCCCCCCCCCTTTCCCGGCAATGAGCAAGCCAGTGTGGGTCCTTGGGCAAGACCCTTCACGATACTGCCCCCTGGGTGCTGAAAGATGGATGCTCACTGCTCCTGAAAAGGATGGGTCAAATGCAGAAGTCAAAATTCTCCTGTGTGTCATTGTGTGTGAGACCAAATAAAGACTTCATCTTAATTCTATTGTCTTTAAAGAGTGTTTTTATTATTGTGGTATTGAAAATGATGCCACCAGACGTTACCGACTAGATATAGCCAGCCTCACCTCCACGCACAGCTTGGGATCTGGAACCCAGCTCCTTAAAGAGGAGCCAGCTGAGGTGGCTTGGGCATCTGTTCCAGATCCCTCCTGGACGCCTCCCTTTGGAGGTGTTCCAGGCATGTCCCACTGGGAGGAGGCCCCGGGGAAGACCCAGGACACACTGGAGGGACTATGTCTCCCGACTGGCCTGGGAACGCCTTGGGGTCCCCCCGGAGGAGCTGGAGAAAGTGTCTGGGGTGAAGGAAGTCTGGGAGTCCCTCCTTAGACTGCTGCCCCCGCGACCCAGCCCCAGATAAGTGGAAGAAAATGGATGGATGGATGGATGAAAATGATATAGAGTATTTCCCTTAATACCGAAATTTGAATTTTGAGTATAGTAACAGCTCTAAATCGTGGACATAAAGATTTGATTTAACAGCAATACCAAAGGATGAGTAACTACATTAAAGGGCCTGTACCCAATTTCTTAATGTATTTGTGCAAAATGTGTCCTGCCCCAGTGCAGATATATTGTATTAGCAACTCTTGAAGACAGAATAAGTCCAAAATAAGTATACTATCTGCATCTAATTATAAAGCATTTATAAGTGCACAGTTAGCATGGTCAACAGTTTAAGAAGATTTTTGTTTAGTTTACATTTTGAAGATGTTTTAGCTGCCATAGCAGACCTTATAGGATATATTGTTACATCTATACTCAGCAGAATTCTTAGTTGTACATAACATGATTAAAATGAGCTGTTCTTTTAGTCCTGACTGTGTAGCCCACTTCTCTGCAGAATTTTCCAAATTATTTCACCACATTGTTTATGCCACATGGAATAATACTCTATCTGTTTTCCCTATTCAATTCTCCCATTATAGCAGTCAACATATATTTTCCAACTAAACTCCCCAAGACCTCTGCCAGTTCAAAGTTTGGAAATCACTCAACAAGAAATGTTTAAGTTAACATTCTCAAATACCTTGAAAAAACATGTATTCCATCGTGTGTGCTCACCCCTCCACAGATTTGACCTGTAACTTGGCCTCCTGCTTGTCTCCATGAAGATAGACATGTTAAATGCCATTTTGTTGAACATTCCAAGCAAAGCATTAACATCTCCATGGAGACTAGCAGGTTGCAGATCTTAAACCAGTAATGTTACACAGCGTACCTTTAATGGCAGTATTTGTATATGTATTTATATGTCATTTTAAAGGGCCTGTATTATGTTACTTTCTGTTCTGTCATAATGTTGTTTCCTCATGAAAAACATACCTGGAGTTGCGTTTTGTTTCATTCACACATGTTTAACACACAAACCCTGCATATTTAGCCTGAGTTCATCTCTCATCTCTCTGTTCCACCTTGTGATGTCATGTGGTAATAGAGGAAATGCACCTCTGTGTTTTTAAACTCCATACACCCTCACTAGAATCATTTAGATGATTTCAGCCCTGGAATTGCAGACTTCTACTGAATTTAAGGTAAAAAGTAGCTGTTAACTTAAAAACTACGCTTCATGACATAAGGTGGAACAGAGAATTTTGAGGTTTGGAGATTTAGACAGACTAATAATAAAGGATTACTCAAAACATGTGTGAATGAAACAAAACACAACTCCAGGTATGTTTTTGAGGAGGTGACAACATGATAAAGCTCACAAGAGTCAGATTTGCGAAATATAGGACCTTTAATAGACGTTGCTAGAAGACAAATTCATAGAAAATCTTCTTGGACCGTCCACTGTATTGTCCTCTTGGATCACGCCCTATTTTTCCATGCCAAGCCGTACCGCCATAGAATTTCGATATAACATTAATAGCAATCTAGCAGATGATGCATTGGCCTGTTTGGAACTAGACAGGCGTCGCAGCATTGACAGGGTCAGACAGGAGGAGGTGGCTTTCATCTTATCTCTCTTCACCTCCACTGCCAACAAGCGCCCACTTTGATGTGCAACACCTGGGACGAGCCCGAGTGGTACAGGGAAATGAGATATTAGCACCACTCACCGCTACAAGGACCCCACCTCTCTCAAGGGGGGCTTGGGAGTCTGAGGAGCGATTTTATATTTGTTGTGCTGATAAGAACTGTCGATATCTCGTTTTGTGTTCTATAGGGTAGTTTATATGTTAGATTATTTATTTATGAAGTCTCAGTTTAGTACCTGGAAAGCCACATATTTTATAAAATCGTGCAAGTAGTAAATCCAGACTGCAAAAATTTAAAGGTCTTTTCTGGTGGAGAGTCCGTCAAATGCTTATCTCCATGGACGTGTTAATGCTTTGTCTGGAATGTTTCACAGTATGGCATTAAAAAGCCTTTCTATCTCCATGGAGACCAAACCAGACCAAGTTGCAGGTCAGATCTGTGGAGAGGTGACCCCGCTCAGTCAGAGTACCTGTTTTTGTTTTTTTTTAGGTATTTTTGACCAGAAAACCACCTGTAATTGAATACATGTGAAGTAGAGCTGTTTAATGTCATACTAACTGTGGAATATTGTGACATATCTATAGAAAAAAGCAGGTGGCGGATCCTTCACCCACCAAAAAGTGACATACGCTACGTTCACACTGCAGGGCTTAATGCTCAATTGCGATTTTTTTGTGAAATCTGATATTTTTGCGAGGCCGTTCACATTTCCAGTTAAATGCGAATTGTATGTGATCTCCAGTGTGAACGCTAAACTCCCCAAAAGTATCCCGCATGCGCCTTGGAGGACACGATGACGTCACACGCAGCGAACGCGCTCAATGTTTACGGAAGTAGCCTAAAGTTGCTTTCGTACCGGAGCCAAAACATGTACAGCTTATTTGTTTTAAGGAGGAGACGGAGAAGGACGAGGTTTTTGGCCACAGCGTTTTGCGGGGCAGTGGCAGCAACGTGTGCAGAAAGGAACATGTGGGTGCGGAGTCACAGGCAGGAGGGGTGGGATTGCTACATGCTTCGCCGCTTCACTGATACGAGTTTATATACTATTTTCACATGATGAGAAGAACGTTTGTGCACATTTGTGAACGCCTACTTGTACCACTCTCACTGGAGGAAACACACTCAGGTCGGATGAATGCGACCTGGCCGTTCAGACTGCAGTCGCATGTCAAAAGATCGGATATGTATCGGATTTAGGACCACATATCCAAGTGGCCTGGATCGCATTTGAAAAAATCGGATCTGTGTCCTTCACACTGTCATTAGAAGATCAGATACAGGTCGCATAGAGGCAAAAAAATCGGATTTGGGTCGTTTCAGGCTGCAGTGTGAACGTAGCCATAGTGCAGCTTTAATGTGTTGATTCCATATGGAACCTTTCTCGCAATAGTCTTAACTTTCATTTTAATAACTTACTTTGTTTTGGTTGATATTTACATTGGTTTATCCAGCCCCAGGGTCCCCTCTGTGCTCCGATCTGAGTGGTCTGTTTGGATGTGGCACTTCTCCTCCTCCAGCAGGTTGTATCTGTTGTAGCCTGTTGGTCGGAATCTTGTGGCGATGTTCAGATAGTTGTGTCCACTTGAGCGGTTCACAGGTGCAGCTTTCATCTCCGCGCCCCCCTCTCAGCCCTCGCTCATGAATATGGATGCCCCCTCTGCCGACGCCTGCCAAAAAGTAGTCCTAATGAACCCGCTCAAAATGACGGGCGCTCGTAGAGGCATATGAAAGAGCCGCGATGTTTGACTATTTTTAAAGGAAATACGATGTGAAGCGTGTATCGTGGGAAGTTTGAGGAAAATGAAAATATTTAGATCTGAGAAACAGAAAAGAAGTTTCATTTTGCAGGTTTCTAGGATCCAAAATGACTCTTTTGAGCTTTAAGACGTGCTAGAATGTTGACGTCACAAAGCGGAACAGAGTGTTTTCAATTTGAGAGAAGAACTCAGACTAAATATGCAAGGTTTGTCTGTTAAACATGTGTGAATGAAACAAAACACAACTCCAGGCATGTTTGTGATGAGGAAACAACATTATTAACGTAATATGGGCCTGCTTGGATTCAACTTTCTGCAGGAAGTGCTCGTGTCATTACTGGACTCTCTCAATTCATGTATACTGTATTGAAATGTGTCCTCTGCATTTGACCCATGCTTCAAGGCCCACTGGGTAAATATGTCAGGAGCAGTGCCACCCCTGTTGGTATCATCTTGACCATGTATTGTAAACCATGTATTTTTCCCAGAAGAGGCCGTCAGACACTTCAACCAAGCATTTAAAATGAAAATAAAACCACACTTGTTGACATTTCACTTGCGTTCAATTCACATTACAGTCTTTTAAGATATTAAAAACACGAAATCCACAAATGTTCAGAAAAAAACACACTCTAGACCCTCTTTAATGATATTCGATATTCCCCTCTGGTTTTGTGCACGTAACTTTTAAAACATTCATAAACAAAAGAATACAAGTCATATAATTTTTACTGCGTTTGAGGGAGTTTATTTATGTCAACAGCTGGCTCATAAAGGCTAACAGTGTGAAGTTTGAAAGATTACTGCAGCCATTTGTTCACCCTACTTTTATGAGGTGCACTAATCTGCTAAGCATTACGTGCAGGTCCAAAGGGGGAACTGGTTCGCCCGCGCTGGAAATTTGAAACTAGTTTGTGTCAAGTGCTTGTATATAGCAGCTACGGCGCTAGGCTAATCCAGTCTCAAATCTAACTCATAAATCGTAACGATGTTTTAAAGCCTTAAAGCGCGTGTGACAGCTTTTCATGTTTTTTTAATTCTACTTGGTTTGGTGGGATTGTCACTGCAGTTGATATATATCATAGTTTTACATCAGTGGTGTTTTGTGGGAGAAAAAGTTGAGAAGAAAAGTCGAAAAATGCCAAAGTAGCTGTGAATTATAGAACCTTTACATATGTAATTCGATCCAAAATGTAGAGACGATTTATGCTCAAGGAACGACTTTCATCACATCTTATCACAAACATACCCGGAGTTGTGTTTTGTTTCTTTCACACATGTTTATCACACAAATCCTGCATATTTAGGCTGGAAATCACGCAGTTCCACCTTGTGAAGTCATGTGGTGATACAGAAAGTGCTTCAATGTGTTTTTCAACTCCATACACTTTGATTAGAATCATTTTTGATGATTTTACCCCTGGAATTGCCAATCTCTACTGAACAAAAGGTAAAAAGAGCTGTTAACTTGAAAACTATCCCTTCATGACATCACAAGGTGGACTCCAGGTATGTTTTTGAGTAGGTAACAGCGTTATAACATGGTTAGGGACCTTTAACAAAATAGCATAATGGTTGCTATAGGTAACAGTTATGGAACTACCTCCTGACTACATATGTCCAAGCAGGAAGTCAAATTTTAAAGGAAAAGTAACGTTATTTTACAATCTGAGCCTTCTTTCGGTAATAAAACAAGTCGTTTGACTCACCCATAGCACGTTGGTGTCATTTGGAGCTGTTTGGTGAAAGTTATGTTGTAGCGTATCCGTTAACATGAGTATTCGGGGCATTACTTTGCGGTCTCCAAATAACACAAACTTTAGCACTTTTCAAATCATAGAAGCCCAATGTCTTAATGTAAGATTTCGTTTGAAGCAAAAGTGGCCTGTAATCCGAGATTTATCCATAGTTTTCAGCTTTGCGTTTCATGTTTGGGTCCCGGGAGCTGATAGCACAATCCGCGCATGCGCACTGGCGTCCTCATCTACTCGAAACTATGGCTAAATCTCGGATTACAGGCCACTTTTGCTTCAAACAAAATCTTACATTAAGACATCGGGCTTCTATGATTTGAAAAGTGCTAAAGTTTGTGTTATTTGGAGACCGCAAAGTAATGCCCCGAATACTCATGTTAACGGATACGCTACAACATAACTTTCACCAAACAGCTCCAAATGACACCAACGTGCTATGGGTGAGTCAAACGACTTGTTTTATTACCGAAAGAAGGCTCAGATTGTAAAATAACGTTACTTAATATTGTGTTTTAATATTCAAAAAACACAACTTTAAGATCCTTCCTCCTGTATGATGCAGAGAAACGCGCTTAAAACTGCCAGCTACATTCCAGGACGGTGCATTATTCTGGATGGAGGACGTGGAGAATGTGGGCCTTGTGTGTCTGGGTTGGTTGTATCCATCACAGCTGCGCTTTCACACTCGCACCCGCGCCATGTAAACAGGCTGAGTAAGAGCCCATGAATCACCGGCTATATTTGTTCTGCCTGTATGTATACACTGTAAAACATTAGCCCGTAAAAAGATGTGGACCACGTGGCCACTCGGACCCGTAAAGTTCAACACTGTTTCCTTTATGCAGTTCAGGTACGTGCCGGGGGATTGCGTTGGTAAAGGTCTGAAACCACTTTTGGAAACCTTTAGAAGTGGTATTTATGTGAAAAAGAATAATGTGTATGATTTGGAAACGCCAGAGGAAAGTGTACCAGCTCCACCTGCGAGTGCACCAAGTTTAAATGGGGCTAAAAACAATGGCTGTTGGTTAGCTGTATGGTATAGTCAAGGCAGTTCTGGTGAAGATGGAGGAGGCATTCTGGATTAACAATTTATGACATCGTGAAGTGGAGGCCAAGCAATTTGAGCTCTCAAAAGGAACTAAGGCTGCATCCCATTACTCTGTCTTCCCCTACCTCTTTATCTATCTCTTTGTCTTGCCCCTCGATACCGAGCTGAGAGGGCTCGGAGTACGAATGTTCCCCTAAGAAATGGGACACCACTCGATTACCGTTTGCGTCGTCATCCCTTGCCTCTACCTGGCTGCTACGTCTACAAAGGCGACAACAAATGACGCAAACAAACGTAAACATAATGTCAAGGATTATCGGGTACCTCAGCTCAACAAAAAAAACTAGCTCGTTTATGCATGAAGGTTCGATGAAAACGATAACGTCGGCTAAACAGACATCACTACAATTAAAACCGCAACAACAGTTTACTTAAAGTAAAGTAGAACATAAGTGTCATAATTGTAAATCATGCTAAACTGTTAATCGATAATTACAACTGCTGAAAATACATTTATGAGACTCCTTGGCTGCTCGATGTGACGCTGCCATCCTGATCCCAAAACCTGCCTGAGCTTGTAAGCGTACAGTAACCCTTCGTTCCAAGTCTGGTCTAGAGCATACTTAGTTTCAAGGGGTATGTAGCCCTCGGTCGTGGCTCTAGCCCTTGATCAAAATTAGAATCGGGACACCCCTTGCCCTCACATGAATGCGCAAAACCAAGGGGTAGGGGTAAGACCAAGGGGTAAGACAGAGAAACGGGACACAGCCTAAATTTGCCGTATTACCTAGGGTTGCAGTCTCAAAAATCTGAGACTAATCGATACTAAAACTAATACTAAAAAGTAATATTCATGAGACAGAAATTGGGGGATTACACAGATATAAGTCCACATCGTAATATAAAAAAGTCGTACAATTTGAGTCCTTAGTATTAAATTTAAGCTTAACATTTTAGTATTAAGACAGCATTAGTATGACCTAAACAAATGTGTGAATGGACAATATCAAAACAGAAAAAAATATGTTTTTGATCCATTCAAATTTTAACTATGAGTTTGTAGAGTGATATTTGGCTGTGAATTTTCTATTGACATATTTCTTCTTTATGTCTGTTGCTAACGGACAGGGTTACAGCACATGGCGTGTCTGTCAGTTGAACCATAAGCGAGCTTGGATAAGAAAGAGCCCAGTGCTGACCTGAGTTGTCATTAATGAGATATTGTCTGGCTCTGTGTGGCCAGCAGTACTCGTATTTTAGCACCGGAGCCTCTGGTAAATACTGACACTATGACTGAATGCTTGTAGCATTTGGTCTACACCATCTGAATCACAACAAGCTTATCCATGAATCCATATTTACATTATTTTAAAGCATTGTTTGGTCCAAATTACATGACTTACTGATCTATGTTATAATGTTGTTTCCTCATCATAAACATACCTGGAGTTGTGTTTTATTCACACATGTTTGACATACAAATCCTGCATATTTAGGCTGAGTTCTTCTCTCAAACTGAAAACACTCTCTTCCACCTTGTGATGTCATGCACTAATACATGAAGTGCTCCACACCTTCACTAGAACCATTTGGATAACTTCAGCCAATCTCTACTGAAGTAAAGGCAAAAGGAGCTTGAAAACTACCACTTCATGACATCACAAGGTGGAAGAGAGCATTTTGAGTTTTGGAGATGTAGAAAGACTAACAATAAAGGATTATTCAAACGTGTGAATGAAACAAAACACAACTCCAGGTATGTTTTTGAGAAGGTAACAGCATTAGAACATGGCTTAAAGATCAATTTTGTGTATTTTAGGATTTTTTTTAAAATAACTTTTTTATATTTATATATTCTTATATTGTATTGATCAAGATGATTTAGGGCTAAAAAATAAAATGCATTGAATAAATATTACTGTAAGCTGCTTATTACTATGGAGATAGGTGAGTTTAATGCATACCGTGGAACATTACAGGCAAAGCAAAACCATTTCCGTTGAGACATGCTTTTGACAGACTTCACCAGAAAAGTGACACAATGCACCTTTAATTGTATGCTTTGTTTGGCCTCACTCAGTCAGTTCTCGGGTTCCCTTGCTGAACTCCTTACTGTACCATAATGATGAATTGTGTTAGTATTTTCTTTTTTCATACATGTGCATACCCATAATGAAGATTAATCACCAGCTAGCCAACCGCACTGCATGTTAATGAGTCATATTTAAACAGGATTCAAAATGTATTTATTTATACATTTTTATTGAATTTTTCTGTCCAGAGGGAAAAAGGCTTACTGATAGGCTTACTGATTTTTACTTGGCCTTGTCTAAGTATTTAGGAGTTTTGAATATCTATATAGAATATGTTAATGTTGTACTAAAATTTCACTTGAATTTCACTTGTACTTGATGTTGATACTAGGGCTACGTTTATATGATGACGCAAAAGTGGTGTCGCGTCTTCACTTTTTATTCCTTGTTTAGACGATTGTTTTCGGGAGGAAATCTGCGTACATACGGTGACACGAAAGTGTGTGGAATTGGATTGGGTATGCATGCCAGGCGGCTAGGTGGCGCTGTGATACATTATCACTATGTCCGCGCGCATGCGTAGAATCTTCCTTCTTCTCATCTGCGCCGCGAAAAGCAAAACAAAACAAGAGTAACGGTAGCAAAAAAAAAAAAAAAGTGTGGTCAGACGTTCAACTATTGCTTCAGACCACGTTAGACTACAAAGCAACAAAGGCGCAACAAGGTGTGGACTGGGAGTCCTGCCAAACAAAGTACACTGATATATGGACCGATGTGACGTAAACGCGTACGTGACGTCAACAGATTTGACCAGAGTTTTGCGTCTTGGGCAGTGTAGACGAAAACTCTACCGCGGAGTGTATTCAAGTTTTCCACTTTGGAGGGCAGTTTCAGTTTTTTTAAGTCTCACCATCTAAACGAAAGGCACTTCCGATAAAATATTTTGTCATTTTTACCCGAAAGCGTTCTCGTGTAAACAGGCCCTAAGGAATTAACTTAATACTCAGTACTGATTCTGATACCTCAATGATGTATTAATTAAAAACCCTCGAGCCAATAGAACAGAAGTGATTTTCAATTTTAAATTGTAATCCTTTCTTTTATATTACAATGTGTCCTTATATCTGTGTTCCCTCAGTCGTCCAGATAGGTTTCATAGTGGTCCATTGGTGTATACTAGTCTATGTGTTCTTATACTTGTTCTGATACAGCTCAAGATCATTCTAAAGGTTCATTTCTGTCCTATGAATGTGCCCTTTTTAGACTTGATACCTGCTAGTTTCGATATTACTTTAATTAATATCTTATTTTCGATCCGTAGAGTAAACATTATACAACACCTAATGCACAGGACTAAAATAAATAACATTTTCTGAGCATAGCAGATGGCGCACGTTATTGTAAGTGCATTATAATGAACTGAATGAGTTCTTCATAGTGATATTAAATTGAGCGAAAACAAAACGCCAAATAAAGCTTTTTTATTATTACAGTTTTAATGAAATATGCCTTATCTGTTGTCCCCAAGGGCAGAGTGACAGCAGCCTCCCCTTCGCTGTTACTTAGCAACCATATTGTACACTATGCCAGAAGTCCTAAAATGTACACAGAAATGAAAATTTACCAAATAAAAATATAACAAAAGACCGTTATTTTGTTGAAATTATGTTTAAAGTAAAAGAAAAATATGTTTCTAGCCTGTAAATTGTTACTAATTTTTGGAAGAAAAAAAAAAAAAGTGAAGTCATCAATAGAACTTCCTGTAATTTTCAGTATATTTTTCTTCACAAACTGCTTCTTAATCAGTCTTAAACTATAATTTATATTTGCAACACATATTGTCCCACCAAATTAAGTCAAAATTAGAGAACGTGTGAGTGAAACAAAACAACTCTGGGTATGTTTTTGATGTGGAATAATAATGTGCCCTTTGATTCTTATGAACTAAGTGGGTTCGTTTCCCTTGTATTGATGTATTGATTCCATTGATTTGGTGTAGGTAGAATCTTATTACAGTAAAAGTAATATATGTGATCAGAGCTGCCTGGGCTTTAATGAGTTGTACTCTGACATGGCCCCTTTGAAAATCTGCCCATTCTTCTGTCCCAGCTCTCCCTCTGACCTTGCTACCTGCCAGTACCAGCTTCCTTTTTCCGAGTAGCCTCTCTTTTCCGCGGACATGATTCTTATTATAATTGAGTGTCAGTATTTGGCTCGGGGCTGGTGCTGGCTTGTCCCATAGTGTTCCTTTTTTCTTTTTTTCTTTCCCAGAGAACGGTGAATGTACAGATGCAGTCAGTGCGCTGTTGGCTGCACTGGTGAAAGGTAGTAAAGCGTAAAAGTAAAAGTACAATACGCAAGTACACATTTTAGGTATCTGACAAGTTACAGGTCAGATCTGTGGAGTCAATGCCTGTTTTCTAGGTATTTCTGAGCTATAAAACCACTTGTAATTGAATAAATGTAAGTTAGAGCTGTTTAATGTCATACTGTGGAACATTCCAGGCAGAGCAATGACATCTCCATAGAAACAAGCAGGTGATGGACCCTCCACCAGAAAAGTTACACAATGCACCTTTAAGTACATTTGACAGTTGATACTTTTTACTTTGCTGCATTTGAGTACGTGTATCTGTACTTTTTATTCCACTGCATTTTAGATCTGGACTGAAAAGTAAAAAGTACTTTGAAATACAGTAGGTGAAACTTTTTGAGCACTTTTAATTAGCATTTCCATCCCAACTTTGAGCAAACAAAAACAGCTGGAAAAATGAAGAAATCAATGGCATCACTTAAAATCAGCTAAGTTATTGATCAAAATCACTACATTTCATCCTTAAATAGTTCTAAAAATCTCTTTTTTTCCTCTTTAAGTACATTTTTAAATAGGTACTTTAATACTTTTACTTTTCGTTTGTATTTGTATCTGTTTGTACTTTCTATGGATATGTCATTGCTCTGTCTGGAATGTTCCACAGTATGACATTAAACAGCTTTACCTTACATTTATTCAATTATCAGCGGTTTTATAGCTCAAAAATACCTAGAAAAACAGGCATTCTGACTGTGAGCGGGGTTGCCTCTCCCCAGATCTAACTTGGTCTGGTTTGGTCTCCATGAAGATAGAAGGGTTTAATACCATACTGTGAAATATTCCAGGCAAAGCAATAACATCTCCATGAAGAAAAGCATTTAAGTAATAAAATTGCCGTCACTTTATGTAATTCCCATTTTCTCTGTATCCACCCCTCCCAGGACCTCCATCGGCGCCTCAGAACCTGGTCTACAACATCAACCAGACCACGGTGAGCTTGGAGTGGAACCCGCCGGCAGACACAGGGGGCAGGAACGACGTCACGTACAGGGTCATATGCCGTCGCTGCAGCTGGGAGCCGGAAGAGTGCGTCCCCTGCGGCGCCAACGTGGGCTACTTCCCCGGTCAGTCCGGCCTGGTGGATACGTACGTTAGCATCACGGACCTGCTGGCACATGCTAACTACACGCTGGAGGTGGAGGCGGTCAACGGCGTGTCAGATCTGAGCCGAACACAGAGGCTGTTCGCGGCGGTCAGCATCGCCACCGGGCAAGCAGGTAGGAACTTCATCTTATCCGCGTGTATAGTGGGTGATGCATGTTCAGAGGAAGACAAGCCAGCCTATATTTTGAAACGATTTCTAATATATAAATTTGGCGATTCGATTCTCAATTTTAGCTTAGTTATTGTGTTTAATATTTTGGTTGTCATTTGTCATTAAAAGTGCACTACGTAACTTTTTGGTTGGGCATCCGTCACCTGCTTTTTTATATGGATACGTCATTGCTCTGTCTGGAATGTTCAACAGTATGACATTAAACAGCTCTACCTTACGTTTATTCAATTATCGGCAGTTTTATAGCTCAAAAATACCTAGAAAAACAGACTGTGAGCGGGGGTGCCTCTCCACAGATCTGACCTGTACGTTGGTCTGTTTTGTAGATAGAAAGGTTTGCTGCTACAGTGTGGATCATTCCAGACAAAGCAATACATGGAGAAAAGCTTTTGATGGACCCTCCACTAGAAAAGTTACACAATGCAGCTTTAACCCCTTTTTTGTCCAAAGGAAACGTAAACGCACTGAGGAAAAAAATCTCACCAGATCATTTTCTTGGGGCAGTTTTCGCCATCTCAAATTTGAATAATTACTACCACTGCAACTGCTACTTCCAGTACGACAGTATTCAGAATTTCAGAGTACGTTAGGAGTAGTTTGTTCTTGTTTTGAATAAATTTGAGGTCAAAATAGCTTAAAAACATGTTCTGAAGGATTGCGTAGTTGTCACTGTAGTTGGTGTTTGATTGGAAGTTTGATCCCAGCTGCCAGTGCCTGTTGTTTTTATGTCCTTGTGCAAGACACGTCACCTCTTTGGCCTTTCTTTGAATATGGTGTAGCAGAGATGCACCAATCCAGCTTTTTCTGTATCGATACCGACGCTGATACTTTGGCTTTAAGTATCTGATGATAATCAATCTCACTAAATAAAGTAAAATTATAATTTACACACAACACATGGCGTACGGTAATCCAAATGTATTTTATAACTGTTATTTATCATTTTAAGTAACTACAGAACAACTAAAATAATATTACTAGGTATTTGGGCCAAATTGTCTAGTATATGATCTTATTACACACATTTACAGAACAAAACAGGGTAAAGACCGAACCAGTATTGACTGAACTGATATCTGATCCATCAAATAGCAAAAGGAGAAATTCAATTTGTCAACTGGACAAAAGTTTATTTGGTCGAATACGTTTTGCAGCTCATCCAAGCTGCTGCTTCTTCAGTTCTGCTCAGACACTGGTGGACACTGTCTTTATTTCAAGATTCAAGATTCAGGATTGTTTATTTGTCATATGCAGGATCAACACAAGGTCAACAATGCAATGAAATGTTTAGGATCAGAAGAACCGTTGACTCGCTAAGATAGTTGAGAAGTACTAATAGCATGCAATAATAGTACATGGTAGAAAGTGTTGCAAAAAGTGCAGGGGAAAAAGTAAACAATATAATTTAAAAAATGCAATATAATAAAATACAAAGGTACAGGTAGGATTAATTAAGGTGTAAGTAAAGTACTTCACAGATTGCACATAATATAGTATAGTATAAGTAATGCCTGAAGGGAGGCGCTAACTACAGTGAAATTACTTTGAAACTACCACACCTACTTGTTTATGATAATCCAAATGTATTAGGTGTGGTAGTTTCAAAGTAATTTCATTGTATTTAGCTCCTCCCTTCAGGCAAATACAGACAGTGTCTACCAGCGTCTGATCAGAACTGAAGAAGCAGCTTGGATGAGCTACGGAACATATTCAACCAAATAAACAGTTGACAAATTGAATTTCTCTTTTTGCCATGGATTCTACCTGAACGACTGAGGGATTCTACACAGATCCGTCAAATGTTATTGTGTCGGTGCATCCTTAGTGTTTAGTATAAGTGCCTAGTGGTCGTTGAAGGGGCAGATGGCTGAGATTCCCAGCCACACTTCCGTCAAACTATCCCAGGGCAGCTTTGTCTTACCATCACAGTGAATGAACAATGCATGAAATTACAATGTGATTTTAAAAAAGTGCTAGACTAATGCATTCTTATTAGCTTTTCTTCGTCTCACGTTGTATTTTCACATGTGTAACTTAGTCAAATCTTTGTCCCTTGTGAGTGAGACATCTTGCATCTCCGTATAGCTGTGACTTGTATAGTCCGGTGCAGCTCCTATCTATCTGCTGTGAAGTGGCAAACACCATAATCCCGGCAAGCTCCCAGAGGAATTCTAAGTGCTCCTAGAGTATTTGCATCTGGGTCGGGAAACAAATCCACTGTAATTAAAATACCGTAATGTGAAATGACAATCCCACTGCCTTTTTATTCATTATTTGTATGGATCTATGTAACACCATTGCTCTTTCACGCTCGGGGATCCACGAAAAGCTCCGTTCTGCACGCACGGATTCACTGACCCCAGATGCTAAGATAATTGCTATTAAGCAAACATGGCACATTCCAGGTCTTAGGGAAGATCGTTCTCTCTGAATTCCCACTGTAATACTTGCAGTAATTTGATGTCACTCTAAATAGATTATAGTTTAGAATTGAGGTGGCAGGCAGTTATGTTAAAATATGATGTTTTAAAATGCAAATGGTGTTGTTTTGTTGATGGTTAATATCACTGTAATTACCGGGAGTATCCACAAGAGGCATAACTGTCAGTTTAATATGTTTTGAATATATATTTTTAAGCACATCACTTTTATGTAATTGTTGTTTGATGATAGATACTTAAAATGTGTCAATAAAAAAACAAAAAACAAAAGTTGCCTAATACAAAACAAAACAAGCGATTTTAAAACGGCACCTCACCCATAATTTTATTGTCTAGTGTTGACCTTTTACAGCTGATATTTCGTTCTAAAAAATCTATTGTCTCATTGCCTGAAATCCAGAGTACACACTCCTTCAATACTTTACAAAAAGGTGAGTTTGGTCACCGGTGAATCTCCCCATTTTCGGATGGTTGTGATTCAGGTAGATAAAGATGAGATAAGATAAGATAAGCCTTTATTGATCTCACACAGGAGAAATTTACTCGCCACAGTAGCTCCAGGACATTTGGACAAGAGGGAAAAAAGTGCATGCAGGCAGGGAGGGGATAAAGTAAGTAATAAATAATACAAATAGTTATACGTAATAATAATAATAATGGAAAAATAGTAATAATGATAATAGTAACAACAAGCATCAACATGAAAAAGGAGGATATTGCACGTCTGGCCTATATGTTAGAATTATACAGTCTGATGGCGGTGGGGATGAAGGATCTGCGGTAGCGCTCCTTCTTGCACTGGGGGTGCCTCAGTCGGCTGCTAAAGGAGCTGCTCAGCTCCTCAATAGTCCGGTGCAGAGGGTGAGAGGTGTCGTCCTTAATGGACATGAATTTGGCCAGTACCCTCCTCTCAGCCACCTCCTCTACAAAGTCCAGAGGACAGCCCAGGACAGAGGTGGCCCTCTTAACCAGCTTATTAAACCAGTCCGGGACACACATGGTTTGCCCATATTGAAACAAATGTGGCTGCTTACGAGGAAAAAAAGGAACTAATATCACAGTTGTGTTTGGTTCCAGCTTGAGGCGCAACATGTCTCTCTGTATTACGGGTGTGAAAAGTATCAAATATCAGATACTATTTGATACTGAAACTAGTATGGAAAGTAGATACTTGTCTGAGCAGATATAAATATTAAAGAACTCACATTTATAGAACAGAATTGAACCTTTCCTGAATAGCATGTAGTCTAAGTAAGGCTTCGTCCCATTCCTCTTGTCTTACCCCTTCGTCTTACCCCTACCCCTTGGTTTTGCTACGGCTAGGGCCATGGTCGAGGGCTACATACCCCTTGAAACGAAGTAAGCTCTCGACCAGACTTGAAATGAATGACCAGACTACAAGCTCAGGCAGGTTTTGGGATCAGGATGGCAGCGTCACATCGACCAGCCAAGGAGTCTCATAAATGTATTTTCAGCAGTTGTAATTATCGATTAACAGTTTAGTTTATGACGCTTATGTTCTACGTTACTTTTAGTGAACTGTTGTCGCGGTTTTAATTGTAGTGATGTCTGTTTAGCCGACGTTATTGTTTTCATCGAGCTGAGGTACCTGATAATCCTTCACATTTGTTTATGTTTGTTTGCGTTAATTGTTGTCACCTCTGTCGACATAGCAGCCAGGTAGAGGCAAGGGATGATGACGCAAACAGTAATCGAGTGGTGTCCCATTTCCTAGGGGAACATTTGTACCCCGAGCCCTCTCAGCTCGGTATCAAGGGGCAAGATGAAGACTTAGGTAAAGGGGTAGGGGTAGTGCAAGGAGTAAGACTACATAGACTAGTATATGCCTATGGACTACTATGGAACATACCTGGACGACAGAGGGATTATTATCATCATCGTGGTGTTGAAATCGGAGTATCGAGTCTATTTCTTAGTATGGAAATCGAGAGTGTTGAAATGTCAGTATCATGGCAACACTACTCTGGATAAAAAACACAGAGATATCAGTTTGGATTTGCCAAAAATACTCACAATCTCACTAACAATTTTAAACATCCCCAGCATTTGCATTGCTAAATTAAGAATGAACTATAACTATCTCCACCAGTGGGAAACAGAGACTTCGCCACTCAAAGCTGTACTTTCCGGAGAGGCAGTCACTTTCTGCAGAGTTTGAAACAGTTCCTCTCCCAGAGTTGGAAAAGTCCCAGTGTAGCTTTGTGTGTTTTTTTTGCTTAGTGCAGCACAAAACCTCCAGTGTCTCTGAACTGCAGGAGCGAGTGTGTGTCAGCTCACGCACACCCAGACAATGATATATAGACACCAGGGCCTGACAGAGGAGAAAGCGAGGATGTGTCCGCTACTTCTGCCCAAGGACGAAATCTAAAGATACACTGTGTAACTTTTCGGTTGGGCGGTCCGTCACCTGCTCTTTCTATGGATATGTCATTGCTCTGCTTGAAATACTCTGCAGGATGACATTAAACAGCTCTACCTTACATTTATTCAATTACAGATGGGTTTATAGCTGAAAAACACAAAATGGCAGAGACTTTTTTAGCACATTTAATTTGAGTTTCCATCCCAACTTTGAGCAAACACACACAAACATACTCAAAAACAGCTAGAATAAATAAGAAATCAATAGAATCACTTAAAATCAGCTAAATGCTTTTGTCAAAAACACTACATTTCATCCATTTAATAGTTCTAAAAATCTTGGCACTACTTTCTACTCTTAATGTATGTTTTTTAAACAGGTTTTTTCATGTGATATTTTTGCTTTTACTTGACTAACTTCTTGCCCCTGTATCCTTTTTGGTTGGGGGTCTGTCACCTGCTTGTTTCTATGGAGATGTCAATGCTCTGCCTGGAAAGTTCCACAGTATGACATTAAACAGCTCTACCTTAGATTTATTCAATCATGGATGATTTTATAGCAGATTCTGTCTGTGTTCTGTTATTCTGACTGTGAGCGGGGTTACCTCTACAGATCTGACCTGTAACTTGGTCTGGTTATATTCACTTAGCTGCCCCCATATGTATGACATAATACAGGCCTATAGAAACCAAGCCCAGACTTGTCGTTCAATATATGAAAGATGGAACAGTCATTTCTCATGGTTTTTATCTTCGGGGCTTTTACTTTGCAATAGTGGAAACTGTGGTATGATTTGAGGCTTCTATAACTCATTATAGATACACACTAACTACTAAAGTGTTATTTATGCTGTTAGAATCGTTTTGTAGATAATTCTGCTTTATGGTTTGGTTTCAGTATTATCCTTTATCATCTATATGTACTCCAGCAATATACAGTATCTCACTTCAAATTTAATATTGTGACAGGCCTAGTGCCATGATAGGAATTGAATATTTACAAGAGCCACATTATGTAACCTTTTTAAATTAAGATAATAGATTCAAATAAAAGCATGTTTTTTCATTATGGATATTTTTATTGCCTTGAAAAACGTATAACAATGTGCGTCCTTCTTGTGTGTGGGCTTGCATCTAAACAAACCTGACTCTTATTTGGCCTGGAGGAGGGCTTTCATAGTAATTTTGTTTTTTTTGGAGAATGTAAAGTATGGTCTTAACTTTCTATTTCTATGGAATCATGTCTTTGACTTTGCCTCCAGAAAGGTCCACTCTGCACCTTGAAGAAATAGAAAGATGTAAGAATGCAAAAACTTAAAGCAAATGATGTAAGGACGGCTGGTTATCTCAACTGGTAAGTCACGTGACTTTCACCCGGGGGACTTGGGTTCAAATCCCCCCCGGCAATGAGCAAGCCAGTGTGGGTCCTTGGGCAAGACCCTTCACGGTACTGCCCACCCACGGGTGCCGGAAAGACGAGCTGCCCACTGCAGCGCACTTGGGTCAAATGCAGAAGTGAATTTCTCCTGTGTGTGAGATCAATCAAAGTCTTAATCTAATCTAAGTTTACATAAACACATTTTATATTTCCTGTGTGAACCTGCTTTGAGGGTTAACAATTAATTATAGTAGACACTGAAATCCCTAGCCAAAAAAGTGTCATGATTTTGTATTCAGTGGATGGGGTTTAAAGAAGATAAATACATTGGTCTCACAGTGGCTTGGCAGTTCTTAAAGGGTAAAATGTCAAAACTCGCATGAAAAACGTTGAAACTCGCACAAAAAATGTTGAAACTCGGGCGAAAAACTTTGAAACTTGGGTGAAAATCGTTGAAATGTGCACACCAAATGTCAAAACTCGTGTGAAAAACGTTGAAACTCGCACGAAAAATGTTGAAACTCGGCCGAAAAACGCTGAAACTTGCATGAAAAATGTTGAAACTTGGGTGAAAATCGTTGAAACACGCACACTAAATGTCAAAACTCACTTGAAAAATGTTGAAACTTGCACAAAAAATGTTGAAACTCGGGCGAAAAACTTTGAAACTCTGGTGAAAATCGTTGAAATGTGCACACCAAATGTCAAAACTCAGCCGAAAAACGCTGAAACTTGCATGAAAAATGTTTAAACTCGGGTGAAAATCGTTGAAACACGCACACTAAATGTCAAAACTCGCTTGAAAAATGTTGAAACTTGCACAAAAAATGTTGAAACTCGAGCGAAAAACAACACTTGGGCGAAAAACGTTGAAAGGCACATAAAAAATGTTGAAACTCGGGCGAAAAACATTGAAACTTGCACGAAAAATGTTGAAACGGGCAAAATTTGTTGAAACGCGCACACTAAATATCAAAACTCGCATGAAAAACGTTGAAACTCGCACAAAAAATGTTGAAACTCGGGTGAAAATCGTTGAAATGTGCACACCAAATGTCAAAACTCACGTGAAAAACATTGAAACTCGCACGAAAAATGTTGAAACTCGGACGAAAAACGCTGAAACTTGCATGAAAAATGTTGAAACTTGGGTGAAAATCGTTGAAACACGCACACTAAATGTCAAAACTCGCTTGAAAAATGTTGAAACTTGCACAAAAAATGTTGAAACTCGAGCGAAAAACAACACTTGGGCGAAAAACGTTGAAAGGCACATAAAAAATGTTGAAACTCGGGCGAAAAACATTGAAACTTGCACGAAAAATGTTGAAACTTGGGTGAAAATCGTTGAAACACGCACACTAAATGTCAAAACTCGCTTGAAAAATGTTGAAACTTGCACAAAAAATGTTGAAACTCGAGCGAAAAACGACACTTGGGCGAAAAACGTTGAAAGGCACATAAAAAATGTTGAAACTCGGGCGAAAAACATTGAAACTTGCACGAAAAATGTTGAAACAGGCAAAATTCGTTGAAACGCGCACACTAAATATCAAAACTCACTTGAAAAATGTTGAAACTTGCACAAAAAATGTTGAAACTCGAGTGAAAAACGTTGAAACGCGCACACCAAAATGTCACAACTTGCGTGAAAAACGTTGAAACTCGGGTGAAAAATGTTGAAACTCAGGCAAAAAACATTGAAACTTGCACGAAAAATGTTGAAACAGGCAAAATTCGTTGAAACGCGCACACTAAATATCAAAACTCACTTGAAAAATGTTGAAACTTGCACAAAAAATGTTGAAACTCGAGTGAAAAACGTTGAAACGCACAAACCAAAATGTCACAACTTGCGTGAAAAACGTTGAAACTCGAGTGAAAAACGTTGAAACGCACACACCAAAATGTCACAACTTGCGTGAAAAACGTTGATACTCGGGCGAAAAACTTTGAAACTCGGGTGAAAATCGTTGAAATGTGCACACCAAATGTCAAAACTCACGTGAAAAACGTTGAAACTCACACGAAAAATGTTGAAACTCGGCCGAAAAACGCTGAAACTTGCATGAAAAATGTTGAAACTTGGCTGAAAATCGTTGAAACACGCACACTAAATGTCAAAACTCGCTTGAAAAATGTTGAAACTTGCACAAAAAATGTTGAAACTCGAGCGAAAAACGACACTTGGGCGAAAAACGTTGAAAGGCACATAAAAAATGTTGAAACTCGGGCGAAACACATTGAAACTTGCACGAAAAATGTTGAAACGGGCAAAATTCGTTGAAACGCGCACACTAAATATCAAAACTCGCATGAAAAACGTTGAAACTCGCACAAAAAATGTTGAAACTCGGGCGAAAAACTTTGAAACTCGGGTGAAAATCGTTGAAATGTGCACACCAAATGTCAAAACTCGCATGAAAAACGTTGAAACTCGCACGAAAAATGTTGAAACTCGGCCGAAAAACACTGAAACTTGCATGAAAAATGTTGAAACTTGGGTGAAAATCGTTGAAACACGCACACTAAATGTCAAAACTCGCTTGAAAAATGTTGAAACTTGCACAAAAAATGTTGAAACTCGAGCAAAAAACAACACTTGGGCGAAAAACGTTGAAAGGCACATAAAAAATGTTGAAACTCGGGCGAAAAACATTGAAACTTGCACGAAAAATGTTGAAACGGGCAAAATTCGTTGAAACGCGCACACTAAATATCAAAACTCGCATGAAAAACGTTGAAACTCGCACAAAAAATGTTGAAACTCGGGCGAAAAACTTTGAAACTCGGGTGAAAATCGTTGAAATGTGCACACCAAATGTCAAAACTCGCATGAAAAACGTTGAAACTCGCACGAAAAATGTTGAAACTCGGCCGAAAAACACTGAAACTTGCATGAAAAATGTTGAAACTTGGGTGAAAATCGTTGAAACACGCACACTAAATGTCAAAACTCGCTTGAAAAATGTTGAAACTTGCACAAAAAATGTTGAAACTCGAGCAAAAAACAACACTTGGGCGAAAAACGCTGAAAGGCACATAAAAAATGTTGAAACTCGGGCGAAAAACATTGAAACTTGCACGAAAAATGTTGAAACGGGCAAAATTCGTTGAAACGCGCACACTGAATATCAAAACTCGCTTGAAAAATGTTGAAACTTGCACAAAAAATGTTGAAACTTGGGCGAAAAACTTTGAAACTCGGGCGAAAAACATTGAAACTTGCACGAAAAATGTTGAAACGGGCAAAAAACTCGAGCGAAAAACGACACTTGGGCGAAAAACGTTGAAAGGCACATAAAAAATGTTGAAACTCGGGCGAAAACTTACACGAAAAATGTTGAAACGGGCAAAATTCGTTGAAACGCGCACACTAAATATCAAAACTCGCTTGAAAAATGTTGAAACGCGCACAAAAAATTTTGAAACTCGAGTGAAAAACGTTGAAACGCGCACACCAAAATGTCAAAACCTGCGTGAAAAACGTTGAAACTCGGGTGAAAAATGTTGAAACTCAGGTGAAGAACGTTGAAACACACACACACCAAATGTCAAAACTCGCATGAAAAATGTTGAAACTCGCACAAAAAATGTTGAAAATCAGGCAAAAAACGTTGAAACTCGCACAAAAAATGTTGAAACTCGCTTGAAAAACATATAAACTTGCACAAAACATGTTTAAACTGGGGCGGAAAAAAAGCAACTTTTAGGTCAAAATGAGACTGCTGTGTGCTGTCTGTGGCTGGCCTCTGAAAAGTTGTGAAATGTGCTTATAAAAATTGGTGAATATTTAAAATACTCAGAATATGTCGGGAAAGGGAAGAATAAGTTTGGGTCACTGTAAACCGTGGTGTTGAGTGAAGGTTTGTCCACTTATGAGAAGGTTGGTGGTTTGAATCCTGCTCTCGACATTAACATTATTGGTTGAGCAGTCAGATCCATTCCAGCTCCCGCAGATGAATGCTGTCGCTGTGTCCTTGGGCAAGACACTTAACCCACCTCGTGTCTGCGTACACTGGTTTGTGCTTTGAGTGCCTTGAAGGTAGAAAAATGTTGTATAAAATGTGACTGTTTACCATTCAGGTGCAGCTAAAATGTGCTTGACACAAGAATTACCTTAAAAAACAAGACTTAAACCGAGAGAATAGACATACTAAAACCCGTGTTAGCTGATCTAAAGTTTGAGAGATGTAATTTTGTGATCGTATAGTCAGATCTGAGCAGTGTTCGGGGGCCGTGTTGTGAATGTAATGAAATGCCACAGGGGTTAGCGGCTCTTTACGGCGGTGTGACCCGATCCATCTGTTCACAGTCACGCATACGCACTCAAACTGGAGCAGAATATGAACCATGAGCACCAAATATACAGACATATGGGTGAAGTCATGCACCACGCTATTGTTGAATACAAATAAACAGTTTTCATTTGTGCGTCGGCTTATAAAAGCATTCTTTTAAACGTTACTGTAGTGTTGTTGGTGATGTATGGTTGTATACAGTGGTAGAACGTAAATAATTCTTCTTAATGTTTAATGTTTTTCTGATTGTTTATTGTTTTGTTACTTGTTTTATTACTGATTTTACCTCTTGTACAGCGTCTTTGAGTGTCTTGAAAAGCGCTTTATAAATAAAATGTATTATTATTATTTATTATAAGTAATGTATTTAAGTATACATTTTAGGTATTTGTACATTTTACAGTGGATATTTTTTTTTATTTTACTTCACTATATGAGACCAGGTATCTGTACTTGCTACTCTAATACACTACTGAAAAGGCTGAGGATTTTATTTATTTTTATTTTTAACACATTTTACTTAAGCATTTCTTTGCTCTGGTTTTTGTACTTTTAAGTAACCAAATTGAGTCCTTTTTCCAATTTCCCATTTTCTTTATTCATTTCGAGCAGGTCATCACATGGAAATAAATACATGTAACCAATATACAGTCAAATACATTCGTTTTTTTTACTTGAAAAGGAGTGGGAAGAAGAAAAATTATTGAATCCCACCCCTGTTTTCCAAAACATAATTTAAAATTTTGCTAAGTTATTAAAACATTTCACCAAATTGTAACGTATAAATGTGTTTTTTGGACTTAGCCGCGTTATGGACATCAGATTCCACACAGCTGGTTAGCCTCTGCCATGTTTTTGAACTTCTGAAATCTGAATATTAAAAAAAATAAAAATAAAACTCTATGAGAAAAATGAATGGGAAATTGACTTACAGAACCACAGCAGGTTTCAAATGTGCAGGAATACTGAGCCCTGTTATTAATGAAAATAAAGTTAAAAGCGTTGGATCAAGGAGTGATGTGATAGCTTTTTTTTGGACTGATGTAGATTTGACTTTTTGAAAACACAGCTATACAAACCATTCATTTATTTGTTTTCTCTTAACGGTACTTTTGTGTTTTTACAACTTAGCTTCTTATTGCTAGGGCTGGGTATCATTAATACATAGGCCACAATACTATACATATCTCAATACAGTGCACTTTCGATTCAATACCATATATTTCAAATCAATTTAAACCACTACTTGCTTAAAGATCCCATGACATGGTACTTCTTGATGCTTTTATATGGTGCCTTAATGGTTCCCTAATACTGTAAATGAATCCTTTTCTCACTTAGTGCATGAGAAAGACAGATGTACAGAGTCAGAGTCAAAAAATAACTCTCTGAACACCTCATTATGGGCCTTGTTGCTTGAATGCAAATGAGAAGGACACAGATTGGTTAGAGGAGCGGGTGGGGGGGGGGGGACAAATCCGCCGCTGGTTCCTTGTTTTAGCGGTGCGCTGTGCCTGGCCCCACTTCCGCGTGTGTAAGCGCGAAGGAGGAAAGGAGAGGCTTTTCAATGAAAAAAAACACATTTTCACAGAAAATAAAATTAAACCACTGCTGTTTCAGAGGTCCAGAGGGTCGGGTAAAGGACTTCCAAGTCTAGAAACACTCGCATGTGCCTCCAGGCAAATAAAAAAATGCATTTCGCATTGCGTAGCTCCTCCGCAGTCCAAATTCTCTGGGCGTGATTTCCAGAGACAGGGGGTGGAGATCCAGACGATGGTGGAACTGCATTTGCATTTCTTTTTTCGATCTGACGTCAATAAGGTGCCTTGTCCAGAATCGCCCATTTGAGCTGTGTTTTTTTCAAACGCAGAAAAGGATCACAAATGCTCAGTTTAGACATTTTGCAACTTTTAGCCATGGAGGGGGGGCTAAACAGGGTAGGGGAGCTCACATTAACGTTCAAAAACCTCAGAAAGTGAAAATTTCATGCCATGGGACCTTTTAAGTAAATATGAAAAACAGTGAATATGTCAGCTATTTCATAATTATTAGAGGTTTTCTTCCTCTAAACAAGCAACAAAATTGCAGCTTTGTCACAAAATAATTTAGTAAAATATACCAAAAAATATTTCGATATACCAGCCCACAGTATCATCAAATTAAATGGTATGATATATCGATATTGCAATATTTTTGCAGATCCCTAGGCACCACTATGGTTATCTTTTTTTTTTTATATATATATATATATATATACATATATATATATATTTATACATATATATTTTTTATTATGGAATCACAGTTTACACATACAATATTTACAAATCACATCATTTTTTTTTCCTTTTACATTTTTCTTATTTTCAAAAAAAAAAAAAAAAAAAAGCAAAAAAAAAAAAAAAAAAACATCTTAATAATAAGTGTCAAATCCAGAGATTATCAAAATTAAATAAAGGCAAACTATTAAAAGGCAATAATAATCGTGATGATGAAAGAAAAAATAAAATCAAAAAGGTAAAGAGAGAGAAGTAGAGAAAGAGGAGAAGAAAGTGTGAAAGTCTATCAGTCTAAAGGCAGAGTTTTTAATGATTTGCAGTATTCCATAAACAAACCCCATTTCTGTTCAATTTTTTCTTCATTGCCCTTAGTTGCAATAATAATCTTTTCCAATTTAAGAAATCCTAAGACAAAACCACAAAACCACTGATATATTAAAGGAATTGCAGCAGATTTCCACTGAAGCAAAATATAGCATTTAGCCATAAGTGATGTAAACGCTCGTATTTTGAAATGATTATTGTCGGTTAGTAAGGTATTTACTGGGAGACCACATATAGATAAAAAAGGGTTGAGGTCAACATTAACTTTAAGAGCGTTAGAAAGTAGATTGCAGATTGTCTCCAGTAGTTTAGTACTTTTGGACACAAGAAGAACATTTGACTCAAGTTATTATCATTTTTAAATACGGTTTTAAATATAAAGTTTTACATGGACTTGCTCCTCCTCCGCTGCAGGATTTTATCAAAACAAAGACTGTCAGTGGGATGGGAACTAGGGCCACGGCCCAGGGGAACTGTGAGGTCCCGCACAGACGCACCAAGTTCTGGAACTCTCTCCCATTATCAATAAGAGAGACTCCAACACTGGACACTTTCAAATCACACTTGAAACAGTGGCTAAAGGAAAACCAGACTTGTGGACACTTTTAATATTTTATTTCTGTTTTAGCTACGGCAGACCTCGAGGGATCCGCGCGCCGCGCTGTCCCTTTTTTTTCTTTTTCTTCTTTTCTCATGAAAACACACATTCCCGATCATGTACCATGACACTCTACACATCAAATGAAACCTTACAGTCTCCTCTTTTTGACTATGCAATTCATTTCCCTGCAAAACAATCACTCCCCGAGCACATGGGGCTTTTATACGGAAAAGCACAAAACAAGGTTAGCTTACCTTAGAATGCTTTGCACAGGTCAAACTCTGTATTTCACCATAAACTTGCTCTCAATTTGTCCGTAAGGATCCAGCGAATAAAATCCAGTAAAACAATTTAGTCCAAAACATGTGTTAGATCCATTACGACGTCTGATCCGGCAGCATGCTTGTGTTGTTTACCCAAAACCACGAGCCTTGCCGAAGGCGAAGGCGGAGCCCAAATGTCCTTCTGCGGCTCTCGTATTCAAAATGGCTGCCTCTATATGGGGAAGATCCCCCTTTTATGTGACTATATCTAAGTCCAAAAGAATACTTTGATTTCATGATGGAAGTGAAAAGGCTTGGAAAACAATGTATTTTTGAATGGGTATCTTCCATTTCAGTAATTAACGGGTAAAAATCTTACACACTGTCCCTTTAATGTTTTAATGTTTTAATGTTTTAATGTTTTAATGTTGGTGTTATTGTCAGCTGTCATTGTTTTTATTGTTTTTGCTGTGGTGTCACTTGCCTAGGGACTGCAGATGTAAATTAGCATTCTTGTTATAATCTGGCATATTTACACTGCAATGCTGCAGATGTTCATTAATATGCACTGTTCATTAATATGCAATAAATAATTAAAAAAAAAACATTTTTTAGCAACATAAGCGACATATATAGACTATATGAAACATTTTTTTTGTTTATTGCATTCATAAAGTATAAAAAGACAACAGTGTGATAGCAATACAAAATATTGAATGAAATGGAGCAGAAAGAAGAGTAATCTTATGTCATCTGCCGCTCTTCCCTTTTCCAGACATTAACACTGATAGTGACTATAAAACATTTCATCAATACATTCCATTTCAATCACAATTATTAATCAACTGTAAACAGAAAGCTTCATTTTTAAGCGCAACAACTTAGTTTTCTTTTTCATACCTACACATTACACTGGATTTTATGTATTTTTAAAATGTCATTATTGTACTTGATCCTTTGATTTCTTTGTCAAGATTATTCCATAAATGAACTCCTTTCACAGCGACGCTTCGCTCCATATCCTCGGTTCTGAATCTGTTTTTAAATAGTTTTAAATTGTAATGGTTTATTCTCATCTCAAACAGTCTTTAATATTTACAGGTAAAACATTGCACTTATACATGACTTTGAGGAGACTTAATTCAAGAATATCACACATTTTCAGCACTTTATGTTTAACAAATAACGGGTTGGATGGCTCTCTATAATGATGTTGGTGATCATTTTCAAAGCCCTTTTCTGTAAAATAAATAATGGCTGTAGGTAAGTTTTATTTAGACCAGTGGACTTGTTTTTTTGTGTGTGTGTTTTTTCCCCCTCCTCATTCCATCACTGTCTGTGTGTCCTAAACATGGATCTGTGCTCTTGTGTCCAAGTCTCTCCTCGACTGTCTGTACTCGGACTCATTTAAGGCATAGCTGAGCGGTTATTCGATTTCCTGGAACAATGCGCAGGGCACATCACCGCTCCGCTGCATACAGACGCACACACACGCACACGCACACACGAACACACACACACACACACACACACAGTTTCTTTGGTGTAATTAGTGGAGGTGTGAATTCCTCATCACACAGATCACCATCACACAGATCACCATCTGCATTCTGCTCCTCTGCTCCCACCAGCTCCCACCAGCCCTCACACTCGCTCATTACCGGGCCGAGGGAGGAAGAGGAGTGATGACGAGTGAGGGAGGAAGAGGAAAAAGGAAGAGGAGTGGAAAAGAGGAGGGAGGAAGAGGTGTGAGAGGGGAAGGGAGGAAAAAGAAGAGGGATAAGGAGGGTGAGAAACAGGAGGGACAGAGGGGAGGAAGAAGAATGAGGGAGGAAGAGGAACAAGGGAGGACGAGGGAGAGGAGAAGAGGGGTTGGAAAAGAGGGAGAGGAGGAAGAAGAAGAGGGAGAGGAGTGATGAGGAGTGAGTGAGGGAGGGAGGAAAAGGAAAACGGAAGAGGAGTGGAAAAAGAGGAGGGAGTAAGAGGGGTGAGACGGGAAGGGAGAAAAAGGAGGAAAAAAAGAAGAGGGATGAAGAGGATGGAGGAAGAAGGGGGAGAAAAGGGGGAGGAATAAGAATGACGGAGGAAGACGAGTGAGGAAGAGAAAGGCGTAAGAGGAGCGAGGGAGGAAGAAGAGGGTTTGGAAAAAAGGAAGAGAAGGGAGGGAGAGGAGTGGTGAGGACGAAGGGAGGAAGAGGAAAAAGGAAGAGGAGTGAAAAAGAGGAGGGAGGAAGAGGTGTGAGATGGGAAGGGAGGAAAAGGAGGAAAAAAGAAGAGAGATGAAGAGGATGGAGGAAGAAGGGTGAGAAAAAGGGGGGTGGAAGAGGAACAAGGGAGGAAGACGAGGGAGAGGAGTGAGGAAGAGAACGCCGGGAGAGGAGTGAGGGAGGAAGAAGAGGGTTTGGGAAAAAAGAAACAGGAGGGAGAGAGGGAGGAAGGAAGAGGAAATAGGGAGGGAGATGAGGGAGAAAGAAGAGGGGCTGGGAGGGAGACAGGAAAGATGAGGAGTGAGGGAGAAAGTGGAGGAAGTGTAGAAGGTGAGGAAAAAAGAGGAGAGAGGAAGGCGAGTGAGGGAAAAAGAGGAGGATGGAAGAGGCCGGTGCTTCTTCTTGAGGCTGCGCGAGTGCTTCGGGGCTCCGTCGGTTTGCCACCAAAAGGTTAATCAATTCTGAATGATGAGCCATAAAAGCTTTAATAATGCAGGCCTTCTCTAATGAGCGGCCGCAGCTCAAATTGTTTTAGGACGGTCCAATTACAAAGCGCCGGAGCGTTCCTGTTACCCACGGGATACAGTCATCCAGGCCATGGGATATCAGCCAATCAGAGGCCAGACGGAGAGGGGGACCGGGGACGGCGTGATGTCAGAGAGGAGAGAGAGGGGCAGGCAGGATTCCCACCGGTTCAGAACCTTTAATATATCTGTCATGATCATAGACTGTGTATCAATGGACATCTAACTAACAGGAAGTGAGCACGGGGGCGATTTAAGCTCCATCAGCTCCAGCTCAAATTCACTTTACAGCGGTCCCTCGTTTATAGCGGTGGTTACGTTCTAAAAATAACCCGAAATCCACAAAGTAGTCAGCTTTATACTGTATTTTACAATTATTCTACATGTTTTAAGGCTGTAAACGCCTCACCACACACTTTATACACTTTTCTCAGACTGGAATTAACATTTTTCTCACAGTTCTCTCTCGTTTAAACACTCAAACTGTTGTAGATTTTCAACAACAAAAAAATATTAATACTGTTGCGTCTTTTTCCGCTGAAGGCCTCGGTGCAGGTGTCTTTTTCCGAGTGAAGAACATGGTTATGGGGAGTTCTTGGTGCTCTTTTTTTCTTTTGGACGAGACGATTCTTATAAACAGCCATGCCACCTTGGATTATATTTGAGAACGTTTCGTCGACATTGTAGGTTTTGTCGGGGAGAAAACTTGCAAACATACAGCACTCCAGAGTCACACTGAAGCGATTGAACATTTATATAAATTTGGCAAATTGAACGCATTCTGTACTGTACAGGAGACAGGACGCAGAACACAATGCGCATTGATACAAAATTGAATAAAAAAATCCGCGAAACAACAAGCGAGGGACCTCTGTACATTGAAAAACAGTCCGCCCTCTCTTTGTAACTGCTGCTGTCAGACTTGTCGTTTTGGTCTTAAAATGTTCGTAGTAATTCGCTCTACGTGATCCTGGTTTTTATATTTCGCTCTTTTGTCAATAAATCAAGGTATCAATCAATCAATCAATCAATCAAACAATATTTATAAGGCGCTTTTCATACAAAATTGTAACACAAAGCGCCTTACAGTGGTCAAGGATTAGAAGATTGACCTTTATTGATCTCGCACAGGAGGAGTTGTTTCTATATTTGACCCGGGGACCATCCCCATGATTTTGTTTTGTTATTTATGCTTTGGTCAGGCCCTAAGCTGGAGGATTTTACCTATGGCGCCTGTTTAGGTTGGTGGGGGAAACCGGAGTGCCCGGAGGAAACCCACCCAGACACGGGGAGAACATGCAGTCTCCACACAGAAAGGCCCGGGCAACCCGAACCTTCTTGCTGTGAAGCATGAGTGCTAGCCACTCAGCCACCGTGCCGCCAGGAAGGAAAAAAAAAAAAAAAAAAAAAAAAAACAGCAACAACAACAGCAGCAACAGGAACAGCAGCAACAACAACAGCAACAACAGCAGCAACAACAACAGCAACAACGACAGCAACAACAGCAACAACAACAACAGCAGCAACAACAGCAGCAACAACAGCAACAACAACAACAGCAACAACAGGAACAACAACAGCAACAGCAGCAGCAACAACAGCAGCAGCAACAACAACAGCAACAGCAACAACAGGAACAACAACAGCAACAACAGCAGCAACAACAGCAACAACAGCAGCAGCAGCAACAACAGGAACAGCAACAACAGCAACAACAAAAGCAACAACAGGAACAACAGGAACAGCAACAACAGCAACAACAAAAGCAACAACAGGAACAACAGGAACAGCAACAACATGAACAGCAGCAGCAACAACAACAACAACAACAACAACAGGAATAACAACAGCAACAACAGCAGCAACAACAGGAACAACAGGAACAGCAACAACAACAAAAGCAACAAAAGCAACAACAAAAGCATATGAACATTATTGACTCCAAATTCAGTATAACTGCTAGCATCGGCGAGCTTCATTTCGCTGGAGCTGGATGTTCTAGACGACATCACAGTCACTTAGGCCACGTCTTCATACAGTTTAGGGTCACAATCCAAAAATTTCAAACTCTATTTCAATATTAAGGAAGAGATTCGATACTCGATACAGATTCTGATACCACAGTCCTCCTTTAGAGAAGAGAATGTCAATTTCAACTTCAATAGTACCTTCTTTTTTATTCTCACATGGCGTTATATCTATGTAATTCTTCAGTCGTCTAGGTATGTTCCATGGGCTTTTACTAGTCTATGTGGTTTTATCTATTTATCATTTTTCATTCAATTTTCACGTGTTTTTTTTTTCACGTACTAATAAACAATACCTGGTTGTCGGTACTGGTACGTGAATGGTACTTTAGCTTTTAACCTCATGTTATTTGTAAAGGAATCATTCACATTGACATATTTTGCAGTGGCAGACCTTCGTTTACATTTCTACTACTTAATGAAATATTTATGTTTTTCAGTCTGACAAAATGTACTTGAGAATTCCCTGTAGACAAGCGGCAAAAACAGGTACACATGCTTCACGCTCTAACATAACTTTGTGCCATATGTAGATTACATTGTTGTGAGTATCTTTACACTGTAGCCGTACCCAAACCTTTAATTTCTGGTTTGGTTATAAACAAGTCCTGAGAACTACTTTTTTAGAATAATACCTCAGATTTAGTCTAGTTTATTCCAGTCTGAAGCACAGTCTGCATAGTCGAGAGGGCAAAAGAGACAAAAGTGAGGTTCATTTTGCGTAATTTTATCAGATTATACTCCAATCCTAATGCTGTTTTGAATGTCCGCTGTTAAATTGCAAGAGTTTCACTTATTTAGGTATATTTCTTGCTGTAATTTCTGAAAAGAATGTAACATCTTTTCTTATTATAAAATCTGCTTGGTCTGTCGTTTAGATCTCCCCAAACATAATTCTGAAATGTGTTTTTTGCATTTGAATAGCAGTCAGAATTGCATTTTTTTCTCAAATATTTCTGCTCTTGGACATGTTAAAAACGTGCAGGTCGTACGAAATCAGGAGTGCAACAGATGTAAATTTTCAGGTCGTCTAACTTGTTTCCGTGGAATTGTTATCGTTTTCCGTGGAAGGTTCCATGTTAGAGTATCACGTATTTGCTCAAAAATACCTTGAGACATGGCTCCATAGAGATAAGACCGATTAAGGACCCCCCAATAGAAAAGTTACCTAATGCACCTTTAAATGAAATATTGCAATATCTTATGGTGATGATTCAGATTTCACTCTTGTTAGTATCAGCGTCTTTTTCTGTGTTGTTCGGAGGAGCGAGGACACAGCGGAGAGCCCGGACGTGAACAGGCCTGTGACAGCGGCAGAGCATTGTGGTGAGGTGCATGAGGAGAAGGAGGAATGTCGAGAATGTCCGAACAAGCCAACAAAAACATTCTTCACTTATTGAATACTCAATAAAGTCCGTCCAAACAGTAGCATGCGGAGCTTTGGTACGCGAGGCTGCAAATGGAGAATAGGGAAATATGATCAAAATAATGAAAAATAATAAATGATACAATTCTGTGCACTTATGAGCTCTATGATGGGCGGCACGGTGGGACAGGGGTTAGTGCTATCGCCTCACAACAAGGAGGTCCTGGGTTGGATTCTGGTGTGTTGCAAGGCCTTTCGGTGTGGAGTTTGCATGTTCTGTGTAGGATTCCTCTGGCCTCTAAAACCAGGACTCCCCTGAAAAAGATATTCTTAATCTCAGTGGGATTATCCTGGTAATAAATACAGCTCTGGAAAACTTCTTATAGGTATGTGTTCTGGCAAAAGGAAAATTTTTGTTTGAGTCTATAAACTACTGACAACATTTCCCCCAAATTCCAAATAAAAAATATTATATTTTAGAGCATTTATTTGCAGAAAATGACAAATGGTCAAAATAACAAAAAAGATACATGTTTTCAGACCTTAAACGATGCAAAAGGTGCAAGAACTGAAGTAGCTCAGCTTTGTGTTTGTGTTGGAATTCAACAGACGCTGGAATGGAATGGCTGTAATACATGTAGAGATACTGATTTCAGAAAAAAAAATGCAGCGGTCTCTTATTTTTTCCAGAGCTGTATATATTTATTCAATATTAATTCATCCCAGAAGACAATACAAGACACATAGAGGGTCTACCAGTGCACAACTATGAGATACAACATAAATACCTTTGTAAATACATGTGCAGTAGCAATAGTAGCTATGTTTGTTGTTCAGTCCCCTTTACCAATAATGCATATGTGAGTACATGGACTTGCAATTGAAGAAAAGTTCTTTGATTTTATACAATTCAAGTGTTCCGATATAGAAAATTGCTTTAAACATGAATCTTTTGTTATATCACCAGACCTCTCTATTAATGCTAAAATCTCATTCTTCTTTGTTATTTGAACTAGTCTTGTATTGTTATTTGTGTGCTACTGAGTCCAAGTAATTTCCCCTGTGGGTTAATAAACTTTGAGCAATTCAAACAAAACAAACTTGAGATTGTCAGTTGTATTAAAACATGCCCGTTGTTCCCAGAAGTCAGAGGAATTTTTCAGATTACAAAACCCAGTTCATTGCCAGTTCACATATTGTCTGGAACGTTCTACAAATTGACATGTACTCCTCCATAAGCCTTGTTAAAGATGCAAGGGATTTCTCATGTTGACAATATGAGCCGCCTCCTTACGGATTTGGATGGAGCGCGCTGTGTTTCGTGGCATAAGCCTTAAATACCAGTCATTCCAGCAAATAGCGTCCCGTGGGTGTGTGGGCGAGATTTCTGATCACACAGAATGAGATGTCACACTCAGACAGATACTGGTTTCAGTGCTTTACGTCACATCTGTAGACTGTACACTGCCAAATATCTGAAAGTGGCTTGAATTCAGAATATTAAGTTGTATGTACTTTATTTTCAAGTTATTTTCTATTTATTGTTGAAATTTGAAAAAAAGTCAGTCAGTGGTTTAGGATTTTTTTTTAAATTAAAACTGTTATAGGTGGATTATGTAGTTTTCTGGTGGAGCTTCTGTCACCCGCTTGTCTCCATGGAGATGTTGCTTTGCATAGAATGTTCCGTTGTATGGCATGAAACATAGGGCCTGTTAACACGAAAACACTTATGGGTAAAAACGACAAAATATTTTATCAGAAGTGCCTTTCGTTTAGACGGTGACGGCGTTTTGGGGGCTTAAAAACGCAAAGAACGGAAACCGCCCTCCAAAGTGGAAAACTTAAATACGCTCCGCTGTAGCGTTTTCGTCTACACTCCCCAAGACGCAAAACTCTGGTCAAATCTGCTGATGTTGCATACGCGTTTATGTCACATCGGTCCATATATCAGTGTACTTTGTTTGGCAGGACTCCCAGTTCACACCTTGTTGTGCCTTTGTTGCTTTGTAGTCTAACATGGTCTGAAGCAATAGTGGAATTTCTTCTTCTGACCACACACATTTTTTTGCTACCAGTAGCCATGTTTTGTTTTGCTTTTCGTGGCGCAGATGAGAAGAAGGAAGATTCTACGCATGCGCGCGGACATAGTGATAATGTATCACAGCACCACCTAGCCGCCTGGCATGCATACCCAATCCAATTCCACACACTTTTGCATCACTGTATGCATGAAGATTTCCTCCCGAAAACGCTCGTCTAAACGCGGAATAAAAAGTGAAGACGCGACGCCACTTTTGCGTCTAATACATACATGAAATATATAACATTTCAAAAAAGAGTGGGAAGAAGTTTTAAAGGTACAGTGTGTAGGATTCGTGGCGCATAGGTGGTGTAGGTACCATGCACTTCCTCTTTTGGCTACGGCAGACCTCGAGGGTCACCCGGGCGCGCCGTAACGCGGACAGCTCGCGTACCAGCGCGCACCCGGCGCTGCGAGCCCTTGCCGACAACTACGGTATAAATAAAACGCGGTCCCGTTCACTGTTTTTTTTTTTCTTTTCGCATGAAAACACACATTCCCAATCGTGCACCATGACAATCTACACATCAAATGAAACCTTACAGTCTCCTCTTTTTGACTATGCAATTCATTTCCCTGCACAACAGTCACTCCCCGAGCACATGGGGCTTTTATACGGAAAAGCACAAAACAAGGTTTGTTACTTAGCTTACTTTTGAAGGCTCTGCACAGGTCTCAGTATTTCACCATAAGCTTGGTCTCAATCTGTCAGTAAGGATCCAGCGAATAAAATCCAGTAAAACAATTTAGTCCAAAACACGTGTTAGATCCATTACGACGTGTGATCCAGAAAATGCTTGTCGTTGTTTACCCAAAACCACGAGCCTTGCCGAAGGCGAAGGCGAAGCCCAAATGTCCTTCTGCGGCTCTCGTAATCAAAATGGCTGCCTCTATATGGGGACGATCCCCCTTTTATGTGACTATATCTAAGTCCAACAGAATACTTTGATTTCATGATGGAAGTGAAAAGGCTTGGAAAACAATGTATTTTTGAATGGGTATCTTCAATTTCTGTAATTAACGGGTAAAAATCTTACACACTGTCCCTTTAATCCATCCCCCTTACTTTACATTTATTTCCAGGATTTTGCATTTGATGCTTCCTGCTGTATATAAATAACAGACCTTTGCAGACAATAACTCTACAGTGCTCTGAGGGCTTCTTTCCCATTTCACCCATGTATCTTTTGTACTTTGCACTGTATACTTGAACTGCCTTAGGTTTATAGAGAGTTTTATTTTCTTGCTTATATTGTTCCATAATGTCACACCCAAGTTTCAAGTCATATTTTTGGGGGGAAATGAAACTATATTACATAAAGACAAGATTAATAAGCATAATGCCATACTGAGGAATATGTTTGGGCAAAGTAATAATAATAATAATAATAATAATAATAATAATAATAATAATTATTATTATTATTATTATTATTATTATTATTATTATTATTATTATTATTATTATTACTATTATTATTATTATTATTATTATTATTATTATTATTATTTAGCTACAACCTACAAATCCTCAAATCAAACTTAATATTCCGAATCCAAGTAATTGCCACTTAGTCCAGCATTCCCATATCTCCTCCTCTTTATTTTTACCCCTCGCGGTTTGTGTTTCGGGGCTGTGAAGCTGGCCTGATGCTCGAGTCGCCCTGGAGTCCAAACCTCTTAAAGATTCAAAGGGAACAGGCGGCCTCTCCCTTTTGTGCGCAGAATGCACGCAGCCGGTCAGGAATGTGAGCTAAACATGGACTTTGAAGTGAAAGCCTCTGCACTTTTGTTCGCGTGAGAGGCAAATATTGGTGTTTTTGTTGGAGTCAAGAGAGGCGGCGTGCCCTGGAGCCAAACGTCTGGAGTCGGACCGACAACCACAGCGCAGGTCACTGTAGCGCTTCCATGTCCGATCGCTGTGTGAAGCTTCACCTGTTCTGTAATTGTGCTTGGTTTAGATGTGGATATGGTCAGAGAATTAGAGAGAGAGATGAATGAAATTGGCAAGTTTTTCATGTCAGATGCCCTCCCAGCTCAAGTGTCTTGCCTAGTGACATAATGACAGTTTGTGTTTTGGCAAGGTTCAAAGTCTTTATTGAACCTATGGCAGTACTTTTTATTAATGAAGTTTTTATTGTTTCAATTTCGTCCTGGTTTTGTCTTTATTTTTTACAGAGTTCCACTATTTTGTTTTATTGTAACTCAAAAGACTGAGTCAAAAAGTCCATTCAGATATCGCAATAATATCGATATAGCAGTTCTTAAACGTACATCGTGTCACTTTTTTGGTGGAGGGTCCGTCAAATGTTTTTCTCCATGGAGATGTTATTTCTTTGTATGGATTGTTTCACAATATGGTATTAAACCTTTCTTCTCTCTTCATGGAAACCAAACCGGACCAAGATACAGGTCAGATCTGTGTAGAGGCAACCCCACTCACAGTCAAAACGCCTGTTTTTCTAGGTATTTTTGAGCTATAAAACCACCTGTAATTGAATAAATGTAAAGTAGAGCTGTTAAATGTCATATTGTGGAACATTCCATAGAAACAAGCAGGTGATGGACCCCTAACCAAGAGACATATTGCTAAATCTTCCAATATCGTGCAGTAGTTGAACCCATAATCCTTCAGTGACAAAACAAAATGAAATTGCTTCAAAAAATAGCCCAACCTTAAGTTCCTTTTTACTCTTTTTCAAAACTATAAACTTGCTTACTGTATAGAACACTTTTAAACCTTGGTCCATTTTATATCTAGCTGCTCCCCTTTGACACAAGTACGCACTGAACCATCACCACTGAAGTCTCAAATCCTGCCTATGTGTGCACTAGAAAAACAGATATTCTGACTGGGAGCGGGGTTGCCTCTACACAGATCTGACCTGTAACTTGGCCTGGATTGGTCTCTGTGAAGCTGGCACTTTAGCCAATAAGAAAGAAAATAAGAGGGTCATTCAAAAAGTTCTAAGACAAATTAAAAAACTACTTTTTGAAAAGTTTTTCAAAAAGTTATTTTTGAAAGTAACAAAATTATTTTTCTACATAAGTCAATACACTTCTGCAAGCGATGTTTCCACCGAAAAATTCCTTCTTGATAGAATTCTGGCGCTTGTCTAGTCAACCAGGTCACAACCTCCCTCTTCGCTTCAAGTATGGACTGAAATCTTGTTCCTTTTAAATGTTCCTTCAACTTTGGAAATAGGAAAAAAACATCCATAAACATTGTGCAAATCTTCAATAATTTCTTTAGGTTTTCATTGAAGTTTTGTTAGAAATTTAATGTTTGCTTGGACTTCAGATTGGCTCATTTTGGAGGGTCAAAAAAGTGGGTTGTGCAATATGTAACGTAACTCTTTGAATAACAAAGCTAGAATGCAGAAACTTGTCAAATGTGTTTATAAGTCATCAGTGGAACGATTCAAGGTCATTTTGTTGAACTAGTTCGACTCATTTTGAATTAATGGCATTTGTCTTAGAACTTTTTGAATGGCCCTCGTACATATCGAAATAAACTAAAACCCTGGTCCATTTTACATCCAGCTTTTCCCCACTGACACAAACATGCACTGAACCATCACCATTGACGTCTCAAGTCCTGCCTGTGTCCGCTAATCCATAAAGTGACTTTATTGACGCGTTGTCTTAGCTAAACGGATCCTGCTCTTTTGTGAAACCTACACTGGCGTCCCACTCCGCCTTGGTGGCCTTGTACAGAAAGGGCCAATTGATCCCCTCGCCATACTCCTCTCAACCCTCCCAGTGTCTCTTTCCAGCTAAGCCGTCTGTCTTTGTAGCCGGAGGGTTTAGCATTACCTGGAACTCCCGCAACCACCTCCCCCTTCACTAGCGCTCCCTCTGAACAAGCCTGCCTATAGACTCACCAGAACTGGGCATCGCTTGAACATCCAACGCCACTGAAGAAGAAAGCACTTAACCTGTATTTGGGTGTAAGTACCTCCTGATTCGTCCGTCACCCAATCCGTCAGCAATGAATAATTTTCATGGAAGGTGCACTTTAATTACTTTCCCATTTAAATGGCATTATCGTGGCCTATCGAATAATTAATCTCACCAAGTATCCAGTTTCAGGCTTTTATTGCTGGCAGATGAGCTCCTAAATCCCCCTGAATGGTTGTGCTTGAGCAGGAGCAGACCCCCTCCTCGGGCAGTCTCTCCTTCGCTGGGTCCCATCGGCAGTGCGGGAACGGTCTGGAGCGTGTGCAGTCTGTAAGAGGCAGTGGTGTGTTTAGGGGTAGTTGGAAAACAAGAGATCAGCTGTGAGGAGTCTTCAAAGCACAACTCCAGGATAAGCATCAATACACTGCAGTTATTTTTGACTCCACTTATCGATCAGGCGCTTTCTGATCCAAATCTCTAAGAAAAGTACGCTCCAGCGCTAGTGAGGCATTTCGAAGGCGTTTGCTATTCTTGACACATTTTCAGCAGGTGTAATAGAGTTGTTTTGTTTGGTAAAGATAAAAAGGTATTGAGTTAACAAGAAAAGCTTATCGTTGGCTTATCTGGTGACACTGCAGTCTGTGTTTCCACTAGAGCGGTACAGTCAGGGTTGGTGAGTTATATTATGGTTCAGAGACTCTCAAAGAAGCCAGTGTTTCTGTTCAGGAAGCTCAAAATGGACGAAAACAATGGCACAACAGATAACCTATTTGGACCGTGTAAAAGTATAGCCTTGTATTGTTGCTAATAGAACTGCTTGATAATGGAGAAAAACTCTGGTGAATCGTCACACTGGGGGCAAGGAGGGTTAAGTGTCTTGCCCAGGGACACAACCACAGTATTTACCTGTGGGATCTGGAATTGCACTGCCAACCTGTGAGGCATTGGTTCTGACCACACTACCAATAATGTTTAAATCAAGAGTGGGATTCGAACTGGCAACCTTTGAATTAGTGGACAAACTATCGTTGTAGTATATTAATCATATTGTGTGAATCATGGTTTAATTACAAAAAAATTGAACAGAAAGAGTTGATTTTTTTTTTTAAACAATTTTGTTTAATATTTAATTGATTTTCATCAATCTGATTCATTGCATAGCCCTGGTTGTAAAATTTATTTTTAGTCTCAATTTACACCAGTTGAAAGTTTGGACACAGCATCTCATTCATTCCAATTCTTTTTTTTTTTTTTTTTACTGCTTTCTCCATTTTATATGAATGCAGAAGACATCAAATATATGAAGCAAGATATATGGAATTATGTAGCAAAGAGAAAAAATTTTAATAAATCTACTAAATATTTTCTAATCAAATCCTCAAGGTAACCATCCATCCATTCATTTTCTTCCGCTTATCCGGGGCCAGGTCACAGGGGCAACAGTCTAAGCAGGGACTCCCAGACTTCCTTCACCCCAGACACTTCCTCCGGGGACACCAGCCCGCCGCCGTTCTGCGCGGGCAATACCAGAGAAATGGAGGGTCCAGCCCCCCTCAAGGAGATGGGTTCCAGAGCCCCAGCTGTGCGTGGAGATGAGGCCGACTATATCTAGTCGGTAACGCTCAACCTCCCACACGAGCTCTGCCCCTTCCCCCCCTCAGTCTCCATGTCCGGAGATCTAGTTGTCAAGGCCCCTGCCTTCGAATGCCGCCCAGATCTCCCTGCACCGGCACCTATGGATCCTCCTGTGGGTGGTGGGTCCACCGGAGGACGGCCCCACATCGCTCCTTCGGGCTTCGCTGGGCCGGGCCATGGGGGAATACTCGGCCACCAGACGCTCGCTGGCGAGCACCCACCCCAGGCCTAGCTCCAGGGTGGGGCCCCGGTAACACCAGTCTGGGCGACGTATCTGACCTCGTACAACTCATCATAAGGGCTTCTGAACCACTCTTAGTCTGACCCGTCCCCCAGGACCTTTTTGCTTTGGGTGACCCTACCAGGGGCATGAAGCCCCTGTTAACATAGCTCCAGGGATCATTCGGGCACCCCCTCACACACGTTAAGGTGGCGGTTCAGGGAAGGGCAAAGTAACCACCCTTTGACAAAAAATATTTTGTAGAGTCATCTTACTTCATATATTTGATGTCTTCTGTATGTATATAAAAAGTAGTAAAAGTGAATGAGAGAATATGTCCAAACTTTTGATTGCATAAAATGACTATATACGTAATTATAGACCAGCACAATCAATACTAAAAATGTAAATATTGATACGTGTCCAACACCTTTTGAGACAGCCTTACTTAATCAGCACTATGAACTCCATGCAGTCCTTTGAATCCATCTCGTCTTCTTCTGTACGGGCAAACCTCCACAGCAGAAGCAGCTGTTATCGTTTGTCCTTTCAGTAGGAGACAACAAAGACTCTGCCGTGGCCCTGTCTGCTCCTGCCTGCTCCTGTCCTATTAATCTAAAACACATTAGCTCATTGTGCTCCGACGCCATAGGAGCGTTTTGATGCACGAGGCCTCTGCATGTATGGAATTGAAAAGGGGAAAAACTTTTAAAAGGTAGCTTTGTGGAGATTGTGATGGGGTCTGTTGTAGCCGGGGCTTTAATTATTCACAGTGCCGCAAAAAGAGATTGAGGGCAGATTTTTTTGGCAGTCAGTCAGGCAGTGTTTACCTCGACGAAGGACCATTCACCAATCGCATCAGGCCCTGTGAACGTCAGTGCAGAGCGTTTATCTGCACCTGCTTCTGACAACTCATTTTCACCAGATTTGGCCCGGAAAACTGTCTTTCCTCAAGCCTTGCTCCTGCTCCTCTTATCAACATGTTCCTGGGTTATTAATAGGTACTGTAGTGCATCCGTAAATAAAGATAGGCAAATAAGAAGGATGCCAAGGAGAATGTGGGGCAAGTTGGAAGTGGTTTCGGTTGTTGATGAAAAAGCCGCCTTGCGGAGCTCACCGTGGAAGTCCAAAGGTTGAATGTGAGCCACTGTCGCTAAGGAGACGAGTTGTGAATAGTAATTTAAGATGCAATGAAACAAGAACTCATGCCACAAGAATTAACTGAATGCAAAAGTTTGTTATCTCCATGGAAACCGACTCTGAAGATAGAATTAATAAAATGAATAGAAAGAAAATGTATATCAATATTCAATTCTGAAGCTTTTCACAGATCTCAAAGTTATTCAATCTACTCAATCTACTTCCCAGATAAAAGTGGCTAAATCTCATTTATATTGATAAGATGAACTGAAAATCAATTGATAACTGTGCTGGTTAGCTAATGTATTCAAGATATTTAATGATATTTTTTACATTGCATCTGTTTATACAATAGATTTAGGCATTTTTGCTTAAAAATAATATTTATATTTTGAAAATATTTAACTTGCACGTCTTTATCCGTCAAGAAATAAACAAGAAATATCTTAAGATATCAGGTGCACACAATTTTGAGGCATCTCTCATGTGAAATAAAAAAATATTTGATGTTAAAACTCTAGACATATTAAAATGAATGTATTGGAATGTGCAGACAGACTTTCAGATAGAACTGGTTGCTTGTAGACACACGGTACCTTCTGATAAACTGTTTTTTTTCCTTATTTTGCATAAATTTCCTATTTTGACCCAATACTATATCTTGGAAACTATAGCCAATCAGCACTTCTGACTTACATTTTCTTTATTAGTGACCTAAACCAAGAAAAATTTCACTAATTTTGTTCCGGAAGCATTTTGCTTGTAAACCAGTGTTATCGCAGGGGATCATACATAAAATCCACTGAACTAACTTAACTGTTGGACTTCTGATAAAATGTCATTTGTCACTGATTTCAACTTAATGAATCAAGCAAAACTAACTACACTGTCTTTGATAGTACTATTAAAAAAACATATCGCATTATTTAGCTCTTTCCGCTGTAAAAGGAGGTGGAACTAAAGGAAGTGTCCAGATTTAGCAGCACACACTGTTCTCACACATGGCCCAGATGACTCCTAATCTGTCTTTAAAAGCTGCTGCTGCTGCTGCCTTTTGTGTGGAGCAAGACCCATTTTTAAACAACTCTGAAATAGTGGCCAGCCTAGTTAGACACATTAGGAACAGCTAAAGAAAAGAGGATCGGCCGTGATTTAGTTTGACCTTTGGATAAAGTCTTGGGTTTTCGGTTGGAGTTAAAAATATCTTTGTGAATCTGCAATGCTCCAAATAATGCTCCAAATACATGAACGGAAATACTAGTAAATTCACTTTGCAATATAAAACATGGGAACAATTCAATTCACTTCAATCATCTTTATTCCGGACTCATGGTCCATTTTTAAAAACAGACAAGTGAGAATACAAAACAGTAAGCATTTATGTTTTTAAAAGAGCCATACCAGTGTCTCCACATTACTGGACTGACATCGTATTGCACTGAGTCTCAAATTTGTGAGTGCCATTATTATTCCATTGTCTGATTTGTTCAGTCTGCAGATAAAACAGAATACTGAACAGAAAATATTACCTATTAAACAATCTTTTTTCACATTTTATACAGCGATTTTCCACCTTCAAGGCACTCAAAGCTTTTTACATCTAGGAACCACTCACCCGCTCACACATTCACACACCAGTGTACGCAGACACTAGGGCTGAGGGGGTTTAGGTGTCTTGCCCAAGGACACAACAACAGCATTCATCTGTGGGACCTGGAATTGTGGCGCCAAACTACAGACCAGCAGACTGAAAGACCGCTTCATCCACCAAGCTGTCAGGATGCTGAACTCTCTCCTTGCCCTGCCCTCCCTCCCCCAATGACACTGCTGTTTAAATGACACTTAAAGGACATTGACACTGCTGCTTAAAAAACACTTAAATGACACTGACACTGCTGCTTAAAAACACTTAAATTACACTGACTCTCCTGCTTAAAAGACACCTTAATGACATTGACACTGCTGCTTAAAAGACACTTAAATGACAGTGAAACTGTTGCTTAAAAACTCTTAAATGACACTGACACTGCTGCTTAAAATACACTTAAATTACACTGACACTGTTGCTTAAAAACACTTAAATGACACTGAACTGCTGCTTAAAAGACACTTAAATGACACTGACACTGCTGCTTAAAAGACACTTAAATGACACTGACGCTGCTGCTTAAAAGACACTTAAATGACACTGGCACTGCTGCTTGAATGACACTTAAATGACACTGACACTGCTGCTTAAATAACACCATTTGGGCTTTATTACGTTACTTATTGTGTGTTTTACCTATTTGTTTTATATACAAGTTTACTGTATTCTGCTATGGGTATATGGGCGCTTTGTGTTACAATTTTGTATGAAAAGCGCCTTATAAATATTGTTTGATTGATTGATTGATATGGGATGTTTTAGTCATCTGACCGCGTAAAAAATGATGTTCATGTTGAGAGCGGGATTCGAACCGCAAGCCTTCCAAGCCTATCTGAAAACCATGAAGATACTGTTGTTGTATCCCTGAGCAAGACACTACAACCGCCCCTTCAATACCCCGACACTAGTCACAACATAGTCACGAGAATGAAATTTGGTGTTCGCGACAGCAACCTTAAATTAAAAAAAATTGACCATCTGAATGTTTTAAAACACCAACATATTTTTATCAACAAACCATTGCATTTGTGATGTCCGTGATGAAATATTTGTACTATGTTCCGCTCAGTTCCTCTTGCATACCAGCCCCGCTCCTGTGTTGTTTGTGTAGTAATCAGCCTCAGCTTTGACAGGCAGAACACGCTGAGACCGGGCTATAAATCAGGCTGACACACTGTAATTAATCCAACAGTTAATGTGCAGAAAATGTGTCACTAATTCGGGAAGTGTAGCTGTTATTTATCATAAACGCAATCGGAGGCGGTGAGCGGTGAGCGTCTGAACAGGTGCGCAGTGTGGGGAACCATTCTGAGACTTTTCTAGTCAAAGGAGAAGGCTTGTTTGAATCTGAGACTGCAATTAATTACAAGTGAACACATACTCCCATTTTTAATCATGGTTGTCTGAAGTGGAGTTTAACATAATCAATACAATGTGTGGTATATGTGTGGACATCACTGACATGAGAAATATGACGACAAAATGAGTACAGTTTTTCAACACTTTTTATTAACACTACCTTTAAAGGTCCAGTGTGTAGGATTCGTGGCGCATAGGTGGATAGTGGCTATGGCACTTCCTGTTTTAGCTACGGCAAACCTCGAGGGTCACCCGGGCGCGCCGTAGCGGACAGCTCGCGTACCCGCACGCACGCGGCACACACCCGGCGCTGCGAGCCCTCGCCGACAACAACGGTATTAATAAAACGCGGTCTCCCGTTCACTGTTTTTTTTTTTTCTTTTCGCATGAAAACACACATTCCCAATCGTGCACCATGACGATCTACATATCAAATGAAACCTTACAGTCTCCTCTTTTTGACTATGCAATTCATTTCCCGGCACAACAATCACTCCCTGAGCACATGGGGCTTTTATACGGAAAAGCACAAAACAAGGTTTGTTACTTTGCTTACCTTTGAAGGCTCTGCACAGGTCAAACTGTATTTCACCATAAGCTTGGTCTCAATCTGTCCATAAGGATCCAGCGAATAAAATCCAGTAAAACAATTTAGTCCAAAACACGCGTTAGATCCATTACGACGTGTGATACAGCAGCATGCTTGTTGTTTACCCAAAACCACGAGCCCCTTGTTCTGATACAGCTCAAGCTACTCAGCAAAGGGTCATTTCTGTCCTGCGAATGTGATATTCTTATTATTAATACTTGCTCAAATAAGGACAGTGTTTTGATATTAGTTTTAGTATCGATTAGTATGAGTTTTTTGATACTTTTTAAAACCCTACCCTGTACCTACCTCATGAAGTACTATGTAACGACATCAAATTACGTGCAGACCTCATATTTCCATTTTGTTACACACAGACGCCAAGTGGATAGCAACATTGTCAATATTCAATGTAGGAAATTTAAAAATGTCTGGATACTTTGATTGACACTAAAGGTTTTTATTATTGCAAATGCTATCGAATCAACTTCTATTGCAGGGGTGCCAAACATGCGGCCCAGGGGCCAGATCCGGCCCTCCAAGACCTTTAATCTGGCCCTCGGCTGATTTTCTATTAAAATGTTTTAATTATATTTTAATTTTCTATTAGAATATTGGTAATTTTCTACGCCTCTCCCACCAGAGCAGCACAAATGAAGACTTGCCTCTTTCCAAATGTTCTTAAAGGACCATCGTTTTGACTGTTGATCGTAACACCCTGATCAGCAAAGTGTCAAAAATGAGAAAAGTGGACACCGAGTGCAGGATTTTCCAAGAAAAATTGACTAATTCCTATTTGTTCACGGAGGTGAATGGGAAACCTGTGTGCTTGTGTTGAAATAGCATTTTTCTTAAAAGTTTCAGGTTGTTCATAATATTATATTTTTTGTAAAAGAAAGAGTTCATCAAATAAAAAAGACTTCTATAATAGATTTGCGTTTCTCTGCACAAATATTTGGACTTATTGCTATTTTGGGGGTATATATGCCATAAATTTTCTGATCCGGCCCTGTTGGGATCAAAGTAGGTGGGATACAGCCCCCGGACCGAAATGAGTTTGACACCCCTGTTCTATTGTGAATGCATACTGACATTGTTTCCTTGGGCAAGACACTTACCTCAGACCTATCTATGAACAGAAGAATGAAAGAGTGTATGTGTATGTGAACAGTGAATTGCATTGAGTCGAGATTCCAATTGTGGTAGAAAACCATACATTTTTACACCTCCATAATGTCCACGCATCTTCTAAACAAGACTCAAAACCTACAAAATTTGATCTCACCTCAAACACCCCCCGTTAAATGTACCCCATGTATTTTAAAGCGGCGTCTACTCAAATACTGGAATGCGCTCGGCTGCTTTAGTGCCGCCGGGCGATCGTATGGCCTCCGTAAACACCGAAACACTTTCTCCTCTGCGCTCATAACTACCCGGAGTGCACCTGTGCCCTCGCGCCCCTCTTTATACCCAACACATGCTCTCGGTGTCACGGCCTGGCTGCAAATGGCCAGCCTAGTGTTTCATTTCCTGCCCAAGGAGTTAAAAGGACTTCCAAGGGTAATAAAAAAAAGCAGCTAGTGCATACCGTTAGCCGTTAGTCGAACCAATAGGATTCAAATTCCCCCCGCCGGACAAGGATGGCATTCCCCAGTCAATAGCACATGTTTGATTGCTGCTTTCTGAAGGCGCTTGCTGGTATTTTGTTAAAGGGGGGTGCCAGGATTGCATGGAGTCCGTGGAGTATTAGCATGCAAGCAGCAGAGGGCACATTTCATCTTTAACACTCAGGGGAGCAGCTAGTACAGTCCCAGCCTGCACCAAATGCTATAAACAGAAAAAGTACAGATGGCCATAAAATACTTTGTCCGCTGGGGGAATGGAGGTGCAAAGAGAAATGTTTCAGTCAGCATAATTGCGACTGCTTTCTCAAAACGCCGGATGCGGTACTGTATAACTGTATTATGGATAGGTTTTAAGGTAGTGGCTAATGTATGCTAACTGTGCAGAGAATGATGAATATTATACATTTTTCTTTCATGGTTTATTATTTTTGATAGTACTGAAATCAAATGCAGTGTAAAGTGATAAGGAGGTAACAGAATTTGCTTTTGGATCAATATGGAACTGACATTTTGAGTTACAGTAACCTATTTTGCTTTTGTCATATTTTTCATAATTTTACATTGCAGAATTGTAAAATTATATGGTTAAATTAAAAAAAAAAAGTTCTCTCACGCACACATTCATACAGGTGGCTTAGGTAGGTTAAGTGTCTTGTCCAAGGACACAACAGTAATGGTCAGTTTTTGTTCGCTCTACCAAGGATGTTTATGTTGAGAGCAGGATTCGAACCCCCAAACTTCAGATTAGAAGATAAGCTCCTGTTGTCCATTGGCCTCTTGTGCACAACTAAATCATCTTAGTCAGAACCTATTTCTTATAAGGCCGAATGAATGGCAAGAACATTTTTAAATTGTATATTATTGAACTGAGTTATTGAGATCAAATGCAATGATTATTTTAGCCAATAAAATTCACACTCTCAATTACCTTATGTGCTCTTAAAAGCAGTAGATGTTGTAGTAACTCTGAGCAGATATTCGGAATCAAACCTGACCTGGATTGTGTTAGGGCTAAGCCTAGTGTTCTGTGGCGAGGTGGAGAGATGCTGGAGAGATGCTGGATTGGCAGAGGCTCGCAATGCGTTCGGGGCTGCCTGCTATGTGGGGATTTCAGCGATTCCCCGTAGCAGCATTACACACTGGAGCTGCTCGAGATAAAAGAATGGCGTTAAGATTGACAGGCAGGTTCTTTGTCTCATCACCGCGCTGACTCCTGCAGTGAGGCAAACTAATTATGTCTTCAGCCCCCTGCCTCCGCCCCTCCTTTTCTTAACTCTGGGAAATCACAGTGGTGTCACAGCAGGTCTCTACAACTCTACAGGAAAAGCACTGTTTTTAAAGGTCCAGTGTGGAACTTTCTGGAGGTTGCTCGTTACCTGTATGAGTCTGTGGGAATGGAACGTTAAAGAGAAGTGACTTTATTGATCTCACACTGGAGAAATTCTTCTCTGCATTTTAACCCATCCTATATATATATACATATATTAGGAGCAGTGGGCAGCACACACATTAGGGCGCCCGGGGACCATCTCCATGATCTTCTTGCTTCGGTTTGGTCAGGACCTAAGCTGGAGGTACCTATGGTGCATGTTTTGGGTTGATGGGGGAAACCGGAGTGCCCGGAGAAAACCCATCCAGACACGGGGAGAAACATGCAAACTCCACACAGAAAGGCCCAGGCGACCCGGGGATCGAACCCAGACCATGCATGCAAACTCCACACAGAACACACACAGACAGGCCTGGGCGACCCGGGGATCGAACCCGGAACCTTCTTGCTGTGAAGCAAGAGCGCTAACCACTCAGCTACCGTGCCGCAACCATGCTTGGCAGCGTTCTCTGCCAGACTGTGAAAGATTTTAGCCAAAGGAACAACATTTTGATGGAATCAACAGGCGGAGGCCCTTCTCCATACTAAATAAGTGTAAGGTTTGTGGAGATACAAGTCCGCTCACTGTAAGGACACATGTTTTTCAGTGAAGAGAACACAACCAAAACATATTTTATTTTGGTCTATTATTTGGCTAAAAAGATACTGGTGCAGTAAGTTATCACAAATGTTGAACTGTTGAATTATTATATTATTATTATTATTATATTTTGGGGGGGGCAAGTGTCTTTTTTTTAATAAATACAATGTAATTCTACTCTATGGAACATTCCAGATGAAGCAAAACAAGAGAGACTAGCAGGTGGCATACATCTCCCCAGAAAAGTTGCTTAGATATAGACTTTGGCAAACTTTATTGATCCACAAGGGAAATTATTTACATAGTCCCCCTTGTTGTGTTTCTTATGGCTAGTCCCAGAATCGTCCTCCACCGAAAAGGAAAAACACGTCCACTTCCTCATACAGCTAGTGGCAATTACTTACTGAACTCTGACCCTTGAAATCTGTTGTTTTGAATCCAAAGTGAGAAGTTTATCACCGCACCTGGTGCCCTTGTTTTTCCAATCGGAGATTTTAGTGTTCGGAGCAGAGTCGTGTACAGATGCAATATAGCCATCTGGATAGGACTTTAATGTTTGGATCTAAAGCACGAGCGAAGACTGGGGCTGCACCAGATGGGCTCTTCACAGGGGACAGGGGTGAGGGGGCCGATGGGCTGGTAGGGCATCCGAGTGTGTGATTTGAATGGATTCTCTGGGCTGTTTACGGATATAACTAATTAACACTCTGTGATGTGGAACAAATGTGTTGCTGGAGTATCTGAGCCTTCATGCAAGTTCAAAGGAATTTCAGTCTTGATTTGTGTACGTTTGAATTTTTTTTTTTTGAGGATTTTTTACTCTACTGCCTGATAATTATAGTTGAAATTTGAAATAATAAAAGAAATCTATGAAACTATCAGAATTTTAACCAAACATTTCTTACTGTGTTGAAAAACTGCTTGGAAATTACAGCAAAACAAAGAATTAATTTGTTGAACCAGAACCAAAATCTGCAGTCTAACTTAGAGGTAAGATCTTAAGCCCGAGCCCGAGCCCGATCTGACCCGACCCGAAATTCGGGTCGGGTTCGGGCCTAAAATGTCAATCATTGCTTCGGGTCGGGCTCGGGCTCGGGCCGGGCTTCTCTCTCGCTGACTTTTTAAAAAATAAATATATGTTTATAAAAATGTATAATAAAACGATGTGTGGATACTAAACTAAGGAATACTTGTTTTAAAATAAATAATTTGGATAAAACAGAGAAGGCGCTGTAAGGTAATTGCTATTTAACTACTAAACAGGAGCCGCTCTTAATAATCTTCCCCTCCGCAAGTCCGCATCTATTTTGACCTGGTATCCCCAATATGGAGGAGCAAGAAGTTAAGGATAAACTAAAGACAGGAGAACTGAAAAGACAAACACGCACCGGTAAGAGTGAGGTGTGGAAAAGCTTCAAATTGATTGTTGAAAATGCTACAGAAACTTGCGTTGGCTTCGCTGAATGTAGTCAATGTGGCGCTTTGCTTTCATACGAGAGCAAAAAGACTGGCACCTCGACGTTCCCTCTGCGCGCCTGTGCAGTTGCGCACTGCTCACACATTCTCAGCGCACAAGAAAACCTAATGCAGCGCAGGGATGAAAGAGTTCCGCTTTTTTTTTCAGCTGCGGGGTCATCTGAATACGGGGGAATCGTCCAGTATTCAGAAACAAAAGTATGTGTCTCGTATTAAACTTCTACCGGTGTAAGCCACGAGCACGCGCAAGCCGCGAGCACGCGCAGCTCTTTCCGCGTGTAGCGGGGGGGGGGTGCATGTCGGATGTCGCGCACAGGGATCCAAGGAGCGCTCAGGGAGTTAGTGTGTTAGCTCAGACACATAAAACATTAGGGGGAACATTCGACGCTGAGCAGGCATTTAAACAGCTGTACTAGCAAAATTGATGATCGTCAAACATCTATATTATCATTTGTTTCAAAAAAACGCCCCTCACAAATAAAATATGACATTTCGGGTTTGCTTCGGGCTCGGGCCTGCAAATCAAGTTAATTGGTCGGGCTCGGGCCGGGCCGGGCTTTAATACCCGCGGGCCGAGTCGGGTCGGGCTGGATTTTTTAGGCCCGATCTTACCTCTAGTCTAACTTACAATAAAACCAAAATCTCACAGATAAAAATGAATCCTACAATTGTTAGGAATTTATGGAGTTTTCCTTTTCCACATATCCTTTTAATATAACAAAAAGTACAAGTGGAACGACACAGTTTCCGTTATTATTAGTCAGCTATTATAGAAGGTCAGCTACAGTCTCGTTTATTGACAATGCAAAAACCATTATCATCTGTAAGTCCTCATAAAACACTGCTGCCAGTTTTAATTGAAAAGTACTTCTTGTGGATATAACTTTCATAAAATGGTCTCTTATGTGGTTTCCAGACTTTAACCACTCTCCAGACACTGAAAAAGTACCACGTCACCACGCGTCCAGCCAAAAGAATTCTCTGAAGTCAAATTACTCCGAAATGAAATTTGGAAGAGCTCAGATCCTTGGAGACCCGTTAATTAAATTTGTAGATTCTTCCCAAAACATGTCCATTTCTCAAAGTATGCGGCGGTGAGCTAAGACCATGTGCTTCGTAAGTGTAACCACTTGTTCTCAGACTCTTTTTATCCAAGTCAAAACAGGCTCCAGTTTGAGGAGAGGAGATAATCACTTATTAATGTCATGATGTGATTTGATTTGCTTGGAAAATTAAATTACATCGTGCTTTGAGTTCGGCGGGGCGCTGGATGTATTTCAGTGCAATGTTAATCTGACGTGGTGGCTGATAAGATCCGCTGGCTCAAATGAAATGCAGCCTGATAAGACCAGAGGGATTCAGAGAAGGTCCAGGGAGAGGAGACAGTGACAGCAGCAAAAAGAGCCTCCTGAAATGAAAGCACAGGCAAGAGACTTCATTTGAATAATGTATTTTTATGATGTATTCAGGTTTTTAAAGAAACTGTATGATGAGATATCCAATTTTAGATCCAGTGTAATCCTCTTAAAGTGATTGTTTTCCTGTCCGTAACAAATCAGAAATGGTTCAGAACCTCAGAATATTTGGCAAATCAATGTTTAAGTTATTTTGGGTATGCAGACCTACCTATCTGTATTAAATTGAATTGGTAGAAATTGTAAAAGAAATTGTGATTGTGTTAGAAATTGTGATTTTTACTTTATGTGGTCTTATTATAGAAGAACTTATTACAATTGTAAGATTAATTTGTTCTTAATTACAAAAGCATTAGACATAATGTCCCATTTATTTGGTGTCTTGGTTGTCAAGACGATTATCTAATCTCAAGCGAGCAGAATGAGCCTCACATGAATCTCTCATTTGGGTTGGGTTGCTAGATTCAGTACTGAAATCCAAAAAAATGTCTCTCTGATCTGATTGGTCACTACCTAAACTTCAGCCCCTTCCGTCAATCCTGAACGAGTGCAGCTCAGGGAGGCATTTCTGGAGGTTGTGAACTTTCGCTTGACAGCCTGGCAACTATGGCAAGTGAGCTCTCCCGATTCTGGGAACCAATCAGAGAGGGGGAGAGGTGACGGTGACGTGTAGTACGTGACAAACTGAAGCTTGTAGTTTGAACTGACAACTGACATGATTGGCTATAGGTTACGTATACGCCAAATGATAGACATTCATATCGCCCAATAAACGGCCATTGGCGATCGTAAACCACACCTCCGCTACGAGATATTTAGTAGGTGGCTCCCAGACCATATATCACTTGTGATATGGTCAGGTGTAAACCAGGCAATGACCCGTCCACATAAGTGCAGACATTTCCTTTAAACATTTGTCAAAAGTGTGAACAATTCTGTCCATTATAGAACTATTTTTTTTTTAAAAAGTTTACCTTTTGACCTCATATCCTTCCCAAAATATTTCACAAGTCATTGCATTTTTACAATGCTCTCTGTACCTACTAAATTCCAGTATTCAAATTCTTATCAGAACCACCGAAACCAAAAATTTCATTTGACATTGTCACCGCCAACTCATCTGTGAGCTATTCAAATGCCTTCTTCACTCACTGCGGTCCCCAAAACTTGTCAAACTTTTCATTAAAGACTGTCACAAGTCACTGGAAGTCGCTAGCAGACGTGTGAAGCTAACGAACGTGTGTGTTAGCAAACAGTTGTCAAATTGGTCCAAAGAAGCTTAAACTAAAATCCCAGACAAATACAGAGATGAGAGCTGACATCCTGATTACCTCCAACACGGGGCCCATCATCGGCACCAGTGACCGGGTTTGCCATTACAGTAATTGCTAATTTGTGAGTGAGGAGTCTTTGCGAGCACTACCGGACATGACTTCTTCAAATCTGGTTCCAATTACCTCTGGGAACAATGACACCGAGGCAGGGGTGGCGTTGTGTCCCGCGTTTACCTAGCATATCTCCATCCGTTTTGTCAGGAGCTAATTGGAGAGTGTTGACGTATTGAGATGCTAATGTCAGACTTGCAGTTAAAGTAGCGTATACCTGGAGGACTCTCAGACGGAGCACAAACACTAGAACTGTCACGGGTGAAAAGTCCTTTTGTCTCAACAGTGGTCTGTGAGTGTGTGTGGGCTGACCGGGCTGTGTCTGAGGGTTTGAATGGAGTTAGAGCAACCTGAACGCTACAATACCTGCGAATTGACATAAACTTATACAGTGGGTTTATCTGAGCTCACAGTTTTGAGTCCAGACTTATGTTTAGTGGCCTAGTTTAGTGTTGTACAGATTCCAATACCCTGATGATCCTAAAAAACAAACCTTTTCAACATAAAATCTTCTTTCTTTTATCATGTGGTCTTATATCTGTTGTCCTAATTTTGGATACTTTTGACAACCCTAGTCCTAATACGATGGACTAAAAAGGTTGTAATTTTACATTTTAATTACAATTTAAGTTTCGAACAGATTTATCACATTTGTTTTTGGTGAATTTAGCATTTTCAAAACAGTAAAATAGTAATATGGTAATCACATCCTTGGAGACCTGCATTAAATACCCCATACAAGTAAAATACCCCTCTTTAAATGTAACTATACACGCAATTCTCCGTCATATTTAATAGTTATAACTCCTTCTTTATTGAATATTAACGAAGAAAGTCTATGGCTAATAATCCCCCGTCTGATTCAATCTGACCAGGAAACCACATTGAGTTGCATTGTGTTATTTGTTTAGAATGCCCATTACCAACACCCCCACACTTAAAAAAAAAGGAAAGAAAAAACTTTGCGTTATCTTTTGTGCATGTGTGAGAATCGCCTAATCCCTCACTATTAAAAGCCAGAGTCCATTCTTTGCTATAGACTGAAGTATAGTGTGGTGAGCGCAGGAGCAGCGGGGGGTAACTCTGGAGGTGACTACGGGGGATGGCAGGGCTGGTGGTACGGGAGCGGGGAGGGGTGATGGAGGTTTCAGATGCAGATTCCCTGGCAAAAACGGGACCACCAGCCGAGAACAATCCAAATCGTACATCAAATTGTACTGTACGCTGCCCCCTGCTGCTCGGACCGGGAGGCGGGAATTAATGGCGGAAGGTGTCGGGACTGTTTTGTCGTGTTAAAAAGCGTTGCAGTTCAGGTTCAGTTCTTTGCAAGGACTTAATCTCCTCCATCTGACTTTGGACACAGGCTTTACTTGGTCAAAGGCCAGGAAAGCTCTGTGCTTTTTAAAAATATGTCCAGCTGTATCAGCGAGAAACACATGCACTAGGATGGATGAAATTCTGATGTTTTATTTATATATACAGTGGCACTTTCTAAGCAATATGTGGCCATTTATACTATTTCAGAATAATGTTATTTTATAGGTGTTTTTATATGTCTTCTCAGTACAGGACAATAAAAATATTCCAAATGTGCATCGTGTATATTGTACAGTTTTTTGTTTTTTTTTTAGTTCAGACATTAAACACCCAGGTTTGATTGAGTTGATCAAATCCATTTTGCGAAGTTTTATTTTGCACACTATAGAAAAATATTTAGGTTTTTATTTTTTTTAATAGGCAGTGCATATTCACAAACTTCTGTAATAATGTAAATATGCCACAAAGATTTACGAAGCTGTGTTTTCAGATGGGCGCGATTGATTTAATAGCCCATCAGTCTATTTCAAAGCATATGGCTGGTTATGACGAAACAGTGAAAACAAAATTTCACGTGGGACTGACAAACATTGTGGATTTCTGTAGAATCAATGAGCGAAGCACGAAACTGAAACGAAATCTGAGGTGAGAGAAGTTTGAGAAGATTATTTGTTAATATTAGATGAGCTCCTTTGTTTCACATGTGTCACTGAAATAAACAAATCTGATCAATCTGGCTGGAGACACGACACAGGATTGATATCCATCTGTTTGAATCGTACAGAGAGACGTCTTTGTGGATTTGCCAGACAACCATATTATGACAAAGATGCTAATTTACATAAATGTGCAAAATTGTCCAAAAAAAGACACAGAACAGTAAAAGGCCAGAATTCAAAGTTAATCTCGCTGATCCAAAGTTAAAATATTAAAGTGCTTATGTCAGATTTTTATGATTCTCTAATTTTGACTGAAAAGATGCAATTTGTGAAGAAAAGTTGAAAAATATGTTGAAAATTACAGGGAGAGTTCAACCATACTGATGATATCACACTAGGGAGAATTCTATCCAAAAGTTCAGCACATTTTACACATAAGAAACCACATGGTTTCAAAAAAATAAAGGCGTTTTTTTTTTATTTGTATTTGTCAGATAATAGTTTCTGGAGTTTTGCTATACAGCACTTATTGAATGTCATAATTTCCAACCAGGAAGTAAAATGTTAAACCTAAAAAATTGCACAAATTGCTGACAAATGTCTAGAAAAACAGGCATTCTGACTGCGAGCAGGGTCGCCTCTCCACAGATCAGACCTGTAACTACATCTGGTTTTGTCTCCATAAAATAAAGGTTTAATACTGTATATATATATATATATTAGGGCTGTCAAACGATTAATTTTCTTGATCGCAACTAATCTCAGAAATTTCATAGTTAATCGCGATTAATCGTGATTTATTTTGCATGTTTAAAATTGAAATCTTGCAGTAAGACCGTTCGAATCTAAAGTTAAACTCACAATGCAAAGTATTTCTCACCATTTTTTTTATTTCAAAAAAGTGCAGAGAAAGGAAAAAGTAACAATGAACCAGTAATAGTGCTTACTTTGAGAAATTGTAAATAAATGATTGAAGCCCGCTCGAGCTGCCTACGGATGCGTAGAAGGAACAAAATACTAGCAAACTCAAAATAGCGCGTTTAACCGACAATGAGTTTAATTAATACAACCAAATGAGCTGCATATGGATGGTAGAATTGCGGAAAATGCTGGCAAACTCTGATCGCGAATAAAAAAATTGTTCGCGATCATAACTCTAATCGCGATTAATCGCGATTAATGCGTTAATATTCCCAGCCCTAATATATATATATACTATATTTTATACTATATTACTATACTATATTATATATACTAAATACGTATTTCAGACAAAGCAATAACATCTCCCAAAGAAAAGCATTTGATGGACCCTCCACCATCAGATTGCAACAGATTGTCCTATGAGTGACCAAAATTCTACACAACCGGCACAGATTTGACGAATAAAAGTGTTAAAATACCTAACAGTATTGCAGTTTGTTTTAGTCTATAATCTTGCACATCCTATAGCCCACTCCCTTTGTATCTCTGCACTTTTATTTGACCTAGGTCGTCTTTAAACCTTCTATAATTTGCTCCCGCACACAGTAAACACCAGCGCTTTTCTAGCCGGTCGTTATTATGTCCCCACGTCCTTCAGTATCACCGGCATTTCTCTACACGGTTCAGCTGATACTCTTTGACACCTCATTACTGCGTTTCTTACCAGCATTACCCGCTCCGAGCTCGCGATCACGCTGGATATTGTCAAGCAAATTCCTGTAACTAGCCCAAGAAAGAAAATTATCGCGTCCAATATAACACGAAAAAACACACGCGGAGAGGCTAGCTGGAAGATTGTTTCCCAAGATACGTTTTCAAGGCTAATTATCTCGCAATAATGACATTGTTGTAAAGACAGGGCCAGGGCGAGAGCTGCGTTCAAGACCGCCCTACTCGTGTTTCACATTCAAACGTTCATTTGGACAGGCTGAGTAGCTTTGTTCGCTAAAATAAACACATTTTTAGCGCAGTTCCAGCCAAGTTTCCAACACTGAGACACCTGCGAGTTTTGTAAGAGCTCAGAAATGTAACTGGGCTATTTGAATGTAATCACTTATACATAACACGATACTATAATGAGGAGGGCAAAAATGATATCGCTGCGTTTTTAGGTGGATTCAGCTATTAAAATGTAACTATAGATGGAGTTGGATATATATATTAAAATGCTCTTTTGACTTGAACTGCAAGTGTGATTTAAATTTGAAAACGCCGGATAGTTTTGCATTTTTAAGGGTCGACAGTATGTTGAGCTATTTTCTGATTTGTTATAGTGGCGTTTCTTCATCACAAACATGCCTGGAGTTGTTTTTTTTGTTGTTGTTGTTGTTTTTTTAATTCACACACACACACCCTGCATATTTAGGCTTCATTAAAATCATCTGGATGATTGCAGCCCTGGAACTGCCAATCTCTACTGAACAAATGAAAAAAAAAGGTAGCTGTTGTACTGAAAATTACAACTACATGACATCACAAGTTGGAACAGAGCATTTTGAGCTTTGGAGATGTAGACAGATGTATTAATTTTTTAAAAATGAATGAAAAATTAAATGAAACAAAACACAACTCCAGGTCAAATTAATCACAAATAAATGGAGTTTGTAATTTGAAAGTTTGCATTTAGCATCACCTATGTTATTTGAAAATATCCTTTGTGTCTTTATGGAGTAAAGTATGTGTTTTTTGTCAAATGTTATTGCTTGTGGAATGATTACATAAAAAAGTACAAAGCAAATGTTATCCCAAAATAAAAAGTAAAAACAAAAAACACTCGCTTAAACATCCTGTACCCATTTTTTCCATGTATTTGAGCAAAAAATGTCTTATATAGTACAGGTAAATTGTATAAGCAGCTCTTGAGGTCAAATAAATCCTGTAGTGCATTTAATTAGCTCGTTTTATTGTCCAATAATCAGGAAGTGTGAGTTAGCATGCTAGTTGTTGTCTGTTAGTTGTTTACTGTCACGGCACACTTCACTCTGGTTTCTGAGAGTTGTGAAGTGTTTATAAACTCATCGTGGTGAATAATTAGGATGCTCAGAATGTATAAAGTGAGGAATAACTTTGGTCAAACTTTGGAAAACTGTTTAAAATCAAGTAGTTCTGTTTTTCACATTTTAAGACGGTAAAAAACACGTACAGCGCCTTTAATATTTTGTTTATTGTAGACATTTTGTTTATTGTTTTTGAATGTTCATTGTCTCATTGATGCAACAGCTTGACACTTTGCAAATCCTAAATCTTCCGGTTGTTCCTGTGTTAGCAGCGAGACAGCAAGGCATGTTGTGGATTCTATAGGTGCCACGTTTGGCCGGGGTTTCTGACAGGTCGCAGTGGGGTGCCAAGTGCTGTCAGTTGCAGGTGAAGACAGCCGAGCCGGGGCTATGGATAGAACTCGGGGTGGGAGATTGCGGTGGAGGAGAGCACGATGCACACTCCTTTGACAGCTGTCTCTCTCTCTTCCCCTCTATATCCATGGGTTTCGTAAATGATGAGTGATTACGATCGTTGCCATAGCGATTTAAAACAAAATACTTTAAGTTTTGAATGGGAAAAAGTCTGTAAAATGTAAACACTGAGGTCGTCTGTGTACATGGGTAACCTGATATCTGACATGTTCTCACTCATTTGGCACTCTCCCCATGCTGTTTCAGGCCTGGTTAGCTCTGCAGTGTGGGAAGAAAGAGTGGTTTTAAACTCAAGATAAGTAACCCTTTATTTGTTCCCCAATGGCGCAGTTGTTAGTTGTATTAGATACCTTTATTTTCAACACTCTTTATTTCATATATTATGCTTTTTTTCTTTTCTTTCATAGCTTGGATTAGTTGAATATAAATATGAATCCAAAATTAGGGGTCTAAGAAAATTGTGAAATTGTTTTTGCACACTCCTAATGCAAATGCTCCTAAAATTAAAGGATACATATGCGGAATTAGTGTTGCGTGATGTCACATAGTACTTGAAAGTTCACACTGTTTTTGACCACAACACTGCAAATACTATATATATAATTTGTACTAAAATGTATTAAAAACTCGAACTCAAGAAAACTCAAGAGAAATATACAAAATTGATTTAAACAGCACATTTGTGTCTGGCCACAGCAAAACCAGTCACAAGTCATCCCGGAGGCGTTTTGAGTTATTCAGAGATTCTGAAAGTGTAGATTCTAAGCTTTCTAACGACACCTTACACATGGAAATCTGAGAACATTTGAAGAATTTGTGACCATTTGAAAGTATGCACATTGGATTTTGGAAAGCTGTGGAAAAAAGCTCTTGAAGTTTCTCTAACTCTAGGGCTTCTGGGCTCATTTGCATGACATTAAACTAAGCCCTCCCCCTGCAGATCATCAGTGACATCACTGTGGTGTTAGCCTTCAGGGCAGGTCAGAAGGTAATTTGTTATAATGGAAATGCTTTTATAACAAAAAAGTCCATATAATCATTCAATAATACACAGGATAATATGTTAAGTCAAAGTCACCTGTATTGTCAATTTAATACAATATAATATGAAATGTATTATACAATGTAAAAATGAAAAAGAGAGAAAAAATAAAGATAAAAGTAAAAAATTAGCAGTAAATATAGTATAGGACACTACACACACACCCACACACTCACTCACACACCCTCTATGAAAAAAAAATATTGACAGTGATGCTAAAGATTTAGCAACAAGTACTGCAGTATCTGCAATCATTACTTCATCACTAGCACTTCACGCACTAGTCTAGCAAATCAAGTATTCAGGTTAATCGCCCATCACAGATCAAAAGTACACTGTAATGGGTGGTTTGGCTAGTAATATAATGCTAATGTTAACAATTAAACAAGCCCCCTGCTTTCAGCTAAATATCTGAAATAATATGAGCACACGAAACCTGAATTAGTATTTAAACATGTATGTCGTGTCAAAGTTTAAAAGCATTTTACTTACCCCATAAGAAAGAGAAATGTGTTCCTGCAAACTTCATTGGATACACTTACTTTTTTGTCGGGAGCTTTCTGCAGGATGTGGTCACCTTGGATGTAACTACTCTTTGCCTCGTTGTCCAATTATTTGCATATTAGGAGCCTGTGATCAATATGAGGGTTCATGGCCCTGTTTATGCGTTTGATTTTTAACAAAAGAGCGATGTGAGTAAGTGCCTTGCTTGTGACTGTAATGTTAAACCAGATTAAAGTCTAACAAAGCCACAGACAGAGCAGAGCCTACAGTTCGTATCACACCTCAGGGAATATAGATGACATCAGCTGCAAAGTATCAATCAATATTGCTGTTTCCAATGAACAAAAAGTAAAATAATGATTTACTTATGTTATGGTTTAATATGTGTAATACATAAAAGCATAATGTCTCATCTTTAAGGAATGAGCAGTTTGTTTATTCATATTTCACACTGTCACAGCAGAGGTCTGATGTAAACATTTCACCATCTCCTCCTTTATGTGCGCAGACAGCATTTGATCGCACATCGAGCCGAGCCTGGGCGGCCTCACAAGCACTAACAGTTTTCTTTGAGAAGTCCTTGAGAGCTCTTTAGATCCAGTGGCTGCCTGTCTGCCTATGTCTGCGCTCCCATTCATCTCCATCATTTATCCGTCCGACTGAGTTAACCAAACAGAGCGTTCAGAAGTGGCTGGGAGGGCCCCGCGTAGTCAAACATTTCCCCACACGACGCAGCAGCTCGTCGGGGGAAGAGGAGCGGTTCTGGGCCCTCTCTTCTCCACGTCTGGGTCACGTGGGTGTGGACGATGAGGGATCGTCGTGGTAACAGATAGAAGGATTAGACTCACAATAATGCAGGTACTATTGAGGTATTTAAAGGCTCATTTGTGTCTCTTTGAAAATTCCACAAATGTCTGGAGTGAAGTATGTACAAAAAAAAACAAAACAAAACACAGCCATATTCTGATTGGAAAGGATTTCGAAACCTGCTTTTAAACCTGCTTTTTGTTATTCAAATGTACCCTATATCCAGTGGTGGATGAAGTACCCAATTTTGTTAAGTAAAAGTACAGATCAAGAGACAAAAAGTTACTCTAGTAAAAGGATCGCATGAAAAATACATGTTTAAATAAGTCAAAACTATTTTGCTGATATTTTTAGAGCAATGAAAGGTTGAAATGTAGTGATCTTGAGAAATAAATGAGCTGATTTTAAGTGATTCTAGCTGTTTTTGTGTAGTGCGTTGAACAGAAGCTCAAATTAAATGTGCTAAAAATAAGTCTCAGCTTTTTCAGCAGGTCTGAAACCGTAAAGAAAAGTGCTTTTTACTTTTCTGTCTGCGGAGTAGAAGGTATTGATATATGCTCTCAAATCTAGTGAAGTAAAAGTAAAAAATATCCACTGTAAAAATAATTTAAGTAAAGTACAGATACTTAGAAATTTAACTAAGTACTGTACTTTGACTTTTGTACTTTGCTACTTTCCACCCCTGCCTATATCAGAGTAGCATGACTGAAAAATCACTTTCACTATCATTCAGAGACACATTCTTATTAGGGATGCACTGGTATCGATTCCGGGATCGAATTTGAGTGCCAGTACTGAAAAATGAGCTGGATTGGGTATCGGTTCCATGATAACAGTTCAGTCGATATCCTGGTTGGGCCTTTTCTGTATTAACACTATTTACAGGCTGATTTTGGCTTAGAAAGTCCAATAATATTTGAATTTTTATTCATACAAAGCTGTTCAGTAGTAGTTATTTGAAGGATAAAGATGTAGTATTTTGGGGTATGAGTGAAAGGTCTTTATATAAATACATTGCTTCCTATTAATAATAATAATAATAATAATAATAATAATAATAATAATAATAATAATAATACATTTTATATTACAGTACTTTTTTCTGTATAAACTGTGGATTTCGCAGTCTTATGAGCGCCGTTTGTTTCCATACCAGAGATACACAATAGTTTTAAGATTTTTATTTTAGTTGACTAATTGTTGGTCTGACATGTTGTATGCCCTGTGTGTAGACTGGGCTGGTACCAGACTGTACTGGGACAAAGAGAGTATTGTATCTGCGGCTGTGAGTAGAATTAGCCACAGCAGATGTCATAGACCATAACAAACAGAATGAATTCACTGTCCTTATAGGGAAATTTCACTGACGTTATCCACTGAACACACCTCATTTTCAGCTCTAAACTACTATATGCAGGAATATAACTGTACATATGTGAGGAAAATATAAAAATGTAACTACAGCGCTGGAAAAAAATAAGAGACCACTGCATTTTTTTCTGAAATCAGCATCTCTACACGTATTACAGCCATTCCATTCCAGCGTCTGTTGAATTCCAACACAAACCCAAAGCTGAGCTACTTCAGTTCTTGCACCAGGAGTGGAATAAAGTCACCCAAGAACAATGTGAAAGACTTGTGGAGAGCATGCCAAGACGCATGAAAGCTGTGATTAAAAATAAGGCTTATTGCACCAAATATTGATTTCTGAACTCTTCTTAAGTGTAAACATTAGTATTATGTTGTTTTAAAATTAACTTGATCTTGTTTCTTGCATTGTTTGCGGTCTGAAAACATGTATCTTTTTTGTTATTTTGACCACTTGTCATTTTCTGCAAATAAATGCTCTAAACGATAATATTTTATTTGGAATTTGGGGGAAATGTTTTGCCCTTTTGCCCAAACACATATAGTAAAACCAGAAAAACTGATCATTTTGCAGTGGTCTCTTATTTTTTTCCAGAGCTGTATTTCCGAAAAACTTGAAGTAATTTAGGGTGTTTTTGTCAGATCTTTTTCCTGTTCTCCAAATGTGGTTTTGTAGTGTGGGTGTGTTCATCTGGGTTGGCCCTGTATATTGTGGTTAAACAGTATATGAGCTCAGATAGTCGCGATCGTAATGCTGTAATGATGATGATGAGGACATAGGTTTGCTTCATCAGTGAGTGTGCAGGAGCCAGCTGGGCCCTCTCAAACATATGAACTGCTCTATATTCATATTTATGTCAGTACATTAAACGCTTTAATGTGAAACACTTCCACAGTCTCATAAACTTGCAGCTGCGCCAGAGAAGTAGATAGATAGAGGATGCCCTCATATTTGTACTACTACTACTACTGCTATATTTCAGTACTATCGTGTATTTCAAAACACAGTCAGTAGAATTCTAGGGGATACAATTTCCTAAACAACCTTAATCATACCTTCATTTTTTCTATATTGTGTGTCATTGTTATTTAATTCATCCTGGTTTCCTGTATTTGTATTTGTTGAATTGTAGATTGTAGAAGAGATTGTCAGTATCGTTTGGCCGATATCCGATACAACAGGCTGATATTTGCACTTTTTATTGCATTGGATATTCACCTTAAATCCTCAGCAAAGGCCAATATTTTGTTTGGTCCAACCAGATGCTTCAACAATACGCATAAAGCTTTATTTTTATACACTCTACAAAGAATAGGACCCTGTAAATAATGTGACTACACTGCTCTGTAATAACACTGGTCTACAAGCAAAATGCTGCCAGAACAACAGAAGAGAATTGTTTCTTGGTTTAGGTCACTGATAAAGAGCACAGTTATCAATTGATTTTCAGTTCATCTTATCAATATAAATGAGATTTAGCCACTTTTATCTCGGAAGCAGATTGAGTCCAAAAATGTGTAGACCAGTGTAATATTTGGAGTAAAAAAGGATTGTGGATGAGTTTGTAGCAAATTCAAATTATACAATTTGGAAAAAATAATTAAAATCTGCCCTCCTTATTGCCCCCAAAAATCAGTAGATCTTATCATCCATCAGTTTCTCTGGATTCATAACAATCGGTATCTGCATCAGCCATGAAAAACCCATAAAGATCGATTTTTGTTTGACCTGAGATTGGAAATTATTTTTCAAAGCAGTGGTCAGGTATTAGCGAATGTTGAAAGCTGAAATTTTATGACCACTTAAACCTCAAATGCAGGACAGTCCAAAATTACTCAAACATACATAAATCACTCAGTCACAGTATATATCCCTTTAAGAAACAGAGAGCACGTGGCTTCATAAAAACAGAACCACAGACCACAAGAGACAGGGGATAGTACAGAGCAGTTATTTTTGGTCTTTAGCGGGGCTGCAGAACTGAGTGGACATGTCTCAGGCTGCTGCTCACGCAAAGGTCAGGGGCGGCGCGTAAGCAAATCCGAGTGTTCTCTAACAAGTACCAGCCCGGGTCCTCATTGGAGTGTGTGCCTCCAGTTAGCGTGACCACTGAGTCCCTCTGACAGCGCCGTAATAAGGCCATTACGTCCCACTCAGCTGCAGTCTATTCTAATGGTGTGAACAGCAATCAAATGTGCAAGGGGCTGGAAGTTTTGCTGCTATTATTGTATCCACGGTCCGAGATGTGGGATGAGTGAATCATTTAAAAAACTAATTATGGCATTAAATTATATATTTTAATCATACAGCTTTTGGAGTGATAATTAGAGTGATCAAAATTCTGTCTTTAGCTTTTGGACTAACTTATTTAAAGGTGCTATATTACACAAAATTGACCTTTGTGAGCTTTATGTTATAATGTTGTTATCTCTTGTCATGTAGTGGTAGTTTTCCAAAGTAACAGCTCTGTTTTACCTTAAGTTCAGTAAAGATTGGCTATACCAGATCTGAAATCATCCAAATGATTCTAGCGGGGTTGGCAGTAGCTCAGTTGGTAGAGCATATGTCTCGTGATCCAGGGGTTCGAGCGGTTCGAATCCCGCTCTTGACAGGTTGACCGCATATGATCCCAGCTCCCACAGATGAGCGCTGCCGTTGTGTCCTTGGGCAAGACACTTAACCCCACCTTGCCCCCAGTGTCTGCGAACACTGGTAGCCCCCATGGCAGAAGATACATCAAGGCCCGTTGTGACGTGAGCCGTCCTCCTGTGGACCCACCACCCGCGGAAGGATTCATGGGGGCTGGTGCATTGTGTTCTGGGCAGCAGAACACTGCTTGGACTGCTGCCCCCACGACCCAGAAAATGGAAATGCGGGAGTGTCATGGGTCCCTGGGGAGCTTCACTATTGTTTTTGACATCTTTGAAGGTGTAGGTGTTTCCCTACCCCAAAGCCCACTTTTTCCTACAGGCTTTTGGGTGATTTTCACCCGGCAATAGTGAAAGAGGAATGTAAGAATGTAATGAATTTAATGTAAGAGGATGTAAGGAATAGGTAAGTAAGAGTTTAAAGGAATTTTTTGTTCTCAAATTCCTAATTTTTCAGTAATTTTGGAGCATGTTTTTAGGGTTTTTAGGTTTATGTTACACATGCCACAGTTGAAAAGAAAAGAAAACCACTCTAATTTATCATGTGTTGTCATATTTTAATCTATTTTTCATGACAAGTACTTTTTGTTGGGTGTATTATATCGGGTAAAAATTACCCAGCAAAAGCGATGGTGTTACTTTTTATAGTGAAAGTGCTCTAAAGCTAGTTAAAGGGACAGTGTGTAAGATTTTTACCTGTTAATTACTGAAATTGAAGATACCCATTCAAAAATACATTGTTTTCCAAGCCTTTTCACTTCCATCATGAAATCAAAGTATTCTTTTGGACTTAGATATAGTCACATAAAAGGGGGATCTTCCCCATATAGAGGCAGCCATTTTGAATACGAGAGCCGCAGAAGGACATTTGGGCTCATCCTTCGCCTCGGCTCCTGCTAACAGCTGCTCATCCGCGCTGCATATGGGAGTGAAGGAGAGAAGGAGAGAAGGGGAAGGGGAGGGGGGAAGGGGGGAGCCTCGTGTAAAGAAGCATGCTGCCGGATCACACATCGTAATGGATATAACACGTATTTTGGACTAAATTGTTTTACTGGATTTTATTCGCTGGATCCTTGTGGACAGATTGAGACCAAGTTTATAATGAAATACAGAGTTTGACCTGTGCAAAGCCTTCAAAGGTAAGCTAAGTAAGCTAAGTTTTGTGCTTTTCTGTATAAAAGCCCCATGTGCTCGGGGAGTGATTGTTTTGCAGGGAAATGAATTGCATAGTCAAAAAGAGGAGACTGTAAGGTTTCATTTGATGTGTAGATTGTCATGAATCATGATCGGGATTGTGTGTTTTCATGTGAAAAGAAAAAAAAAAAGTGAACGGGGGACAGCGGTGTATACAGCGGTGCGCGGTTCGTGCGCGGGCACGCGCGATGTCGGCGCTACGTCGCGCCCGGGTGACCCTTGAGGTCTGCCATAGCCAAAAGAGGAAGTGGAATAGCTAGTAACCACTTATGCGCCACGAATCCTACACACTGTCCCTTTAATATGTATGGAGTTTAAAAACACAATGGAGCAATTCCTATATTAGGGCATGGAAGAAAGTGTTTTCTGTTTGAGAGAAGAACTCCGCTTCAGTATGCAGGGTTTGTGTGTTAAACATGTGTGAATTAAACAAAACACAACTCCAGATATACTTTTGATGAGATAACAACATTATAACATAGAAAATCAGAAAATAGTGTAATACGAGCCCTTTGAACGAGAAAATGTATGGTATCTTATGAGACAGTGTTGATCAAAAATGACAGAAGTGGTCCTGCTTGTTACCATGGAGATGTTATGTTATTTCTTTGCCTTATCTGACCTGTAACTTGGCTGCTTGTCTCCATGGAGATAAATATATTTACTGTCATACTAAGGACCATTGCAGGCAAACATTGGTAAACATACTGGAAATATGGATTGTAATATGGACAGAGATTACTCAAGGAACATTTTGAAATATGTCTGAAACCGTCTGATTAAATTATTTCTCAATTTGGGAGGAGGACATTACACCCAATTTGGATTATTGCAAATCTTCAATTAATACCATCATAATATTTTCCGTTGCTATGTGGACGTTGAGTCAGGGATATTTCAGTACTGTATTCCCAGACTCTGAGCATCACTTTTTGATATCTAGATGATTATATGACATTTCTTTCTGTTACAAAAGCCAGTTTTTGAGCAAGACCTATAAGTTCTGTTTATCTACTTTTATTTATGAATATCTTTCTGAAACATTTCGATAATTCAAATGCAAAATACTTTTTTCATGTTTAAATACCCACCACATTAAAACACCATCCCAAATGACTGAATATATAGAAATTATATGAGCAAAACAGAAACGTGAATTCAAAAAGAAAGTTGTCCACTTATCCGAAGGTTGAATCCCGTTCTCGACGTAAACGTTATTCGTAGAGCGGTCAGATCCACTGGCCCTCAGGTTGGAGTTGCAATGTTGTTGTGTCCTCGCCCTAGTGTTTGCGTACTGGTGTATGAATCTGTGTGTGAATGGGCGAGTGGTTTCTTCGAGGGTCTTGAAGTTGGAAAATCGCTATATAAAAATGTATAGTTTTTTCCCCCACCAACTTTTATGTCTTTTCTACTGTCTCCACCTTTTCCTGACTCTGACCACTATATTTCCCATCCATTGAATCTCCCTTCACTTCCTCTTTGCTGTTCTGTCCACATTAGCCCATGGTCCTCCATCATTAAACCACGGTGACAGGCACAGCTCTGACACCTCTCCATAGATCCGGATAGGTCACACCGAGCATGAACCAGGAATAATGAGGAGATCCTGGAAAGAATGGAACTGTCATCTGTCAAAAATGTATTAATAATAATCCCATCTTTAGCCTATAACACATAAACTCTTAAACTTTGAGCTGGCTAATTGCTTTGAATTGCCATGAACTTTGACCTCCTCCAAGCTAGTCCTCAAAGCTAGTAGGTCAGAAATTATTTATTCCGTTGGCGATCCGTCCTCTGCCTTGTTCTCCTAAAAGTGTATGCTAGGTTCAAGGGTATGGCGTGCACCTTGGAGTTACCGGCGCTGTTGGCTCAGAATAGGAATTGTAGTGTTTTTCTAAAATGTTGCTGGAATGAGGCCTTTGATGGAGCGGGGCACCGGGTTCAACCACAATGTCACAACGAGTCACGCTGCTCAAGGGAGACAGAGGAATTAGAGCAGGATTATTGTGGACACTGGGAGGAAAAGTTTGAAAATGTAAACACTACATATACTCTTAAAGTTTAGGAAAGTACAATATATAATTTATCTTTGCTTTGTCCATCCACCAATGCAAATATCTAAAGCAACCTGGGGCAAAGGATGAAGTTTATGGACCCATTTTCTACTTTTGAAATGAAGTAGTACCTCATAAAAGTCGCTACAGCAAATCTTCTAGCGTTTCGTGTTGTGAATTGAAAATATATCTTGTAATTTTTCTAAGCTTGTCACTAGCTCAATATTCATGCATAATATAGCAAAACAAAAAATGTAAATATTGTGCAGGCTTGCATCTAATAATCGAATCTAATAATTATAAGAGGGTGATTTGCTGCGTTTTGTTAGGGTCAGCATTCTTTTTTTGGAGTATAATCACTAACTAAACTTAGGCTGCGTCCCATTTCTCTGTCTTACCCCTTCGTCTTACCCCTACCCGTTGGTTTTGCGCGTTCATGTGAGGGCAAGGGGTGTCCCGATTCTAATTTTGATCAAGGGCTAGGGCCATGACCGAGGGCTACATACCCCTTGAAACGAAGTAAGCTCTCAACCAGACTTGGAACGAAGGGGTACGCCTACGAGCTCAGGCAGGTTTTGGGATCAGGATGGCAGCGTCACATCGACCAGCCAAGGAGTCTCATAAATGTATTTTCAGCAGTTGTAATTATCGATTAACAGTTTAGCAGGTTTACAATTATGACGCTTATGTTCTTCGTTACTTTTAGTGAACTGTTGTTGCGGTTTTAATTGTAGTGATGTTTGTTTAGCCGATGTTATCGTTTTCATCGAACGTTCATGCATAAACAAGCTAGTTTTTTGTCGAGCTGAGGTACACGATAATCCTTGACATTCGTTTATGTTTGTTTGCATCAATTGTTGTCGCCTTTGTAGACGTAGCAGCCAGGTAGAGGCAAGGGATGATGACACAAACGGTAATCAAGTGGTGTCCCATTTCTTAGGGGAACATTCGTACCCCGAGTCCTCTCAGCTTGGTATCAAGACGTAGATAAAGGGGTAGGAGAAGGGGTAAGACAGAGTAATGGGATGCAGCCTAAGATTGTGAAGACACACAAACAGCAATGGGGTTTAAAATTGTTCAGTTTCAGAAAATGAATCTTGATTTGAGTAAATTTGAAATCAGATCATTTTCAGCTGTAATTGTTATTCCATTTTTTACAGTGCAGTCGATTGCAAAACCATTTCCTCCTATATAACTCTCCACTGTGTAAACCAGAGTGTAAAAATCTCCAGGTGACCCATGGGAGCGTCACCTGACCCCTCTCCCCGATGCAGGTTTATGTTTTGGGGTACGCGTCTCCACTGACCCATCCTGTCTCCAGGTCTGAGACAGGTCTGAGTGCAGCACGCCCCAGTGAAGCCTTTATGTGGGCTCAGTGTGGAGAGTGCATTAGCCAGACGAGCTGACACATGGACTCAGAGGTGTGATCTGGCCTTCACCGTACAGCAGACATGTCACACATTGTGAAGTGAAGTGTGTTAAAACTGCATAAGCTGAAGCTAAAGGTATGTCTGAGATTGACCTGCAGGTATGGACAGTTTTGGGCAATTAGCACTGTTCCCATAGAGATTTACAATTTAAAACTAAATATTATATCTTTTGAATGAGTCCTCAAAATGCTGCTTGTATCAGGACGCTGAAACCCCTGAAAAAAACAGCCTGAACTATAGTAGTTTTCTTTGCAATGTTAGAATATATAGCTAGACATAACTACTTTTAATACACTACCAATGTTCATAATCATTTGAGATTCTTTAATCATAATTTTAGTTTTAAGTTTTGGGTAACTCTTTAGTAGTATGGCGTAGAGAGTCCTTATTTTAATGAAAAATATCATGTGCTTGAAATATATTAGTATTTGATTTATTTTTCATAAAAAGAACACCTGTCCCTAGGGATCACTGTCATGTAACTTTTAACTTTTTTAAAAAACCTTTGATATACTTGATCCACATCAGTTGTGATATGACAGGAGCTCATGGCAGGATAGTAGCGCTAGCTCCATGGAAGGAAGGGAAACAAGAACAAAATCAAGGTAAAGTTTGGCAAAACCAAGAGTAGGTTTATTGGTCATCTTTTCCAAACACCTCATATTTCCTTTGAATGTACAAATAATGAGAAAAATACCATTTTATATTGTGTATTTTGAGTATATTTTATGCTAACTCTAAAACAGAGATTAGCATGCTAATATGTCATGAGATTTTTAAAGAAGTGCTAAACATTGTCATTTCCACAACAGTAATTTCCATCACTTTATTATTTATTTATTGTTATTGTTTATTATTATTTATTTCATATTTATGTAATCAAATATTACAATGTTTCTACACATTGTGATGAAGTAGAAATCAAAATATCTGGAGCTACTTATAGATACTTATAAACACTAGTTAGCTAGCAAACCAAATATGAACAAAATTGTTGTAAGCTAGATATTAATATTGTCACGATACTAACATTTCGATACTTGAGAAAAAGCTATATTCTAAAAAATGATTTCGATACCACAATGCAATTTTCAATACACAGTAATAGTTATTAGTTATAAGTAATAGTTATTTAATATTAGCATATAGTCTTCAACTAGGCATTCTAAAATTAGGAAAGCAGGAAAAGGTCCAACTTTTTCCAGTACAGATATTTGTTCGTACGGGAATCTGTCTATAAATATGATCTAGCAATAAACTAAAATATCCACCTACCTCACCTTTATAGTCCAGGTTTGTGCGTACATTTTCACTCTAGTTTATGGCTGTGTCTATGACAGAGCAGAGGGAGGTATAAATATACAACATACGGTTGTGATCAGATGAGCGAAGGAGGATATTAAACCTGCGCCTAATGCATTGTGGGTAGGGAGGGCAGAGGTGGAGAGGAGAGTCAGCTGGTGTAACAGGAGGAGGTCGTACAGGTCAGTGCTGTTTATCTATGAAGGTGGCTGTAATAATACCAACCACAAGATACGAAGAGTGGAGCCAAAATGGAGGAAGGAGATATTGTTTTCTGCTGGGAAGACTTTGGCGATATCCAGGAAAAGCTGCCGTGTCGAGTTCTAAAGACATTATTGATTTATTTGTTTAAAGGTGCACTGCGTAACATTTCTTGTGGAGGGTCTGCCACCTGCTTGTCTCTATGGAAATATTATTGCTGTGTCTAGAATGTAACACAGTACACATTAAAAAGGGCCTGTTTACACGAGAACGCTTACGGGTAAAAATGACAAAACATTTGATCGGAAGTGCGTTTCGTTTAGACGGTGATGGCGTTTTGGGGGCTTAAAAACGCATAAAACTGAAACCACCCTCCAAAGTGGAAAACTTGAATACGCGCCGCCGTAGCGTTTTTGTCTACACTGCCCAAGACGCAAAACTCTGGTCAAATCTGCTGACATCGCGCCTAAAGTGTTTTACTACTCAAAAATACTGCAATAAAATGTCTTCTTACAGTGAGCGAGCTTGCCTTTCAACAGATCTGACCTATAACTTGGCCTTGAGGCATTGCAGGCATGCCTCCATGGAAATAGATCAGTTTAATGCTATACAGTGGGACATTCTAGACAAAGTAATAATATTTCCATGAAAACAAGCAGGTGGTGGATCTCCTACCAGAAAGTTTTAACTTTTTTTTAACTATGAAGGTACAGAAATGTATTATAGGGAATTACCCATGCATAATAATGAATTCAAGTCAACTTTTTTCACCTGTTCTGTTGATCTATTGCTATTCGAAACTAGTAGTCTTTTTATAATTTATAATATTTACTATAATCTATAATCTTTTAAAACTATACTCTTTTACTACTGTTTGTGGTGGTCAAAAGTACTTCAACAAAATAAAGTGTCACCAAATACTGTACTGTAAACATGTACTGTAAACATGAAGTGCTCTGTCTTGTCCCAGCGCAGTTAAGAGTCCACTGTGCAGGAACTGTCTATGTACTCGGACCCCCGACTGCAGCGCCAGGAAACAGTCTGTGCCACTTCAAACAGATGTGGGATAAGTCCGCAGCAACAAGTGGAGAGTGTTTCTTCTGTGAGCGTGTGAGAGTCGGAGAGAGGGGGAGCGAGACGGGGTTAGGAAGAGAGAGAGAAAGAGTGATAGAGAGCTGGAGAGAGTACATTTACTGTGATGTCGCTTTGATGTGGACAGATTGTGGGAGAGATGGCATTTATCGTCTGGGCTGGACCGATCTTCACAGGGACGGGGTGTGGAGGTGACAGTCACACACTAGCCTAGTCTTTTCTTAAGCGCCGTTGATGTGGCGATAAACACGACAATCCTCATCTGACACACATACGTATTGATGATTTATGTGAGTCTTTAAAGGTGCTGGAAGTGATTTTGAAAATGTGAAAAGTTCATTTTAAAGGTTCTATATTATGTAACATTGATTCTTGTGAGCATTAAGTCATGTTACAATACTGTTACTTCATCAAAAACATACCTGGAGTTTGTGTTTTGTTTCATTTACACATGTTTGAGTAACCCTTTATTCTGTCTGTACATCTCCAAAGCTCATCAATTGGTAGTTTTCAAGTGAACAGCTACCTTTTACCTTTCATTCTGTAGAGTTAGGAAATTCCAGCACTGAAATCTTCCAAATGATTCTAGTGAATGTGTTTTCCGTTTAAGAGAAAAACTCTTATATATGCAGGACTTGTGTATTAAACGTGTGAATGAAATAAAACACAACTCACAGTATATTTTGATAAGGAAACAACATTATAACAGATCAGAAAATAGCATATACGGGCCCTTTAAGGAATTCCTTAAGCCTAGAACACTTTCACTATAAAAAGTAACACCATCACTTTCGCTGGGTAATTTTTACCCGATATAATATACCCAACAAAAAATACTTGTCATGAAAAATAGATCAAAATATGACAAAAACACACCATGCCTTCAGTAATTTTGCTTTCTCTTTGGGACTACTTTGAACCCTCCTTATGGTTAGCAGTAAGATTCACACAAACTTACGTTATCCATGCCGCGACAGAACAATTCTCTATATACAGCTCTGGAAAAAAATAAGAGACCACTGATTTTCTGAAATCAGCATCTCTACATGTATTACAGCCATTCCATTCCAGCATCTGTTGAATTCCAACACAAACACAAAGCTGAGCTACTTCAGTTCTTGCACCAGGAGTGGAATAAAGTCACCCAAGAACAATGTGAAAGACTTGTGGAGAGCATGCCAAGACGCATGAAAGCTGTGATTAAAAATAAGGGTTATTGCACCAAATATTCATTTCTGAACTCTTCTTAAGTGTAAACATTAGTATTATGTTGTTTTAAAATGAATTTGATCTTGTTTCTTTGCATTGTTTGCGGTCTGAAAACATGTTTTTATTATTTGGACCATTTGTCATTTTCTGCAAATAAATGCTTTGAGCAATAATATTTTATTTGGAATTTGGGGGAAATGTTGTCAGTAGTTTATAGACTCAAACAAAAATGTTCCTTTTGCCCAAATACATACCTATAAGTAGTAAAATCAGAAAAACTGATAATTTTGCAATGGTCTCTTATTTTTTTCCAGAGCGTTATATACAAAAACACAAAAATTGTACACAACAACTTGACAGATATGATGCGATGTGCTGTAGTTTGATTACCAAGATGTGCGCTGATTGTGTTGCACTCTGAATTTAAACATATAAAACATTTTTTCCTGCAATTCTAGCATTTTCAAAACAGTAAACGGCATCATGATAGTCTAAATACTGTATTTTATAAGTTAATACCCCCATAAAAGTAAAATATCCCCTCTTTAAAGGGCCCGTATATGACTTTTTAAAAATCTATTTATAAGTTGTTTCATCTTCACAAACATACCTGGAGTTGTGTTTATTTCATTGACTGGTTTAACACACAAGCCCTGCATATTTAGGCTGAGTTCTTCTCTCAAACAGAAAACACTCTGTTCCACCTTGTGATGTCATGATGGAAGAGTTGGAAGAGTTGTGTGTAATTTAGAACCTTTAACGATAGCAATCATCTCTAAACCTCATCTTATATGAACATTATACAGGCCTATAGAATGTTGCAATAGTTTAATCACACAATAATAGCGTACAGTATACCATAACCCGATCTTCAGCAACCTCCTCATGGATCAGTTCTCGAAAAGACTATCTGCATAGTATGAAAGAACCTAAATTCACCCAAAACTCAGACAAGAAGGCCCATTTAGCCATCGCAAACACCGACCAAAAGACTCCGCAAGCGACAAGACCCCAGTATATCACTCCGCCGTCTGGATGGGGCACGGGGAGCAGCCAAATTGGATGAAGTTAAGCTGCACTAACTGCTTGTTGTGACTCGGGGGAGAAAACTCAATCGTCCTTTCAGCGGCCAACTGCGAGGAGAAAGACCTACATTGTTGCGTGTTTGTGGCAGATTATGAGGCCAGTGTCACAACACTGTTTCTGCTCCGGGATGGTGCTGTCGTGAGCAGGACTTCGGGGGAATGCCGATGGGTGCCTAATGAGGTCTAAAACCGGCCCCCGGTCAGGAGCGGGTCATCGGGTACAATGGAGGGTCAGGAGTGGGGTGGGTAGGGTCAGTGAGCACGCATTTCAGCACTTTGTGCCAAGACTGGATTGTAAAACGGGGAATGTTTATGTGATTATGTAATTTGTACTTGAGGAATATATGTGGTTTAAAGGGTTCATATTTTACGCTATTTTCTGATCTGTTTTAATGTTGTTTCCTCATGGCAAACATAGCTGGAGTTGTGAGGTGTTGTGTATATGTAGGCTGAGGTCTTCCCTCAAACAGAAAACACTCTGTTCCACCTTGAGATGTCATGTGGTAATACAGGAAGTGTTCCATACACTTTCACTAGAATCATTCAGCCGTGGAATTGCCAATTTCTGTTGAACTAAAGGTAAAAGATTTATGTTAACTGCATGATATCAAAAGGTGGAACAAAGAGTTTTGAGCTTTGGAGATGTAGACAGATAATAATAATAATGCAGCGTTACTAAACAAAATAAAACACAACTCCAGGTATGTTTCTGATGAGGTAACAATGTTATGGCTTAAAGCTCACAAGAGTTACAGACAAAGCAACAACATCTCCATACACAGTTCATCTTTAAGGCTACGTTCAGACTTTTTTTTGCCTCTATGCAACCTGTATTTGATCTTTTAATGACAGTCTGAATGACACAGATCCGATTTTTTCAAATGCGACCCAGGCCACTTGGATATGTGGTCCTAAAACAGATACATATCCGATCTTTTGGCATGCGACTTCAGTCTGAAAGGCCAGGTCGCATTCATCCGACCTACACGTCATCAACAAGCGAGAGTGGTACAAGTAGGCACTCACAAATGTACACAAACGTTCTTCTCGTCATATGAAAATTGTGTATGAAGTCCGTGGCAGTGAAGCGGCAAAGCACATAGCAATCCCACCACTCTCAGCACCAACACGTTCCTTTCTACGGACGTTGCTGCCACTGCCCCACAAAACGCCAAGGCCAAAAACCTTCTCCTTCTCAATCTCATCCTTTAAAGAAATAAGTTGTACATGTTCTGGCTCTGGTACGACAGCAACTTTAAAATCTCCAGGCGCTCAATGCTAGTGTCCATGTTTAGGCTACTTCCGTAAACACTGAGCACGCTCGCTGCATGTGGCCTCGTCTTGTCCTCCAAGGCGCATGTGGGACACTTTTGGGGCGTTTAAAGTTCACACTGGAGATTGGAAATGTGAACGACCTCGCAAAAAAATGGGATTTCACCAAAAAAATCCAAATTGAGCTTTAAGCCCTGCACTTTAAACGTAGCCTAAGACGCATTATCATCATTCCATACTGCCTTTGTGTCCTTGAGCAAGACACGTCACCCATCTTTACCTGTATGAACAGTGGCTGTAAATTCTCAGTCTCTCTCTGTCAGTCCACCCATTGGCACTTGTGGCTACGAAACCTTAAGAAGTGAAGGCTTGTCAACTTTGATATTAAGAAAGCTTTCAACACATTTTATTACAAATTATATGTTTAAACTTTCTTGGAATCCTTTCTCGACTTCGCTGAGCAGAGCAGAGCCGGTGGCGGTTGCTGTTACCTGAGATCTGAATGTAGTCCCAGACCGACCGTGCATAAACCTGCTTCAGCGTGTTAATGACTGTTGTTCTCCCATAACTCGTGACTCATCAGTTCTGCCCATGTTTACAGGTGGTTGAGGGGAGGCTCCAGGCCGCTCTCAGGGCCCTGGCTCTGGGGTAAAGCAGGTCTGGACTGCCTGCTGTGGGCCTTGGGCGAGGCTCTGTCTGGTCTGAGGCTTTGGGAGAAAACTGTAATGACGGTGATTATGCCGGGCTGATGTTAAGTAAGCAGATTTAAATCGCAAGGTATTAGCCGAAAATGCGTTGAAGACTACCTAGTGGGATTTTAGAGACGCATCACTCATCTGCACATTAATTATTTCTATTTCTTCATCTATTTTTACATTGCGTGGAAAGCCGAACATGACTTTTTTGTCTTTTGGGTAATCCCTTTTATTAAGTGGGAGTTGCCACAACAAGCAGAGATTTGGCAGTCAGATGCCCTTCTTGTCGCAACCAGTCAGATCAGTTGTGAATGAAGTAGGTCAGCGGAGTGTTTTGCTTAAGGACGCAACAATAGTATGCATATGAGTTAGGTTTGAAGTGTTTACCTTTCAGGTAGTAGGTAAAGTTTAATCCTTCAATAGTAACCACATTTTTCCCCCATGTATTTGAGCAAAATGTGTCAATACAGCAGCTCTTGAGGTCAAAATAAATTAATATAATTCGGGTTATCAGGAAGTGCGTGTTAGCATGCTAGTTGCTGCACTGAGAAAGACTGTTTAAAATGAACTAGTTCTGTTTTTCACGTATTTCATTGTAGTTAAGCGTTGATCTGAAGAGTTGAAGAGGTTCATCTTAGGCTGCGTCCCATTACTCTGTCTTACCCCTTCCCCTACCCCTTTATCTAAGTCTTTGTCTTGCCTCTCGATACCGAGCTGAGAGGGCTCGGGGTACGAATGTTCCCCTAAGAAATGAGACACCACTCAATTACCTTTGCTGCTACGTCTACAGAGGCGACAACAATTGACGCAAGCAAACGTAAACAAATGTCAAGGATTATCGGGTACCTCAGTTCGACAAAAAAAAAGTTTATACATGAAAGTAAGATGAAAACGATAACGTCGGCTAAACAGAAATCACTACAATTAAAACCGCAACAACAGCTCACTAAAAGTAACGTAGAACATAAGCGTCATAATTGTAAACCGTGCTAAACTGTTAATCGATAATTACAACTGCTGAAAATACATTTATGAGACTCCTTGGCTGGTCGAAGTGACGCTGCCATCCTGATCCCAAAACTTGCTTGAGCTTGTAGTCTTCGTTTCAAGTCTGGTCGAGAGCTTACTTCGTTTCAAGGGGTATGTAGCCCTCGGTTGTGGCTCTAGCCCTTGATCAAAACTAGAATCGGCCCTCACATGAACTCGCAAAACCAAGGGGTAGGGGTAAGACAGAGAAATGGGACGCAGCCTTAATCTAAAATTTGCTCAGTTGCATAGTCCTACTTTTAAGACCTAAGACATTCATACATCCCTGGTTTTATAGTGTAGCACCATGTAATAATACTTCTATAATGGATTATATTGTTGTTTTCATACATTTTTCCCCCGTGCATGGCCTCATTGTTTTGTGTGCAAATTCCAAATCAAAAAAACTCTCATGAAAGCAGAGAATTCATTAGTCTGGCTTGTCGTCACTCTCCAGCCTCTTCCGCTGTTTGACTGTAATTGGAATTTTAATCGTGCGGTGTAAACACTGGGAGGCGTTTCTGTGAATATTCATGGGGGCGGCACAGGCGGGCGGGGACAGCGGCAGTCTGGAGGTGCGTTTGTACATGACCCCTGCTCACCGACTTATGTTCTCGTCCCAACAGCGCCCTCCCAGGTCAGCGAGGTCATCAAGGAGAAGATCCAAGAGCGCAGTGTGCAGCTGTCCTGGCAGCAACCGCACAACCCCAACGGAGTCATCAAGGAGTACGAGATCAAGTACTACGAAAAGGTACTACATTATTTATGTTGATGTATGCCATGTAATACTGGTACTACACGATACACAGTAATACACAAATAAATACAAATAAATAAAACACATTTTTTCATGTAATAAAGTAAAATTTGTATTGAAAAAGCTGCTCTTAGGGTCAAAACAAGTCTTCATCTAATTTTTGTCAGAGAAACAAAAAGTGCTCTGTTAGCATGCTAGTTTTCTGAGCTTAAAAATTGCTTTATTGTCTGCAAACCAGGAAGTGTACTGTTAGCATGCTAGACTTAAACCTAGATTTAGATTTAGACTTAAACCTAGGCTTAGACTTAGACTTAAACCTAGACTTAGACTTAAACCTAGACTTAGACTTAGACTTAAACCTAGACTTAGACTTAAACCTAGACTTAGACTTAAGCCTAGACTTAAACTTAAACCTAGATTTATACTTAAACCTAGATTTAGACTTAAATCTAGACTTAAACCTGGACTTAGACTTAAACCTAGACTTAGACTTAAACCTAGATTTAGACTTAGACTTAAGCCTAGACTTAGACTTAGGCTTAAACCTAGACTTAGACTTAAACCTAGACTTAGACTTAGGCTTAAACCTAGACTTAGACTTAAGCCTAGACTTAAACTTAAACTTAGATTTAGACTTAAATCTAGACTTAAACCTGGACTTAGACTTAGGCTTAAACCTAGACTTAGACTTAAACCTAGACTTAGACTTAAGCCTAGACTTAAACTTAAACCTAGATTTAAACTTAAACCTAGATTTAGACTTAAATCTAGACTTAAACCTGGACTTAGACTTAAACCTAGACTTAGACTTAAACCTAGATTTAGACTTAGACTTAAGCCTAGACTTAGACTTAGGCTTAAACCTAGACTTAGACTTAAACCTAGACTTAGACTTAAGCCTAGACTTAAACTTAAACTTAGATTTAGACTTAAACCTAGAATTAAACTTAAACCTAGATTTAGACTTAAACCTAGACTTATACCTGGACTTAGACTTAAACCTAGACTTAGACTTAAACCTAGACTTAGACTTAAGCCTAGACTTAGACTTAGGCTTAAACCTAGACTTAGGCTTAAACCTAGACTTAGACTTAAACCTAGACTTAGACTTAAACCTAGACTTAGACTTAAGCCTAGACTTAGACTTAGGCTTAAACCTAGACTTAGGCTTAAACCTAGACTTAGACTTAAACCTAGACTTAGACTTAGACTTAAACCTAGACTTAGACTTAAGCCTAGACTTAGACTTAGGCTTAAACCTAGACTTAGGCTTAAACCTAGACTTAGACTTAAACCTAGACTTAGACTTAAACCTAGACTTAGACTTAAGCCTAGAGTTAGACTTAGGCTTAAACCTAGACTTAGGCTTAAACCTAGACTTAGACTTAAACCTAGACTTAGACTTAGACTTAAACCTAGATTTAGACTTAAACCTAGACTTAGACAGACTTTATTGATCCACAAGAGAAATTACTTGGACACAGTGGCTCACACGCCACATTATATTACAATAACATAGAGTAAAAAAATAAAATAAAAAATGGTAAATAATAATTCCATGGTGGCCAGTAAAGGTGCTTGGACTTTAAAAACAAAGAAATATTTGCACCTAATGATGTCACAAGTTGGATCCGAAAATACAAATAAAGACTTCAACCCACCAACAGTGACAAAAGTTATCTTCTGTCTTTTTTTTTTTCTAATTTTGTAAAAAAAAAAATAGAGCTGCAATTGGAGGAAAGAACAATTTTCCAATCATTGCACTCCAAACTCAATGATTTGAAGATTTCTGCAAGATTATGGTAAAATTGTCTGTAATTATGCGCTGCATCTTCATCACAGAAACAAAACTCAAAAGGATAATAACACCTCTTCTATAAATTGACCTTTAGAAGTTTAAAATAACCTCTACGTGAATCGCTTTGCTCTTCTGGACATAAGCTCCTGCTGTCTTCTAAATGGTCCAAACTCAAACCAAAAGCCTGAGTGTTATTTGTGGCAAGACTTCGCTGATTCCAACATTTCGGTCTGTTTTTCTCTCGATTTTCTCAAAACCACTTTTTTTTTTCCATTTCGAGATGCCAATTCTTCATTTGCTATTCTGAGCGCGCGCTGCAAAGTGGACTCCGTGCGATCCTGCAAGTACCTACTTTGTCTCGTAATTGTAATAATGAATGAGAGGTTCATAAGATTTTAATCAGTGCTTCTTTGCCACCCCCACACATGTTAGCATACACGCTAACCGCCTCCAACAAGCACGCTCTTAGCACACCACTGTCTTATTTATTTATTTATTTTTTATTCGTTTATTTGGAAGGGACAATGCATATTAATGAACGGACAATTTGTATAAGATCACACAAACCGACGTAAATATGCCGGATTAAGCACAGTGCTAATTTATTGGGTTTCTATGCATATCAATGAAGTACATGTGCCAGGTTAGATGACTACTTTTACAGTATTTACGCTTTACTAAATATATTGGCTTTTTTTCCCCCTTCCTTTCTACTTTCTTGTTTGTTTTGTTTTTTGTGAAGTTCATAAAATTTTACTTCCTGGTTAGACATGCGCAGCAGATGTGACATACATTATCCGTTTTTCTGATTTTACTAAAAGGAACATTCTTGTTTGAGTCTATAAACTAGTGACATTTCCCCCAAATTCCAAATAAAATATGATCATTTAGAGCATTTATTTGCAGAAAATGATAAATGGTCAAAATAACAAAAAATATACATGTTTTCAGACCTCAAACAATGCAAAGAAACAAGATCAAATTCATTTTAAAACAACATAATACTAATGTTTACACTTAAGAAGAGTTCAGAAATCAATATTTGGTGCGATAACCCTTATTTTTAATCACAGCTTTCATGCGTCTTGGCATGCTCTCCACAAGTCTTTCACATTGTTCTTGGGTGACTTTATTCCACTCCTGGTGCAAGAACTGAAGTAGCTCAGCTTTGTGTTTGTGTTGGAATTCAACAGACGCTGGAATGGAATGGCTGTAATACATGTAGAGATGCTGATTTCAGGAAAAAAAATGCAGTGGTCTCTTATTTTTTTCCTTTTTTCTACTTTCTTTTTTGTGAAGTTCATAATTTTACTTCCTGCTTAGACATGGGCAGCAGATGTGACATATGTAGAGGTAATTCCATAATGCTAATAAGGGTCTAATTTAAATTACACAATAGTTATAATGAAACCACAGATATAAATTGACATAAGAAGTGAGCATGCGCACGATTCTGGCTCCAAGGAGTCCGGCTCCAATTCACTTTGTATTGTGAAAACGTCTCTCCTCTCTTCATAACTGCTACTGTCAGGCTTCATATTTTGGTCTTAGTCCATAAATAAATTCCTATTCCTAATAAGGGACTCGGCTCCAAATTGGCTCCTATAACCGCTAGCTTTGTCAGCTTCATTTGACTGGAGCTGAACGCTGTGGGTGATGTCACACTCACTTAGTCCAATTCTTTATACAATCTTTGGATTAAACTAATGGAAATAAAAATAATTATAATATTTAAACTTCCAGGAAAATGGCTTCCTTGTGCGTACTGGTTGTAATTTTCGGTAGAGGTATTCACAGATACTTCCTATATTTTTGCACTTTTCAACTTATTTCCCCACATTCTGCCATTTAAAACTATGATACACATTCACCACATGTACTGTCCCACCAAATTAAGCAACAATTACCCAAACATGAAAACCTGGCATGGGTACTTTAAATGTCCGAAGGGTAGCCAGTGGATGAGGGCACAGAGCTGTGATGCCCACTCCGCCTCCGGGACAGCTCTCCACATCAGTTCCTCTGTCACGTTTTGTGGCTTTGCTGTGGCCAGCTGGAAATGTGGACTTTGGAAACAACGATGACTTCACTAACAATCCCTGGCATTCCATTTTGGCCCTGGCTGCTCGGAGTACTCAGTCTACATCTAAGTACACAATGTATCCTACGTATGCAGACCGAATCCCAATGAATCCTGTAATTACAAGCTGCTGCTGGTTTCAAAGTTGAAAGCTGAGAGAAGATGGGCTACATATGAAATAGTAGCACTTCTTATGTTTTGTTATGTGACTTTATTTTTATATTCTCAAAGCAAGTGACCCACGGATAGGATTGTAAAACAATACTCAGATACTAATTGATACAAAAATGAGTGTGAAAAGTTGATACTCATTTGAAGTATCAATGCCAAAAAACAATGACAATCTGCCATGTTTGAAGCAGCAGTGTAAAATGCCTATAGAGATGCATTTGTCTAAATAATATATTACAGCTCTGGAAAAAAAAGATAAGAGACCACTGCAAAAAAACAAATTCTGATTTTACTACTTATAGGTATGTGTTTGGACAAAAGGTACATTTTTGTTTGCATCTATAAACTACTGACAATATTTCCCCCAAATAAAAATATTACAGTTTAGAGCATTTATTTGCAGAAAATGACAAATGGTCAAAATAATAAAAAAGATACATGTTTTCAGACCTCAAACAAAGCAAAGAAACAAGATCAAAATCATTTTAAAACAACATAATACTAATGTTTACACTTAAGAAGAGTTCAGAAATCAATATTTGGTGCAATAACCCTAATTTTTATTTTAATTTTTTATATTTCATGTGTCTTGGCATGCTCTAAGTCTTTCACATTGTTCTTGGGTGACTTTATTCCACTCCTGGTGCAAGAACTGAAGTAGCTCAGCTTTGTGTTTGTGTTGGAATTCAACGCTGGAATGGAATGGCTGTAATACATGTAGAGATGCTCATTTCAGAAAAAAATGCAGTGGTCTTTTTTCTTTTTTTTTTCCAGAACTGTATATATTAACTCAAGATTTATTCTTTAGCATCTTAAATCTTCATTCCATAAACGTTAGGCTAACTGACAATTCTATGACATGTGACAATACAATCTGAGCCCTAAAACCTTCTAATTCCAACAGTTGGAGCTATGCTTGAATGTCATGCCAGTGTCAGTGATAAATAATGTATATTTAGCAACATTAACATCTTTTGACAGTACATGTATGTATAATATGAAATGTACAAATGTTGAATGTAGAAATGTGTGCACTCTACAGCTGCCCCTGAGCCTCACCATAAATAGTTAATGCTTCAAATCAAGGTAAAATAAGGTCCAACAAGCGTCTGTATTTCCACGGCCATTGTTTAAAGACTATAACGCTCAGCATAAATATTAAAATGACTGAATACAGTTTTATCGGGGGTCTTTGTGCTTGTTGCTGTAAAGTGCTTAAATCCATTCAGTACTTTCACAAAGTGCGGGTAATTACGCCCTGTGAAGTCTATCTGCAGTATTTTAGCAGCCCAGCCATTAAGATAACCACACTTGAATGGGACTCAATTATGAGCAGGATTCTCACATAACGCTAGCGGCTACTATTGGAGCTGAAACCTGTAATTTTTTCTCCCATAGGACCATAAGGAGAAGGTCTCCACGGTGCGCTCGCGCTCCACCACCGCCACAGTCAACAACCTGAAGCCCAGCACAGCCTATGTCTTCCAGATCCGAGCGTTCACAGACACCGGCTTTGGAACCTACGGACCCCGAGTGGAGATCACCACCAAAGTGGAGAGCCCAGGTACGACTGCAAACATCATCACACATGAGTTTGAATGTTTCTAGAGTATGGGTTTATTGTGCTATATATTTGGGCCATTTGAGTGTGGAAAAAGTGATCATAATGACTGAAATCGGGATTGTTTAAAAGTTATTTATATATTAAAGCTAACCTGATGAAGCAGTACAGTTGGACAAATAGATACATTTATCCATCCATTATTTAGAATAACGTTTTTTTTTTTAAGCTATTCTTTAAATTAAATGGATCCACTATTTCTCTTACGTTTAAAATATAATAATAACACTGGTTTACAAATTTGTGGACTCAATCTGCTTCCGAGATAAAAGTGGCTAAATCTAATTTATATTGATAAGATGAACCGAAAATCAATTGATAACTGTGCTGGCTAGCTAATGTATTCAAGATATGTAATTATATTGTTTTACTTCAAAATCACATCTGTTTATACAATAGATTTAGGTATTTTTGTTTAACAATAATATTTATTTTTGAAAATATTTACCTTGCACGTCTTTATCCGACAAGAAATAAACAAGAAATATCTTAAGACATCAGGTGCACACAATTTCGAGGCATCTCTCTTATGTGAGATAAAAAAAATATTTGATGTTAAAACTCTAGACATATTTAAAATGAGTCTGTTGGAATGTGCAGACAGGCTTTCAGATAGAACTGGTTGTTTGTAGACACACTGTACCTTCTGATAAACTACTGTTTTTACCTTATTTTGCATAAATTTCCTATTTTGACCCAATACTATATCTTGGAAACTATAGCCAATCAGCACTTCTGACTTACTTTTTCTTTATTAGTGACCTAAACCAAGAAAAATGTCACTACTTTTGTTCCGGAAGCATTTTGCTTGTAGACCAGTGTTACGTTAAAGCTACAGTATGTAATTTTTCTCATCCTTACTCATGCCTCCTCCTAACTTGTTTCCATGATTTAGTTTTTTCCTATGGCTAAAATATTCCACAATATTCATTAAAATGCATCTATCTCTATGGGGATGCATGTGTCGTCCCACCTCGTCTCGCCCCGTATGAAAGTTACATACTGTACCTTTAATTGCACGTGTTTGATTGAAAAAATGTTGATCTGTCATATCATAACTGAAAAAAAAACAAAAAAACAAATAGTAAAATAGTCCCTGGCATGCAGCTTCTAAAATTGAAACCATGTGCTGGAATTTCCAAACATAATTTAGAAGAGTGATTCCAAGTGTCTGACGTTAATTACTTTCTTTTTGTCACGTGCATCCTTTCTTAATCGTCATGTTAAAATCATATTATTTTGAATAGAGATAGAATCAGAGTAGTGAGTACAGGAGCAGCCTGATATCGTAGCGTCATGTTTAGTCCAGCGTGGATAAGCTGGGCTGGGTTAATTCTCTCTGTAATGGCCCAGGGAAATGAGCGCTTTGGGCAAAAGTAAACACAAAATACTTGTGTATGCAGATGAGCAGAGGGAACCGGCTGTGTCATGGAGATGGGTATTGTCTTGTGTCATAGTAAAAAGGAATACGATTGTTTTCTTCAATATTTCTACTTATTAGAAAAATAAGTCGAGTCGAGTCAGGCTGGTTTAGATTTAGACTTACGCTGCGTCCCATTACTCTGTCTTACCCCTTCCCCTACGCCTTTATCTATGTTTTTGTCTTGCCCCTCGAGCTGAGAGGGCTCAGGGTACAAATGTTCCCCTAAGAAATGGGACGCCACTCGATTACCGTTTGCGTCATCATCCCTTGCCTCTACCTGGCTGCTACGTCTACAGAGGCGACAACAATTGACGCAATCAAACGTAAACAAATGTCAAGGATTATCGGGCACCTCAGCTCGACAAAAAAACTTGCTTGTTTATGCATGAAAGTTCGATGAAAACGATAACGTCGGCTAAACAGACATCACTACAGTTAAAACTACAACAACAGTTCACTAAAAGTAACGTAGAACATAAGCGTCATAATTGTAAACCATACTAAACTGTTAATCGATAATTACAACTGCTGAAAATACATTTATGAGACTCCTTGGCTGGTCGATGTGACGCTGCCATCCTGATCCCAAAACCTGCCTGAGCTTGTAGACGTACCCCTTTGTTCCAAGTCTGGTTGAGAGCTTCAAGGGGTATGTAGCCCTCGGTCGTGGCCCTAGCCCTTGATCAAAATTAGAATCGGGACACCCCTTGCCCTCACATGAACGCACAAAACCAAGGGGTCGGGGTAAGACGAAGGGGTAAGACAGAGAAATGGGATGCATCCTTAGACTTAGACAAACTTTATTGATCCACAAGTGAAATTGTTTTGGGTACAGTAGCTCACTCATCAAATATAATATACAACAGAGGGTAACAAAAAATAGATGGATTAGCAACCAAAGAGCAATAGACCAGTGTCAAATGAGACATAATTATAAAAATAAATTAAATAAAAAAAAAAGATGATAAATGTATATGTACAAATCAGAATAAAATAGAAAAGTAAGTAATAAAATATAAAATACAATATCAAATAAGATGTCCAATCCCAGCTATATACAGTTGTGTATTTGGTTTACTTCAGTGCCAAAGAGGCCTCGTGTCTGAAATTTACAGGCTTTTCCAAACAAAAGAAGCTATGGTTATGTAAATAACATATATATACCATTGCAAAAACTATACTTTAGGGTTTACAGGGTTAAGCTTTTTTTTTTTTTGATGAAACAAATTAATTAATTAATCTTTCTTTTTCTTTTTTTCAGAATGTGAAATTACAGCAAATTCATTTTCTTTTGTTTTGTAAATTTTTTGTCTTTTTTCCTTTTTCTACAAAAGTAGTGATATTTTTCTTGGTTTAGGTCACTAATAAAGAAAAAGTAAGTCAGAAGTGCTGATTGGCTATAGTTTCCAAGATATAGTATTGGGTCAAAATAGGAAATTTATGCAAAATAAGGAAAAAACGGTAGTTTATCAGAAGGTACAGTGTGTCTACAAGCAACCAGTTCTATTTGAAAGCCTGTCTGCACATTCCAATACATTCATTTTAATATGTGTAGAGTTTTAACATCAAATATTTTTGGATTTCACATAAGAGAGATGCCTCGAAATTGTGTGCACTTGATGTCGTTGATAATTTCTTGATGGATAAAGAAGTGCAAGTTAAATATTTTCAAAATATAAATATTATTTTAAAGCAAAAATGGCTAAGCTAAATCTATTGTATAAACAGATGCGATTTTGAAGTAAAACAGTATCATTAAATATCTTGAATACATTAGCTAACCAGCACAGTTATCAATTGATTTTCAGTTCGTCCTATCAATATAAATGAGATTTAGCCACTTTTATCTCAGAAGCAGATCGAGTCCAAAAATGTGTAGACCACTGTTGTTTAAAATCCAGAGAAACCTATGACCAATAAGATCCACCAGTATTTTCCGGCAGATTTTGATTATTTTCCTCACATTCTACATACAGCGCCACATACTAAAAGCTCCCGCACAGCCCTTATTTTCTTTACCACAAACCTATAAGTGTTCAAATAAGGCTTTGTGTGTATTCTTTAGGCAACAGGTCAGTCAAAACAAAATATACACATGTGCTGGAGATTTAAGGTAAATATTGTCTCTCTAGTATACCCCCCACCACTGAATGTAGATGAGTCCTCCTCTGAATCTCCCACACACACACCCCGTATTCACCCCGGCTTTTGTCGGCGTTCCTCTGCGTGTGACGGGGACTTGAGCGTGCGCTTTCCCCAGTCCAACCTGAATGTGTCTTTGTTCAGATGAAGGGCAGTGTAGCGCCGTCTGGGACTATTAAGCCCACTTTCTGAGAGCGAGCCGAGAGCCGAGGACGACGCAAAAATAGCACCTTCTCCCCACTCCTTCCCCTCGCACCCCCCACACCACCACCGCCGACGAGGAGCGGGTGATCAATCTGAACAGGCTCATTAGGCCCACTTTAGCGCAAATGAAAAGTCTGTAGGTTACAAAAAGACGCCGGGGTTTGTATATTTGTGACATTGTGCGTGAACGGAAAACTTGTGTGCGTTGTAATAAATTAAGATTGCAACTGTTGGGTTTTTTTTGTTGTTTTTTTAAAAATAGTTGACTGATTATTAGTAATTATGTTTTGAATTAGTATACTAGTCAAGATATTCTTTACTGAGGTCTTATCATGCATTTGCAACCAGATATATTATCATTACACTCTCAGACTTGGACTCAGACAAATGTTATTGATCCACAAGGGAAATTATTCGAACACAGTAGCTCACACATCACAATCTAATCTAATCTAATCACAAAATAGAAATAGTAATAATACATTCTAAATAAGTAGCAAAGCAAAGAGACTGGGGTCATATAAGGTGTAATTATATAAATGTACATGTACGTGTAAAAATTACAGCTGTCAGTTTACCGCATTAGTTAGATTAATTAATTACACTGCAAATTAACACGTTATAAAAATGTATGCAATTAATTATGAGTGGCAATTCAATGCACGCGCATTTTAAATTTGGTGTACGGCGAGCAAATCGCTGCCAGGGCCTTTGAACAGCAAGTTTATTTATAAAAAGAACACAGGTGGGACTATCAACAAGAACGCGGTGATTTGTAGCTTTTGTAAAAAAAAAGAATTTTCCGATCACCGAAGCTGCTCCAGCCTGACGGATCATTTGATCGATAAACACGTCCGGACAAGTTCCATTGTTACCGGTGATAGAGCGAGCGTGAGCGCACTTCAACAGACCACCAAACCACACTATAGAATTTGGAAAATGAATGAGCAAAGCGACAAACTCAAATGCAAAGTGGGTTCCCTTTCTCACTCTCTCTCAGTCTCTCTCTCAGGGCTCTCAAGTCTCACGCTTTGAGAGGGTGACACACGCAATTCGACGTGTTCACACGCTCACACGCCACACATGGCATTTCTCACGCTGAAATTTAGTTACGCAATTCAAGCGCGATGCACAGCGCTTCTGTGCCCAGAAAATCGATTAGATAATGCAGGCACCGCGCGTTTTCAGCGAAAATTGTTCACTCGCACTCAATCTCTCCCTCTCTCTCTCAATCTCTCTCACTCTCTCTCTCTCTCAATCTGTCTCAATCTCTCTCAATCTCACTCTCTCTCACCCTCTCTCGCTCAATCTCTCTCAATCTCTCTCTCTCTCAATCTCTTTGTCACTTTCTCTCACTCTCTCTCTCACTCTCAATCTCTCTCTCACTCTCTCTCTCACTCTCTCTCTCTCTCAATCTCTCTCTCAGTCTCTCTCTCAATCTCTCTCTCTCTCTCAGTCTCTCAATCTCTCTCTCTCAATCTCTCTCTTGATCTCTCTCTCAATCTCTCTCTCCTGTAATTCTGGAATTCATTTTTTAATCACTGGACAGCACTAGTAAAAACTAAATATAGAAATATAGTAGTGATACGATGTATTTATTCATTATTTATTTACTCCGTACTCAGTAGTGGTAGGATATTGTAGCCACAGCTGCCCTGGGGTAGAGTGACCCCTCTGACCACCATAGTTCACTCACACGCCACATTCAGGGTGAGTCAAGTGTCTTGCCTAAATGACAAAACTTGGTCCGAGCAGGAGTCTATCCACTTTTTGTTTCTATTTTTAAGTCGTAGTCGCCTCATTTCAACATTTCTACAGATTGTTGTGAAGTCCATATTGCTGTGTACTGACCGCTCTGTGCTGTGTGTGCCCTCAGCCACCACGGTGTCCAGCGAGCAGAACCCGGTGATCATCATTGCCGTGGTGGCCGTGGCGGGGACCATCATCCTGGTCTTCATGGTGTTTGGCTTCATCATCGGGAGAAGGTACGCTCTCGCCGGCCCCATAGACTCTCCGCTCCTGTGAGTCTGCGCTTCAGATTTCAGCACATTTCTGTCACTGGACCGTGCACTCCAACGCGCCATCGTCTGTCTGTGCTCGTGCTGACGTCATCGTATCGCTCCATCCATTGACACACACGTGAAATCATAACCTGTTCCTCTCTGTAATGTGATTGTGTTCATGTTTATCGTAGAAGCCACTGTCACTGTCACATCACACCTGAACTCATCTTTCCATATGGACCATGTGTGTTCGAATACCAAGTTTGATTTGGTGGTATTCAGAACATAGTTACTTTTCTAAAATCAAAGCAATACATGGCGATACTTGATCACACAATTTTGGATTTAAACTGCACATAACTAGTGAGACAAATAAGATAGGAGCTGTTTTTTCTAATTAGTAATAGGAAATCAATAACAAACATAAAGCTGTTTTTAATTCTATGTTGCGCTTTGATACTATAATTCAAATGCAACTCGATGTGAACATATTCAGTCCTCCAAGGCGACACTTTTAGGGCATTTAAAGTTCACACTGGAGATCACATACAAGTCGAATTTAATTGTAATTGTGAACGACCTTGCAAAAAAATCGGATTTCACAAAAAAATCTGAATTGAGCTTTAAGCCCTGCAGTCTGAACGTAGCCTTAGTCAATATTTTATTCATTTTTCCAATTGTGTTTATAGACACAACAGAAGCTAATACGCTATAAAGGAACTAACATCCAGATAGAACGTAATTATCGTCAATAAATTAAAACGCTTACTTAAACTTAAATGGATAGTGTGTAGGATTGGTGGCGCATTGGTGGATGGTGGGTATTGCAATTCCGGTTTTAGCTACGGCAGACCTCGAGGGTCACCCAGGCGCGCCCTAACGCAGACAGCTCGGCGTACCCGGAGCTGCGCACGAACCGCACGCACGAACCGCACGCACGAACCGCACGCACGAACCGCACGCACGAACCGCACGCACGAACCGCACGCACGAACCGCACGCACGAACCGCACGCACGTGTGAAGCGCACCCGGCGCTGTGCGCGGGTGGGGGGATATCGGGAACCGGACCGCGGAGGGCAGAGGTCGGTCTGAACCCGGGGTGTGGGGCCGCGCTGCAACAAAGCCCCAGCCGCGGTAGGTACTACGTCCTTCTTCTTTTCCTCTTAGATGAAGGTGCTTGCTGCTGCGATGTATGTGCGGAGTAAGTGTGATCCGGCAACATGCTTGTCGTTGTTTATCCAAACGCGTACTATCTCGTGTGAAAACCACGGGCACTGCCGACAACTACTGTATAAAGAAAACGGCGAAGGCGGAGCAGAGCATGTCCTTCTGCGGCTCTCGTAGTTAAAATGGCTGCCTCTACATGGGGAAGATCCCCCTTTTATGCGACTATATCTAAGTCCAACAGAATACTTTGATTTCATGATGGAAGTGAAAAGGCTTGGAAAACACTGTATTTTTGAATGGGTATCTTCAATTTCGGTAATTAACGGGTAAAAATCTTACGCACTGTCCCTTTAAACATACCACGGAAATTATAGGACTATGTTTCAGTTTTGGATAGTTATTTTACAATATATGCATAGCTGACTGGGCTGTAAACACTATTGGAAAAAGTAGTATTATAATGTTGTTCATTGTTTACTAATCACTGCTTTATTCTGTTAAAGCAAAGTGGATTAGTGACAGCGCTGATCATTAGCTAAGACAAAACAAATTTAATAGTTTCAAGTTCACTCAATCTTCTTACAAAGTAATTCAACACACTTTAGGTCCTTTGAAATTGGTCCCATCAACCTGCCAATTGTAGTACTGAATCTAAGAATTAAAAAAACACAAAATCCATATATCCGAACCAGTTTAGTCAGGAATTGGGATCCAGCTTTTTTAGTCCCAATACGGATTTCGATACTATAGCTTTAAGTATCTGCCGCAAACAAATATTAACCGATACCTGAAACTAGAAATAGCATTTATTTCCTTTAACGAAAACATAAATAAAATAAAATAAGACAGAACTGCCCCAAATGTGATATGTAGCTGTTATTTATCCCTAAAGTAATAACTGAACATTATATAAATAAAAGTTCAACATTATGAGACTTTCAGGGCCAACTATGACAATAAACGGTCTTATTATATGTCCATCTGAATCGATTTTTGGATTCTGATATCGATCCAGCACTTATTTCAATATCGGCGCTGATATCCTATACCAGTATCGGCTCGGTACATCCCCAGACGCTGTTCCAAGCAGACTATTTTAAAGGTTAGCGTGCAAAGTCGTCCTTGTACGGGTTTTGCAAGGGATCAGCGAGACCAGCTTAAATCCATGTCAGCGAATGCGTGTCCATCATCTGGGGATTACCCAAGATTCCATGTAATAACCCCCACACCCACGCACACCCCCGCACACCCCCTCAACCGGCTCCGGACAACTTCCACCACATTAAATCTCACTATGGCTGACCCCCGCATGTACTCTTTGATATGCAGACGTGTACTTGTGCTCCGCGGCGGCTGAGCGGGTGTTTATATCTGTCGTGTGCACATTTGAATGGCATTACATGTGTGTTTTGGGGACTTGATCCGGTGAGCTGATGGTTTCGTGTGACTCTTTCTGTGCAGACACTGTGGATACAGTAAAGCCGACCAGGAGGGGGATGAAGAGCTCTACTTCCAGTGTAAGTCTCGTTGGGGTCCGTGGGCTCATTCTGATACTGAAACTAGCTAAAACATGAATGCTAACAGTTTGCAATAACATTCAGCTCTGGAAAAAAATAACTGCAAAATGATAAGTTTTTCTGATTAAACTGCTGACAACATTCCCCCCAAATTCCAAATAAAAATATTATCGTTTAGAGCATTTATTTGCAAAAAAATGATAAATGGTCAAAATAACAAAAAAAATACATCTTTTCAGACCTTAAACAATGCAAAGAAACAAGATCAGATTCATTTTAATACAACATAATACTAATGTTTACACTTAAGAAGAGTTCAGAAATCAATATTTGGAGCAATAACCCTTATTTTTAATCACAGCTTTCATGCGTCTTGGCATGCTCTCCACAAGTCTTTCACATTGTTCTTGGGTGACTTTATTCCACTCCTGGTGCAAGAACTGAAGTAGCTCAGCTTTGTGTTTGTGTTGGAATTCAACAGACGCTGGAATGGAATGGCTGTAATACATGTAGAGATGCTGATTTCAGGAAAAAAAATGCAGTGGTCTCTAATTTTTTTTCCAGAGCTGTATATTTTTGTATGAATCTTGATTATGATACTGTGGGGAAAAACATCCCTTATTTAAAAGACAAAAATTACAATATTACATTAGACTACAAATTATTTAAAAAATAACTTAACTTGAGCATTAATTCAAAAATACGTTCAGTAAGAATAGAAGTCTAAGAGGTCGGTATGAGATTCAAACTTGTTATATTAAATTTTCATTTCTAATAGGACACTTAGATCTTCATAATGTCTGTAATAAAAATGTTATTTAAAAATGATTGTGCATTATGAACTTGAATAATTTAGCTAGCCTTCAAGCGGCTAAAACATAACTAAAACATATCTTTCCACTGCTAAACTGTGGAATATTCCAGGCAAACCAAAGACACTAGATCTTTGGTTTGCCTGGAATATTCCACAGAATGGCATTTTAAGGGCCTACATCAATGTTATAATGTTGTTACTACCTCAAAAAAACATACCTGAAGTTGTGTTTTGTTTTATTCACATGTTTGAATGATCGTTTATTTTTAGTCCGTCTACATATCCAAAGCTCAAAATGCTCTGTTCCACCTTGTGATGTCATAAAGGGGTAGTTAACAGCGAGTTTTTACCTTTTGTTCAGCACAGATTGGCAATTCTAGGGCTGAAATTTTCCAAATGATTCTAGTGAAACTCTAGTATAGAGTTTAAAAACACAGTGGAGCACTTTCTGTGTTACCACATGACATCACAAGGTGGAACAGAGTGTTTTCAGTTTGAGAGAAGAACTCCTAATTATGCAGGGTTTGTGTGTTAAACGAGTGAATGAAACAAAACACAACTCCAGGTGCGTTTGTGATGAGGAAAAAACATTATAACACAGGCTAGAAAATAGTGTAATACAGAATCTAATTTATCCCCCTCATTTATTATTACCAGTGTTTAAGTGTTTGCTAGAGAAAAAAATGGAAAAACATGTAGATGACCAAGGACTAAAACAGGACTAAACCAGGACTGAAACAGGACTAAACCAAGACCAAAACAGGACTGAAACAGGACTAAACAGGACCAAAACAGGACTGAAACAGGACTAAACAAGACCAAAACAGGACTGAAACAGGACTAAACCAGGATTAAAACAGGACTAAACCAGGGCTAAAACAGGACTAAACCAGGACTAAAACAAGACTAAAACAGGACTAAAACGGGACTAAACCAAGACTAAACCAAGACCAAAACAGGACTGAAACAGGACTAAACCAGGACTAAACCAGGACTGAAACAGGACTAAACCATGACTAAACCAGGACTAAAACAGGACTAAACCAGGACTAAAACAGGACTAAACCAGGACTAAAACAAGACTAAAACAGGACTAAACCGGGACTAAACCGGGACTAAACCAAGACTAAACTAGGACTAAAACAGGACTAAACCCAGACTAAACCAGAACTAAACCAGTATAATACATTTCATATTGTATTGTATTAAATTGACAATACAGAGTTAACATATTATCCTGTGTATTATTGAATTATTGAATGATTATATGGACTTTTTGTTATAAAAGCATTTCCATTTTAACAAAGTACCTTCTAATTCTGCCCTGCCCTGAAACACCACACCACAGTGATGTCACTGATGATCTGCAGGGGGAGTGCTTAGCTTAATGTCATGCAAATGAGCTCTGAAGCCCTGGACTTAGAGAATCTTTAGAGACGCTTTTCTCAGCTCATTGTTTTTAGAAGTCCCACTTTCAAATGGCCACAAATTCTTCACATGTTCTGAGATTTCCATGTGTAAGGCTTTGTTGGAAAGCTTAGAATCTACACTTTCAGAATCTGTGAATAACTCAAAACACCTCCGGGTCGACTTGTGACTTTTGACCTGTCACATATATATTTAATGCCATACTGCTGAACATTCCAGGTTAGACAGTAATGTTCCCATGGAGACAAGCAGTTGGAGGACCCTCAGTTAATAACGTTACATAGTGCAGCTTTAACTCTAAATGTATAATTGTTGAGCTTTATTATACTGGAATATCATCATTATTATAACTACTGTTGTATATTGCGTCTTCTTATCAAGAGACGACCAAGATACAAAAAGGTTTAAATTTACCAAAAGTTTATTTCTCTAACAATATTTCTAATACAGAGCTCCGGGTCCAACTTTCTGCCCTAGTGCGTACGCCTACATACGACTTACCCAGTGTTTACAAAAAAGTAACTGCCCCTTACCCCTCAGACCCAGATCAATATCCAATACAATTTATGAATATTAGGGGTGGCACGGTTCACGAAAAACCAACGAACCATTCGGCTCGCTTGTCACGACAAACCGTTCGGTGCGCACCTGATGGTTCTGGGCATGCGCAATGTATACTTGCCTCTGCCTTTCGCGAGAAAGATGAATGAGTGCGGTAAATAAAGTTAGATAGAAATGGCAAGTGAGAGTGGAGATAGCGGCAAGGACATAGAGGATGCACCAGTGTCATTAAAGTCTGGTGTCTGGGGAAAAGCCCCTCCCACACCGCCGCTGAAATGCGCTCTAATCAGAGGCATTGTGGAGAGAGCTTATGCGCTATCAGGGAAGCTAACAGGAGCAGAGAGCGCGTGAAAAGTCGGTAAGAGAGGCACGGACAGATGTTTTATAAAGTTTAACCTGCCCTGTGATAACGCGTTACACGTGCGAAAGAGCTGCGCTCCCGCGCTCACTTTCTGACGTGCGGTATCCCGCTCACCGGTAGAAGTTTAATACGAGACACGTACTTTTGTTTCTGTTTATTCAATATCTAGTGAAAGGGTTTTTTCAACAGCAGGTGACATAGTTACTGCCACCAGATCGGCACTCACCACTAGGGGTGGCACGGTTCATATAATGGGCTTAAAGTCATGTCAAATTCAGATTGTGTGATTATTACATTGTATTAAGATTTTATATTACATTAGATTATTATATAATCTTATGACCTTTTTAATGTTATATCCTGTTATTGTGGATTATTAAGATAAATGGATATAAGGTGTATTTTGAAAGAAACCAATAAGAACCGTACAGAACCGAAAACCGTGACCCTTAAACCGTGATAGGAACCGAACCGTGAATTTTGTGAACCGTGCCACCCCTAATGAATATGCAAAACATGTGGATCGGATTTCACTCACTCCTCCTCGCTTTCTCCCACTCTGCCGCCGGACACGCCCACTCCTCCTCTCAGGGCCTGTCCACACGACAATGTTTTTTGGTGGAAACGGAGAAGTTTGTATTTGTTTTGGCCTTTCGTCCTCACGGCACCGGCGTTTTTTTTGGGGGGGGGGGTCGAAAACGGTGTTTTTTGAAACCAGGTTCCAGAGTGGAGAAATCTGAGAACGCCGGGGTTGCGTTGTCATGTGGACGAGCAAAACACAGCTTTTGGAAAACGATGACGTTGCGATGCTTGTTTGCAAAGGATTTTATGTGCATGCGCTCTTTGTAGTATTGTTTAAATAGTTTCCGGTGGCTCTGGCAGTTTCCTGTTTACAGCGCCACATATCGGTGTGGCATATGTATTACATCGTTTTCACTTAGCGCTCTGTTTTCATCTGGACGCGAATATTTACTGATCCGACACGTGTGTGGACGTGAATTTTTTTCAACCCGCATAAAAAAAAAATCCACTAGTGTTGTCATGTGGACGTAGCCTCAGTTTGGAGATATCCCCAACTTATACCTGCACACATCACATTCCAAAGAACAACTCCCCTTGTGCAGAAAACATTAATATGCTCCAGTGTTCATTCAAATAATACACAAATAAATGTTTATATGTTGTATGATATAGAAATATGATTAAGTATATGCATGCACCTAAAATTGATTAATTCAACACCACAAATATATATAATATATATTTCTTCACCACAAATATACCAGGGTGTCTAAAGCCACTTGTGATTGGCTGCAGTTCTCTCAAATGAAGAAATCACAAGGGCACAAAAGCAGGTCTGTGACAGCCGTCTGAAACTCACCTGAATCGACCCGAAAGGAGCACATCCTTCACTCAAAAATGCACAGGGTTCGACATTTACACAGCAGCTCGGTTTGCGGAGAGGCGCCTAATGATGCCCCCGGAGACCCAGGCTTCACTATCTTTTAGCCCATAGCTGCATAGCCTTCAGCGCTCTAGACTATCCGCTAAATCCTCCGCCCGCACAGGTCACAGGCGGAGCAGGTACGGTGCTAAGTGACTGACAAAACCAGAGAATATAAACACGCTAATAAGACTCAACGTACTCCAGAGTTGTGTTACATAATAGGGATGGGACAAAACACAAGCTTGGGTCTAAGAGAAAGATTATATTTTTTGACATAAAAATAAACAGTTGTGGAAGGCAATGAAGTACAAAAGTAAAAGTACAATTTAGTGCTGTCAGGCGATAAAAAAAAAAAAATCTATTTAATTACAGAATTTGTAATTAATTAATCTAATTAATCGCATTTTGATCTCATGAGAGAGAGAGAGAGAGAGAGAGAGAGAGAAACTGGACTGAAAAGTAAAACTTGTCTTTATGGTTTGAGACCTGCTGAAGTGGGTAAGACTATTATTATTATTATTATTATTATTATTATTATTATTATTATTATTTCCACATTTAATTTGAGTTTCCGTGCCAACTTTGAGCAAATCAAATACAAAAAAAAACACAAGAACAAAAATAAGAAGTCAATTGAATCACTTAAAATCAGCTAAATTCTTTCTCAAACTCACTACATTTCATCCTTTAATTGCTCTAAAAATGTCTGCAGAATACTTAATACCATTTACTCTTTATGCATATTCTTAAACATATACTTTTAATACTTAAGGAGATTTTTTCATGTGATACTTTTACTTTATTAACTTTTTGACCTTTTTTTTATGTACTTTTACTTCAGTAACAAAATTGAGTACCTCCTCCACCACTGAAAATAAACAAAAAAACAAATTGTCAGTTTATTTTATAAAATGGAAGAAAAATTGCCAGATAATTTTCTACTTGTACGCTAAAAGCTTGTGGCAATTTTATCTTGAATAGTCAGATAATAGAGATTAAGAAACTTTTACATCACCTACAAGAAATTTTAGTGTCGCAACAATAAAATAAAAACAGACAGATTAAGACTCAAATTGGCATAATAAAGAAAATAAAGAAAGACGATGCAGTAATTTAACAGGTGCTTTGAATGATTGTATTAGTGTTTGCGCCCTCTTAAGCTTGGGCTTTTAGCCTTTATTGGTCTCACACACAATGACACACAGTGACACACGGGAGAAATTTGACTTCTGCATTTGACCCATCCTTTTTCAGGAGCAGTGAGCAGCCATCTTTTTCGGCGTCCGGGGGGCAGTACCGTGAAGGGTCTTGCCCAAGGACCCACACTGGTTAGCTCATTGCCCGGGGGGGGTTTGAACCTACAACCTCCAGGGGGAAAGTCCATGACTTACCAGTTGAGCTAACCAGCCGGTTAGCTGGTTAACAATAAGAAGTGACTCAGAATAATGCGCCACAATTTAAAGACGCACTGTGTAACATTCCTGGTTGTCCTCAAGGAGATGTTTTACCTGGAATGTACCACAGTATGGCATTAAAGATCCCATGACATGGTACTTCTTGATGCTTTTATATGGCTCCTTAATGGTTCCCTAATACTGTAAATGAATCCTTCTTCAAAATCAACACTTAGTGCATGAGAAAGACACATGTACAGAGTCAGAGTCATAATCTCTCTGTCTGAACAACTCATTCTGGGCCTTGTTGCTTGAATGCAAATGAGAAGGACACAGATTGGTTAGAGGAGTGGGTGGGGGGGGAGCAAATGCGCCGCTGGTTCCTTGTTTTAGCGGTGTGCTGTGCCTGGCCCCACTTCTGCGTGTGTAAGCGCGAAGGAGGAAAGGACAGCCTTTTCAATGAAAAAAAACATATTTTTACAGAAAATAAAATTAAACCATTGCTATTTCAGAGGTCCAGAGGGTCGGGTAAAGGACTTTCGAGCCTAGAAACATTCGCACGTGCCTCCAGGCAAATAAAAAAACGCATTTCGCATTGCGTAGCTCCTCCGCAGTCCAAACTCTCTGGGCGTGATTTCCAGAGACAGGGGGCGGAGATCCAGACGGTGGTGGAACTGAATTTGCATTTCTTTTTTCGATCTGACGTCAATATAGTGCCTTGTCCTGAATCGCCCATTTGAGCTGTGTTTTTTTCAAATGCAGAAAAGGATTGCAAATGCTTAGTTTAGACATTACGCAACTTTTAGCCATTGGGGGGCCCTAAACAGGGTAGGGAAGCTCACATTAACGTTCAAAAACCTCAGAAAGTGAAAATTTCATGCCATGGGACCTTTAAACCTGTCTACATCCATAGAGACAGGTTTGTGTAGAGGCAAGCCAGTTTACAGTTCAAGACAACACAAACACCTATAGATGTACTTAATGCCATACTGTGGTACCCTGCAGGCAAAGCAATAGCATCTCTATGGAGACAAGCAGACAACCACCAAGTTGCAGAAAAGTTGCATAGTGCTCCTTTAAACGCTAAAGTTACCAGAACAATTATCCTCAGCTAATGTGAATTAACCAAAAACTAGTCCAGGTATTTTTTTAAATAAGGAAACAACTTCAACTCACAACAGATACGATGAATCCACTGAATCCAATTACACAGAGAGGAGAAGGAGCTACAAAACACTATATTCACACAGCTCAATGCATTATGGATAAAAGCATTATTATCTAACTACTCCTTCCAGCACAGTGTACACTGTAACAGAACCGACCTGTGCAAAAAGAAAACATTAGTTCCTGTTTGAACGCTCCCACCGCCATATTATAATTTTCATATTTGCACATTTTGGGTTCATTTTGCCTGTGTGTTTAAAGTGCAATAAGGACATTACTATTACAAATGTGGGTATGCATAAGATAGAAGATAAGATTATATTGTAATGTCTCAACAATTCCGTGAGATACAGAGACAGCTGTCCAGTGCCATCTGTGGAGAGATGGACGATCAATCAAGTTGTCTAAAGAAAGGTTTTATATGAAATTATAAATGGCACCAAGTCATTTTCTCATTTGGAGGTGATGGCGCGTGACATGTGAAATTAAGTTGTGACTCTTAGGCTGTATATTTCACATTTCTTTTTTCACTGTTTTTATATCTGCGTTCATCTGTCCTGGTTTGATCCTGGTTTAGGCCTTATGGAGACTTGGTTTGGTCCTGTTTTAGTCCTGGTCTGGTCCCATAACCATATAAACTAATACCAAAACTAGTATCAATACTAATTTTAACATACAGCTCAGGAAAAAAAAAAAAAAGAGACCACTACAGGGGGTCCTCGGGTTACGACGTAGATCCGTTCTTAAGACGCGTCGTAACCCGAATTTCGTCGTAAACCGGATTTTGCCTTTGATCTTCCAACCAAAGCACCAATAACCTTTCCATCTGAATAATTAGACCACTACGCTGCTTGGTTATCACTGCCGCTTTCATAGGAGCAGATCAGAGCCCTCATCAGGTACTTCCGCCCACATTGGGCACGCACACGAGGCTGTCTTCTTCTCCCTACAACCACAACAGAGCGTATTCTTCCACCGTGCGCCGCGCGCCGTTCGCGTTTGTTTACATCTCTTACCACGCTAAACCGCGTAAGACGGAATGACGCGTAATATATACATATTTTTTTAATGGGGGCGCGTTCGTAACCACGAAACGTCGTAACCCGAGACCGTCGTAACCCGAGGACCCCCTGTACAGTTTTTTCTGAAATCAGCCTCTCTACATGTATTACAGCCATTCCATTCCAGCGTCTGTTGAAAAGCTGAGCTACTTCAGTTCTTGCACCAGGAGTGGAATAAAGTCACCCAAGAACAATGTGAAAGACTTGTGGAGAGCATGCCAAGACGCATGAAAGCTGTGATTAAAAATAAGGGTTATTTCACCAAATATTGATTTCTGAACTCTTCTTAAGTATAAACATTAGTATTATGTTGTTTTAAAAATGAATTTGATCTTGTTTTTTGCATTGTTTGAGGTCTGGTTATTTTGACCATTTGTCATTTTCTGCAAATAAATGCTCTAAACGATAATATTTTTATTTGGAATTTGGGTGAAATGTTGTCAGTAGTTCATAGACTCAAACAAAAATGTTCTTTTTGCCCAAACACATACCTATAAGTAGTAAAATCAGTGATCTGCAGTGATCTGTAGTTTTGAATGGTCTTGATCAAAATTTGCACTCGTAAAAAAAAATACACTGGAGTATTAAGTAACCTTTTACACCAAAAACTTGCGTCCTGTTAGCGGGCTTGCATCTCCACAGTCCTGAGACTTACTGTATTTAGTCTGGAGCTGGCCTCCTCCTGCTAGTTTCTGTGGATATGTTTCTTCTTTTGGTAAATGGTCCCATTTTTATACAGCGCTTTTCCACCTTCACAGACCTCAAATCAAGGAACCACTCACCAATTTCATTCACACATACACCAGTGTACGCAGACACGGGGAGTGAGATGGGTTAAGTGTCTTGCCCAAGGACACAACAACCGTATTCATGTGTAGGAACTGGAATCACACTGCCAACCTATGGATCATTGGAGAATTACAGGCCAGCTGAGCTACTGTCACACATTTTAGCTATAATAATCCACATTGCGGCATATCATATGTCATAGCTCTCTCCGTGTGTATAACTTTCTATTTCCATGGAATCATCCAGACGCCCCCTCCAGACAGTTACATACTGTACTGTAAAATAATCATCATTGCTGGTATCTCATATAAGCATTATACCGAATATTTGAGTATCGTCACAACTCTAGTCCCAGTATAGCCCTCATTCTGACATGGTCCTAGTGTAAACACAGCCTAATCTGTTAGCACAAACGGCAATCCCTCTGGTCACCATCCCTCGCTGCAGTGGTCGGGTCCCTTTAAGCCCTTTACGAAGCGTGCGCTCTCATTAAACTTTAATGCTGACAGCTTATATTGTTATCAGTGGGCTTTAAAACTCACAGTGCTAGGGCCCCGCGAGTTCTCTGTTCACTTAATCGCACTTAACGCCGTAAATTGCTGTTAATTTAAGGCTGCGTTCCAAGTGCGGCCCCCTATCCCTGTCCTGGCCCTTGTGTGACCCCGTTTGTTTTGGTTATTTCCCCTTTAATGACCGCCGCGTACCTCGTGGATATGCATAAACTGCTATCACTGTTGTTTCAGATTGCAATAGAGTGTTTTCAAAATCCCAATAGTTTGCCCAAAGCTATTAAAACGAGGCTTTTGAATCATTTCACATTCACGGACAGAAGGTGATGATGTTTTCACAAGCACATGGAGAACAGGCTAATCTTACATAGATATAATAATTACACATTGTCAACTGCAGGCCAATTATAGATGGGCATGTGGCATACTAGAGGTATAATGTAGTAGGCTATTAGTCCGCCCAGAGCCACACAATCACCTCAGTATTCGGCAATAATCTTCAAATAAACATATTCCAACGGAAAAACACTGCAGCAATTTCCAGTTTAACCAGCTCATGTTTGTGTGAAAGGCGAGTTTGAAATGCTATTAATGTGCAAGTAGTTAGCTGAATACTAGTGTGGTTTCCATGAAGAGCTGGGTTACAGGTGCAACATGTTTAGCAGTTAAAAAAAAAAAAGTCCTTTTTTGTTTTTGTTTTGAAGAAAAATGTTAATGTGGTGATCACAATTTTAATCAGTGGACATTAAGGCTGCGTCCCATTACTCTGTCTTACCCCTTGCCTTTCCCCTACCCCTTTATCTACATCTTTGTCTTGCCCCTCGATAACAAGCTGAGAGGGCTCGGGGTACGAATGTTCCCCTAAGAAATGGGACACCACTCGATTACCGTTTGCATCATCATCCCTTGCCTCTACCTGAGCTGCTACGTCTACAGAGGCGACAACAATTGACGCAAACAAACGCAAACAAATGTCAAGGATTATCGGGTACCTCAGCTCGACAAAAAAACAAGCTTGTTTATACATGAAAGTTCGATGAAAACGATAACGTCGGCTAAACAGACATCACTACAATTAAAACCGCAACAACAGTTCACTAAAAGTAACGTAGAACATAAGCGTCATAATTGTAAACCTGCTAAACTGTTAATCAATAATTGCAACTGCTGAAAATACATTTATGAGACTCCTTGGCTGGTCGATGTGACGCTGCCATCCTGATCCCAAAACCTGCCTGAGCTTGTAGGCGTACCCCTTCGTTCCAAGTCTGGTCGAGAGCTTACTTCATTTCAAGGGGTATGTAGCTCTCGGTCGTGTCCCTAGCCCTTGAAATTAGAATCGAGACACCCCTTGCCCTCACATGAACGCGCAAAACCAAGGGGTAGGGGTAAGACAGAGAAATGGGACCCAGCCTTAAGCTACACTATGTAACTTTTTGGGTGGGGTCCATCATCTGTCATTGCTCTGGTTGGAATGTTCCGCAGTATGACATTACTCAGCTCTACTTGACATTGATTCAATGACAGGTGGTTTTGAAGCTCAAAAATACCTAGAAAAACAGGAATACTGACGGTGAGAAGGGTCACCTCTCCACAAATCTGACCTGTAACTTGATCTGGTTTGGTCTCCATGAAGATAGAAAGGTTTAATGCCATACTGTGAAACATTCTCCATGGAGAAAAATTACATTGCACCTTTAAATGTCATTGTAAATCTATAAACGTTTCAAAATTAACATGATATTAGGTTAAATTTGATATATTATGAACTACTACTACTGCTGCTACTACTACTTCTACTACTATCAAACTACTACTGTCAAACTGGTCAGAAACTGGTTCACATTTAAACATTTGAATATATTTTATTTTTTTAAAGGTAGCTGTTATTTTTGCCTGTGAAAATAACTCTTGTCACTCTGTACTAGCTAAAATAATGACATTGACTTTTTAGCACTGCCGTTAGCAGTATGGCGCAAACAGAATGATAAATTAAACCTCTAATACAAACAAGCTACATTATTATTCATGTATTTCAGCTTTGTGACATTTTGAGGACCTTGCACCATTAAAATTATATAATATTTAGTTTTAAATTAATAAGTGTTATAGCAACAGTCCTAGCTTTTCATACCTGCCGTGAGAAGTGAAGTGGATATTTTTTGTTAGCATATTAGATTACTTAAACAAGAGAAGAAAAAAAAAAAAAAAGATAATACAAAAAAATTCTACTCAAGTAATAATTCGATAAGGGAACAACATGATAATATTTTCAAAAGTAAAAAAATAAAATAAAAAAAATCACATATCCAATTGAAACATTTCCTTTTTAAATTGTAATCTTTTTTTCCCCCACAGTCAAATTCCCAGGCACCAAGACTTACATCGACCCTGAAACCTATGAGGACCCCAACAGAGCCGTCCACCAGTTTGCCAAAGAGCTGGACGCGTCGTGCATTAAAATCGAGCGGGTGATCGGAGCAGGTGAGCCTAACCTATAACGCTCATGCATCACGGCGGTACCCATATTTACATTGCAATGACACCTGCATTACACCTTGAGTAGGGACACAGCTCCACGCGGGGGATATTGATAGCGCGATCACAAAGAATAAAAAAAAGTTGCAATTAATGTGTGGTCCTGTGGAGAGCTTCTGCGTGTGAAAAATGGCCGCCGCATGGGTTTTCCAAAGGCGGTCAATGACAGCGTCTATGCATCTCCGCCTTGTCTTATTATAGGTCTTGCTTCTTCTCCCCCGGGGATAACAGGATGTCGCGCTCCAATTTGTATTCCAGCTGCTTTGTCTCTGGGATAAATTTGTCATTGTGAGGAGGCTGATTGTGACGCAGTTCATTCCTCATTCGCAGGGGAGTTCGGGGAGGTGTGCAGCGGGCGGCTCAAGCTGCCCGGAAAGAGGGACGTGCCTGTGGCCATTAAGACCCTGAAAGTGGGCTACACTGAGAAGCAGAGGCGGGACTTCCTGTGCGAGGCCAGCATCATGGGGCAGTTCGATCACCCCAATGTCGTGCACCTGGAGGGCGTCGTCACCAGAGGTATGGGAATTAGACTGTTTTGTTTTCTGCTATTTGGATCATTTGGACGATATACAATGACAAAAATATATTATGTGATGTTAACTCAATTCAAGATGGATGGGTGCAGTTCAGTTCTTAGGACTGAGCTGAACACCTTTAACATTACACTGTTATGTCCATATCAAATAAATAAATAAATAAAATAGATCAAGACAAGACAAGGTCTCACAAGATAACTCTGACTCAAAATTTGCATTTTTTTTATTTACATGTATTGGCTTGGAGAAAATAAGGGCTTAAAGGTTGTATAGAGGATTTTCCAAGGAACGAGAAATCCAGCGACTGTTTGTACTTTTTCAAATATTCCGCCTGTGTGACAGCACCCCCCTCCCCCACAGCTCCCTAAGTAGGAACGCCTCCTCCCGCCTCCTCCTTACGCTTACGCTGCTTGTTTTTAGCCGACGCTATATAGCCAAATCGCTGTTGCTGCTGTAGCTATACTGAACGTTTTCAAATGATAAGCTGAAGTTTCCTGTCCAGAAGTAATTTAGTGACCAACACGTCAGACTTAAGACCCACTGCTTCAGTGCATGCCATCACTGGAAGGAATCTCCGAGAATCATCTTAGTTTAGCTTTGCTCCTTTTCCCTATCTCTTCTTCGTTCAGCGACCTCAAAAACGGACTTTCGTTTGCGGCTAACTGGTAGTGGATTCTTGTCTGCCATCTCAACAAACTGTGCAAACTGCGAGGAAGCTACAGTTGGAAAAAGCCTAAGAACCCCTGCGTTGGTCGAGAAAACAGCGTCTTGCGTCTGTTGAATGCGTAAGAGGCGAACTTAAACCACGTAATCCCAGTGCGCCGGCAAGTCAGTTACGCTAGAAGCATAGGGAGTTTGATTGACAACCTAACAGCCAATGGATAAAGAGGCAGCCTTGTTATCTATTGACTAAAGTTTATCTGGCCCCACCATGTCCACAGTTAATGGATTTTCATTCTTTATTCTTTTCATCATAATTAAAAGGCTGCTGCATCTCTATAATGCTATCACTGACAATATGAAATAAAGAAACTGTTGTTCCAAAAAGTGCTACAATGACAGCAAAAACATAATTAAAACATAATCAAATTAATAATAAAAAATGTAGGCCAAAATTGTAAACTGAATTGCATCATTTCTTTATTATAAATGATGTGAAAATCTTATCTTGTCCTTTTCTCTTGGTCATTGTTGTTTCTTGTGGGAATTGTGTCTTCATCCATAGCCACAAGTAAATGTAATTATGAAAGCAAGAGTTCAAGGGAATTTTTAATAATCAGTACAGTTTTGGACAGAGTTAGGCTCCTGAACAAATTTTGAGAATAAGAAGGTCAGTTTAGGGATAACCAATTGGATAAGAGGGATAACGGTAGATTACTCCAACTGATATTCAGTGCAGTTGTTTCTGGAACTTATTTTCTCAACAAATGTTACCCCAGAGAAAATATTCCTAACTTTGTTCCAAGAAAACAAAAAAAACTTTTGTGTGTAAATGGACTGTCATTAGCAGTTATTAGATTGGCCACAGTGCCTGCTTCACTCCGTCTCATTTCGACAGTGTAATAAAAGAGCAGATGGTACGTTTTAATTAAAAGCCAATGAAACAGCAGCTAAAAATACCGGGAAAGCATCATCAGCATTATGGAGGAGCGATGTAAGCACACGGCGTTTAGGAATCAATTAATCACACAGTGTCTTGTCTCAGGTAAACCAGTGATGATCGTCATAGAGTACATGGAGAATGGATCATTAGACGCCTTCCTCAGGGTGAGTAAAACTTCTGCAACTACAGCCAAACTAAAGCACTATCTCCCATTCCGATGTGAGTCTGGAACTTCAGATTCATCAGCGTGGCCATTGATACTTTGCAGCTGATGTCGTCAATGTTAGACGTTTGTTAGACTTTAACACATTCTGACCAGAAAGAACTGAATACAACAGGTGATCTGATGTGTTTTCTTCTTAAGCAAGTCTTGCTCACATAAAGTTACATTATTAGCCAACAGTTTTTTAGTTAGTCACTCTCATCTTTTTTGTTGAAAACACTGGTTTACAAACAAAACACTTCCAGAACAAAAGTAGTGAAATTTTTCTTGGTTTAGGTCACTAATAAAGAAAAAGTAAGTCAGAAGTGCTGATTGGCTATAGTTTACAAGATATACTGTAGTATTGGGTCAAAATAGGAAATTTATGCAAAATAAGGCAAAAACTGTAGTTTATCAGAAGGTACAGTGTGTCTACAAGCAACCAGTTCTATCTGAAAGCCTGTCTGCAGATTCACATACATTCGTTTTAATGTCTAGAGTTTAAACATCAATTTTTTTTTAATTTCACATAAGAGAGATGCCTCGAAATTGTGTGAACAACCCAGATAACCTCTGTTACGTTTGTGGTGAAGTGGTGTTTGCATTACAAAAGCACAACATAACTGCAGTGGTTAAAAAGGCAAACCATCATTACTTTGGTTTCAAAGTTGGAGATCAGGACAATAGTTGGGCTCCACATTATTGTTGAAACATGTGATACTTTAGCTTGTTTTTCATAAGATATTCAATCACCTGATGTCTTAAGGTATTTCTTGTTTATTTCTTGACGGATAAAGAAGTGCAAGTTAAATATTTTCAAAATATACATATTATTTTTAAGCAAAAATGCCTAAATGTATTGTGCAAACAGATGCGATTGAACAGATTTTGATGTTAAACAGTATCATTAAATATCTTGAATACATTAGCGAACCAGCACAGTTATCAATTGATTTTCAGTTCATCTTATCAATATAAATGAAATTTAGTCACTTTTTTCTCGAAATCCAAAAAATTGTAGACCAGTGAAATCAAACACCTAAACAGGACCATGAACTCTCATATTGATCACAGACTCTTGAAAATGTGTTGTTTAAATACATTTTTTCTTGACTTTTCCAACTACTACTGTCAATGCAAAGTATCAGTTATTAGATCTGATTTTTGGTGTGTGTGTGTTTATATGCTTAAAAGAAATCTGGTGATTAAAAACACTTGGAGATGTGTGTCAGTTTATCAATAGATTTTCAAAGTAACAGTTGTATTTGAAAGAGAATGGTTTTGAAAATAACTCCTTTTAACATTGTTTTTCTTTCATTTTTGCTTTTGCCACATTAATTATCCATTTTTTCCTTGTCAAGTGAATGTGAACAATTAGAGACAAATCAGATCACTCCCATCAGTCGTAACTGTTTTCATGACATTTCAATAATCTGATAGCGCCCGAAATGAGATAATGATAATGAACATGACCAGTGTTTTGTTATGGGGGGCTCTTATTGATAGGCATTCAAAAAAAAATACTATTTTTTATGTATTTATTTTATTTATTTATTTATTTATTTGACAGGGACAGTACATTAAACATTGCCACCAACAGGTCACCGATGTCTATGCACATAAGGCTTATAGCCATTAGCTAATTTGCAGCCTCCGTCCCTGTTAGGCTTTTAAGGTGTAGAGGGAGAACAGTTAATAAAAAGCAGTTCATAAAAATGTGTTTGTGTTTTAGATTCAGGTTCCAAAACGCTTTGCTTTGTTGAAAGCCTTGCAATCCATTGACCTTCTCTGAATGAGCTTCATGATGACATCCCCTGAAATGGTTTTCATTTCACAGCCTTGCCAGGGTTTATTAGTGGCATTCCAAGAGTGTACGAAGCACCCAAGCAAAGGCTATTGTGAAGAATGTAAAATATAAAGCATATTATTTTGCACTTTTTTTGTTTATTACATATGAGCTAATTCATGGATTTGATGCCTCCAGTGAGAATCTACAAAGGGAAAAGTAAAAAGTAAAAAAACGTGTCTAAGGCTATGTTTATATGATGACGGTCTGCACAGAAAACACAAAAGTGGCGTTGCGTCTTTACTTTTTATTCAATGTTTAGGCGAGCGTTTTCGGGAGGAAAGCTGCGTGCATACGGTGACGCAAAAGAGTGTGGAATTTGATTGGGTATGCATGCCAGGCGGCTAGGTGGTGCTGTGATACATTATCACTATGTCCGTGCGCGTGCGTAGAATCTTCCTCAATTTATTTACTTAATTTAATTTACTTACCTTTTTAATTTAATTTTAATTAAATTGATTTAACTTAATTTACTTAATAAATATAAATATCCAGAAATGGTAAACGCGTACGCGACGCCAGCAGACTTGACCAGAGGTTTGCATCTTGGGCAGTGTAGACGAAAACGCTACGACGGAGCGTATTCAAGTTTTCCACTTTGGAGGGTGGTTTCAGTTTTTTGCATTTTTAAGCCCCCAAAACGCCGTAATCGTCTAAACAAAAGGCACTTCTGATCAAATATTTTGTCGTTTTTACCGGTATGCGTTCTCGTGTAACCAGGCCCTAAACCATAGACTGTATAAAGAAGTGGACAAAGGGAGTGTGACATCACTCATAGGCAAATGCAGCTCATCGAGGCTAGCAGTTATGAGAGGCGTAGCTAAAACAGCCTAATAAGTCCATAACAGTTTGTAAGGGCCCTTTACTTTACCCCTCCCTCTGCTTTTTCCCACATGGTCACTGACATACCCCCCTCTCTCTTTTCCACAGAAACATGATGGCCAGTTCACAGTCATCCAGTTGGTGGGCATGCTCCGGGGCATAGCGGCCGGGATGAGGTACCTCTCCGAAATGGGCTACGTGCACCGAGACCTGGCCGCTCGCAACATCCTGGTCAACAGCAACCTCGTGTGTAAAGTGTCTGATTTTGGATTGTCGCGAGTGATGGACGATGACCCCGAGGCTGTCTACACAACCACCGTGAGTCAATTAAAGCTCGCTGTCAGCAACGGCATCTGCGTTCTGTCTCCAATTAGACTTGCTATGTACGAGTACTTTAATATGAGGGGGCCATCCATCACGTTCTGTTTACAGCCAGTCTGTAGAAACTGGATACAGCGAGAGGACTGGTGTCCACAGACGTGATATGGAACAGGATGGGAGTACATGCGTTGCCAATATGTGTTACGTGCGGAAAATTCATGGTGTCAGATATCGGTGTTGATACAAGCTTCAATCAGTATGGTCTTGGGTCTTTATTTGGATGTACTGAGACCTTTTCCTGACTGAAATAGGCCCAGAAAGTCTCATAATGTTTGAACTTTAAGTCATACAAAGCTGTTTATTTATTACTTGCAGGATTAATGACATAACATAAGTTAACAGTGGCCATTTCCAGTCCCTACACTGGTACTAGCTAATATCGAATATCAGTATCGGTATTGGAACTTAAAAAACTGGACCGGTGCATCCCTAGTCTCTGAAACAAAAACAAAAAAACATCACATTTCTAGCCTGTCCAGCTTGTTGTGAGGTCAAGTAACCAAGGGTGGTAACTGAGTGCATTTTTGACATATTTTCTGTGCTTTTAGTAGACTTTTAAACACGTACTTGTACTTGTACTTGTAATTGCGATTGCTATATTTAAAATCATAATAATTGTTGAGGAAAGTACCAAGTCCCAACTGTCCCAATTAACAGCTGTCTCGACACTTCCTCTGCTCCGTTTTAAACTGACAAAAACATCTTGATTCAGCTGAAAATGGGTTGATTAACCAAGTTTTTTTTTTTTTTTTTTTTATATATAAAAGACTGATCTAAAACGCTACTAAAATTCCAAATACAGACAACTAAGTGCTCCAAGTAGTATTTTTCATGCATACTTTAATACAAATTCCTAGTATTCTTTTCTATTCAGTATAAATCCAGAACAAATAAAGGTGCTGTACCTGATTTTGACTGCCTTAATAACGTGAAAAACAGAAGTAGTCTATTTTAAACGGTCTGTAGTGGTCCAGAGTTATTCCTCAGTTTTTTTTCCATCATGGTAAAGCTAGCAAACAACTAGCATGCTACCACACTTCCTGTTTTTGGACAATAAAACGCATACCACACGTAACAGATCTCAAAAACTGCTTATGCAATATTAATATATCTGTACTGGGGCAGGAAAAATTTCACTCAAATATATTTGGTACTGGGCCTTTAAGTATATTAGTATATTTTATGTTATTGTGTACTTGTACTGTATACTACTGTCTATGTATTGTCCATATGTCTAAATATCCACTTTCTCTGCTGTTTTAGGGGAAGAAAAAGGATGTGTTTAATTCCCTGTTTGCTCCAGCCACTGACCTGCGTTTTGCTGAACAGGGAGGCAAGATCCCAGTGAGATGGACCGCTCCAGAGGCCATCCAGTACAGGAAGTTCACCTCCGCCAGCGACGTGTGGAGCTACGGCATCGTCATGTGGGAGGTCATGTCCTACGGGGAGAGGCCCTACTGGGACATGTCCAACCAGGATGTGAGTCTCATTCTGTTCAGTACTGTATATGTATGTATATATTGCCTGGTTAACCAGACTGGTGATTTCAATATAAGAGGATGGAGGTCTGGTCATAACTCGTTTTGCTGTATCTCAAACCCAAACGGAGCCAAATGTGTGTCCCTGATTGGTCGATCTGTCTGTCAATGATGCCCAAAGGAATTCTGGGAGGTAAAGACCCAGAATTGTTCTTTTATAGTATAACAACAGCAGGGCCAGCCAGGCAGCTGCATAGTACAGCGTCACATACTTACAACTAAGAAAGTTCTAAGCAAAAATCATTAGATCAATACATACAAAGGTTTTGAAAAGTATTCTCATGCAAAAATATAAATACTTAAATTTTACTGGTCTTCAAGCAAAATGCTTCTGGAACAAAATTAGTGAAAATGTTCTTGGTTTAGGTCACTAATAAAGAAAAAGTAAGTCAGAAGTGCTGATTGGCTATAGTTTCCAAGATATACTGTAGTATTGGGTCAAAATAGGAAATTTATGCAAAATAAGGCAAAAACAGTAGTTTATCAGAAGGTACATTGTGTCTACAAGCAACCAGTTCTATCTGAAAGCCTGTCTACACATTCCAATACATTCATTTTAATATGTCTACAGTTTTAACATCAAATTTGTTTTTTTTTATTTCACATAAGAAAATTGTGAAATTGAAATTGTGTGCACCTGATGTCTTGAGATATTTCTTGTTTATTTCTTGACGGATAAAGAAGTGCAAGTTAAAATTTTCAAAATATAAATATTATTTTTAAGCAAAAATGCCTAAATCAAATAAACAGATGCGATTTTGATGTAAAACTATATCATTATATATCTTGAATACATTAGCTAACCAGCACAGTTATCAATTGATTTTCAGTTCATCTTATCAATATAAATGAGATTTAGCCACTTTTATCTCGGAAGCAGATCGAGACTAAAAATGTGTAGACCAGTGTTCTTTTTTGTATTATAGTATATCTGTGTATATATATATTTTTTTTTTAGAAAGTGTTCAAGTTTCCGTGCATTTTAATAGAAGAGTCACTGGTATCAGTATCGGCTCAATATCGTGATACTAACATGATACTTATACTTACGTAGCTTTACTTGGTATCAGATCAAAACAAAAATCACTAGAGTATGCCCAAAATATGCTGCATGGCTTTTCCAGGAATTAATATGAAATACGATTCAGGTAGGTCAAAAATCAATAAAGCCTCAGGGCGAAGCATTTTTTTAATCAGACGTCCTGAGAAAGCTTCGTCTTGTCGCAGAATGAAAAGTGTCACAACCTTGGACATAATGAATTCCACTAAATCTCCGATAATCAGCGGCGTCTGAAGGGGACCGGCGCAGATCAATAAATCCATTATTATTGTTTGGGGCAGAAACATAAATAAGACAAACAGAAAAATCGTCACGCACAGTCGTCCTTTAAACTTTCTAATGATTTATGGAAATAATCATACGCTGTGTTCAATTTCCATTTACAGCAGAGGAAGTTTTAGATTTTGAAGTGAATTATGAAGATTTTAAATTATTATTAAAATTAAAGGTGTATTGTGTAACTTTTCTTCCGGAGTCTCTTTCCTCTGTCCTCCTCTCACCTTCTTTTCCTTCTTTCCTCCTCCTTCCTCTCCTCCTTTCTCCTTTTTTTCTCATCCCCCTCTTTCCTCTCTCCTCTTCTCACCTCCCCTTCTTTTCTCTCTATATCTGTCTCTTCATCTCTCCTCCTGTTTCCTTTCCTTTTTGCTGCTCTCTGCCTTTTTCCTTCTCTCCTCCTCCTTTTTCCTCTCTACTCCTCTCTACATCTTCTCCTTCTCTTTCCTCTCTTCTCGTCTCTCTTTCTTTCTTCTCCTCCTGTTTCTTCTCTCCTACTGTCTTCTCTCTCCTTCTCTTTCATCCTCTCTCCTCCTCTCACCACCTCCTCTCTACATCTTCTCCTTCTCTTTCCTCTCTCCTCCTCTCTTCTTGTCTCTCTTTCTTTCTTCTCCTCCTGTTTCTTCTCTCCTACTGTCTTCTCTCTCCTTCTCTCTCCTCCTACTTCATCCTCTCTGCTCCTCTCACCACCTCTCTCCTCCTTTCTCCTTGTCTCTTTCTTTCTCATCCCACTCTTTCCTCTCTCCTCTTCTCACCTCCCCTTTTCTCTCTCCACCTCTCTCAATCCCTCTCCTTCTCTCCTCCTGTCTCCTCTCCCTTTTGCTACTCTCTGCCTTTCTCCTTCTCTCTCCTCCTTTTTCCTCAAGTACATCTTCTCCTTCTTCTCCTTTTCTTTCCCCCTCCTCCTCTCTTCTTGTCTCTCTTTCTTTTCTTTTCTCTCCTCCTCTTTCCTCTCTCCTCCCGTCTTCTCTCTCCTCCTCTTTCATCCTCTCTCCTCCTCTCACCACCTTTCTCTCCTCTTCTCACCTTCTCTTTCCTACTCTCTGCCTTTTCTCCTCTCTCCTCCTTTTTACGAATATTTTAAATTATTATAATTAAAGGTGGATTGTGTAACTTTTTTCTTTTTCTTTTCTTCACTTTTCTCCACATTGATGATTGATTGATGATTGTTTAAAGGAGTTAGGAGGTTAGGAGTTAAAGGTACAGCATGTAACTTTTCACCTGCAGGATTCTTTGGAAATAAAAAGTTTAAATTATACTCCGGAACATTCCCCATTTAGATACGATGAGTTTTATGCCATTCTATGGAAGATTATTGTCCGAGGAGCAACAATTCCATGGAAACAAACTCCTCCAGGCCAAATAAGAGTCAAGTTTGTGGAAATGCAACTAATCAAAATGAAAAAAAGATTAAAACAAAAATGCTTTTATCTTTTATCTAAATCAGGGGTATCAATCTCATTTTGGTCCGGTGGCCATATCCAACCTTTTTGATCCCAAAGCATCAGAAACTCATGACATATATACCCAAAAAATAGTAATAAGTCCAAATCTTTGTGCAGAGAAACACAAATCTATTACAGAAGTCTTTTTTATTTGGTGAACTCTTTCTTTTACATAATATTTTAATATTATGAACAACCTGAAACTTTAAGAAAAATACAATTTCAACACAATGTTTTAGCATTAACTTATTTGCATTTTACAGAATTTAGTCATGCTTTGTTTTTGCTCCTGAAACTTGGCATCTTTTAGACTGCAGAAAATTACCAATATTATAATAGAAAATTAAAATGTAATTAAAATATAATAATTGCCGCATTAATTATATTAATTAATTACACTGCAAATTAACGCATTATAAAAATTAATGCAATTAATTATGAGCGGCAGTTCAATGCGCGCACATTTTAAATTTGGCGTACGGCGAGCAAATCGCTGCCAGGACCTTTGAACAGCAAGTTTATTTATAAAAAGAACAAAGACGGGATCAAAAAGAACGTGGTGATTTGGAGCTTTTGTCAACAAGAATTTTCCGATCACCGAAGCTGCTCCAGCCTGACGGATCATTTGAACGATAAACACGTCCGGACAAGTTCCATCATTACCGGTGATGGTGCGAGCGTGAGCGCACTTCAACAAACCACCAAACCAACAAACCACGCTGCAGAATTTGGGAAACGAATGAGAAAAGTGACCACAGAAAAACTGACAAACTCAATCGCAAAGTGGGTTCGTTCGTTCGCTCGAGCCCTCTCAGTCTCTCTCTCTCTCTCACTCTTAAAATGCGATTAATTAGATTAATTAATTACAAATCCTGTAATTAATTCGATTTTTTTTTTTTTTTTAAACCGCCTGACAGCACTAATTTTAATAGAAAATCAGCTGAGGGCCAGATTAAAGGTGTTGGAGGGCCGGCCCTCACCTAAAGGTTACATAGTGTGGCTTTAAAGGTAGTATGTCAGTTTAGTAGTTACTAAGCCTGATTAAGTCGTTAATAAACTACACGCTTTATTAAGGCTACTGCAATTGTGTCGTTATAAAGTGTGTATAGGAGAATAATTATTACGTATTTCATAGTTGAATTTATTCTTCTGTGTCATTTTAGTGTGAGACTCAGGAAACCATTTTGACACTGTCTCCTGAACAACGCTCAAAAACTACCCTGAAAGTTATAATTTTAGCAAGTTTTTTCTGTCCTGCAAAATGACACATCAGATTTTACCGCCTCCCGCGTCGCTTTTCTTCAGTCTAAACTCAAAGAACTCTCAAAGAACTGACGCCCCCGACTCAGTGTGGTGCAAGAGGCAACAAAGTCCGACTTTCTTTCCACAAGGACTCTCAAATCCTTTTAACAAATGTCATCAGTTTGTTCGGCCGACTCAGGGCCAACTCCTGAGTGGCTCCTGCTGACAGGCTCCACTGCGATAGGGCTCCTCTCTCTTCCTTCCTCTCTCCTCCTCTCTCCACCTCTCTTCTTCTTCTCTCTCCTTGTCTCCTCCTCTCTCCACCTCTCTTCTTCTTTCCCTCCTCTCTCCGTCTCTTCTTCTTTTCCTTCTCTCTTCTCCTTCCTCTCTCCTCCTGTCTCCATCTCTCTTGTTCTTTTCCTTCTCTCTCCTCCTCTCTCTGTCTCTCTTCTTCCTCTCTCTCCTCCTCTCCTCCTCTCTGTGTCTCTCTTCTCGTCTCCTTCTCTCTCCTCCTCTCTCTGTCTCTCTTCTTCCTCTCTCCTCGTCTCCTCCTCTCTGTCTCTCTCTTCTCATCTCCTCTTCTTCTTTTTTTCTCTCTCCTCCTCTCTCTGTCTGTCTTCTTCTTTTCCTTCTCTCTCTTCCTCTCTCCCCCTCTTTCCTTCTTTTTCCTCCTCTCTTTCTCTTTTCTTCTCTCTTATCCTCTCTGCTCTCTCCTCTTCTCTCCTCCCCTTTTCTCTCCTCCCCTTCCTCCTCCCGCTACCTTTCTCTTCTCTCTCCTTCTGTCTCTGCCTTTTTCCTCTCCTTCTTTTCCTTCTCGTTCCTCCTCCTTCCTCTCTCCTCCTCTCTCCACCTCTCTCCTTCTCTCTCCTCTTGTTTCCTCTTCTTTCCTTCTGTCTCCTCCTCTCTTTCTCTTTTCCTCTCTCCTTCTCCTCCTCTTTCCATCTCTTATCCTCTCTTTTCTCCTCCCCTTTTCTCTCCTCTCTTCTCCTTTCTACTCCATCTGGCTTTCTCCTTCTCTCTCTTTCTATCTCCGACTTTGTCCTTCTTTTCCTTCTCTTTCCTCCTCATCTTCTCTCCTCTTCTCTCCGTCTCTTCTTCTCTCTCCTCCTTTCTCCCCCTCTTTCCTTCTGTCTTCTACTCTCTTTCTCTTTCCTTCTCTCTTATCCTCTCTGCTCTCTCCTCCCCTCTTTCTCTCTCCCTCTCTCTCTTCCTTCCCTCTCCCTCTGCCTGGCTCCTTCTCACTCTTTCTCTCTCCTCCTCCTTCTTGTCCTTCTCTTTCCTCCTCCTTCCTCTCTCCTTTCTCCTTGTCTCTCGCCTCTTCCCACCTCCCCTCTTGTCTCTCCCCGTCCTCATCTCTCTCTTCTTCTCTCTGTCTCCTCTCCTCTTTTCTACTCTCTCTGCCTTTCTTCTTCTCTCTTCTCTTTTTCCCTCTCTCCTCCTCTTTCCATCTTTTCCTTCTCTTTCCTCCTTCTCCTATCTTCTTGTCTCTCTTTCTTCTCCTCCTCTTTTCTCTCTCTCTCCTCCGGTCTTCTCTCTCCTCCTCTTCCATCCCCTATCCTCCTCTCACCACCTCTCTCCTCCCCTCTCCTTCTGTCTCCTTCCCTCACCTCCTTTCTCCCCCTCTCCTGTTCTTTCCTCTCTCCTCCTCTCCATCTTTTCCTTCTCTTTCCTCCTCCTCCTCTCTTCTTGTCTCTCTTTCTTCTCCTCCTCTTTTCTCTCTCCTCCTGTCGTCTCTCTCCTCCTCTTCCATCCCCTCTCCTCCTCTCACCACCTCTCCTCCCCTCTCCTTCTGTCTCCTTCCCTCACCTCCTTTCTCCTCCTCTCCTCCTTTTTCCTCTCTCCATCTTTTCCTTCTCTTTTCTCCTCCTCTCTTCTTGTCTTTCTTTCTTCTCCTCCTCTTTCCTCTCTCCTCCTCTCTCCTCTCCTCTTTCCTACTCTCTGCCTTTCTCGTTCTCTCTCTTCCCGTTTCCTCTCTCCTTCTTCTTTTTCCTCCTCCTCCTCTCTTCTTGTCTCTCTTTCTTTCTTCTCCTCTTTCCTTCTCTCTCCTCCCCTCTCCTCCTCTCACCTCCTTTCTCCTCCTCCTCAGTATACTGGTGTGTCTGCTCATTTCTAACCAGGAAACAAAATTATAAACCACCAAATTTTAAAACTAGAGAAGTTTAGACCCACTTTTTTTTTTTTTTTTAAGCAAAATCCTAAACCTATTTAAGTAAATTTAGCAAACTGAGGAGTCAAACTTTTGAATTTCACTTTAAGATTGCAGACTGGCCCCTGAGCAAAGTCCCCTGCTCTGTCTGAAATACTGAGGGCCCCGGAGTGATGCCGCTGCTTGACAGACTTCAGTGTCAGAAATGGGGTAGCGGGAGAGGGGGAACGAGGAGCGAAGGGTTGCCGTAGCGATCTCATTTGCATTTCTTCCACTGTCGGCGAGTGTTTTGACACCTCTCCTCCGTGACTCATGCGGGAGAGGGCCTGACAGCGCAGATGATGAATATGTGCACGAAATACGTCTTATTCTCAGCTGAAAACGCGCTGGGAATGAGGCTGACCTGTGCACAACCTGCTTCCTCCGCACTTTAATAACTCACATTTGGGTTCATGGAAAACACATTTTCTTCTGCTGAGAGTTTTGGGGGGGAATCCAGTATTTATTTATGTATGTACTTATTTATTTTTATTCCAGAGAACGCAGAAAATAGGACTGAGTGACGTTCTGCAAGTTCAAGTTTTAAAAATGTGCTTGCTTCCTAAATGAAACAAAATGGAAATTATTTAACTGCTCTTTTCATGAAGTTTTCACAATTGTGGGAGAATGTAAATTGGAAAAGATAATCTAATAACTTAAAGGTGCATTGTGTAACTTTTCTGGTGGAGGGTTCAGCAAATGCTTTTCGCCATGGAGATGTATTTGCTTTGGAATATTTCACAGTATGGAATGAAACCTTTCTATCTTCATGGAGACCAAACCAGATTTAGGCTGCGTCCCATTTCTCTGTCTTACCCCTTTGTCTTACCCCTACCCCTTGGTTTTGTGCGTTCATGTGAGGGCAAGGGGTGTCCCAAGTCTAATTTTGATCAAGGGCGAGGGCCACGACCGAGGGCTACATACCCCTTGAAACGAAGTAAGCTCTCGACCAGACGTGGAACGAAGGGGTACGCCTACAAGCTCAGGCAGGTTTTGGGATCAGGATGGCAGCGTCACATCGACCAGCCAAGGAGTCTCATAAATGTATTTTCAACAGTTGTAATTATCGATTAAAGGTCCCATGGCATGAAATTTTCACTTTTTGAGGTTTTGAACGTTAATGTGAGCTCTCCTACCCTGTTTAGCCCCCCCATGGCTAAAAGTTGTGAAATGTGTAAACTGAGCATTTGAAATCCTTTTCCGCGTTGGAAACAAAAGACAGCCCAAACGGGCGTTTCTGAACAAGGGAACTTTCTGACGTCACACTCGCGGAAAGGTTTCCACCCCCCGTCTGGATGTCCACCCACCGTCTCTGGAAATCATGCCCAGAGAGTTTGGACAGCAAACGAGCTACGAAATGCGAGATGTGTTTTTTTTATTTGACTGGAGGCACGAGTGTTTCCAGGCTCGGATGTCCTTTATCCGAGCCTCCGAACCTCTGAAACAGCAGTGGTTTAATTTTTTTTTCTGTGGAAATGTTTTTTTTTTTAATGGAAAGCGTCTCATATCTTCCTCCGCTCTTAAAACACGGAAACAGCGGCATATTTGGCCACAACCGACCCGCTGCACTGGCCTATCTCTGTCCTCCTCATTTGCATTCAAGCAACAACGCCCAGAATAAAGCATTTCAGAGACATATCTAGCCTCATGAAGACAGTCAGAGTCATATCTCATGCACTGAAGCTTCAGGATTCATTTATAGTATTAGGGAACCATTAAGGCGCCATATACAAGCATCAAGAAGAAGTATGTCATGGGATCTTTAACAGCTTAGCATGGTTTACAATTATGACGCTTATGTTCTACGTTACTTTTAGTGAACTGTTGTTGCGGTTTTAACTGTAGTGATGTCAGTTTAGCCGACGTTATCGTTTTCATCGAACTTTCATGTATAAACAAGCTAGTTTTTTTGTCGAGCTGAGGTTCCCGATTATCCTTGACATTTGTTTACGTTTGTTTGCGTCAATTGTTGTCGCCTCTGTAGACGTAGCAGCCAGGTAGAGGCAAGGGATGATGACGCAAACGGTAATCGAGTGGTGTCCCATATCTTCGGAGAACATTCGTACCCCGAGCCCTCTCAGCTCGGTATCGAGGGGCAAGACAAAGATGTAGATAAAGGGGAAGGGGAAGGGGTAAAACAGAGTAATGGTACGCAACCTAAGTTACGTGTCAGATCTGTGGAGAGGTGACCGTGCTCAGAGTCAGAATGCCTGTTTTGTTTTTATAGGTGTTTTTGAGCTATAAAATCACCTGTAATTGAATAAATGTAAAGTAGAGCTGTTTAATATTCCACCCAAAGCAGCGATATATCCACAGAAACAAGCAGGTGACGGACCCTCCACCAGAAAAGTTACATAGTGCACCTTTAACTAATGTGCCGCGATTAAGACATTGGTTTAAAGTTTCCAGAAAATGCATTGGTTTAGGCATTTTGAGCTGCCTAATCCTAATTATTCATCACAATTATATATTTAAAAGCGCTTTTCTCAGCTCTCAAAAACCAACAACACGCACTTCCTGACAATAAAAGTTTCTAATTAGATGCAGACAGCGAGCAGGAGATTTATTTTGCCCGCGAGAGCTGCTTATACGATATATCTGTACTTGGGCAAGACACATTTTGCTCAAATACATGAAATAAAATCAGAGTTTTAAGTAATTAGCTCAGATTTCTGTGCATTCAAAACACCGTAGTGCTCAAGGACCTTTTGAAGCTGTAACGGGGAGAGGATCACTTTAACGACACAAATAATTACTTCAGTGCTGAGTTCAATTTACAAAGCAAATCTGTAACTGTGCTTAGTTGCGGAACCCGATGGAGATCAAGACACAGCGACAAGCGCAGCACACGCTCCTCCGGCAAAGTTGCACAGTGCACCTTTATAGCGTAACAAGATGGATGAAGTACTATTTCTTACTAATTCTAATTATTCTGATGAAATAACTGCACTGTTGTCCCAAATGGTTACACGGCCTCCCCTCCAGAGCCCACAGGAGCAGAGAATGAAGAGAACGAGAAAGAGGAGAATGAGGTGGAATGGGAGATGTGAGTAGAGTTAAAAGCCTGGCGCAGTGTTAAGCAGCTCTTTATTTGAGTGTCACAAAGGAGGCTTTCATAAACTCTGCAGAATGGAGCTCGCACAAAACACTGGCAACGGGCTGACGTTTCAACAGCAGCAAATATACCCAGCCCCGGCAACTTTACACAGGAAGTCAAAACAATGGATTACACTGTACTGTTTTGGAAATATGCTCGTTACACTTGCGTGGAGTTAAGGTATTACGGGACAATGAATCACCGTCTATTCATGTGCATTTTTTTTAAAGTCGCACTGTGTGATTTTTCTGGTGGAAGGTTTGTAATCTCTGGTTGTTGCTATGGAGATGTATCGCTTTAATAATTATAATTTTTTATAATTTCTCATTCATCCAGGATCTGTCAGAGGTAGAATAGTTTTCAAAGGTTTTTATCTGAACTATGAAACCATACCTTTGCTTGGAATGTTCCACAGTATGGCATTAAACTGACTACTCTTGCATTTTCTCAACTGCAGGTGTTTTAGTACTCAAAACCGACGAAGCCTGCCACATGTCGGGATTCGTGAAAGTGAGAAAATCGTGTTAGAAGCAGTTTTTTTTTCCAAAATTTGTGATTTTCGTTTTTGTTTTTTATTTTTTTGTAAAATGTACTAGTTGAAATTTGCTTGTTTTTCAGAAAGAATCGGGGCGTGTGTAAATTACCATCCTGCCTCTTCGGACCAGTCACGTGACATTTGCGCTCTTTTGTTTTCTTTTTCTGCCTGTCAGCTGTGGGAAGCTCGTGAATATTTACGCTGCATTTCAAGAGGATAAGGACAGTGAAAATGGAGAAAATCCGTAACTTTGACTGTAAATGCTACGTAAGAAGGAAGAAGAAGTCACTCCTCGGGACACGGGACACGTTCGGGACATGTCCGTTTCTCCTGAGCTCATGTACAGAATGTAGTCGGATACTTTAGCTGCCGAAAGACCGTGGATACGCGAAAATATTCTCAGATTTCCATGTGTAAGGCATTGTTGGAAAGCTTAGAATCTACACTTTCAGAATCTGTGAATAACTCAAAACACCTCCAGGTTTTGGCTGGCTGGTCACATTATTCTTATTGTGAGCAGGGTCACCTCTTTACAGATCTAACTTGTAACTTGGCCTGATGGCATTACCTGCATGTATTCTTGGAGATAGATAGGTTTAATGGCATACTGTGGAAAATTCCTGACAATTCCCTACCCTACACAATGTCTAGACTTAATTATAAATGTGTTTCTGTAGATTTCATTTGCACATTGAGTTTAAATCCTAACGGCATCATGTTTTATGTTTTGCAGGTGATAAAGGCCATAGAGGAGGGATACCGGCTGCCCGCCCCCATGGACTGCCCCCCCGGCCTGCACCAGCTCATGTTGGACTGCTGGCAGAAGGACCGGGCAGAGAGGCCGAAGTTTGACCAGATCGTGGGGGTTCTGGACAAGATGATCCGGAACCCCAACACACTCAAAACACCAGTGGGCACGTGCACAAGGTGAGACGAGGCCGTTTGATTCACTGTCATGTTATAGCTACACATGTTTACTGTAAATAGTGAATATGGATTGTGTTTAAAAGTTATCAATACAGTATTTCTGAAGGCACTCTTGGATCAAGTCCAGAACTCGTTAGTTGTAGATGAAATTTGATTGGATTCACATTGAATTGTACGTAATGAATGGAGCACATTTTTTAAAATATACAGCTCTGGAATAAAATAAGAGACCACTGCAAAAGTATAAGTTTTTCTGATTTTACTACTTATAGGTATGTGTTTGGGCAAAAGGAACATTTTCGTTTGAGTCTATAAACTATTGACAACATTTCCCCCAAATTCCAAATAAAAATATTATTGTTTAGAGCATTTATTTGCAGAAAATGACAAATGGTGAAAATAACAAAAAGATACATGTTTTCAGACCTCAAACAATGCAAAGAAACAAGATCAAATTCATTTTAAAACAACATAATACTCATGTTTACACTTAAGAAGAGTTCAGAAATCAATATTTGGTGCAATAACCCTTATTTTTAATCACAGCTTTCATGCGTCTTGGCATGCTCTCCACAAGTCTTTTACATTGTTCTTGGGTGACTTTATTCCACTCCTGGTGCAAGAACTGAAGTAGCTCAGCTTTGTATTTGTGTTGGAATTCAACAGATGCTGGAATGGAATGGCTGGAATACATGTAGAGATGCTGATTTCAGAAAAAAAATGCAGTGGTCTCTTTTTTCCAGAGCTGTAGGTAGCCTAATAATGCAGCGTTAGTCAAACATGTGTGAATTAAACCCAACTCCATGTATGCTTTTGATGAGGTAATGGCTTAAAACTCCAAAATCAGTCAATTTTGTGTACTACAGAACCTTTAGGTACACTACACTCACAATGCTTGGCTGTAATGGACAGTATAAGTAGAAGTAACCTGTGTACATCTGGTACATCATATATTATAAGCCTTTTTCATTTTCCCCGAGTCCTGTAGCTACATCCCTTTCTGAGGCCTTTTCTATCTTTCCACCTGCGCCGACACTATGGGGAGTTTGAACACATTAGCAGCAGATCCCAAGTCCGAACCATGATTTAAACGCCGTCATTCACAGATGAACCATAAATCCTCTCAGATCGACCCCACAGACCTGACTTTGTGGCTTTATGGTCAATAGCAGCCTTTTAAATCAATCTCTGTAATGAGTTCCTGGTACTTTGAAGTGAAGGGGGGTACAGCGGGCCCCGGTGCCGACGTTTGTCAAATGAATTCTATTTGCGTTCTCGCTGTAGTTTCAGAGAGAGGGGAGACTGATGCTAGGAGTCTGGCGTTTGGTTAAAGAGCGGTTTAATACTTGCAAAGTTTTCAGAAATCTATACAGGGAGAAGAGTTATCGAGTGGTTGATTTCTCACAAGGCCTCATCCTTCATCTGTGGCTCAACTTTGTATTGATTCATCACAAAGAGCTTTATTTTTTTAGTTTTTTTACACTTTCAAGTTGTGGCAGGCTGGGTGTCTTTGAATGGTGTATTGTTAGGTTTGCCCTGTAGTTCTGTCTGAGATTTGGGGGGTTTCTGTGACAAGAAAATAAGAAAATCAAGATGTGAGTTTTGCAGATAATTTTGACATTTGCAACAATGTTTATTTATTTGAGTTAAATTTAAGTCTAGATAAATAAATAAAAATTAGTTAGGAATTCTTTGAGTAGCACCCAATTTACACACACAAAAAAACAAAACAAAGAAAACAAAAACAAATTAATACCCAAAATACTAATCGATGTCGTTATTCGTCCAGGTTGGATTCATTGCAAAAGAAAAACTGAATTCTGTCAAATGGACAAACTTTTTAGAGTGAAGAGGTTTTATTGCTCATCCAAGCTAGTCTGGTTAACACCTGACCATATCACAAGTGAGATATGGGTCTGGAAACTCGCTTAGAAAAATCCCGTAGCGGAGGTGTGGTTAGCGATTGCCAACGGCCGTTTATTGGGCGTTATGAATGTCTATCATTGAGCGTATACGTAGCCCATAGCCAATCATGTCAGTTGTCAGTTCAAACTACAAGCTTCCGTTTGTCATGTAGTACGCGTCACCGTCTTGCCACACCTCCCCCGCTCTCTGATTGGGGCCCTAAATCTGGGACTCTCGCTTGGACGAGTTTCCAGGCCGCCTTCCAGTTCGAAACGAACGGAAGCGGCCTGGGAATTCCCAGGCTACATCCAAGCTGCTTTTTCAGTTCTGGACAGATTGGTGTTGGACACTGCCTTATATCTGCCTGAAAGAAAGAGCTAACTACACTGAAACATACAACACTTGTAGTGGCCATACCGGCTGGTCAAAGCCTGATCTCGTCTGATCTCAGAAGCTCAGCAGGGCCAGGCCTGGTTAGGACTTGCAGAGGAGACCACAGGGAAAATCAGGCGTTGCGGGGGAGCGCCAGTCACAAAAACTGTTGTTGTGTCCTTGACCCACATTGCCTACTGTGTAAGTGGTGATAGTAGTGGTCAGAGGGACCAATCTCGCAGATTGACAGCCTTGCTTCTGTCAGTCTGCCCCAGGGCATCTGTGGCTACAGTAGTAGCTTATCACCTCTGGGTGTGGTGAAACATTGGAATCAACCATACAAAATACTACCTGTGGGGTCCTTACCAAAATAAAGGGATCTGTTAAACTCAAATGAAGCTGATCTTGTTCTGATGCTCTGTGTTTCATGTACAGTTTTATACCTGCCCCCTCTGTGTGTCTTCAGCTCGTTAGAACTAAACATGTTGTGTACTCCTCCACAGACCTATTAGCCCACTGTTGGATCAGAACACCCCAGATTTCACAGCGTTTCGCACGGTGGGAGAGTGGCTAGAAGCCATCAAGATGGAAAGATACCGAGACAACTTCACTGCGGCAGGCTACAGCTCCTTGGAGTCAGTGGTTAGGATGTCAATCGAGTGAGTACTAACCAGCTAAAGATTCAATACTCGTGAGATGTGATCTACCCATATATCTACTCTAAATCATATTTAATGTTTTATTATACTATTGCCGCGATATGAGACAGCAGTAGCTCAGTTGGTAGAGCGTTTGTCTAGTGATCCAGGGATTGGCGGTTCGAATCGCGCGTGATGCCAGCTCCCACAGATGAGCGCTGCCGTTTTGTCCTTGGGCAAGACACTTAACCCCACCTCGCCCCCAGTGTCTGCGGACACTGATAGCCCCCATGGCAGAAGATGCATCAATGCCAGTTGTGACGTGAGGATTCATGGGGGCTGGTGCATTGTGTTCTGGGCAGCAGATCTGCTTGGACTGCTGCCCCCGCGACCCAGAAAATGGAAAAGCGGAAGAAGAAGATGAATGAATGAATACTTACTATTACTAATACTTACTATACTAAATGCACTCTTAAAAGGGCCACATGCACTATTTTCTGATCTGTTATAATGTTTCCTCATCACAAACGTTTCTGGAGTTGTGTTTTGTTCCATTCAGACATGTTTAACACACAAAGCCTGCATATTTAGTTCTTCTCAAACTGAAAACACTGTTCCACCTTGTGATGTCATATAACACATAACACACAACACAGGAAGTGCCTCACTGTGTTTTTAAACTCCAGCATTGGCTGTAAAAGCAAAGAGAGCCAATGACACCCACAGATGCAGCAAACTCAATTTGGCCAAAAAATTACTTAGGAAAAAAATGCACTTATGCTCCGAGACAAATGATTGCAGATTTTGAATACTTCCAACTATAATTTCAGCTACAAACAAATAAATTGCCTGTCTGCCTGTGATATTATTATTATGTATAAATAAATCTTATCTAGACTCTACATTAGTCTTACTGCAATCACAATGAATTGCAATATAATATAACATTGCGTTTGAATCTAAAATGATCTGTTTTATTCATTTGTCCATTACATTTTTAATATCCACGGGTTTCAGAATGATCAAAATTTAGGACCGTTCCCATAGCGATTAACAGTTACCAAATCTATCTTTTGAATGGGGGGGAAAAGTCATCAAAATTTCACATATAACAAGAAGTTGAAACCCATAAATAGTGGATTTATTATCAATTGGTCCATTTCCTATTTCAGCAGTCTGTTAGTTTGGGACCCCTGTAAATCACACTGAAAGGGACACCAATATGTTAGAATGAACCTGCTGTTGTGCCCTTGAGATCGCCCACGTAAAATCACTTAAAACGTCACCACCGTGATCCATGTCCCCCCGCAAGAACATCCAAGAACACGTCCAGAATCAATCTTCTTAAAAGTCCACATTTCTAAGGCTTACAAACAAGTAGCCTTTCACTAACTTTATACTCCCAGTAATGAAACACAATAAATCTCAAACCCAGTTAAGATAAATGTTTTTTGTTTTATTTTTTTGTTTCCAGGGACGTCATGAGTTTGGGGATCTCATTGGTCGGTCATCAGAAGAAGATCATGAGCAGCATACAGACTACTCGTGCCCAAATGTTGCACCTCCACGGTACCGGAGTCCAAGTCTGACGTTACCATGGCGACTGGGCGAAACCCTAGTATCGTACGCACTTCCGGAGCGTTGCCCGGGGACCTCTTCCTGGCCGCGGACTTTTTTACCGGAATTTTGTTCAGGTGCGGAGCCAACCACCCCTCCGAAAAGGATCGCCGAAGTCCGATTCGACTGAGGGCGCTGGCAACTTTGGACAAGTGCAAAACCTCCAACAGCAAAGAAACTACCTGGATGACTTCTTTTTTTTTGTTTGTTTTGTTTTTTTACCGAAGCGCTTATGAACTATTTCACATATCAACACGGCTTTCGGATTTTGATTTGATCTTTTCAAGAACATTACAATGGATTTACTGAACTTGACACAGGGTAAACCATCTTGTCCAAAATGGAGGATCAGTCTCACGCGACTGCGCCGAGAATCTTGGGAGGAGAATTTCCCGAAGATTGCACCTGTCCGAACCTTTGAATCACCACTTTTTTTGTATTTTGAGTAGCAATATCTATTAGTGTTCACTACAGGAATGTTCTGATTGTAACGGCACCGCAAACTGGCTTGTCTTTTCTTACCTGAAATGTTTTCGATGGGAAGTCTTGATACTGCCTTAAATGTATTCGAAGTATTGACACTGTCTTAGCTTGGGGAATGGCTAGCGAGAAATACTAGCGAGTTCTTTGTTTTGTTTTGTTTGTTTCGAGTGGAATCAGTCAAGCTAAAGGCACGGACACAGAGTAACGGTTGGTAGATCGACTAAACAGAGCAATAATTACAAGTTGAATACGATTCTCTATCAAGGTGCTAGGGTTTGCGGCGGGGCTCACACTTTGTAAAGCTAGTTAGGAGCCTGTGATCAAGCCTCAGTCGCCCCAACGAAAGAGACTGTAAAGATGTTTTCACTGCAATGACATGCTCGGTATTTGATGAGAATCGGAGACGGCGTTTCAGAGCGGCGCAGATGCGAGGGGCCGGAGTGGGCTGTTAGCTACGGTGACGTCATTCGCCGACACGCTAACTCACACACACAATCAAAGAGCGGCAACAGACAGCGAAAGGCGAGACTCAAAAAAAAAATGCATAGACGTGCGGTAGAATGGATTCAACGGGTGAATATGAGCGGAGTGGAGCTTTCGGGTGCCATCTGCTTCTCCTTCTAAGCAGGCGAGATGTAGGTTTTTATCAGTGTTCTGAGATTGGAACACGGGTAAAGGAAAGAGAACAAAACTGGCTCAGCTGGTGTAACAAAACACTTTATTTGACACAGGTCCAAAAACGAATAAAGAAACACATAATTCCACATTTTCGGTTTTCAGTTGCATTTAGACATATCCTAAAGCACAGTTCAGATTCACACCAATACACTTGACATAACTATGAATTTGAATTATTTACATAAACCTGTATAGTCTGCGTTTAGAATTTTGGCTCTGTGAAAATCGTGGTTTGCTAGTGTTGTCACAGTACTTCAAAATTTCCAACTTAATTTTGATAAAAGGCTTGATACTCAATACTATTTTCAATATCAAAAAAAATGTGGATCAACAACTAAACTTTTTAAAATTACAAATTGTACTTTTCTACACACACAAAATGACTGTACTTTCTTTCATTTTAATATGTGTTTTTGTATTAGTTCGAATCGGTACTTGCTCAAATAAGTATCTAGGCCTGTCACGATAAAACATTTTGAAGTACGATATATTGCTACAGAGGATTATCATGTTTAATGATAATACTGACACTGACACAATAAAAATAAAGCAGGATAATCCCAGTAAACCATTGTTTTTTTTAAATACAGTATTAATAAAAAGCATGAGATACAACAAATAAATATCAGAATGAACAAGTAACACTGGTCTACAAGTAAAATGCTTCCCGAACAAAAGTAGTGAAATATTTCTTGGTTTAGGTCACTAATAAAGAAAAAGGAAGTCAGAAGTGCTGATTGGCTATAGTTTCCAAGATATAGTATTGGGTCAAAATAGGAAATTTATGCAAAATAATGCAAAAACAGTAGTTTATCAGAAGGTACAGTGTTTTAACATCAAATATTTTTTGATTTCACATAAGAGAGATGCCTCGAAATTGTGTGCACCTGATGTCTTAAGATATTTCTTGTTTATTTCTTGACAGATAAAGAAGTGCAAGTTAAATATTTTCAAAATATAAATATTATGTTTGAGCAAAAATGCTTAAATCTGTTGTATAAACAGATGCGATTCTGATGTAAGATAAGATAAGATAAGATAAAATAAGACTTTATTGATCTCACGCAGGAGAAATGTACTTGTCACAGTAGCTCCAGGTAGGGACAGTTTGAACAAGAAAGAAAAGTGCATGCAGGCAAGAATGGAATAAAGATAAGTAATAATAATAATAATAATAATAATAATAATAATAATAATAATAATAATAATAATAATAATAATAATAAAATAAGTAATAATTCGAATAAGTAATAATAATAATAAAACAGTGACAGGGAGAGTATTGAAAAAACAATATTGCACGTTGGAAAAACGATATTGCACGATAGGACCATACAGTGGAGTTATGCAAGTAATAACAATAAGAAACGGCAACTAGGAGAGTGTTGAGAAACAATATTGCACGTTTGGACTATACAGTAGAATTATACAGTCTGGTGGCAGTGGGGATGAAGGATCTGCAGGAGCACTCCTTCTTGCACTGAGGGTGCCTCAGTCGGCTGCTGAAGGAGCTGCTCAGCTCCTCCACAGTCCGGTGCCGGAGGTGTCGTCCATGATGGACGTGAATTTGGCCAGTACCCTCCTCTCAGCCACCTCCTCTACAGAGTCCAGAGGACAGCGCAGGACAGAGCTGGCCCTCCTGACCAGCTTATTGAGTCTTTGTAAAACAATATCATTACATATCTTGAATACATTAGCTAACCAGCACAGTTACCAATTGATTTTCAGTTCATCTTATCAATATAAATGAGATTTAGCCACTTTTATCTCGGAAGCAGATCCAAGTCCAAAAATTTGTAGACCAGTGTAATTAGTTCTGGGAGTTACTTTTTCATCCCTCTACAACTCAAATGTTACAATATTACATAAAAAATTAGCAGAAATCTCCCACTATTCCAAAATTTTTCATATATTGAACGATACGAGCATATAGTACTTATCATGACGGGCCTATGAGTATCTAGTTTTGATTGTTGTTTTAGTATAAATTTGAATATGGGTATTGATTTTTTTTGCGTTCCAACTATATAAAGTCACGTCCACGTTTCTCCTCGTGAGACATGAGCCCACCATGTTGAAGTGCAGGCTGCTCGGCCTGTGCAGCGACGCAGATTGGGCTAGCTCGCATTAACGCACTAGCACAGGTCCGTTTTCACAGTCGGCCTCCCCTTAGTGAACGTTGTGAGCAGTGAGCCCTCGGAGCCCCACACTGTCTCTTTATCCATCCCGCGCTCTCAGCAGTTGGGACGCAGCCAGAACCTTTGAATTAAACACTGACCTAAAGTCATTTGCTCAGCACAAAAACACAACCCCCCCTCATCTCTTTCTCTTTTTCTCTTCCCTCGCTTCTACCAGAGCGGGTCGTCCCCTGGAGGCCCCCCACGGACCCCCCGAGTTGAAATACCTCTGCCCCTGTCCCGCTGTGCCGGAGAGGCGGCGGGTCCAGCCAAATTGAGATTAAGGCCCAGATACAATCGATATCGTGTCCCGATCCCACACAACCTTCACCAATGACAGGATTTCTGCGACTCCCAGTGTGTTTGGGCCCCGCAGGACAAGAAGAACACAGGCAAATGCAAAAAAAAAACACACACTATGGAGGAAGTGGACTTTTGAATGAAATCAGGATGGCGTTGTTTAGATATTTCCACTAAGAGGTACACTGTTGGGAAGAATACTCACACAACAATGAAAAGTTAGAGTAAGCTTATGGCAGAGATGTTTGTACCAGACTGTAGCTTATCTAGTCATTTATCTAAGCTAAATTTCATGTGTTCTTTTGAATGGAGGGGCCATAGTGCATAATATATACAGTACAAATCATAATTTTGAGTCTTTCATGATCACTTATCAACTACAACTACTGCAGTGCAAAAAAGCGTATCCAAAATTTAAGATATAAACACTTAAGTCTATCAGAAAATGACTTAAAAGAAGTGAAATTATCTGTCCATGCACATCATTTTACTTGACAAGTTATCTAAAAAATAAACTACATCTAGACTAGAATTAGAAAGTAGATAATAAAAACATGAATGAATGAAAACAAGACAAATAACCTGATATATAAGTTTTAAAATCTTGGCCAGATCAGAGAAATTTGCAGTGTGAAAATATTTCCGTACAAAAATGGACTACATTTAGCATAGCAGATTCATTACAAAGTTGTATTTGGTTTCCAGAAACAGGATACTGTTGTCTGAATTTTGACAATATTATACTGATTTTTGGTACATGTATTTTGTTACTTCCCAACACTGGAAGTACAATATATCTGTTACGCGTATTGTCCACAATCAGTGTCAGTACACGTCAATGTATTCTTAATTCTGTAGATTACTGTAATTATGTCAAGTAATTCTAAGTAAAATAAGAAAAATTATATCAATCCAATATGTTTGCTATTTATTATACTTAAGATTGTTATGTACAGACATTGATTTGTTTCAACAGAGGTCTGAAGTATGATCAATACAGAATACCTAATGAAACTAGTAGGACTGTCTTTGTTATTATTCAAAACTAGAATAAAGTTGACCATAATTTAGTTTTGTCATATATAAAAGTATGTTATTATATCAAAAACACATTCATCATAAGGATTCCAATAGGTTCATAATTCCCGTTTGAGTACAGTTGGAAAAAATGTTGATTTTTGGACCACATAAGCCAAAAAAATGGGAAAAATCGATGTTGAAATATTGATTTGGAAGTGTAGAATCTCCCTTAAAATGTTATAAAATTCCATAACAAACCCCAGCGCACCTCTTGGTGGAAATGGCCCGTTTGTGGACAGAACAGAATGAGGTGTTGACGGCGTTCCCAAAGAGCTGCACCACTGATTGTCTGGAGCGAGGAAAAACTTTGTAGGCGTTCTAATTGTAAAACTTGTACATTTTATTTATATGGTTTTTTACACCTATTACTCAGTAGAGCTCTGAATACCTTGAAATGCACTATATTTTTCTATGTCCAGAGGAATTATCGTCACACAGACTTCAGTTGTACATACTTTTTTTTTCATTTAGGACCAAAGACGGCTGGTTTTAGTAGGAGTTCCATGGTTTTCTTTGGCCCGTTTTGTTGACTGTACAGTGATGCAAAGTGTTGATTTTATTATTTATTTGACTGTGATGGAGGTGGGGCAGATTCACTGGTCATGGTACAGTTTTCCTTCCCCACGTTGAGTTAAGACTTGTTACATAGACAAATGTTTTGCTTTGTAACCTTTGTACTAGACTGTACATATATTTTTGGAAATATATTACGATCTACAGAAGCGCCGTGTCTGTCTCGTTTGTTTTGTGAATCACTTTTAGATTCATACATTTAAAAGAGATGAATATTTACACCTAAAGTTAGGGTTTATATTCAAGCTTTTAAACTACAAGAGGGGGTGTTTTATTGTTTACTGTATTAACTGCTAACACATAAAATATTTAGATCATTATGTTGTCTTTTATTGAATGATTTGAATGATGGATGATGTAGGTTTGTGGTTCACTTTTTTTGTGTTTGAATAGGGCCTAAGGGAGAGCTCACAATTACTGAAACGTGCATGGACATCTAAAACCTCTTCATCCATGCTTTTGACAAGGGAACAATGTTATAACGTGGTAGAAAGCTGAAAAAAAAAGAATGATTTTCAAAGATAATGCCTCTTTAAGTGAATAATTTATGAAACTTCTATGTGCAACACAACAGCAGAGGATGAATCTGTTGTTGTACTGCGAAGTGAAGCAACAGCCACATGCACACACACACACTCACACACATACAACAAAACACAACACACACAAACTGGCACAGCACGCATTCTACGTTTAAACACCCCGTAAAAACAGGAAAGGTGTAGGAACAAAACAAGGTAATGTTAGAGAGTCAGAAAAGGACCTAATGGCTGTGCATATTTAGGCTGCGTCCCATTTTTACCCCTTCGTCTTACCCCTACTTCTTGGTTTTGCGCGTTCATGTGAGGGCAAGGGGTGTCCTGATTCTAATTTTGATCAAGGGCTAGAGCCACGACCGAGGGCTACATACCACTTGAAACGAAGTAAGCTCTCGACCAGACTTGGAACGAAGGGGTACACCTACAAGCTCAGGCAGGTTTTGGGATCAGAATGGCAGAGTCACATCGACCAGCCAAGGAGTCTCATAAATGTATTTTCAGCAGTTGTAATTAACAGGGTTACAATGGTTTACAATTATGACGCATGGTTTACAATTATGACGCTTGTGTTCTACGTTACTTTTAGTGAACTGTTGTTGCGGTTTTAATTGTAGTGATGTCAGTTTAGCCGACGTTATCGTTTTCATCAAATTTTCATGCATACACAAGCTAGTTTTTTTGTCGAGCTGAGGTACCCGATAATCCTTGACATTTGTTTACATTTGTTTGCGTCAATTGTTGTCGCCTCTGTAGACGTAGCAGCTCAGGTAGAGGCAAGGGATGATGACGCAAACGGTAATCGAGTGGTGTCCCATTTCTTAGGGGAACATTCATACCTCAAGCCCTCTCAGCTCGGTATCGGGGGGAAAGACAAAGACGTAGAGATAAAGGGGTAGGGGAAGGGGTAAGACAGAGTAATGGGACGCAGCCTTAGTCCCAATCCCATGTGTGTTTTTATTGAGGAAAATGCACAAATTGTTAAAAGCTCAAAATCTGTTTAGCATAAAATAAGATCAGTAAAGATGCACTTTTTTGATCAATGTCTCCATAGAGATGATTGGCCAAAGTTTCACAATCATCCAAATCAAGCCAAAAAATCAAACTTTTGTTTCATCTAGTTGAGAGAAAAGCACAAACGTCTTCCCGGTTCACAAAAGCACAAAGCTCTGATCTTATGCACATTTATCACAAACTAAAAAGTGTTTGTTTGTTTGTTTGTCTGTTTGTTTGTTTTGGTTTGTTTGGGCGCTTCACTTCAGTGCTGCTCTGTGATTGGTCCTGAATAAATCCAAATGGATAAATGTATCTGTTTAGTTCCATATTGTGGAACATTCCAGGCAAATCAAATGCCCGTGAACACAAACAGTTATGCGGTTTTCAAGATTCAAGATTGTTTATTTGTCATATGCAGGAACAACACAAGGTCAACAATGCAATGAAATGTTTAGGATCAGAAGAACCTTTGACTCGATAGTCAAGAAGTACTAATAGCATGCAATAAAAGTACATGGTAAAAAAAAGTGTTGCAAAAAAAGTGCAGGGGAAAAGATAAATATAATTTTAAAAAGTAATAAAATATAATAAAATACAAAGGTACAGGTAGGATTAAATAAGGTGTAAGTGTGAGTGATTGTTAACAGAAAACTTACATAATGTCCCTTTAACAACAACTGTATACAGGCAGAGCTGTATTCAGGAGCAACATTTGCTATGTTTATGTCAGATGAAAGCTATTATTATATACACAGTATTGTTATTTTAGATGAATGTAATACAGATATTGTGTTAGCTGACATAACATACATTTCACAATCCAATCTGGCGCCCCAGGGAAGTGCCAGCAAAGGCACTCCGCTGAATCCTGCTGACTGTACTGCACTGACTACCTCTCTCTTTATAAATGCTCACACACACACGCACACACACACACACACACACACACACACACACACACACACACACACACACACACACACACACACACACACACACACACGCACACACACACACACACACACACACACTCTCAGTGATCTGTCCTGGATTAGGCCTCTGTGTGCCTGATCCTGAGTGGACATATTGTGAGATGCCCAGAGACAGAAGAGCCTCAGCGAGTGTCTTCAGATGAAATCCTCCTAAAGTTCAGCACAGGGCTCGGACTGCCTGGACTCTTCTCAGATCTGTGCTGGATCAGGCTAAGTCCAGAGCAGCTGACCGGTCTGTCACTGAATAACAGGAATCACTGAAAATCCACTCTTTGATTCACTCAAGAAGAAGAAGAAATGGTCTTTAGTGTTTTACAGTTCGAGCAAAATAGATCAGACATTGTAGGGTTGGATAAAAGCTCGGGTTTGATGTAAATAAGTCTGTTTATTTGGATTCCAAGTGAACCTGATCAAATGCATTTCACTTTAATGAACACATTTAATGAAAAAAGATTACAATAAACAGTATTTAATGTCAGGATAGCACTTTCATCTCACAGCAAAAAGGTTCCAGGTTCAACTCCCGGCCACCCAAGATTTTGCATGAGTTAGCATGTTTCTCCGTGTGGGTGGGTTTCCGCCAGGCATTCTGGTTTTCCCCCATCGACTCAAGAGCTCAAATCCGCTAGCTACGATTGCCAGAATCTTCTACATTCTGTTTGAATCTAGAAGGGTGTGGAACTGGACCATAGAGCAGGAAAATCCTCTGTCCAAACTTGAGACGGTCCAACCACAGCTGCTAATTTGTCGCACGTGTCCGACATCTCCTCTCGAAAATTCTCGTAACATCCAAAACAAAATATATAACTTCTTTTGCCTGAGAGAAATAACAGTTTAGTGCTTCGATTGTACTGGTCTACAAATTTTTGGACTCGATCTGCTTCTGAGATAAAAGTGACTAAATCTCATTTATATTGATAAGATGAACTAAAAATCAATTGATAACTGTGCTGGTTAGCTATTGTATTCAAGATATTTAATTATATTGTTTTACATCAAAATCGCATCTGTTTATACAATAGATTTAGGCGTTTTTGCTTAAAAATAATATTTATATTTTGAAAATATTTAACTTGCACTTCTTCCTCCGTCAAGAAATAAACAAGAAATATCTTAAGACATCAGGTGCACACAATTTCGAGGCATCTCTCTTATGTGAAATCAAAAAATATTTGATGTTAAAACTGTAGACATGTTAAAATTAATGTACAGTGGTCCCTCGTTTATCGCGGGGGTTAGGTTCCAGAAATAACCCGTAATGAGTGAAATCCGCGAAGTAGGACAACTTTATATTTTACCATTAATTATACATGTTTTAAGGCTGTAAATGCCTTAAGTGCGGGAAAAACACAGCCGAAGCACACAGCACGCTGCGTAACAGGGGAACTGCCTTCCTGGTGCGTAACAGGGATTCCCCTGTCAGCGTGGTGTGTGCTTCGGCTGTGTTTTTCCGCACTGAAAAATAGTTCCCACCCAAAATGACCAAGTCAAGCTCTCCGTGTTGATTTGCTCATTTATTTGCACTCGATATGAATGCACACTACACAGAAAGTAATTGGGGAAAGCATTGAGCAAATTAATTCCTCTTTGGCCGAAATCTTTCTCTGGCGACGCTAGACTCCAGTCTAACGCGGAGTAGCTGCAGATACCGCGGCGGTCAGTGCTGACAGACCTGGACAATGGCTGGGTCACCAGAAAAACGCTTTCCACCACTTATTTTAGTCTCTGGACTGTGGGGAGATGCCCAAGTTTGACCTGGGGGTGGCATATCCCTTTAAACACGCAAAACTTTCGTAGATTTTCAACAAAATGTACTAATAGTGAAGCGTGGGGGCTCCGCTGGGAGCCCCGCCGGACGCGCAAGGGGAGCGGAGACATGAGTCACTGGATCCGCAGGAATCCAGTGACACGGGTCCGGCACTGCCACGTCCTGCGACACGCACCAACCCCTTAGAGAAGTGCGCAACACGTGCACCCCTCATCGTGGACAAATCTGTGACAGAGCAGCGTGACCGGCGCGAGGCCGTGCGTACACCGGGGCTGCGAGCACGAGATCGAACCGCCGCGCCCGGACCGCGTCCTCTCAGCCCAAGCCACAAACCAGCCGCACGAGACCAGCAAAGAGCGGCACGTGGTGGTTTAATCCTGGTTTAGACCTAGTTTAGTCCCGGTTTAGTCCAGGTCTAGACCTGGTCCAGTCCTGGTTTAGTCCAGGACCAGTCCAGGTTTAGACCTGGTTTAGACCTAGTCTAGACCTGGTTTAGTTCTGGTCTAGACCTAGTTTAGTCCACGTTTAGTCCTGGTCTAGTCCCGGTCCCCCCTGCATCCCCCATCTATCAATCGGCAAAGGTCTACAGTCTCTTAGCCAATCAGGACGCAAAACACAATGTTACACTATAAAAAAAATGTTCCACTATAAAAAAAAAAACAACTACAGTTTTTGCCTTATTTTGCATAAATTTCCTATTTTGACCCAATACTATATCTTGGAAACTATAGCCAATCTGCACTTCTGACTTACATTTTCTTTATTAGTGACCTAAACCAAGAACATTTTCACTACTTTTGTTCTGGAAGCATTTTGCTTGTAGACCAGTGAAATCGGTTAAATAACAGTTTGGTGCTTTGATTGTTGATTCTACAAAAGATATGGTCGTTTTTCATAATTTTCTACATGTAAACACTCTCTGATTGGTTAATCCACCTGTCAATCCTGCCCTCTGAAATCGGTGAGACAGAAAACAGCCCCAGATCCACTCGTCTTTGGATAGTTTTGTCAAAGCGTGTTCTGGCTGGTCAGAGGACAATTTTCCCTCCATAAAAGTACATCTTGATCCCATAATTCATGTTTTCGGTATAGTGCAAATGGGCACACTGGAACACTTCACACATTGTCCGCTTGAGCCAAAGCCGAGCTGGTTGGACAGGTAGAACATCCGTTTTAAAATAATTACGTATTGATTCTGAACAGTAGCCAATTCAAAACAATGTCTTTATCTCGTGAACGAACAGTTTTATGTGTCTTCTCTCCGATACTCCAGCAGTCCAGAGAAAAGCACTCGAAGATGGCCGCCTGCCAGAGAAGGAGGAAAGATTAGCGTTTGTTGATTCTGCAATAATCCGCAGACACGCTATTATACTATCTGACATTTTGCATCTAATATAGAAGTCAAACCTGGATATTGAGATGAATGCTGTGTGAGGGTGTAAATTGATTAGTGTAGCGCCGGGCCTGACTAATGCCTGGAAACGCACCAGACACACTGGCAGTTCAGGTAGAAAGGTGTGATTTTCAGCTGTAAAATTATTTGGAATTTTCCTCTAGTTTTTGTAGCTTTGTGTTTTTATATAGTGGAGTTCTCACAAGATTAAAATGTGATTAATTTGATTAATTAATTACAAATCCTGTAATTAATTTGATTTTTTTTAATCGCCTGTTAGCACTAGTTTGCACATGTGTGAATGAAACAAAACCCAACTCCAGTTTGTGATGATGAAACATTATAACATAGATCAGAAAATAATGTCATATGTTTCAACTGACAGGAAAAATGCCTTCCGTCTTTGCATTTTGGATGGAAATTTAAGTGTTGATGACAAAGGTAGAGGGATTCTTCCTGTGTTTTTATGTACTTCTCTTTTAAACTTTTTCAGCAAACTGCCTCTTCACTGATGTAAAACTAAGGTATTTACTACAGGTACTATCCCATCAAACAAAGTCATAACTGGAAGAACATGAAAACCTCTGCATATGCTCTTTAAAACAGAAAAGTAGTGCTGGATTTTCTACCTGCAAAGTGTATTTTCGTAACATCAAGAAACGCCTTCAACGTTCCAGATGACATGCTCAATCAGAGTCTAAAGGATCAAGGTAGAGCTGTAAAAGACCTGAGTGACAGTTACTATGGCGACACGACAGGAAGTTCCATAAAAAGACACGGAGGGTGTTGCGTTGCCAAATCAATAATGTCCAGAGTGTCTCATAAAGTTATTACTAAGCCTTTAAAAGAGCACTTCATTGAGTGCCCATGAACTGAGTGTAAATCAACAGAGAAAGACTTACAGAAATGACTTTTATTTTCATATCTAACAGGGAGATGATACGGACATGACGCTGTCGGGGAATAAAAGGGTTCTGACAGTAAATGTTGGTAATAATCATTTTATGTCAGAATTTACAGCAGACCTAATGTAAAATTGACTTTTCAGAGCTTTTAACCATGTAATCGTACTCTTTAATTGCTTATTTTTAAGACTCCATATTGCCTATGAACCCTCGTTTGGTCTGCACGTATTTCATTCTCTACTTTATTCTCTTGTTTTTTTCATAATCAACGACACGCGCAAGATTCAGCAGCGTCGTGTAGTCATTTTGATACAAATGAAAACAAATCAAACAACTTAATGACTCTTCGTTGTGATGTTAGCAGATTTGTTTCTTTCATTAAGTCGTTCTAGATGAATATTGCGGTTTAAAATGTGCAAATTAAACATAGTGATGTCGGGCGTGGTAGATTAAAACTATACAGCAGACACGAGCACGATGTCTTCTTTATGTAAAATGTTCTACAAGGGCATGATGGCTGCTGGCTGGCACCTCACAGCAAAAAGGTTTTCGGGTTCAACTCCTGCGTCACATGAGTGTTTCTGTGTGGAGTTTCCATGTTCTCCCTGTGGCTGATTCCCCTCACCCAAAACATGCACAATAGGAGGATATTCTGCCTTCACTAGTGTTCAGAAACTAGCTTTGCAGATAGCGAACATTCCCTCCAATAAAGACTCAGGAAGCCTCTGTTGTTCTGAACATTTACTGGAGATGACTGTAAAACTGTAACAGACAAAAAACGAAACAGAAATAAATACATATTACAATAATGTTTTCACACTCAAATGAACGACACAGCCACACAAAACAATGCAGAGCAGCACAATACAATTCAATACATACACAATAACAGCCCAACATTAATTGAACTTCCCTAAAATATCTATAAAACAAGTGGTTAGCATGATGCTAACATCAATAGAAACCCCCATAAACATGCTAACTCCACTAGCATCACCCATTTCAGCCTGGATTTGAAATTCAAAACAACTCAAAGTACCTCACATAAGCCTTACAAAATGAATTAACGTCTTGTAACAACACAATACTCACAGACAGATGTTTTCATGAGCTAGGTGACAGTTTACAGGACCCAAAAATTGGCAAATAACAGAACAGTAGAAAGCTCTGGAACAATATGGCTGCTAAGGTAGCCCAAAGCAGACAAAACAGACAAACTCAAAGCAAAAATACTCTCTCTCTCCACTGGGGCAGAACAGAGGATGTACCAACACAGACGAGAGAGCCAGAGTGGACCTTCATCTGCCGTACATCTCCACCTAGAAGCCACAGGCCACTCCTTTGAGGACAGTGAGGTACAGATCTTGGCCAGGGAAAAGAACTGGTTTGAGAGGGGAGTTAAAGAGGCTATTTTTGTCAAGAAAGAGAATCCTTCCTTTAACAGAAATGGAGGTCTCAGACATCATTTGTCTCCCATCTATAACTCTATCCTCAAACCTAAATCAAAACGAAGAAAACAATAGGGCAGCAGGTCAGGTCCAGATGTTTGAAAACACCCATTATGGCCCTGAATGGTTCTGCTAACAAGACCCAGTTGACAAGACTCCACTACCACTGCGTATTGAATAGGCCTTTGAACGGCAAGTTTATTTATAAAAAGTACAAAGACAGGACGATCAACAAGAACGTGATGATTTGTAGCTTTTGTAAAAAAGAATTTTCCGATCACCAAAGCTGCTCCAGCCTGACGGATCATTTGAACGATAAACACGTCCAGACAAGTTCCATTGTTACCGGTGATAGAGCGAGCGTGAGCGCACTTCAACAAACCACCAAACCAACAAACCAACCACGCTCGCAGAATTTGGGAAACGAATGAGCAAAACGACCATAGAAAAACTGACAAACTCAATCACAAAGTGGGTTGGGTCTCTCGCTCTCTCTCTCTCTCAATCTCTCTCTCTCACGAGATTAGAATGTGATTAATTAGATTAATTAATTACAAATCCTGTAATTAATTTGATTATTTTAATCGCCTGACAGCACTAGTTTAAACATGTGTGAATGAAACAAAACCCAATTCCAGTTTGTGATGATGAAACATTATAACATAGATCAGAAAATAACGTCATATGTTTCAACTGCCAGGAAAAATGCCTTCCTTGTGCCTAAACGTCTTTGCATTTTGGATGGAAATTTAAGTGTTGATGACAAAGGTAGAGGGATTCTTCCTGTGTTTTTATGTACTTCTCTTTTAAACTTTTTCAGCAAACTGCCTCTTCACTGATGTAAAACTAATGTATTTACTACAGGTATTATCCCATCAAACAAAGTCATAACTAGAAGAACATGAAAACCTCTGCATATGCTCTTTAAAACAGAAAAGTAGTGGCTTACCTAACTAACAGAAACGGAAAACAAATAGGTGTGATAGTTTCAGAGTCATTTCATTGTAGTCAGCTCCTCCCTTCAGGCAGATATAAGGCAGTGTCCACCAGGGTCTGACCAGAACTGAAGAAGCAGCTTGGATGAGCTGCGAAACGTATTCGACCAAATAAACTTTTGTCCAGTTGACAAATCAAATTTCTCCTTTTGCCGTGGATTCTACCTGGACGACTGAGGGATTCTACACACAATAGGTACTGTACAATCCAGGAACTCCTGACCACTCCTCGGTCACGTTCTGGAGATGATGGGTCCCCACTGCGGCGCCCACTGCTCCTGACAGTTTGCTCCAGCTGCATTGAAGGATGAGTCAAATGCAGAGGACAAATGTCCCAGTGGACTTAATAAATTGAGTAATATTTTAATCTTACTCTGGAGCTGGCAGGTGGTAGAGCAGGTTGTTGGTTCAATCCCAGCTTTAGTCCATACATATTAAATTCCTAGAAGACTGTATTGGTATTTATTATGATTACAAGATTATGATTAAATCTGCATCAGCATTGGAAAAAAACATGACATTTAACAGCAATTAGCATAGATTAGCATAGATCAGCACCGCAAACAATTCACCACGCATACCGATATGGCAAAAACATGTATTCATTTTATATTTACAGAATTTTGTGGTAATTTCTGACATTTAATTCTCAATATCATATTCAAATTCATCTCTTCTGTCAGCTCACATCTTCTTCCTGTCTGTATGAGCGAGTGTGTGACTGAGTTGGGGCTGTCGATCCGAGCAGAGCAGTTGTGAGCAGGGCCCACGGCGCCTCCTGCATTAAGTATTTAAGGGGCAGATAAAAGATGGCCGCCCTATGCCCCCTCCGGAGCCGATCTGTTTCTCATCCCGAACATTCGTCGTGATCCGGCCGTCCTCCGGCGCCGCACACTCACGTTTATTCACCTGTGCTCTGTAGAAGTAAGGGATGTCACGTTGGTTTAAGAAATAAAGCAAAGAGTATGACTGAGGAGGAAAAACAATATAACCAAATGTCATTTAAAAGCTCAACTAGTCCCCAATTTCATTTAGACGTAGACTTTCACAAACTTAATTGATCCACAAGGGAAATTATTTGGACAGAGTAGCTCACACATCACAATATAATATAATAACAAAGAGCAAAGATATAAATGGTAATAATAAATCCTAAATATGTAGCAAAAATAACAATAGACTGGTGTCAAATAAGGCAAAATTGTATAAATGTACTGTACAAGTACAAATAAAAAAATACAAATAGAGTAATACAAATACAGCTCTGGAAAAAAATAAGAGACCACTGCATTTTTTTCTGAAATCAGCATCTCTACATGTATTACAGCCATTCCATTTCAGCGTCTTGAATTCCAACACAAACACAAAGCTGAGCTACTTCAGTTCTTGCACCAGGAGTGGAATAAAGTCACCCAAGAACAATGTGAAAGACTTGTGGAGAGCATGTCAAGACGCATGAAATATAAAAATTGAAAATAAAAATTAGGGTTATTGCATCAAATATTGATTTCTGAACTCTTCTTAAGTGTAAACATTAGTATTATGTTGTTTTAAAATGAATTTGATCTTGTTTCTTTGCATTGTTTGAGGTCTGAAAACATGTATCCTTTTTGTTATTTTGACCATTTGTCATTTTCTCCAAATAAATGCTCTAAACGATAATATTTTATTTGGAATTTGGGGGAAATGTTGTCAGTAGTTTATAAACTCAAACAAAAATTTTCCTTTTGCCCAAACACATACCTATATGTAGTAAAATCAGAAAAACTGATAATTTTGCAGTGGTCTCTTATTTTTTTCCAGAGCTGTACATTGTATTAATACTTCATTACTTACTTTTCTATTGTATTCTGATTTGTACATATCCATTTATTATTTAAAGATTTTCCTCAAACAATGCAAAGAAACAAGATCAAATTAATTTTAAAACAACATAATACTAATGTTTACACTTAAGAAGAGTTCAGAAATCAATATTTGGTGCAATAACCCTTATTTTTAATCACAGCTTTCATGCGTCTTGGGATGCTCTCCACAAGTCTTTCACATTGTTCTTGGGTGACTTTATTCCACTCCTGGTGCAAGAAGATAAGATATGTCTTTATTAGTCCCACAGTGGGGAAATTACAGTGTTGCAACGCACCGATCAAGAACAGCAGGAAAAGTAGCATGCAATAAAACAAGATAATAAATAATGGCTTAAAATAATTAAAAAATAGACCTAAAAATAGACTCTCGGGTATAGCTGAATACTGTAGTGTAGATAAAGTTGAATGACAGTGTTCATTGAAGTAGCTCAGCTTTGTGTTTGTGTTGGAATTCAACAGACGCTGGAATGGAATGGCTGTAATACATGTAGAGATGCTGACTTCAGAACAAAATGCAGTGGTCTCTTATTTTTTTTCCAGAGCTGTATAAACTATTCGCTCGCTTGACTCCAGCTCACAGTTGGAGTGATCAACTGAGTGTAGCTGTTGTTAATAAAGACTCGTCAGCTTGTGTTGTGTACGGCGGTTGTGCGCTTGGCTGTGGGAGGAGCAGGTTGTGGAGCAGAAGCCCTTGTTGGTTGAGGCCTGACATTTGTAATAACACTGGAGATTGAGAGAGGTTCACCAGATCCATCAAGATGCAATGACATTTGGAGGAGGCGCAGCACTGATGGGGTTATAATGAGAGAGGCTGTGCTATATATGCAGCCAAGGCTAAGGCTAAACTCATATTTTTTAAAGTTTTTATGTCCAGAAGGATTAATATTTGTCCAGAGTTTGTGGATTTGAAGATATCTGGAGGCCTTAAAATGATTTATCAGACTGGCTCAAATTAAAGGTGCATTATGGAGCTTTTCTGGAGGCACTGTTGGGAAGTAACTGAGAATACATTCTGAATACTAATTTTAGTAACTTTTTTCATTTGGTGGTATTCTTAATACGGTTTCCTAAAATCAAAGAAATACATTACAGTATTTGATCATGTAATTAGGGAAAAACAGCTCTTGTGGTGAGTGCATGGACGATTTTTTCCATCTCCAATGAGTAATAAGAAATGGTTAACAAATATAAAGCTACATTTATATGACGACGGTCTGAACAGAAGACGCAAAAGTGGCGTTGCATTTTCACTTTTTATTCCATGTTTAGACGAACGTTTTCAGGAGGAAATCTGCGTGCATACGGTGACGCAAAAGTGTGTGGAATTCGATTGGGTATGCATGCCAGGCGGCTAGGTGGTGCTGTGATACATTATCACTATGTCCATGCGCATGAGTAGAATCTTCCTTCTTCTCATCTGCGCCACAAAAAGCAAAACAAAACATGGCTAGCGGTAGCAAAAAATAATTGTGTGGTCAGACGAAGAAGTTAAACTACTGCTTCAGACCATGTTAGACTACAAAGCAACAAAGGCGCAACAAGGTGGACTGGGAGTCCCGCCAAACAAAGTACACTGATAAATGGTCCGATGTGACGTAAATGCGTACGCAACGTCAGCAGATTTGACCAGAGTTGGGCAGTGTAGACGAAAATGCTACGGCGGAGCGTATTCAGGTTTTCCACTTTAGAGGGCAGCTTCAGTTTTTTGTGTTAAAGCTCCCAAAACTCCGTCACCATCTAAACAAAAGGCACTTCCGATAAAATAAAGTTTTAAATCCTACTATAATTTAAAGCCCCAGTGTGTAGGATTCGTGGCGCATAGGTGGATGGTGCTATTGCACTTTCTGTTTTAGCTACGGCAGACCTCGAGGGTCACCCGGGCGCGCTGTAACGCGGACAGCTCTCGTACCCGCGCACGAGCCGCGCGCCGCTACTGTATAAATAAAACGCTGTCCCGTTTTTTTTATTTTTTTTTCGCATGAAAACACACATTCCCGATCATGTACCATGACACTCTACACATCAAATGAAACCTTACAGTCTCCTCCTTTTGACTATGCAATTCATTTCCCTGCACAACAATCACTCCCTGAGCAACCTCCCTGAGGTTAGCTTACCTTAGAATGCTTTGCACAGGTCAAACTCTGTATTTCACCATAAACTTGCTCTCAATTTGTCCGTAAGGATCCAGCGAATAAAATCCAGTAAAACAATTTAGTCCAAAACATGTGTTAGATCCATTACGACGTCTGATCCGGCAGCATGCTTGTGTTGTTTACCCAAAACCACGAGCCTTGCCAAAGGCGAAGGCGGAGCCCAAATGTCCTTCTGCGGCTCTCGTATTCAAAATGGCTGCCTCTATATGGGGAAGATCCCCCTTTTTAAGTCCAAAAGAATACTTTGATTTCATGATGGAAGTGAAAATGCTTGGAAAACAATGTATTTTTGAATGGGTATCTTCAATTTCAGTAATTAACAGGTAAAAATCTTACACACTGTCCCTTTAAATCAAACTCAATGTAAATGTATTCTAAAAATTCAGAAAACAGCACTCTAATTGTCTCATGCAATAAGATACATTACAAAATAAATTCTAATGCAGGTATTCAGTATTCTGTAACTAAATACATTTTCAAAGTGTTGTTCCCATGGCAAAGCAACGACATCCCAGAGCCAAACAGGTGACAAACAGTATAGTACACCTTTAATATGATTTTTTTTTAAAACAGTGTTGATTAAGGGGGAAACGTTGTTGTGTCCTTGAGCAAGGCACTTTACCCACATTGACCCATATTATATGAGACAATTGGAAAGGCCTGTGGTATAAACAAACAAAACAAAACAAAACAAAAAAAATCACCATTCCTTTTTTTCCCCCCTCCATTTTACTGTTTTACGTTGATCCAAAGCAAGTAGTATAGATTTGAATGATCAACTGAAAATATGCATTCATTCGACACAAATATTTAAATGCGAAATTATATATATATATATATATATATATATATATATATATATATATATATATATATATATATATATATATATATATATCACAGATTCTGAAAGTGTAGATTCTAAGATTTCCAGCGACGCCTTACACATGGAAATCTGAGAACATTTAAAGAATTTGTAGCCATTTGAAAGCAGGATTTTTGAAAACGATGAGCTGGGAAAAGCTTCTCTAAAGATTCTCTCACTCTAGGGCTGTGGAGCAGAAAGGAACTCATTTGCATGACATTAAGCTAAGCCCTCCCCCATCACTGACATCACTGTGGTGTGGTGTTAGCCTAGTGGTATTAGGGCAGATCAGAATTAGAAGGTACTTTGTTAAAATGGAAATACTTTTATTACAAAAAGCCCATATAATCAGTCAGTAATTCAGTAATACACAGGATAATTATGTTAAGTCAAAGTCATAAAGGCAGAATAAGAAATACACATAATGAGTCACCTGACTCTGGATGTATTCTGTTCCTCACAAAAAAACAAAACAAAAACAAAAAACAGGAAAACTGCAGTTTTTTTCATGTCCAGAATAGTGCATTATGCAGTAAAATGCAGTAAAATGTATTTTTGGTAGTCTATTGGAATAAGATGTAATATGATGCTAATATTGACAATTATACACACCCCTGCTTTCAGCTAAATATCTCCCTTTGATGCAGAAATAATATGACCACACAAAAGCTGAATTAGTATTTAACCCTCCGGTCGTGTTCGCCTCCAGCCCCCTACTTTAGTGTTCCCGGTCAAAATTGACCGGTCTGTTTTAACTGCTCTTAAATTAGCACAATTTTTTTTTTTTCACCACCAATTTTTTTTATTAAACATTCTTTAGTTGAGAACAATGTTTCAAAGTAGTGTCTAACAACAATTTATAGAAGTAAACATTAAATAACATCAGTGAAAATACAATTGGGCACTGAAAATGAACTACAAAATGAACATATAATAGAAAAAATAAATGGAAAACCAAACACCAAACTTAACAGGGTGTGTGTGTGTGTGTGTGTGTGTGTGTGTGTGTGTGTGTGTGTGTGTGTGTGTGTGTGTGTGTGTGTGTGTGTGTAGGTGTGTGTGTGTGTGTGTGTGTGGGTGTGCGTGTGCGTGTGTGTGTGTGTATTCATGCACATAAGTGGCATGTGACACTCAGGTTAGAGTGGGCATTGCAAACATAAGCATGACATTTGCAGCATGTCAGGCTCGTTTTGATGTCTCTAGGGGCTCAGAGGCCACAACGCTTCCTTTTCTGCCCATGTCCTTGTTGGGGGAGAGCAGCCAGGGCAGCGGCTGGGGCTGAAGCTTGCATGCTCCTAACCAGACTGGCGGAGGCTGGTGTGCGGGGAATGTGCTGGCGTCGCTGTATAAGAGGAGTCACCAAAGCTTTCCCCAGCTCTGCGAGGAAAAGTCTCCTCTTGAAACTTTTCCCCTGATTCCAGGTTGGGTCGATTGCTGTCCACACCACATACGTGTTGAAAGCTGACACATCCAGGATGTTGTGGAACAGTGCCACAGGCCAGCGAGCCGTCATCCGCTTACAGGTGTATGTACCAGTAAGCTTCAATAAAGGAACAATTAATAAGAGATTAGGAACAATATTCAATCTGTCGTACACAAAATGCCATGATTCACCTAGATAAAAATAAAATAAAATGCATGATGAGACTTTACATTACCTTATCAAGGCAGTCAGCGCCTCCCTTGTTCTTGTTGTAGTCCTGGATCATCAGGGGCTTCCTGTCCTCTGTGGTGCTGACAGCGGCGTCTTTGTGTACTGTGCTCATCAGGATGACATTTTTGTTCTTCTTGGGAACGTATGACACAAAAGTGTGAGTGTCAGTGAATGTAAATTGTGATGAGAGTGCCTGTCTTCCTCTGGTCGATACCAGTGCAGGGGGAAGTTCGGGCTTGTTCTTCCTCACTGTCCCTACCATGGTGAGCTTTCTTTTCAGTAGCTCCTGACCAAGAGCATGTGATGTGAAGAAGTTGTCACATGTGATATTATGCCCTTGGAGACCGGTTGTCATGTTCAGCACAACACGCATGCCCTGTTTTTTTTCGGCCCTTCCAGTACTGGGTTTCCCCATGTACACCTGCATATTCCAGGCATAGCTGCTCCTGGCATCACATGCTGCCTAGATCTTTATGCCATATTTCCCTGGTTTACTTGGAATGTACACCTTGAAGGAACAGCGACCTGAAAGGAACCAGGTGCTCATCAACTGTGTGTGTGTGTGTGTGTGTGTGTGTGTGTGTGTGTGTGTATGTGTGCGTGTGTGTGTGTGTGTGTGTGTGAGCTGGGGCAGTGTGTATGGGGATGTTTTCTGTATGTTGAATTAATTTACTCTGGATACCCATTCATTTCCTATGGCGGTCACTTTTGACCGGGAACACCACAGGTGTAACAAGGTTGATTAAAACACTCAAAATTGAATGAAATAGGTGATCATCACTTTTATATGTTCAAGTACACAGTGTGGAGGATATCATAAGGTCTTGAGGTAATCAGATGAAAAACATAATATTTATGAGCATTATAAGTTGTAAAACGGTCAGATTTGACCCGAACACGACAGGAGGGTTAAACATGTCCTAAAGTATGTAGTGTGTTGTAGTTTAGAGACACTTTACTCACCCAAGAATTTGATCACACTGTGTACATAAGCTCAGGAGAAAGTTTCTGGCTACATGAACGTGTCCCAAGGAGAGAGTTCTCCTTCCTTTCTTACGTAGCATTTACTGTCAAAGCTATGGATTTTCTCCATTTCACTGTCCTTATCCTCTTCAAAGGTTACTGTAGATATAACATCTGATATCTTACGATCCCACTCTTCTGTGCGAGGCCAGATCGGCGTCCCGTAAAAATATATATCATATGGCTACAGACTAATTCAGCACCTGCAGTAAACTCCACCTACTTTAACCTGATTCTAAACTGGACACCTTTACCAAAGCCAGCACTTCCACATTGCTTACCAGGCTTGTACAAAATACTGTTTTCCTCTTGACAGCTTAACAGTGCCATAAAAATATATAGTCAGAAATAGTCTCTTTTACAGAGTTGTTATGTCCAGTGCCCTGACCGGAGCGTGTGTGACCGTTCTCTGGTTTGTGTATAGTTCTGTGGGCAGTCTGTGCAGTCAGCCTGGGCTCATTATGTGCTCCTCAGGGCTGCAGTGTCAGAGTGCTAGTCCCCACAGCGCAGTCCACTCCATTGTGTCGCTCTCACACACACACACACGCACGCACGCACGCGCACACACACACACACACACAGACACACACACACACACGCACACACACACACACACACACACACACACACACACACACACACACACACACACACTTGTTATCAGGCACTTCCACTCTCGCAGACCACAAAGAGACATACGACTGGACTCAGAACTGGACAGAGCGTCATTTTATCTAAAGTTTAGTTTATATAACATATATAAAATTCATATTGGTAAATGGTCACATCTTTATATAGCGCTTTTCCACCTTCAAGGCACCCAAAGCGCTTTACAACAAGGACACGACAGCAGCATTCATCTGTGGGAGCTGGGATCTGACCGCTCAACCAATTATGTTTTTTTTTTATGTAAAGAGTAGGAATCAAACGGCACGGTAGCTGAGCGCTCTTGCTTCACAGCAAGAAGGTTCCGGGTTCGATCCCTGGGTCGCCCAGGCCTTTCTGTGTGTGTTCTGTGTGGAGTTTGCATGCATGGTCTGGGTTCGGGTCGTCTGGGCCTTTCTGTGTGGAGTTTGCATGTTCTCCCCGTGTCTGGGTGGGTTTCCTCCGGGCACTCCGGTTTCCCCCACCAACCCAAAACATGCACCATAGGTACTCCAGCTTAGGTCCTGACCAAACCGAAGCAAGAAGATCATGGAGATGGTCCCCGGGTGCAGGAATGTGTCGCCCACTGCTCCTAATATATATATATATATATATATATATATATATATATATATATATATATATATATATATATATGATGGGTTAAAATGCAGAGAAGAATTTCTCCAGTGTAAGATCAATAAAGTTCACTTCTTCTTTAAACTGCCAACCTTTGTATCAGTGAATAAACGCTCTACCAACTGAGCTACTGCCGCCCCCATGTTATTATTTTTGTGCAATGCTAAATTCTGGCAAACTTGGGACTATTGAAAAAAGAATCGTGTTTGTTTAGTCTTATCTGACTTTTTTACTTGCTTTTATAATAATCCATACTTTTGGCTGCACTTTTTAACTGCATAGTGGCTGAGTGGCTTCACAGCAAGAAAGTTCAGAGTTCAGTTCCTTAATCATCATGGCCTTTCTGTGCAGAGTTTGCATGGGTTTTCTCCAGACACTCCAGTTTCCCCCATCAGCCCAAAATATGGACCATCCAATCCAGCAGCTGAGGCAGTCCTGACCAAAACTATCAACGAGATCATTGAGGAGATTCCCCAGCAGCATTGAAGGATAGGTGAAATGCAGAGGACAATACGGGGGACAATAAAATGTACCTTAACCATAAAATTGTCCAAACTTGGAGGCATAAAAACTTTCAAAGTGAGAAATTAGCACCGTGGCTGTTGTCAACATGAACCTAGGAGACAGATGCTGTACAGAGGCTGGTGAGCGTGTATGGCTACGTTCAGACTGGAGGCCTTAAAGCTGTTCACATTTCTAATTAAATGCGACTTGTATGTGATCTCCAGTGTGAACTTTAAACACCCCAAAAGTGTCCCGCATGCGCCTTGGAGGACACAACGAGGTCACATGCAGTGAGCGTGCTTAGTGTTTACGGAAGTCGCCTAAACATGGACACTAGCATTGAGCGCCTGGCGATTTTAAAGTTGCTGTCGTACTGGAGCCAGAACATGTACAACTTATTTGTTTTAAAGGTCCCATGGCATGAAATTTTCTGAGGTTTTTGAACGTTAATGTGAGCTCCCCTACCCTGTTTAGCCCCCCCCCATCATGGCTAAAAGTTGTGAAATGTGTAAACTGAGCATTTGCAATCCTTTTCCTCGTTTGAAAAAAGATTCTGAACAAGGGAACTTTCTGACGTCACACTCGCGGAAAGGTTTCCACCCCCCGTCTCGATGTCTACCCACCGTCTCTGGAAATCACGCCCAGAGAGTTTGGACCGCAAACGAGCAACGAAATGCGAGATGCGTTTTTTTTATTTGCCTGGAGACACGTTAGAGTGTTTCCAGGCTCGGATGTCCTTTATCCGAGCCTCCGAACCTCTGAAACAGCAGTGGTTTAATTTTATTTTCTGTGGAAATGTGTTTTTTTTAATGCAACGCGTCTCATATCTTCCTCCGCTTTTAAAACACGGAAGTGGGGCCAGCGCACCACTAACCCAGGAAACCTGACCGCTGCACTGGCCTGTCTCTGTCCTCCTCATTTGCATTCAAGCAACAACGCCCAGAATAAAGTGTTTCAGAGACATTTTTATGATTGACTGTGTTCATGAGGCTTTCTCATGCACTGAGGCTTGATTTTGAAGAAGGATTCATTTACAGTGTTAGGGAACCATTAAGGCGCCATATAAAAGCATCAAGAAGTACCATGTCATGGGAGAAGGACAAGGTTTTTGGCAATGGTGTTTTGTGGGGAAGTGGCAGCAACTTCTGTAGAAAGGAACGTGTTGGTGCCGAGACTTGTGGGATTGCGATGTGCTTTGCTGCTTCACTGACATGGAGTTCATACACAATTTTTGTATGACGAGAAGAACGTTTTTGTACATTTGTGAGCGCCTACTTGTATTACTCTCCCTTGTTGATGGTCAGATGAATGCGACCTGGCCGTTCAGACTGAAGTCACATGTCAAAAGATTGGATTGTATCCGTTTTAGGACCACATATCCAAGTGGCCTGTGTCGCATTTGAAAAAATCATTAAAGACCAGATACAGGTTACATAGGGGCAAAAAAATTGGATTTGGGTCACTTCAGGCTGCAGTCTGGACGTAGCCTATGACATCTTCCATTTCAATTCAGACAGAGAATTTTCAGTCTGTATAAATGAGACAAAAACATGACCTATTTTATACTTGTGTTGTCAACCCTCCTGAATGTCTATTGTCTCATGCTGTTTTAGTGTTTCCAGCCTGAAATCCCTGAGCTCATTCCGCACACGTTTCTAATAATAATTCCTGGTGATTTCACTTGAGTTCATTTGGCTGATTTTATTCACGGCAGACTTCCTTTTATTCCTCCACTCTCCATAAAGCCCGCCGTTATTGATCGTTACATTAGCAGTGAGTGCTGTTCATTAAGGTTAGCTAGCTCCTATTCTTTATAATGATGGCTGCATTAACTCCATGCCTCGCACCTGCCCCACACTGCTGTCGAGTCAGAATGAAGTCGGAGCATTTCAGTTTTAATTCTTGCTAAGTGCATTGTGCGGCGGAGAGTTTTTAACATTTGGAACGTGGTTTGACAAGATGCTGGCTCTCGGTTTGGTATTCTGGCCTGGTGCTCTAAGAATAGCAAAAATACAACAAGCGTTAAATTAGATTATGTTAAATTAGAAGAGGGGGTGGGATTAAATAAATTTTCTTCTTCCCACTCCTTTTTGGGCAAATGTTTTGTTTTTGTTTGTTTTTTGTTATAATGTTTTTTGTTATTATTATTTTTGTCATTATTTCTGTTTATTGTTATTTCTATTATTGCACTTTTAAATGAATGTAAGTTGCTTATGGCCCCCCCAATTTTTTTTTTTTTTTTTAATTGTGAGGAATATATAGGTTAATTAAAGGCCATTTTACACTTTTTTCTGATCTGTTATAATGTTTCCTCATCATAAACACACCTGGACTTGTGTTTTGTTTCATTCACACATGTTTGACACACAAATCCTACATACTGTATTTAGTCTGAGTTCTTCTCTCAAACGGAAAACACTCCTTGTTCCACCTTGTAATGTCATGTGGTAATACATGAGGTGCTCCGCTGTGTTTATAAACTCCATACACCTTCACTTGAATCATATGGATGTTTATAACCCTGGAATCGCCATTCTATTGAACTAAAAGTAAAAGGAGCTGTTAACTTAAAAGCTACCACTACATGACATCACAAGGTGGAATAGAACATTTTGAACTTCAGACTAATAATAAAGGATTACTCAGACGTGTGAATGAAACAAAACACAACTCCAGGTATGTTTTTGATAAGGTAACAGCATTATAACATGACTTAAAGCTCACAAGAGTCAATTTAAATGCAGTTCAAATGGAGGATGTCGGTATTCTATTGTTATCAGTGATTCAATTTAATTACATCAAACTGGTATGGATGTTAAAGGTGTACCGTGTAACATTTATGTTAAAACTGAATTTGAGATGTGAGATTTTGAAATGCCTTGAGGACTTGTATTTCTTATAGTTCAGAGTTTTGTATAAGCAGCTGTTTGTGAAGTAAAAATGAAACTGAATGAAATGCTTTGTAAGGCAGTATGAAGGACGGTATACGACCTTTAGGTTACGTTTATATGATGGACGGTCTGAACAGAAAATGCAAAAGTGGCGTTGCGTCTTCACTTTTTATTCCGCGTTTAGATGAGCGTTTTCGGGAGGAAATCTGCGTGCATACAGTGATGCAAAGGTGTGTGGAATTCTATTGGGTATGCATGTATAGAATCTTCCTTCTTCTCATCTGCACCGCAAAAAGCAAAACAAAACATGGCTAATGGTAGCAAAAAAAAATGTGTGGTCAGACGAAGAAGCAACGGAGGTGCAACAAGGTGTGGCCTGGGAGTCCTGCCAAACAAAGTACAGAAGCTCCTCCACATACGAACATTCGATTTGCGAACATTCGGAGTTACGAACAGGGTCGAAAATTTTAAAAAATAAGTTAAATGTTTTGGGCAAAAGTGCTGTACATGTACGTAAGTGAGTTTTTGTATTTAGCACCTATTCTGACTTCCGAGTACAATACGTAGTGCATATTTCCGCCGCTGATGCACAGGCAGGGCACTGCGATCGTGTGCCCAGCATCCCCCAAGCATCACGCCCACTCAGTTGAAACTACCCAAGTGTTCAGATGTACTTGCGGTGTTACGAACTTTGATGTTTTATCTTGCATCCGTAATCCAGTATGGTTGGTGAAAAGCTAAAAGCTTCTAGTGAAAGTGGAAATGTGAAAAAGCGGCAAGCCATCTCATTTGAAAAGAAGGTGGCGATAATAAATAAACTTGATACTGGTGAGAAGATGATGAATGTGGCACGCGCATACAACATGAACCGTTCAACGACTTACGAACAAATTCAGCAAACGAACGGCCGTTCAGAACGTAACTCGCTCGTAGGTTGAGGAGCGTCTGTACACTGATATATGGACCGATGTGAAGTAAACACGTATGCGACGTCAGCAGATTTGACCAGAGTTTTCTGTCTTGGACAGTGTAGACAAAAATGCTACGGCGGAGCGTAGTTTTTTGCGTTTTTAAGCCCCCAAAACGCCGTCACCGTCTAAATGAAAGGCACTTCCTATAAAATATTTAGTCATATTTATTTATTTATTTTTGTGTAAACAGGCCCTTAATCTTTAGACAGCATCTTTAGACCAAATGTAATTATTTGGTCAGTGGCAAAATGTAACTTGAGGGTCTACCACCTGCCTGTCTCCATGGAGATGTTATTGTTATTGCCTTGCCTGGAATGTCCCACAGTATAGCATTAACCATGTCTATAAAAAACATGCATTCACCCTGAGGGTGGGTTCGCCTCTGTACAGGTCTGACCTTGGCGTTGTGGCATCTGCTTGTTTCCGTTGAGATTGGCAAGTTTAATGGCTACAGTGGAACATTTCAGACAAAGCAGTCACATCTCCATGGAGACAAGCAGGTGGTGGACCCTAAAGTTACATTCTGTCCTTGACCACATGTTTACAAGCCATGCTTTCTACTACTACTACTACTACTACTACTACTACTACTACTACTACTACTACTACTACTATCACTACTATTGTACTGCATTGATTGTTCTTATTGGGGCAAAGCAGCGCTAAGCTGCAAGGCACCCATAGTGTTTCTACTGATTCTTATATATTATAAAATATTCTTCCGCCTCTGGGAGTCTATGGCAACCCCTAGAACCTTCTGGTAAAAAGTTGTGAAATTTTGCATGCACATTCCAGCCAGTCTCCTCATTACCCACAGCAATTTATAGGCCCCCACCCCAAACCCTCTAGCGCCACCAGCAGGTCAAAGTTGCAGGAATTTTCAGGTACATTTCTGCGTGTAACTTTTGAACTGTATGTCCAATTTTCAAAAACTTGGTATCGCTGGACTCCTTGGGCCAAGCCGAATCCAATGCACCCTATGACGACATTTTCCGCCAGGGTAGATTTTCCGCCATTTTGAATTTTATGAAAAACACTCAAAATGCTTCTCCTCCCTCAATTTTGGACCAATTTTGCTCTATTTTTGCTGGATTTTTGATATCTCTTATCGTTTTATCGTGACAGCCAATCAAACGCATCTGTCCGAAAGCCGATGCACCTGATACTGACCTTTCACGCGCGTTGCTAGGCAACGCCCTGAACAAAGATCTTTGATCTTTATGTACCTTTGATCTGATATAGCTGCAAGCAGCAATGTGGGGCCAAGCACCGAAGGTGCATGTAGGCCTCAGCATGTATTATTAAAATTCCTGCAACTTTGACCTTAACAGGGTCTAACAGGGTTTAACAGGGTCTAACAGGGTCTGTTAGCCAGGCTTCCCAGGCTCCCAGGCGTCCCATGAAGGGTTCCCAAGATATGAGCTCACTTCGGCTAGATCAAAGACACATCAAAAACAGATCAAAGGTACATTTCTATGTTGCCTAGGCAACGCAGAAAATGCCAGACGGTTCTAGGGGTTGCCATAGACTTCCATCCTAACAGTCGCCAAACAGGAAGTGAGCTCATATCTCGGGAACCCTTCATAGGATTATTTTCAACCTTTTCACACGTATTCGAGTCTGTCCCAGGATTCCCCACAAAAAATTACAGAGCCCCAGCTCAAATCCTCTAGCGCCACCAACAGGTCAAAATTTGAGGGACATTTCTGCTTGTAACTTTTGAACCGTAAGTCCGATTTTCAAAATCTTGGTATCTCTGGGATCCTTGGGCGAAGACTGATCCAACGCACATCATCAAATTAGGCTGGGTCACTGCTTGGCCCCACATTGCTGCTTGCAGCTCTATTGAGTCCAATAGTGTTTTCATTTATCATGTTAAAGGTCCGGACCTATACCATCCATCATACTACCTTAGAAAGCATCATTTCATTCATTTTCATTTTACTTCACAAATAGCTGCTTATACAAAACTCTGAATGTTGAATGATTTTCTGAACTAGAAAAAATACAAGTCTGCAAGGCATTTCAAAATCTCACATCTCAAATGCAGCTTTTTCTAAAGGTTTGTTTACCAAAACAGAAAGTTGCTCTGAAAATAAAAGTGTTTCGATTGTTGTTTTGATTTTCTGTGTGTGTGTTTGTTATTTTTTTTCTTTAAAGTGGGTATATTTGACTTCTATATCGTATTAACATCACGCATAACATATTTAGATAATCATGTTACCTTCTATTGTCTTGAAAATACTGTATTCGTATTAACATTTTATAAATTTCACTTTTGTTTTCCATGCTCCGAGTCCCCCCTTTGCTCTCCGTGGTAAGTGATTTCCCCCTACAGAGCGCTATCACAACACAATCAGCGTGCATCCCACGTAATGAAACTACTGCAGGCATGTTTTTGATTAGGGAACATTATAACATGACAGAAAGCTAAAAAAAATATATATATATATTTTGCATAAAACCCCTTCTTTAAAGTTCTAAGAAAAGATCAGTTCAACCAGGTCCGGTCCAGTATTCTGTATCAGTGATAAAGTGTGTATTCTCCAGTGTCCCTGTTGTTTAACTGCTTTCCTACGATTATTTACTTGATTTTCTTGTTTTAGATGTCAGGCACAAAGTAAATATCTGGCAGAGTTGTAGGCTTTTCTATTTGTTATTAAACTGTAGCAGCTCTTTCACTTTTTAGATGTGTTTTAAGCTTTTACAGAAGAAAATAACATTACTGCCACTGACACAATATTGCCTCCATAGACTGTATAAATGGACATAGCTAACCCGGGCACGATTCTGCTTCATCGACTTCATCTCCGATTCACTTTGTACTGAGTAATTGTTGCCCCTCTGTAACTGCTGCAGCGAGCCTCATCAGTTCTTATTAACCCGGTCTACATGATCCTGGTGTTTTTATTTCACTATTTTGTGCATAAATCATCCTATTCCTAATATGTATCTCGGCTTCAAATTTGCCCCATAACTGCAAGCCTCTGTGAGCTTCATTTGACTGAAGATTAACGCTACGGGTGACGTTACACTGCTTAGTCCACTTTTTTTATATAGTCTACAGCTCTGGGAAAAAAAAAAGAGACCACTGCAAAATGATCAGTTTTTCTGATTTTACAACTTATAGGTATGTGTTTGGGCAAAAGGAACATACATTTTGGTTTGAGTCTATAAACTACTGACAACATTTCCCCCAAATTCCAAATAAAAATATTATGGTTTAGAGACAGGTTTAGAGCAGAAAATAACAAATGGTCAAAATAACAAAAAAGATACATGTTTTCAGGGCTCAAACAATGCAAAGAAACAAGATCAAATTCATTTTAAAACAACATAATACTAAGAAGAGTTCAGAGTTCAGATATTTGGTGGAATAACCCTTATTTTTTATCACAGCTTTCATGCATCTTGACATGCTCTCCTCAAGTCTTTCACATTGTTCTTTGGTGACTTTATTCCACTACTGGTGCAAGAACTGAAGTAGCTCAGCTTTGTGTTTGTGTTGGAATTCAAGATGCTGGAATGGAATGACTGTAATACATGTAGAGTTGCTGATTTCAGATGCATTTTCAAAAAATGCAGTGGTCTCTTATTTTTTTCCAGAGCTGTATTTGCCACTCTTCCTAAAAATATTGCGATGTCATCTCCCAAATCTGTATTTTAGAAATACCAGCTTCAAGTATTCAAACATTTTTCTTGGTCTCAAGTCTGTGGAAGGAGTTGTCAAATAAAACCAAAGAAAAAAGACACAAACATATCTCTTCTCTGGTGCCCGTTTGCCTGGCAGGTCCCATTACCTATAGTCTGCCTTGGATCCGTCTGTTCCCACCGCTGGCCCTAAGCGCGCAGGTGCCTCAGTAAAATAGAAGCTGCTTGTCAGATTAGCGCTAATTCCACCACAACGCTCTGTATGACAAATCACCGAGCAGCTCACACAGGACAGGGATCGCTCCACACATCGCCTTAGCAACGCAAAACTTTCTCTTGCCAAAATCTAATCAGTTCGGAATTTATTTAATCCTGGACTCATGGGGCGAATATAATACAGCTTTTCTTAATCATCGTGTCTCCAGCAGAGTTCAGTATAGCATTCCAGGTCTGACAACACAAGGAAACTCAGCCAGTGTAGAAGTGAGGGCATAATCCAGCTCAGATCCTGCTCTAAGACTGTTAAAACAAGACTATGGCTGGAGCTTAACGTGAGTCCACCTTTCCCTCAGACATGGAATACGATCTTATTATTATCAGAGGTTGCATTTTGGTGCTGGATGTATGTTTTGTACTGTTGAAAATGCCATACAGGGTGATTTGCAAAAGATGAGCAAAATATAATGTGTTTGAGCGCATGGTTATGGATGTCTCGTGTCTTGTATCGATAACGTGTTTTAGGAAATAGAATAATGCGTACATGTTGGCAGATTTTTAAACTGGATGCCCTCCCCGACGCAAATAGTCGATACTGGAAGTGAGAGTCTTTTGCAGTCAGTTGGCAAGGTAGCAAGTGGAAATGGCTCAAGGCAACATGGCTATTAGCACCATTTTACTAAAAGATATACTGTATATACCGTAGCGAACGCAGTTGGGCAAATAAGGTGACGGTGTATGGACTTTTTAAAAATGCCCGAACGCTTTCAATTTGTTGGTGGTTAAATCCCAGTGCCGACCATACTGTCACTGTGTCCTTCAGTAAGACACTTTACTTCTCTTGCATATGCATAAATATAATGTGGAAACTAAGGCTATGTTCAGACTGCAGCCTGAAGTGACCCAAATCTGATTTTTTCGCCTCTATTCGACCTGTATCTGATCATTTAATGACAGTCTGAACGACACAGATCTGATTTTTTTCAAATGAGACCCAGGTCACTTGGATATGTGGTTCTAAAAGCGATACATATCTGATTTTTGACATACGACTACGAGTCTGAACGGCCAGGTCGAATTCATCCGACCTACACGTCATCAACAAGCGAGGTACAAGTAGGCGCTCACAAATGTACACAAACGTTCTTCTCGTCATATGAAAATTGTGTACGAACTCTGTGTCAGTGAAGCGGCAAAGCACGTAGCAATCCCACCACTCTCAGCACCAACGCGTTCCTTTCTACGGACGTTGCTGCCACTGCCCCACAAAACACCATGACCAAAAACCTTGTCCTTCTCCTTCTCGATCTCCATGTACATGTTCTGGCTCTGGTACGACAGCAACTTTAAAATCGCCAGGCGTTCAAAAGGTGCTAGCATCTATGTTTGGGCTACTTCCATAAACACTGAGCACGCTCGCTGCATGTGACCTCGTCGTGTCCTCCAAGGCGCATGCGGGGCACTTTTGGGGCGTTTAAAGTTCACACTGGCGATTACATACAAGTCGCATTTAACTGGGAATGTGAACGACCTCGCAAAAAAATCGGATTTCACAAAAAAGTCAGAATTGAGCATTAAACCCTGCAGTCTGAACGTAGCCTAAGATTCAGTTCTGGTGGAGAGTCCTCTACCTGCTTGTCTCCATGGAGATGTTGCTTTGCCTGGAATTTTCCACAGTATACATATCCATCTAGCATTTATTCATTATGGGCGTTTCTATTGCTCAAAAATACAACAATTTATTTTTCGTCTGTGAATAGGGGCGACTCTCCGCAGATCTGACCTGTAATGTAGCATCGTGCTGTAACCTGCTCGTTTCCCTCCCTGTTTAATCTTCACTGTGGAACATTCTAGACAAAGCAGTAACCACTAACATATTTATGGAGACAAGCAGGTAGCCTAAAATGTCACACAGTGCTTTAAGAAGCTTGTCAAATTTGTAAAGCACATTTATAAATCTGGATTTCTCTTTTTAGCTGTAAAAGTATTTGTCCTCTTTTCCTGTTGTCTCTTCTTCACACAAGCACCCAAAGATCCCCCTCATGGGAGCAGGGACCAGAAGAAGTCCTTGTAAAACACAGCCAGAGTTGCCATTTATCTGCGTGCCCTGGAACCTGCACCCCCTCTAACCTTCTCCTCGTCCCCTCTTACCTCCTCTTCTCATCCCCTCTTCTACCCATAACCCCCTAAAGCCTTTCCTGCTCTGAAATCTGGATTATGTCTCCTCTGGGGCTGCCGAGTCTCTAAACCCCAATTACTGTGCGACCACTTGATTTATGGGTTTATTTTTAATGACACATTAAAATGCAATTAGCATCTGTATCCAGAACAAACTGTGTGCGCTCACTGAAGGACTTTTGAGGGGAAAAATGACGCAGGCCACAGCCCTCGGACCACGACTGAGTTTAGACGAGCAGTGCCTCTCCTAATGAGACTCTATTAAAGCTATAGATATTGACTTTTCTTAATGGCACAGTAGAGCGGCCATCTCCCCAACAGCAAGTGTAAAGGAGTTATTCACTAGTGTGTAGCCCATTAAAGCTGCACTGTGTAACTTTGGGTCGGCCACCTACTTGTCCCTATTGCTTTGCCTGATGCAGCTCTGGAAAAAAATAACAGACCACAGCATCTCTACATGTATTACAGACATTTCATTCCAACGTCTGTTGAATTCCAACACAAACACAAAGCTGAGCTACTTCAGTTCTTGCACCAGGAGTGGAATAAAGTCACCAAAGAACAATGTGAAAGTCTTGTGGAGAGCATGCCAAGACGCATGAAAGCTGTGATTAAAAATAAGGGTTATTGCACCAAATATTGATTTCTGAACTCTTCTTAAGTGTAAACATTAGTATTATGTTGTTTTAAAATGAATTTCATCTTGTTTCTTTGCATTGAAAACATTGTATCTTTTTTTGTTATTTTAACGATAATATTTTTATTTGGAGTTTGGGGGAAATGTTGTCAGTAGTTTATAGACTCAAACAAAAATGTTCCTTTTGCCCAAACACATACCTATAAGTAGTAAAATCAGAAAAACTGATAATTTTGCAGTGGTCTCTTTTTTTCCAGAGCTGTATGTATTAAATCTATCTATCTCCATGGAGACAAGCAGTTAATACAATATGATCCAGGTCAGATCTGTGGACACTCAGTCACTTTCACAGTAATGTATGTTAATTAATAATTTTGTAAAAGGCTTGAGTTGCACTATTTTCTGATCTACTGTATGTTATAATGTCGATTCCTCATCAAAAATATACCTGTTTATATATACCTGAGTTGTGTTTTGTTTAATTCACGCGTGACTTAACACACAAACCCTGCAGATTTAGGTTGAGTTCTTCTTCCAAACAGAAAACATTTCGTTCCACCCTGTGATGTCATGTGGTACTACAGGAAGCGTGTTTTGAAATGCCATACACCTCCGCCAGAGTCATTTTCATCATTTCAGACCTGGAATTGCCAATCTCTGCTGAACTAAATATAAACGATAAAAGGTAACTTGAAAACTAGTGCTTCATGACATTACAAGGTGGAACGGTGCATTTTGAGCTTTGGAGATGTGTGCAGAGTAATAATGCAGGATTATGAAACGCTTGTGAATGAAACAAAACACAACTCCAGGTATGTTCTTGACTAGGTAACAACATTATAGCACGACCTAAAGCTCACATGAGTTAATTTTGTGTAATATGGGACCTTTAAACCTATAGGAAATGAGGCTCTGTTCCTCTCGTATGTACCGCAGGCGTGTTCTGTGTTGTTCTGAGCTCTTTCTCTGTTTCTGTTCTTTCTGACAGCTCGGACTTTGCTGTGTCTTTAAAATCTCCCCCACTGCTGTACGCTGCATAGAGGGTCTGACGGCTTAACCCGCACATGACCCAGGTGAGCGAGCTTTGACTGACAGACTCCTCACAAGCGCCAGATCAAAGCGGCCGGTACAAAGCATCTGGAGTCCGAGCTCAGCAAGAGAGAGACGGAGCAGCCAATCAGAATGCAGATCAGGTCAGCGGGTGGGACAGGAGGAGGTGGAGGTGGAGGTGGGATACTCAAAGGGCGCTCTCTGATAAATAACGTTTGTACAAGTTTGTCAATACGCTCTTCTTGGCAGAGTGAAGAAATGTACTGTGCGTGATAATATGTGTTACCATGGAGACAGTTTAAAGCAGGTTTATTTGAATGTTTATGGAAGTCACATGCAGCTCTGGGCAAAAATATAAGAGACCACTGCATTTTTTTTCTGAAATCAGCCTCTCTACATGTATTACAGCCATTCCATTCCAGCGTCTGTTGAATTCCAACACAAACACAAAGCTGAGCTACTTCAGTTCTTGCACCAGGAGTGGAATAAAGTCACCCAAGAACAATGTGGAAGACTTGTGGAGAGCATGCCAAGACGCATGAAAGCTGTGATTAAAATAAGGGTTATTGCACCAAATATTGATTTCTGAACTCTTCTTAAGTGTAAACATTAGTATTATGTTGTTTTAAAATGAATTTGATCTTGTTTTTTGCATTGTTTGATGTCTGAAAACATGTATCTTTTTTGTTATTTTATCTGCAAATAAATGCTCTAAACGATCATATTTTTATTTGGAATTTGGGGGAAATGTTGTCAGTAGTTTATAGACTCAAACAAAAATGTTCCTTTTGCCCAAACACATACGTACCTATAAGTAGTAAAATCAGAAAAACTGGTCATTTTGCAGTGGTCTCTTATTTTTTTCCAGAGCTGTATGTACATGATTTAGAATGGGATCCATGTTGAGTTAATAAATAAATCGACATTACATTATTACTAGTCGACTTGCCCTTTAAAGCTACCATTTGTAATAAGATTGACAGACCAACCCCTGTTGTATTTTCACATATCACCAATAAATGTTCCCTACTTTACTGTGTCTGGTCTGATAGTGTGCCAGCTTTGGCCTGAAAGAAGAACACAAGAGAGCACAGCTTGAACAGAAAAAGGTGGCTTGCCCTCTTCAGGTGGGCGGAGAGTTCCTGCCTGAAGTGGAGGAGTTCAAGTATCTCGGGGTCTTGTTCACGAGGGGAGGATGGAGTGTGAGATTGACAGGCGGTGACAGGTGCAGCCTCGGCAGTGATGCGGTCGCTGTACTGTTACTGTAACTGTGGTGATGAAAAGGGAGTTGAGTCCAAAGACAAAACTCTCAAAGCTCCTCACCTATGGTCATGCGCTTTGGGTAATGACCGAAAGACCAAGATGGCAAATACAAGCGGTTGAAATTAGTTTCGTTCGCAGAGTGGCTGGGCGCTCCCTTAGAGATAGGGTGAGGAGCTCAGTCACACGAGAGGAACTCTGAGTAGAGCCGCTGCTTCTCCACATCAAGCCAGCTGAGGAGAGAGCATCTGTTCCTCAAGCCTCCTGGACGCCTCCCTGTGAACTTCCCACTGGGAGGAGGCCCCGTAGAAGACCCAGGACACGCTGAAGGGACTATGTCTCTTGGCTAGCCTGGGAACACACAAATGTCTGGGGTGAGGGAAATCTGGCCCTCCCTGCTCAGACCGCTGCCTAGGCAACCTGGCCTTGAGTAAAGCGTAAGAAAATAGATGGGTGGATAGAAAAATGCAGATAAATCCTTAATATTCTTGCAGCAAAACAGAAAACATGTAAACCACGGGCCTGTTTACACGAGAACGCTTACGGGTAAAAACAACGAAATATTTTGTCGGAAGTGCCTTTCGCAGTGTTGTATAGTAACAAAGTAATAATACTTCACTACTGTACTTAAGTACATTTTGGGAGACTTTGTACTTTAATTTAAAAAAAAAAATTACTAAAAAATGATAACTTTTACTTTTACTTCACTACATTTCCGAATTTAATTGCATACTTTTACTCTAATACATTTTCAATGTGCCGTTTAGTTACTCGTTACAAAAAAAACCTCTACTGACTGAAGGAAGTCAGGTCGTGCCTGGGCTTGTTCGCTACTTGCGCATGACAATCAGCCTACACCTGTTGGTTTCATGCAGCTAGTTTAATCAAACAACATCCCTGATGGAATTACAAATAACGTATTTTGTGCCTGCATTTACTTGCTCATAGGACGGCGTTTCATGGATATCACCAAACCCAATATCTTCGACAGTGCTCCATATGACACAAAACTACCATGTGTGAGCCGAACATGGTGTTTTACAGTAGAATTAAGGACCCAATTGCAAAAAACCCTCTTCCTCCAAAAACAATCCTTCAATGGTGTTATGTATGCCTTATTTTCGGCACTGTTATTTTAAAAAAAACAAAGGTTTGGGGGAAGGGGCATTAAAAAATATTAAATTCAGACTGCCTTTGCTTGATACTTTTACTTGTACTTTTAATTACATTACTTGAGTACATTTATTTTTACATTACTTGTCATACTTAAGTACAAGAAGTTCCAGATACTTTAAGACTTTTACTGAAGTAACATTTCAGTCAGTGACTTCGACTTTTACCAAAGTCATTTTTGGGAGGGGTACCTATACTTTTACTTGAGTTTGATTTTCCAGTACTTTATACAACACTGGCCTTTCATTTAGACGGTGACGGCGTTTTGGGAGCTTAAAAACGCAAAAAACTGAAACCGCCCTCCAAAGTGGAAAACTTGAATACGCTCCACTGTAGCGTTTTCGTCTACACTGCCCAAGACACAACAACTCTGGACAAATCTGCTTACGTTGTGTACGTGTCACCATTTCTGGATATTTAAATTTATAAACTAAATTAAGCAAATTAAGTAAAATAAATTAAATGAAATTCAAATAAAATTAAAAAGGTAAGTAAATTAAATTAAATAAAATAAATTAATTAAGGAAGATTCTACACATGTGCGTGGACATAGTGATAATGTATCACAGCACCACCTAGCCGCCTGGCATGCATACCCAATAGAATTCCACACACTTGCGTCACCGTATGCATGCAGATTTCCTCTCGAAAACGCTCGTCTAAAAGCAGAATAAAAAGTGAAGATGCTGCGCCACTTTTGTGTCTTCTGTTCAGACCGTCATCATATAAATCATTAGGCGGCACGGTGGCTGAGTGGCTAGCACTCATGCTTCACAGCAAGAAGGTTCCGGGTTCGATTCCCGGGTTGCCCAGGCTTTTCTATGTGTGTTCTGTGTGGAGTTTGCATGCATGGTCTGGGTTCGATCCTCAGATCGCCCAAGCCTTTCTGTGTGGAGTTTGCATGTTCTCCCCGTGTCTGGGTGGGTTTCCTCCGGGCACTCCGGTTTCCCCCATCAACCCAAAACATGCTCCAGGTAAAATCCTCCAGCTGAGGTCCTGATCAAACCGAAGCAAGAAGATCATGGAGATGGTCCCCGGGCGCAGTAATGCCCACTGCTCCTGATAACAGGATGGGTTAAATGCAGAGAAGAATTTCTCCATTGTGAGATCAATAAAGTCACTTCTTCTTCTTCTTCTAAATGTAGCCTTAATGAATAGGTTAAGAGTATGCGATTGGTGTCCAAGATGCGTTGCCTTGAATGCCGATCACTACGGAATTCCGTAGTGATTGGCATTCACTTAAATATCTTAAAGATCCCATGACATGGTACTTCTTTATGCTTTTATATGGTGCCTTAATGATTCCCCAATACTGTAAATGAATCCTTCAAAATCAACACTCAGTGCATGAGAAAGACACATACCACAGACATGGTAAAAAAATATCTCTCTGAACACCTCATTATGGGCCTTGTTGCTTGAATGCAAATGAGAAGGACACAGATAGGTTAGAGCTGTGGGTGGGGGGGCCAAATGCGCCGCTGTTTCCTGGATTAGCGCTGCGCTCTGCGCTGTCTCCCACTTCCGCGTTTTATGCGCAAAGGAAGAAAGGAGAGCCGTTTCAATGAAAAAAACACATTTTCACAGAAAATAAAATTAAACCACTGCTGTTTCAGAGGTCCAGAGGGTCGGATAAAGGACTTCCAAGCCTTTTATTTGCCTCCAGGCAAATAAAAAAACGCATTTCGCATTGCATAGCTCATTCGCAGTCCAAACTCTCTGGGCGTGATTTACAGAGACGGTGTGGAAACACAGACGGGGGGGGGGGGACTGCATTTTCAATGTGACGTCAGAAAGTTTCCTTGTTCAGAATCGCCCGTTTGAGTTGTGTTTTTTTCAAACGCAGAAAAGGATCGCAAATGCTCAGTTTACACATTTCGCAACTTTTAGCCATGGGGGGGCGGGCCTAAACAGGGTAGGGGAGCTCACATTAATGTTCAAAAACCTCAGAAATGAAAATTTCATGCCATGGGCCCTTTAAACTTAACTTAAATATATCTATGGATACAAGCAGGCAACCCAACCAAGCTATAGGTCAGATCTGTGGATATATGTTTTTGGAGGTATTTTAGAGGAATAAAAAACACCTTGTCATTGACAAGTCTCTAATGTCTTACACACACTGATACACACTAACTCACTAACAATCCTACACACACTGATGTCCATGCAGCTTTCAGCACTCTTGCACTTTACAATTTGCACCTTCACTTATTGCACCTTACATATTGCACATTTCATTCTACCTCAAACTTTCCTTCTTGTTGGAAGCGTTTACCTGTATGTCTTATGTCTATTTATTGTTGATGTCTGCATACACTTCATGTCCATGAGTGTAGCTGTGTGTGTTTTAGTTAAATTGCACATTTGGTGTCTGATGAAATGCAATTTCAGTGCTCTGTGTAATGTCTGTTATAGGGCTGTCAGTTTAATGCATTAATTAGATTAATTAATTACACTGCAAATTAACATGTTATAAAAATTACCGCAATTAATTCTGAGCAGCAATTAAATGCGCGCGCATTTCAAATTTGGCGTGCGGCGAGCAAATAGCTGCCAGGGCCTTTGAATGGCAAGTTTATAAAAAGAATGAAGACGGTACGGATCGGTGCAGCGGATCGGTGCAGCGTCGGCAGTGATGCGGTCAATCTACGTTCCTACCCTCACCTATGGTCATGAGCTCTGGGTAATGACCGAAAGGATGAGATCGCGGATACAAGTGGCCGAAATGAGTTTCCTCCGTAGAGTGGCTGGGCGCACCCTTAGAGATAGGGTGAGGAGCTCAGTCACACGGGAGGAGCTCGGAGTAGAGCCGCTGCTTCTCCACGTCGAGAGGAGCCAGCTGAGGTGGCTCGGGCATCTGTTTCGGATGCCTCCTGGATGCCTCCCTTGGGAGGTGTTCCGGGCATGTCCCACCGGGAGGAGGTCCCGGGGAAGACCCAGGACGCGCTGGAGGGACTATGTGTCCCGGCTGGCCTGGGAACGCCTTGGAGTCCCCCCGGAGGAGCTGGAGGAAGTGTCCAGGGTGAAGGAGGTCTGGGCATCCCTGCTTAGACTGTTGCCCCCGCGACCCGGCCCCGGATAAGCGGAAGAAAATGGATGGATGGATGGAAGACGGTACGATCAACAAGAACGCAGTGATTTGTAGCTTTTGTCAAAAAGAATTTTCCGATCACCGAAGCTGCTCCAGCCTGATGGATCATTTGAACAATAAACATGTCCGGACAAGTTCCATTGTTACTGGTGATAGTGAGCACTTCACCAAACCACCAAACGCTCACAGAATTTGGGAAATGAATGAGCAAAGTGGGTTAGTTTGCTCACTCACTCACTCACAATCTCTCTCTCTCTCTCACACACACACACACTTTTAAAATGCAATTAATTAGATTAATTAAATACAAATCCTGTAATTAAATTGATTTTTTTTAAATCACCTGACAGCACTAGTCTGTTAATGAATTGACAATAAAGTACACTTTGACTTTTGACTTTGACTAATGCCATATTGCGCAACATTCCAATACCACTCCCCAGAAATGCGTATAATTAAAGAAACCAATTCTGTTGTTTTTGTATTTTTATGTACATGTATTTTGTTCATTTTAAGTTGTATAGTTCTATGCATTGAAAATATTAACCATCTCCTATTTGAAAACAATGTGGTCCCATACGGCACACACACACCCTGTTATCTGCTCCATTGTTTACTCTGTCAGCAGAATGTCAATGTCACCACGACTCCTCTCTCCCATCTCACAAATACTCCAAATGAGCCTAATATTTGGAGAAGACCTCGCTCGGATCCCCCGTCCATCAATCACGCAGATTACCCCTCACCTTGCAATATTTATGATAATGCACCCAAAGGCGACGCTGTTAATTGCACCCATCCCTCAGCCCCGTGAAGGTGCCACGTTCAAAGGTGGGCAGAGAAACTGGGTAATGTCCATCCATCAGTACCAGCCTGTGAGAAGCCTCTGATGAATGATGCGTTTAGGGACCATTATTTCTGTTGTTTTTACCAGCACTCTGCTGACTCAGCTGACACACCTCACTATGCGTTTGAGCTTGTCCAACTAGAACTAATTCTTTTTTATGTCCCCTGTGATGAATTATTTTGAGTATTATAAAGTTCCAAGGGTAGATGTGTGAGTACTGATTAAATTCTCATCAACTGATTGGCAGAGGATAAGGCACTTGCATTCAAGTACAAGTAAATTGAAGTACTTTTCAGACACGGTGTTTGTACTTCTACTTAATTCTACAGTAATTGTACAGTGTAATGGTAATCTTACTAAATTTGTGTTTCTTGCACAGCTCCTTCGGGTATGATTTATGTGTCTCATTTATGTGTCTGTCCTTTGAAAAGAGCAGATTTTGTGCATTATTTTATGTTTTGTTCTTCAGATTATATTTACTCATTTACTCATTTACTCACTCAATACTGCACCCAGTTCTTCTCCAATTACTCGGGTTGTATTTTCCTCTATATTTGTACTCCAACTAAAAGGCACAGTATGTAACCTTATACCTGTCTATCTCCATGGAGAATGTTCCAAGGTACGGTTTTAACTCTCAGTTTACATGGAATCATGCAGGTGACCTCCAGAAAGTTCCATACTATACTTTTAAGAAGTTCTTGGACTTTTGGACTGAGAAGAAGAGAGTGGGGACAATTGTACATTACACTTTTATGTTTAACACGCAGAAGTGGCCGCGTTTAGACGAGCGTTTTCGAGAGGAAATCTGCGTGCACACAATGACGCAAAAGTGTGTGGAATTGGATTGGGTATGCATGCCAGGCGGCTAGGTGGTGCTGTGATATTATCACTATGTCCGCGCGCATGTGTAGAATCCTCCTTCTTCTCATCTGCGCCGCGAAAAGCAAAACAAAACATGGCTACCGGTAGAAAAAAAAATCTGTGTGGTCAGACAAAGAAGTTCTACTATTGCTACAGGCCACATTATGGTAAATGGTCAAATCTTTATATCGCTTTTCCACCTTCAAGGCACCCAAAGCGCTTTACAACAAGGAACCGTTCACCCATTCACACACATTCACACACCAGTGTACGCAGACACTGAGGGCGAGGTGGGTTAAGTGTCTTGCCCAAGGTATTGAATCATACCTGCCAACCTGTGGGTCAGTGGATCTGACCGCTCAACCACTGATGTTTCTTATGTTCTCATGTTTGAACCGCCAACCTTTGGATCAGTGGACAAACGCTCTACCAACTGACCTACTGCCGCCCATACAGTTAGACTACAAACTAGAAGTTTGACTGGGAGTCCTGCCAAACAAAGTACACTGATATATGGACCGATGTGACGTAAACACGTACGCGACATCAGCAGATTTGACCAGAGTTTTGTGTCTTGGGCAGTGTAGACGAAAACACTGCGGCAGAGTGTATTCAAGTTTTCCACTTTGGAGGTAATGTAGATGAAACACCAGATGTAAACTTAGTGTCCCATCACACACTGGGAGGGCATTTGGCATTAACCCACCTCCCTTTTCGTAGTCTAAAAATTTAACCAAACAGACATAGAGTTTTGTGTTGGGCTGTGTTCTGTGGAGCTGCTGTGCTGCTGCTCCCTCTGCTGCAGATGTGCCGCCACCTGACAGCTGCACACTGCAATATGAGTCGCTGTGGCAACCATCACTTTCCCACAATTACATGTGAATCTGATCTGAAGGTTAATTTAGTAATCAGTGAATGTGATCATGTGAGCTGCCACACACTCATCATGGGCTGAAAATAACATCTACAGACTTTTATCACAGAGACACTGGGACCAGATAAGGCTGTACAAACACTCGGACAGTTTACACTTACTGTAACTGTAAACAAAGGTGTGTTTTAGTTAAGGTACTGTCCAACAGCAATCTGACCAGAACTGAAGAAGCCACTATGGCTACATTCAGACTGCAGGGCTTAATGCTCAATTCGGATTTTTTTGTGAAATCCAATTTTTTTTGCGAGGTTGTTCACATTTCCAATTAAATGTGACTTGTATGTGACCTCCAGTGTGAACTTTAAACTCCCCAAAAAAGTGTCGCCACCTGCTCAATGTTTGTGGAAGTAGCCTTAACATGGACACTAGCACTGAGCACCTGGAGTTTTTAAAGAGCCAGACATGAACAACTTATTTTATTTGAAGAAGAAGTGACTTTATTGATCTCACACTGGAGAAATTCTTCTCTGCATTTAACCCATCCTGTTATTAGGAGCAGTGGGCAGCACATTACTGCGCCCGGGGACCATCTCCATGATCTTCTTGCTTCGGCTTGGTCAGGACCTAAGCTGGAGGATTTTACCTATGGTGCATGTTTTGGGTTGATGGGGGAAACCGGAGTGCCCGGAGGAAACCCACCCAGACACGGGGAGAACATGCAAACTCCACACAGAAAGGCTCGGGCGATCCAAATCTTACAGCCATACCAACGTGCCACATGGGGATCGAACCCAGAACCTTCTTGCTGTGAAGCGTGAGTGCTAGCCACTCAGCCACCGTGCCGGTGGAGACGGAGAAAGAGAAGGACAAGGTTTTGGCTTTGGAGTTTTGTGGGGCAGTGGCAGCAACGTCTGTAAAAAGGAATGTATGGGTGCGGAGTCGCAGCCAAGAGTGGTGGGATTACTATGTGCTTCGCCGCTTCACTGACACGAAGTTCATACACAAGTTTAAAGGGATATGCCACCCCCAGGTCAAACTTGGGCATCTCCTCACAGTCCAGAGACTAAAATAAGTGGTGGAAAGCGTTTTCCTGGTCACCCAGCCATTGTCCGAGTCAGCACTGACCGCCACGGTATCTGCAGCTACTCCGCGTTAGACTGGAGTCTAACGGCGCCAGAGAAAGATTTCGGCCAGAAGGAATTAATTTGCTCGATGCGTTTCCCAATTACTTTCTGTGTAGTGCGCATTCATATCGAGTGCAAATCAACACGGAGAGCTTGACTTGGTCATTTTGGGTGGGAACTATTTTTCAGTGCGGAAAAAGAAAGCCGAAGCACAGAGCACGCTGCCAGGGGAATCCCTGTTACGCACCAAGAAGGGAGTTCCCCTGTTGCGCAGCGTGCTCTGTGCTTCGGCTTTCTTTGAAATCTTTCTCTGGCGCCGTTAGACTCCAGTCTAACGCGGAGTAGCTGCAGATACCGCGGCGGTCAGTGCTGACAGACTCGGACAATGGCTGGGTGACCAGGAAAACGCTTTCCACCACTTATTTTAGTCTCTGGACTGTGGGGAGGTGTCCAAGTTTGACCTGGGGGTGGCATATCCCTTTAATATGACAAGAAGAACGTTTGTTTACATTTGTGAGCGCCTACTTGTACCACTCTCGCTTGTTGATGGACAGATGAATGCAACCTGGCCGTTCAGACTGAAGTCGCATGTCGAAAGATTGGATATGTATCGGTTTTAGGACCACATATCCAAGTGGCCTGGGTCACATTTGAAAAAATCGGATCTGTGTCGTTCAGACTGTCATTAAAAGATCAGGTACAGGTTGCATAGGGGTGAAAAAATAGGACTTGGGTCACTTCAGGCTGCAGTCTGAACGTAGCCTTATGAACGAAATGTCTTCACTCTAAAACTTTTGTCCAACTGACAGCGTTGAATCTTTTTTGCTATCAGTACTTGATACTATTTCAGTACCACTGTGATTATTTATGTTAACAAGTGGTCTTATACTAGTTCTGATAAAGCTCAGGATCATTCCAGGAAACTTCAAATTATCCTGTTTATGTGATTTTTCTTTCTTTGTTTATATCAATACTTGCTTAAATAAGTCTAGTTTTGATGCTAGTTTTAATATCATAAGGATAAGTGAGGTGTCTTGCCCAAATGCGAGGACAGAACCCCCAACCTTCTGATTTGGGTAAACTGAGTAGTCTACTGTCACACCACATGAAGAGAGGTGTATTTATGACTTCATTCCTTTAACACAAGCTTACCTGTTTCATCAGATTGCACTTTTATTGCACTTTCAGTTTTAAATGTGCTTTATAAATAAACTTGACTTGACATTCAGAACCAATATCCCACACCTCAGTCTTCCTCCAGAGAGAGGAGCCTCCACACAGAGCTGCCCCGTGCCTGTCTGACCTTATACAACAACAGCATTAGAGCTACTGCATCTCTCCCAGCGTGTTTACATTCTGTAGCCTACACCAGGGGCATTATGGGACATGTAGTCTAAACATCAAACACTGAAGGGTGGACTCTTCCCTATGTACAATATGTAGAGCTAACATCTGTGTTTCCTGCACCACTTCAGATATGATTTTGTTTTTCTCATTTTTGTGTCTGTTTGTTTGCTTTATTTAATGTTTGGTTCTTCCAGTTATATTAACTGTAAATTATAAATCAGATGTTACTGTATGTCCCGCTAGTTTTCTAAAATACTTCTTTTACTCTTATTTGAGTAATTTCTCGGACCACTACTTTGTACTTCTTCGTTAGTAATATTATTTTGAAGTAACGTCCACCTCTGAAAGATTAAACTCATGATTCACAAATTCAATCTATTTTTTTTATACAAATACACTGTTTCCTTGTACTTTTTTGTATGAACTCTCGTGCAGGTGTAGTCTTGTGGGTGCAGTTTTTTTCATAGAGATTAGAGTTGTTAAGTATCGAAAATCAAATACTAATCAATACTTAAAGAATCATATTCACAGGGCAGAAATGAACCTTTCCTGAATGGCTTTAGAATGATTTTGAGCTCTATCAGAACAAGTATGAGAATACCTAGACTAGGATACGCCCACATAGCAAATCTTCCAGTCTTGATATCTCAGTGTCACTTGTATTTGATACCACCCATAATCCATCAGTTTTTCTACACTTGGTGTAGATTAAGCTTGTTAAAATTTCAGTGTAGCCTGTCGACCCTTGTGTGATCGTCATTTTTCTGCTCGCTTTTGTAAGGTCTGCTTTTTCAAATTTTAAATTTTAGACAGATGTGACTGTTGTTACCAGTCTGCACATGTTAACATCAGAAAGCAAAATATTTATTCAAACAAAAACATAATGCTTTTTTATGCTTTATTTCAAAAGCAATTTTTTGAGCACAGAAGAACTTGCCCACGGCTGCACACAGCCGAGAAAATCCCTTCTGCTTTGGACCAAACAGAACGCTGTTCAAACGATAGTTCAGATGTTTGACCACAGCCTCCTGGAAGGCCATGTGGAGTTTGAAGTCCTTCAAGAGGTCTTTGGCTGCAGCTTTGCCCACAGCCCTCATGTTTTTAATGGACATTCAGATGTCCTGGTTTAAAATCTTCTCTGTGGTGTTCTCTTGCAGCAATCTGACAACCTCTCCCTGGTCTTCAGGTTTAAAGATCTTCTTCTGGATCAGTTTTCTGACCAGGGCTCTGATGAGGAAACAGGCCACAGGAGGTCCATTCAGGATCTGAGGACTGGTGGGCTCTTGACTGTAAGACATAGATAATCACTTTATTGCATTTACATGCAATAGCATTTACATTGAAATACGTGAAAGTCACATGTAAATCAGAATGGAAAAAAAAAAAGATTTTTTTTTTTTTTTAACCTATATCAGCTTCACTCAGCTTAGTGATTAGATGGGTCTCTGTCTCTGGACCAGTCTCTTGGTGGAGGGCCTCATACTGACCCTGCTCCGCTGATCCATCTTGGACCTTGAGGAGGGTCTCAGACAAACAGATCTGGTCTGGTCTGACCTGTGGAGGGTGCAGTTTTACCTTCCTCTGTGACATCCTCTGGAGTATTGAAGATGCCCAGGTCCTGTTCAGAGCTGTGATCCTAGATGTTAAAGAGGATCTCACATAGATTTCTGGAGTCCAGGACAAGATCCATCTCGCACTTGATTGAGAGTTTTGGTCATTCAATGAAATCAGGTTCATCATAGGAGGGTGAAGGTCCTTCTATGAATTCTGAAAACTCAGGAGTGTGAGCCAGGTCAGATTCTGTGGCTGTCACGTCCTCCTGCCCAGGAAAGATCTCAGTCTCTCTGAGGACCTGAGATGGACCACCAGCGTCTGAAACAGAAGCCTCGTCTTCTTCAAAAACCTCTATGGTTTCCTCCTCTGGTTCACTGTAAGAGAATAATTATTAAGTGCTATTCAAAGAGTAACTGTAAGTAAGATGCTAAGATTTCTTTAATAGCAGTGTTTCTATAGGAACAAATGTTGCAATTGTTAATATTTCATTTACCTGGACATCTCAGGTCCAACAATCTCAGCAGTTTGTTTGGTTTCGGTCTCTGGATAATTCTGGCCCTCTGTCTCAGTCAGAACCTGCTCTTCTGATTCAGTCTGGATCTCCATGAGGAGGATCTCAGACAGACTGATTGAGTCCTGGACAGTATCTGTTTCACAAGGGACTGAAGCCTCATCCAGGTATTCCACTATCTCCTCTATGATTACATCTGGAGATATCCTCACGATCCTGATCCAGATATGTTTCAGGATCTAAAATCATTCTTTTCTCTGTCAGGTCTTCTTCCTCCACCTGCTCAGTATTAACCTGGTTCACCTGAAATATAAGTGAAATGAAAACATTTAATGGCATTCAAATGTGGAAAAGTAATAGACGCTAATAACACAAATTTAGAAACAAAGTGCAACTAAATGCTTTGACTAACATTGTGTAGTTCCAGGGTTCACATCTGCCTTCTACTGGTAAAAAATCAAATAAACTATAGCTTTAAATGCACTATACTTTATAGATATTTAACCTTTATAGATATAAAGTTTGTGTGGTAAAAAGTACACCTATTGTCCATGTACCTGAATAGTTGTTGAGGCATCGTCCTTTTTATCCAGCAGGGGGTTGTATTTGGGACTCTCAAACCCCAGGATCTCCAACGTTTTGGCTGCTGCGTTTTGTTTGGCAGCTTTCATGGTGGGCCCTGTCCTGACTGCCTCCACTCCCTGCACAGAGACCCTCATGATATAGAGTTAGCCCCAAAGGAGAAGCCTGGAGTCCAGCAGAGAGTACCCTGGCCAACCCCACCCATTTGCTTGCGCTGCTTGTTATATTATTATTATTTTTTATTTAGAATAAAGAGATGATGACATGTATTTAATAACATTTATACCAGAATTTCTGAGTAGCAATGGGTGTTTCCAGTTTGAGTCCACTACTACATATTATATTTGCGCCACCCCAACTTGAACTACATACATTAAAATTAAAAACATGGGTAAAAAAATAAAATGCAATGTATTTCAAAAATGATTTAAACATTAACATTTAACATTATCCAGAACATGTTTCTGAGACTAGACTAAATGCAAATAAAAGCAAGTTAATGCTTTTCTCAAAAACAAAAGCCAATGTGCAGGATTATCCTCCAGTTGTCACTCTTCAAGGGGCAGAAATTGAAATTGTTAAATCTTTTAAATATCTTGGGATTTTAATTGATGACAATCTATATTTTAAAGGACATGTTGAGCAGCTACTTAAGAAACTGAGGATGAAATTTGGCTTTTACTTTCGGAACAGGATATGTTTTTCTTTTAATGCCAAAAAGAAATTAGTAGCAGCAACATTTTTACCCATTTTGGATTATGGTGACCTGATTTACATGAATGCCCCAATTCAAATATTGAAGCTGTTAGATTCTGTGTATCATGCCTCTCTGAGGTTCATCACAAACTGTAACCCTCGCACACACCACTGTGAACTTTACACACGTGTGGGCTGGCCAGCATTGGACACTCGTAGGCTCACTCATTGGTATATGTTCATTTTTAAGGGTATTCAGCGCCTGCTCCCCTCATATCTGTGTGAATATCTTCAACCAAGAGCAACTGGACATTATTCTTTACGCTCTCAGGAAGCACTGCTGCTGACTGTGCCAATCAGAAACCTCCCCACTTACACCTCATTTAAATTCCACTTAAAGAAATGGTTAATTGAGAATCAGTCCTGTCACCACTAACATCCACCTCCCGATGCCCCTGTCGCTATCCTGCCTCTTGTGTGTTACTGTTGTTTGACTTTGATTGTATGAGTCTGTATGTGTCTGTATGTGATGCTCTTAATGGTTTATAGTGTTTGTGGCTGGAAATGAATGTATGTGGCGGAATGTGGTTTTATGTCTGTATAGAATTGCATGGAGCTGTATGTGACTGTATGTATGAAGGATTTTAGAGTGTAAATATTAACCCTGTTTTTATTCTATTTTATTCTATTTTACTTCCTGTAGGTTTGACATGTTACACCTGTCCGGGACAACAGATGAAAAAGAGCCCTCAGGCTAATTCTGCAATATTTACATGCAAATGTTTATTAATGTGCACTGTCCCTAAAATAAATAAATAAATAAATAAATAAGTGTTCGCACAGAAGCTGGTAAAGGGGCGTTCCAGTATTCTGCTCCCTCAACTTGGAACAATCTACAAAAAGACTGGAAAATAAAGGAACTGGTCTCTATAGGACGGTTTAAAATCTTGCTCAAAGATTTGGAATTGAAATCTATGGTTTGTAAATGTTTACATTCTGAAACATTTTATTGCTTGTAATTACTTGAAAATTGTTTTTGAAATGGTTTTGTAATTGTATTGATCTGTGCCGCTGTCTTGGCCAGGACTCCCTTGAAAAAGAGATTATTAATCTCAATGGGAATTTGCTGGTTAAATAAAGGTTAAATAAAAAAAAATAAAAATAAATAGTAGTGTGGTATCGATATGTTGATATGTGGAACTGACCTGTTAAAATTAACTATAGATCAGCCTATAATATTTTACACTTTCAAAAGTTTAAATTTAAGTCTAAAAATAGTGGATGCATATGCACACTTTTAAAGTGTAAAAATGAACTCTGCCATTGTTAATTTAACACTAGCAATTTTGCTGTGCATGGACCACTATGGAACAAACAATTGAGGGATGATATAGATACAACACCACATGGCAATATAAAAGAAACCACTATTATTTAATGTTGAAAATCACATTCTTCTGTGTAAAGAAACTATTGTGTAAAGTGTTTTTTATTACCATTGTGGTACTGGAATCAATATTAAGCATCAAGTCTGTTTTTTAGTATCAAAATCAAGTTTGAAATGTTAGTATTATGACAACACTAATAGAGATACACAGCAGTTTTAAGAGCTATTGCCATTACCCCTTTTGAGTCAATGTCTTTTGTCAACTTTTTTTCGTTGACTACTAGAATTGTCCTCCAGCGGCGCCTCTGTCTAAACAAACCTCGTCTCATTGCTGTCTGGATCTGAAGGGCAAAGCAAAGTGAGGGAGCCTGCCTGATGCCATCCACCACCACTCTCCTCTCCCCGGACCACCAGGGCCCCAGGGTGAGACAGGCCCAGATCGGATCGATGCGGCCCCATTAGAGACTCCCTCCCTGGACCTGGCTCTTCAGCATCGAGCGAGGAAGCAGCTGGTATTTTCACCGCCAGTCCTATACACCAGCACACACGCCCTTCAGATGTTGCTCTTTTCAGTTTGGGAAGCTTAGGGGATTTGGAGTAAAGATTTGAAGTAGTATTATATGGTTTGGTGGAAGATTTTGAGTTGAACAAATGTGTTGGTACATTTTACTGTTGTCGTGTCTATTCGTGTTCTAATCTATTGCATATATGACTGAAAGGAAGTTATGGTCTCTTCTGTTTTTACATTTATTATGATTATTTATGTATGACTTTGTATTGTAATTTTAATCTCTATCTTATTCTGTAAAGCATATTGAATAACTTGCCTTGTCCTTGCCTTAGACCTGTATCTGATTTGTTTTTTGTTACTGTATGCATCAAATTAGAAAGTGTTTTATTATCTGATTATTAGGAAGCATGTATGAGTATGCTAGTTGTTTGCATTACCATAACAGCAAAACTCCACTTTGATCTTTGGAAGTTTTGAAAAGTGTTTATAAACTCATCACAGTGAATAATTAGGAAGCTCAGAATGCATAAGGTGAGTGAGGAATAAGTTTGGATCACTGCAAACCATTTAAATGAACTAATTTAAAATAAGAAGATAAAAAAAAAATGAGGTACAGCTATTTTTAATGACTTTAAAAACAATATTTGACCACTTTAGAACATAAACAGTTTACAGAAGTTACATTACTGGACTTGTACAAGAAAGAATCACATCCGGATTGAATGAAATTCTGATTTTGACATTCTCTGCAAATATTTCTAAAACAAAAAGAGGAGGAGACAGATGTTCCCCATCGCTGTTTGCTTGATGAAGATGCGAGCAGTCTGATGCCTCCCGAGGGGACGGGAGACGGCTGTGAGGAAGAGGAGGCCGCGGGGAGCCTTCATCTGTTCACACGTGTCAATCACTGATGTGGAGGTACACATGTGTTCGACTGCTGCACGTACACTGGACTCAGAGCTCCAAGGACCAGAGACCAGGTAGGGGCCGTATAGGAATTAGAAATACAGCTCTGGAAACAAATAAGAGACCACTGCAAAATTATCAGTTTTTCTGATTTTACTACTTATAGGTATGTGTTCGGGCAAGGGAACATTTTTGTTTGAGTCTATAAACTACTGACAACATTTTACCCAAATTCCAAATAAAAATATGATCGTTTAGAGCATTTATTTGCAGAAAATGACAAATTTGCAGAAAATAACAAAAAAGATACTATGTTTTCAGACCTCAAACAATGCAAGAAACAAGATGAAACCCTTATTTTTAATCACAGCTTTAATGCTCTCCACAAGTCTTTCACATTGTTCTTGGGTGACTTTATTCCACTCCTGGTGCAAGAACTGAAGTATCTCAGCTTTGTGTTTGTGTTGGAATTCAACAGACGCTGGAATGGAATGGCTGTAATACATGTAGAGATGCTGATTTCAGAAAAAAAATGGAGTGGTCTCCAATGTTCCCCCTAATGTTTTATGTGTCTGAGCAAACACACTAACTCCCTGAGCGCTCCTTGGACTCCTGTGCGCGACATCCGACATGCACCCCCGCTACACGCTGTGCGAAAGAGATGCGCGTGCTCGCGGCTTGCGCGTACTCGTGGCTTACACCGGTAGAAGTTTAATACGAGACACATACTTTTGTTTCTGAATACTGGACGATTCCCCCGTATTCAGATGACCCCGCGGCTGAAAAAAAAAGCGGAACTCTTTCATCCCTGCGCTGCATAGGTTTTCTTGTGCGCTGAGAATGTGCGAGCAGTGCGCAATTGCACAGGCGCGCAGCTTAGAGGGAACGTTGGTGGTCTCTGTAGAGCCCTAATTGACACATATCTTCTAAGGTTTTTTTCTGGTATTTAGAAGGAAATACTAACATACATAGACATTTATTTTACATTTAGGTTATTGCACACTGCATTAGCAATTTACACCATCTTAGTAACAGAAGTAGATGCATTGTCTTGTTTAAAACTGCAGAACTGAAAAGCCCTGCCTCCTCCTAGTGGCATTTCACTGGAGCATAATATAGCAATATAGCAGATTTTAATGTATTTGTCTTTATGGTGAAAAAAAATAGCTACAAGACTTATTTTAACCTTATGTGTTTGACCTGGAGTCCGATTATTTTTGATTAAATATTGATAGTAAATACAGAGCAGTAGGCAGGGACAGGGGGTAGGTGTAAACAGGAATATTCTAAGAACCCATGCCATGAATTAAGAACAATACAGGATTACCTAAACATGCATGAATCAAAATAGACTTTTAAGTAAACTAATGATAAGTAAATGATGAGTAAAAACTTTGCAGTGGTCCAAAGTTATTCCTCACTTACCTTAAATAATCTAATTATTCACCATGATGAGTTGAATCATTTCAGAGGCAGTGGTAAGTTAAGTTAACAATAACTAGCATGTTAACAGTGCACTTACTGATTCTTGGATGCTTCATAATTACATGTGGACAGGACACAGCGGTCTCGTTTTTACTTGAAGAACTGCTTATACAACATGTACTGTGGAAAGACTAATTTTGCTCAAATACATGGAAAACTTTAAAGTCAATTTTGCCTAATATGTCAGTTTTAATTACAATGAGAAATTCTTTAAGATTCTTAAGATTCTTTAAGAGCGTTTGTCCACTGATCCGAAGGTTGGCAGTTCAAATCCCGCTCTCGACAATACATCGTTGTTTGAGCGGTCAGATCCACTGATCCACAGGTTGGCGGCACGATCCCAGCTCCCACAGATGAATGCTGCCGTTGTGTCCTTGGGCAAGACACTTAACCCACCTCACCCCCAGTGTCCCCATGACAGAAATACATCAAGCGACATGGGGCCGTCCTCCCATGGACCCACCACCCGCAGGAGGATCCATGGGGGCTGGTGCATTGTGTGATCTGGACGGCAGACCTGTCTGGACTGTAGCCCCTGCGACCTGAACTACGGAAGAACTGTAAGAAAATGGATGAATGAATGGATGGAGTCCCAAGAACTTGAAATTAATAACTGAATTATTATAACATGACTTACAGTGAAGGAGATTAACGTTCCACTTTTTCCATCCCGTGATTTATACATTGCAAAAAAGCTCGTCCAAAATTTAAGATATGATCACTTAAGTATATCTGAAAATGACTTAAAAGTAGTGAAATTATCTGTCCATGCAGCAAGATAATATAACTTGACAAATTATCTTAAAAGAAACTACCTCTACACTAGAATTAAGCAGTTTCTGAACTAGTAAGTAGATAATAATCTGAAAACAAGATTAATAACCTGATAGGAGTTTTAAAATCTTGGCCAGATCAGAGAATTTGCAGTGTATGTTATGAGAGTATAACTATCCACTATCCACTCAAAAGCAAAAACAAAATCACAGTCTCACACTCTGGCCTTGGTCAGAGAGTTCAGTTTGGTCTGTCCCTGTGTCTGCCCCCGTCTCTGCTTCACTGGTGGGGGATGTCTTTGGGACAGAGCTGGAGCTGAGGCAGGTGTTTTAAATTCTGGAGCTTTCTGTGGCCAGCCCAAAGCCATGTGTCACTGTCACATGCTTTATCTGTCAGCAGCTCTGTGCGCAGACAGCCAGGGGCCCCGGGGGACACTTTGGTCTGGGGCCCCTGATGTGTGCCCGTGGCAGCTGAGGACGCATCACATCTTTGTTAGCTGCTCTGTGTCACAGACCTAATATTAACCTGCTGCTCACTGCGCTGTTTCTGTCTGTACTGGACCTAACCTCACCCATGGGTGCCTGGCAAAATACTGCACCCACCTAGACTACAGCTACAGCACCCGGCGATGGCGTATTCGCACCCCCGTACACTCATCTACACCTTACTTGGAAGTGTGGTTCACAAAAATGAGCAAAGTGGATACGTTTTAGAGTGACAGTAGCACAGAATGTTTGTCCACAGATCCGAAGGTTGGTGGTTCAAATCCCGCTCTCGGCACAACTTTTTTGTGCACACAAGTGAATCTTGTTTGTTTAGGCAAACAGCGAGAGATACAGGACTACATTCATACCATACTCCATACAACTGTACAACAACCGACCCTTGTACAATAGATAATATAATACTCCCTACAACTGTATATAGCTGGTATTTTACACCTTATTGATATTGTATTTTATATTTTATTACTTACTTTTCGATTTAAATTTGATTTGTACATATACATTTATTATCATTATTTTTCTGTATATAATTGTCTCATCTGACACTGGTCTATTGCTCTTTGGTTGCTATCCCATCTATTTTTTATATATATATATATTTTTACCCTCTGTTATATATTATATTTAATGAGTGAGGTACTGTACCCAAACAATTTTCCTTGTGGATCAATAAAGTTTGTCTCAGTCTAAACATCACTAATAAAGGTTGGCAGTGCTATTCCAGCTCCCACAGATGAATGCTCTCATTGTGTCCTTGGGCAAGACACCTCAACCATCTCTTCCCCAGTGTCTGTGTACACTGGTGTGTGAATGCGTGAGTGGTTCCCTGATGTAAAGCACTTTGAGAGCCTTGAAGGCGGAATAACAAAATTGACCATTAACTACAGCTCTGGAAAAAAATAAGAGACTATTGCAAAATGATCAGTTTTTTTCTGATTTTACTACTTATAGGTATGTGTTTGGGCAAAAGGAACATTTTTGTTTGAGTCTATAAACTACTGACAACATTTCCCCCAAATTCCAAATAAAAATATTATCGTTTAGAGCATTTATTTGCCGAAAATGACAAATGGTCAAAATAACAAACAAGATACATGTTTTCAGACCTCAAACAATGCAAAGAAACAAGATCAAATTCATTTTAAAACAACATAATACTAATGTTTGCACTTAAGAAGAGTTCAGAAATCAATATTTGGTGCAATAACCCTTATTTTTAATCACAGCTTTCATGCGTCTTGGTATGCTCTCCACAAGTCTTTCACATTGTTCTTGGGTGACTTTATTCCACTCCTGGTGCAAGAACTGAAGTAGCTCAGCTTTGTGTTTGTGTTGGAATTCAACAGACGCTGGAATGGAATGGCTGTAATACATGTAGAGATGCTGATTTCAGAAAAAAAATGTAGTGGTCTCTTATTTTTTTTCCAGAGCTGTATAAGTGGTTCCTTGAGGTAAAGCAATTTGTCAGCCTTGAAGGTGGGGAAAAAATTAGCATTTACCATAGTTTATTAGTCCTTCTTGACATTAACTATAAATGTATTCTGATTCTGACAGTTTCGTAAGGCCAGATTGTAAAAACATTCACACCAGATCACCAGTTCATGACATTCCAAGTTCTAACCACTGTGAATGTAAAGGTTAAAGTACTGATCACTGTATTGTCCCTGTAGGGAAAGTTGTCCTTGGCATTTGACCCATCCTTCAAGGCTGCTTGGGCACTCCATCTCTAGATCTTGAGCTAGGCTTGGTCTGGACTGGTTTAGCTGTAGAACTTTACCCATGATAGATATTTTTGGGTTGATGGCACTTTAAATAAGGTTAAGGTACACTTTTTTATCGTCCCCGTAGGGTAATTTGTCCTCTGCATTTGACGCATCCATAAATCCAACGTGTTACCTACCGCATTTTTTATTTTTTGGAGGTAGGAAAATAATCGTATTGACTAACACCTTAGGGAGGAATAAGGAGAGCTGCCAAATCCAAACAAAAGACTACAGTACCTGCCAGGAATCGAACTTAGGATCTTATTGCTGTGAGGCAAGTCTAACCCTCTGTACACTGTTTTTCTTGGACTTTTTCCAGAAATCTGTCATCTGAAGTCCTGGAATAAAACACAAACACTGGTACTTCCTCGCAAACGCCATTACAAGCACTCTAGTATCGCAATTACATCGCTGTCGCTGATGTCTACGCTATCGTGCACTTCATAACGATCCACTTTGAAATGAACAAAAATTACCAACAACTCGAGAACAATAGAAATCTGCGGAAACCCCGTAAGGCAAACGGCTGCAATTCCTCGGTGTGGGATGCAGTTAGCAGTTAGCAGTTAGCTGTTAGCGCTGAAATTCACACTCCTGCCCAGATCACCACTAAACCGCTACCCGCTGAGCCCATTGTAATTCAGGTTGTGCAAAGAGTCCGCCGTTGTTCATTTAGCAGTGTAGCGAAAACTAGCGTGCACCACTAAAAGGCGCGTTATTGAAGCTACATTAGCACACACCCCCCCCTCCCCCCTCCATTCCGCGAGCGCATTACCTAGTGCACTTTTCAATTAGCCGGGAGAATTTGTGTCCACCTCTTTCAGATTAGATTCTAAATGAGGAGCATGTTGTGCCATTAATTATCAGCGCTCTTGTTTGGTCGGCGAGGCTCTTTAAATGAAAAGAATAAGCGCACAAAGGAAGAGAAAAGGGGATGGTAATGTGTTGGGATCTAAGGGGACCGCTGGGAGTGCAGGCAGGCCCGGTCATTAGCTGATTCACAGGAGAATTATGACGGTTAAACACCCGCTGTCCATCATGACCGTAGCCGTACATCAATGCAGTTTGATTAGGCTAAAGGTGGTTGAAAGTCATTCATTACAAATATGACTTTAGGAGAATTACAGTAGTGAGTTTTTGCACATGTACGGTTCTTTCATAAACCATGCGATTAACTGCTAATATTAAAGCCAATGTAATCAGTTTTTACTCTCTTAAAAAACGTGAAAAACTGAAAGCAGTAGTTCATTTTAAACGGTTTGCAGTGAAGTTATTTCTCACTTACCTTACGCATTCCGAGCATCTTAAATATTCACTATGATGAGTTTATAAGCACTCATCACAACTTTTAGAGACCAGAGGGTTTTTTTGCTGTCAGTGTGAAGAAGAAGAATTACTACTACTACTACTACTTCTACTACTACTACTGCAACTACATCTACTACAACAACAACTCTATTACTACTACTACTACTACTACTACTACTATTACTACTACTATTACTACTACTATTAATAATAACCAAGAAGAATTACTACTACTATTACTGCTACTACTACTACTACTTCTACTACTACTGCAACTACATCTACTACAACAACAACTCTATTACTACTACTACTACTACTACTACTACTACTACTACTACTACTACTACTACTACTACTACTATTACTACTACTATTACTACTAGTACTACTACTACTACTACTATTACTGCTACTACTACTACTACTTCTACTACTACTGCAACTACATCTACTACAACAACTACAAATCTTCTACTACTACATACTACTACTACTATTACTACTACTATTACTACTACTACTACTACTACTATTACTACTACTACTACTACTACTATTACTACTACTATTACTACTACTACTACTACTACTATTACTACTACTACTACTACTACTACTACTACTACTACTACTACTACTATTACTACTACTACTACTACTACTACTACTGCAACGACATCTACTACTACTCCTACTACTACTACTACTATTACTATTGAATACAAAATAAGTTTAATAAATAAGAAGAATTACTACTCCTACTACTACTACTAGTACTGCAACAGCATCTACTACAACAGCAACTACAACTCTTCTACTACTACTACTACTACTACTGCTACTACTACTACTGCTACCACTACTATTACTATTGAATAAAAATTAAGTTTAATAACTAAGAAGAATTACTATTACTACTACTACTACTGCAACAGCATCTACTACAACAACAACTAGAACTCTACTACTACTACTACTACTACTACTACTATGTAAAGCGGACAACAACTAGCATGCTAAATGTGCATATCCTGATTATCAGAGAAAAACACAGCAGAGTTATTTTAACCTCAAGGCCGTCTTATACAGTGTATCTGTACTGGGGCAAGAAAATACTTTTTAAAAAATAGGTGCACTGTGTAACTGTGTCCACCAAACGCTTTTCTCCATGGAGACGTTATTGTCTTGTCTGGAATGTTTCACAGTACGGCATTAAACCTTTCTATCATTATGGAGACCAAACCAGACCAAGTTACAGGTCAGAATTGTGGAAAGTTTCTGTTTTTCTAGGTATTTTTGAGCTATAAAACCACCTGTAATTGAATAAATGTAAGGTAGAGCTGTTTAATCTATGGAACTGCCTGCCGGAGGAGCTCAGGGCTGCAGAGAACGTTTATGTTTTTAAGAGTGGGCTCAAGACCTACTTTTTTTTTTTTTACTATGTGTAGTTTTATGTATTTTAGCATGTTAGTATGTGTGTGTGTGCGTGTACGTGTGTGTGTGTGTGTGTGTGTGTGTGTGTGTGTGTGTGTGTGTGTGTGTGTGTGTGTGTGTGTGTGTGCTGTGGGGGGGCTGTGTGGGTGGGTGGTAGGAAATGTGGGTTGTTTTTAATCACTGTAAAGCACTTTGTTACATTTTTTTGTATGAAAAGTGCTTTATAAATAAAGTTTTGATTGACTGATTGATTGATTGGTAATGTCATAGTGTGGAACATTCCAGGCACAACAATGACATATCCAAGCAGGTGATGGATCCTCCACCAGAAACTTACACAATGCACATTTAAAATTGAAATTGAAATCTGAGCCAAGATTAATGTTGATGTTGACCTGGTTTTGGTTTGATTCTGTTTGGTTCTGCTTATTCTGATTATAATTCCACTTAAGTCCAAATTTTGATATGCTGTGCGAAGTATGACCGTAGTCTTAGTTATAATATGTTTTTTTTTGCATCTTCACTACTCTCACACTGAGCCGAACAGAACAGCTAATATTCCTGTAGCGCACTGTCATTTAGCTCGGCACTACGCACATTAGCTCCACTATTCTCCAATAAACCGCAAACCAACAGTTCACACCAACGCTTCACACTTTTTCATTAAATTCATGTTTGGTCGCTTTGGTAATCCACCGTCCAATCAAACGGCCCTATTGTGGTAATCAGGAAGCATAATTGAGTTTGCAGAGAGGTGATGCTCATATTGCTGTGACACCGGGGAGACCTCTCGTGTTCGGCTCATTTTAACAGAATGACAGTGATCCAAAACCACAAAGACAACAACGACGCACCTAGATAAATGTTTGGGCCAATCAAATGAAAAGAGACACGCGAACGAAGAGGGGGCGGGGCTGGCGGTCTCAAAAGGGAAGAAGGGGTGACTACGGTGGGGCAAAGATAATGAATATTTTCCAGAGTCTATGACAGTTTATTAGCGCATCCTGTCGAGTTTGTGTTGTACTTTGTCTCCTTTGGATAGTTATTAAAAGTACATTTGCTATTCTGTTTTTCTGAAATCTAATACGAGGACTTAGTTTTGTTTTTTCAAGTAGTGTGAAAAATTACTAAGTGTCACACAATCCCACAGCACGGCGCCGGCTCTGCTCTGTTTCAGCACCACGGACAGCGCTGTAGCTAACACAAAAACAGGAGGGGAACGGAGGAGCGAGGGGTTGGAATGCCATCAGAAGATCTTTCCATAAAGTTTGAGAAACACTCGCTGAGACTAAATAAAAAAGAATAATAAAGACGTAAGAGTTGCAGTAACTATTTCCTTCCTATTACTACTACAACTACTATTACTACCACTACTACTAATGAATAAAAAAATACATTTAATAACCAAGAAGAATTACTACTACTACTACTACTACTACTACTACTACTACTACTACTACTACTACTACTACTTCTTCTTCTTCTACTACTTCTACTTCTACTACTTCTACTCCTCCTCCTACTACTATTACTACTATTGAATAAAAAATACATTTAATAACCAAGAAGAATTATGACTACTACTACTACTACTACTACTACTACTACTACTACTTCTACTACTTCTACTCCTCCTACTACTACTATTACTACTATTGAATAAAAAAATACATTTAATAACCAAGAATTACTACTACTACTACTACTACTACTACTACTACTACTACTTCTACTACTACTACTACTTCTACTACTTCTACTCCTCCTACTACTACTATTACTACTATTGAATAAAATAGTATTGAATACATTTAATAACCAAGAATTACTACTACTACTACTACTACTACTACTACTACTACTACTTCTTCTTCTTCTACTACTTCTACTTCTACTACTTCTACTCCTAATACTACTATTACTGCTATTGAATAAAAAATAAGATGAATAACCAAGAATAATTACTACTACTACTTGTACTACTGCTACTATTGAATAAAAAAAGTTTAATAACCAAAAAGAAGTATTACTACTACTACTACTTCTACTACTTCTACTACTACTGCAACTACATCTACTACAACTACAACTCTATTACTACTACTACTACTACTACTACTACTACTACTACTATTATTACTACTACTACTATTGAATAAAAAATAAGTTTAATAACCAAGAAGAATTACTACTACTACTACTATTACTACTACTACCCCTACTACTATTACTGCAACTACATCTACTACAACAACTACAACTCTGCTACTACTACTACTACTACTACTACTATTACTACTACTACCCCTACTACTATTACTACTACTGCAACAACATCTACTACAACAACTACAACTCTGCTACTATTACTACTACTACTACTACTACTACTATTACTACTACTAGGCATGTTGAAAGTCCAACATTACATTCATTTCATATTGTGCCTTGTTACGTTTGAGAAGAATTACTATTACTACTACTACTACTACCACCACCACTACTACAGCAACAACAAGAACTACAAATACTACTAGAACATTATTATCATTTCTTTAAAATGTAAATATTTAAAATGCATTGTAGAAAATCACTGTAGACACAAATACATGTAAAACTAATGGTATAACAACTACAACTACAACAAAATCAGAAATAAGTGTATGTTAAAAGTGTCTTCAAAGTACAAATGTGGATTTTGTTTCATGTCCTTCCTCAGTTGACCTTGGTGTGTACTTTTATTCTGCTTAGCTCTATTAAACGCTATAACTGTGTTTTTTGGTGAATGAACACGGATCACCTGTTCAGAAAAAGCCTCTGGGTATATGCATTCGGGTGGGGGTGGGTGCTGTGGCCGACTCTGTGATCCGTCAGAATGTGCTGCTCCCATGGGTGCTGGTATTTGTGTCAGTGCTTCCTGTGCGTGTATTAATCCTCATTAGGCCAGGAGAGAGGCACTCATCGACTGCTCCCAGATCTTTGAACCTGCAGAGGCTCCGGGCCCTCGGTAACGGCCCAGATCTGTCCCAGGACGGCCGCCCACACGACAGCAAACTTCTCTGTTCCTATAGGGAGTTTATCGCGTACATGTACTTTGATGTATAAGTACTGTGAAAAATCTACACTCAACTGAATGTGGTTTTGTTCTGACACACCAGATTCTTTATGTATTTACTATTTTAGGTACCAAACGTTTTGTCGATTTGTGAATTAGTTTTCACCATGTCATTATTTAGCTAACGTAAACTAAATAAAATTCATGATTAAACGGAAATGTCTATGACTTAAAGTTAAACTGTCACTAGATGTGGTGCTAAATACATATGAGGGTGATTCTCCAGCTACAGTCAAATTTGGTCATGATATTTTTCAGAAAATCCAACACATATTTTTAGAAATATTTTGATTTGTTCTACTTCATCACAATGTGTAGAAACATGAACTGATAGTGGTTGTGATGAAATTACATAAATATTAAATACATAATAATAAACAATAACAATAAAGTGATGGAAATGATCTTTTAAAATCTCATGACCAGGGCTCTCAAGTCTCACGCATTGAGAGTGTGACACACGCAATTCACACGCTCACACGCCACACATGGCATTTCTCACGCTGATTTCTTTTTCTTTTTTTTTTTTGTGCACAGAAAATCGGTCTGTGTGGCTTAGTTTATGCAGGCTCCGCGCGTTTTCAGCGAAAAAAACTCCCCCTGCTCCGGGCGCACGGTCCGAGCGGAGGCCGGAGCAGACGCGCCGTCCCCCGGGCATGTCCTGAGCCTCAGTCCCGGTGCCACGTCTCCTCTGAGACGCACCGACTCCGGTCCCAGTGTCTCCGTCTGTGCGTAACGTGTCCCCCCCGACGGCTTACGCGCGGAATACGCGCGGAATAGGCGCGGCGCAGAGCCGAACTGCCCGCGGTGAGACGCGGTGAGACGCGGGCCCGGTGCATTAACCAGACTCTTACATGAATCCGTTAAAAATGTCCCGCCCCCGCCCCGGTCCCTCCTCCCCGCCCCTCTCAGCGCGCACTGACAAAGTGCGGTGATGATAAAACAAACTGAGAACCATCAGGTAATAACTTCATTTATATAACTCTCATTAGTTGCTTTGTAGTTTAAGTTTGCTCTTTAGACAAACAGGGCTCTCAACACGCAATTCGACGTGATCACACGCTCACACGGCATTTCTCACGTAATTCAAGCGCCCCCCCCTCCCGGGGAAAATTGTTCACCCCCCGCTCCTCGGAAATTACAGTCTTACGCACGACCCCGCTCAAAACTTGAGAGCCCTGCTCATGACATATTAGCATGCTAATCTCTGTTTTAGAGTTAGCATACAATATACTCAAAATACACAATATAAAATGGTATTTTTCTCATTATTTGTACATTCAAAGGAAATATGAGGTGTTTGGAAATGACGACCAATAAACTTCTCTTGGTTTTGCAGAACTTTACCTTGATTTTGTTCTTGTTTCCCTTCCTTCCGTGGAGCTAACGCTGCTATGCTAACATGAGCTCCTGTCACATCACAACTGATGTGGTTCAAGTAGACAAAGGTTTAAAAAAAAGTTAAAAGTTACATTTTGTGGTGAAAATGACAGTGATCCCTAGGGACAGGTGTTCTTTTTATGAAAAATAAATAAAATACTAATCTTTCAAGCACATGATATTTTTCATTAAAATAAGGAATTTCTGTGCCATTTGTCAATGAAGTTACTGTTGAATCAAATTTAATTTCAGTCTTATGAGGGACTGAGAGTCCAAAACCTGGCCAAGGGACAAAGGACATATAATAACACTCAATATAAAACCATATTTTATATCATAAAAATAGTAATTTATCTATCATACATTTTTTGTAAGTTCGCCTTTGTGTCTAGTAAGTGCAGCATGAATAAAAAAATGACAAACATATTTTTGTTTTTCTTATTTCTGCCTGGGACACAAATTCTTTGATAGGTGGAGAATCACCCATAATCATATTTGCTAAGCTAAATAAACTGGCACAGTGGGGTAAGTATGTGCCCACGTGATTTCTGGATGTATGTTTTTATTTCATTTTTGATTTGAAAAGTTGACTATTATAATTATTTGTTCATTATGTTTTCTTCCGTCCTGTAGGCTTTAGTAGACAGGAAAGAAGGTGTGTGATGAGGGCAAAGAGGAGGAGGTGACATTCAGCAAATTATCAGTTGGGAATCAATCAGACAATATTTTATTTATGTATTGATAATCAAAAGGGGAACAATGCATCTATCAGAATATATGTTTTTATTTTTATTTTAATTTTTTTTTCCATTTCTGAGGGGAAAATTAAACCTTCTTTCAGGATTAGTTAAAGGTACACCTGCTTGTCTCCATGGAGATGTGCCTAGAATGTTCCACAGTATGAACATAAACTTCTGAACAAAATCTCCATGGAGACTTGCAAGCCAAAGTACAGGTTACATTTGAGAATCTATGTTTTTTAAGATATATTTGAGCAATAAATAACACCTGAAGTTGAATAAATGCAAGGCAGTTCAGTTGAATATGCTAATGTGGACAATTTAAACCAAAGCATTAACATCTCCATGGAAACAAACAGATTTTGGACCCTCTCCAAAATGTTACATAGTGAAACTTTAATGAGAACTAGCTTCATCAGCATTCCCATTTTTATGCCTAAAAGGGGGCCAAGCGTCCATGATGCCCATAACACGCCTGAGCGGCCCACCACCTGCCCGCCCCGCTTCACCGGACCGCCAAGGAACGAAAGGTGACACTGCTAGTTTGTAAAGAGCTGTATCCATAAACATCAATGTCCATTTACCAAACATGTACTAGAGCATTACAGCGGCCTGCGATTCAAACTGATATGCATGGCTTAGCTTTGTAATTGTCTTGGTGCACTGGACCCGGGCACTCTCGCAGGCCATCGTAGCAACGCGCTAACGTGGAATGTGCTAAAATAATGGATCCTGGAGTGAATTATTGGCACGCTTCGTGGTATCGAGGTTTTCCGGTCTCACGGGGCTTGATATCATTTCACCTAGCTAGCTTTGCCGCGCAATGGCTAGCTCTGTGTGTGTGTGCGCGTTAGCGTGCTTGTTCCTGGCTGTAGAAGGTCAACGCGACCTCCTGGGGAAATGGGCACAGGTACGGTAGGTCTCAGAGGGAGCCAATGAACAAATCCTAATTATAAAGTGAAAAGGCATTGAAGGACCTCCAAAAGTTTCGCACGGCTGTCATCACGAACAGTAGGGCCCTAAATACCACTTCGGCAACCTCCAGCGTTTCGATGTAAAGACAGGTCAGGGGTCATCGCTCCTGCTGTTGGAATTTCACACAGGCTTTCTACAAATAGGGATTGGTTTCATAAAGTGTAGTTGGGATGGGGTAGGCAAAATTACTATGATTATTATTATTTCTTCAGTCCTATGATTTAGTAGATAGGCAAGAAGGTGCAGTGGGACTGAAGAGTAAGGGGAGACGTTCAGCAAGTTGTCCCTGAGGAATACTTTTAAAGGGACCATATTACCCTATTTTCTGATATACAGCTCTGGAAAAAAATAAGAGAGCACTGCATTTTTTTTTTCTGAAATCAGCTTCTCTACATGTATTACAGCCATTCCATTCCAGGGTCTGTTGAATTCCAACACAAACACAAAGCTGAGCTACTTCAGTTCTTGCACCAGGAGTGGAATAAAGTCACCCAAGAACAATGTGAAAGACTTGTGGAGAGCATGCCAAGACGCATGAAAGCTGTGATTAAAAATAAGGGTTATTGCACCAAATATTGATTTCTGAACACTTCTTAAGTGTAAACATTAGTATTATGTTGTTTTAAAATGAATTTGATCTTGTTTCTTTGCATTGTTTGAGGTCTGAAATCATGTATCTTTTTTGTATTTTGACCATTTGTCATTTTCTGCAAATAAATGCTCTAAACCAGAGGTCTTCAACAGGGGGGGTCGCGGAATCTTTTGATTTCGCTTTAAAATAATATAATTTTATATTTTATAGTGTAAAATACAGTATTAACCTGTGTATTATTTCCTTGTATTGGATGTACCATAACAGAGTAGCAATGTTTATACATGACACTAAGCTCAATTTAATATAAAACACAATTCTATGCCGTATATATAGTAGGGGGTCCCTGGCCCAGTTCGCCATCTGTTTTGGGGTCCCTGGCCTGAAAAACATTGAAGACCCCTGCTCTAAACGATAATATTTTTATTTGGAATTTGGGGGGAAATGTTGTCAGTAGTTTATAGACTCAAACAAAAATGTTCCTTTTGCCCAAACACATACCTATAAGTAGTAAAATCAGAAAAACTGATCATTTTGCAGTGGTCTCTTATTTTTTTCCAGAGCTGTAGACAAACTTTCACAAGGTGGAACAAGGTGGGACAGAGCATTTTCAGTTTTGGAGATGCAGACAGACTAATAATGTAGGATTTCTCAAACATGTGTGAATGAAAACACAATTCCATGTATGTTTTGGAGGAGGTAGCAGCATTCAACATGGTTTCAATCAATCAAACAATATTTATAAAGCGCTTTTCATACAAAATTGTAGCAGAAAGCCCCGTTTAACGCTCACAAGAGTCATATCAGTGTTAAATAGGACCTTTGATACATTTTCTTCCATCCTAGGTTTTGGTAGATAAAACAAAAGGTTGTGTTTAATGAGGGTGAACGGAAGGAGGAAACGTTCAGCAAATTGTCAGCTGGGAATTTATCTGACAATGTTATTTGTTGTGGCCATTGTGTGAAACTAAAATTACACTTTTATAAAGATCTTATTTTCATCCCCCAATACATAATAATAAATAATTAGCTAAATAAGTCCATCTCCTTTTAATGATAGAGCTTTTACCCCTGAAAGCCATTAACAGTTTAAACATTATTATATGTTCTGAATACTAAAAATTCCTCTAATTTATAACATATTAATTTTGTTTTTCACATTTGTAATACAGTGAACAAAATTGGTACAGCCCCTTTCATTTGATTTTGTTGCTGTGTTGATATGATAATAGACCTTCTCACGTGTAAATGACTGTGTTGAACAATTGTGAATTATTATTTTGTTGTTGAAGCTCCAGGTAATGTTTGGTATAATTAGACAAATATGAATAGAAAAGGACAGAATACACCACACATATAATTAACTAAAGTTAGTCTAGTACAAAAACGAATGGATTTTATGTAAATAAGACATTTTTGAGCATTTGAATGTATATATTAAAGGTTCATTGTACAACTTTTCTAGTGGAGGGTCCGTCCCCTGCTTGTTTCTATGGAGATGTCGTTGCTCTGCCTGAAATGTTCCACAGTATGACATTAAATAGCTCTACCTTACATTTGTTCAATTACAGTTGCTTTATAACTGACTTTGAGTGGGGTTGCCTCTCCACAGATCTGACCTGTAACTTTGGTTTGGTCTCCATGATGATAGAAAGGCTTAATGCTATACTGTGAAACATCCCAGACAAAGCAATAAAACCTCCATGGAGAAAAGAAAAAAAAAAAGCAATATTTCAAAGTTTGGCTGACCTCTCCACAGACACAGCTGCTGGCTCCTCTCTCCTGGTGAATACAGAGAGGCTTTATCATGAGCTAATCCTGTTATATTTTGAAGGCGGTGAATTTCTGAACTTTTAATAGCTACTCATTGGTTTCATGGATTAGCATTGAACAGAGGCTAATAGGATTTATCCGCGCACTCCAAGTCTGGCCCTGTGAACGTTGTTGGTGCTGGGAAAGCAGCCATTACAGCTTAATTGAGTCATATTTGTGTGTAAGTGTTCTCTCCGAAGGTGGGGAAAGGGGGAGGGGCTAGGGGGCAGGGGGTCTGTGTGGTGTGGCGCTGCAGATGGAGGAGAGTGAAGGATTGGACCAGGACTGATCAAAACAAACTGCACCAGCTTATGTCATATGGTCTTATATGTATTAAATATATACATAAGCTCGCTGTCATATTCATATCTGCATTATACTGTATGTACTAAGCATTATCCTGCTCACACCACCTTTGATCACTTACACAGTCATGGAAAGAGTACTGTAAATCGTTTAAAAAAAATACGTGGGGTCTGCTACCATGGAGATATTACTGCTTTGCCTATAATGTGCCACAATATGGTATTAAACCTATGATAAGATAAGATGTATTTATTCAATTATGGGTGTTTTTATTGCTCAAAAATACCCACATTCACAGATCTTACCTGTAAATTGGCCTGTTGGCATCTCCTGCTTGTTTCTATGGAGATTAAAACGTTTAATGCCATACTTTTGAATAATTTAGATCTCCATCGGGACAAGTAGAACACACTCATGATGTTTTTATTCAGTCAAAGTTATTAAAATTTAATGACCTTGTAAAATATTATACAGTGATTGTGCTTTTTAAAGGGACAGTGTGTAGGATTCGTGGCGCATAGGTGGTTAGTAGCTATTCCACTTCCTCTTTTGGCTATGGCAGACCACGAGGGTCACCCGGGCGCGCCGTAGCGCCGCCAGCTCGCGTGCACGAACCGCTGTATACATAAAACACTTTTTTTTTTCTTTTCGCATGAAAACACACAATCCCGATCATGATTCATGACAATCTACACATCAAATGAAACCTTACAGTCTCCTCTTTTTGACTATGCAATTCATTTCCCTGCAAAACAATCACTCCCCGAGCACATGGGGCTTTTATACAGAAAAGCACAAAACTTAGCTTACTTAGCTTACCTTTGAAGGCTCTGCACAGGTCAAACTCTGTATTTCACCATAAACTTGGTCTCGATCTGTCCATAAGGATCCAGCGAATAAAATCCAATAAAACAATTTAGTCCAAAATACGTGTTATATCCATTACGATGTGTGATACAGAGGCTCCCCCCTTCCCCCCTCCCCTGCCCCTTCTCTCCTTCGCTCATCTGCTCCCATATGCAGCCGCGGAGCAGAGGAGCGAAGGAGAGAAGGGGAAGGGGAGGGGGGAAGGGGGGAGCCATATGCAGCGCGGCTGAGCAGCTGTTAGCAGGAGCCTCGGCGAAGGATGAGCCCAAATGTCCTTCTGCGGCTCTCGTATTCAAAATGGCTGCCTCTATATGGGGAAGATCCCCCTTTTATGTGACTATATCTAAGTCCAAAAGAATACTTTGATTTCATGATGGAAGTGAAAAGGCTTGGAAAACAATGTATTTTTGAATGGGTATCTTCAATTTCAGTAATTAACGGGTAAAAATCTTACACACTGTCCCTTTAAAGCATTTAATAAACAATTGACAAAAAATTTGCAAAAGTGTTTTGCTCTTAAAGAGAACATTTATAATTTGAGAGGTTATGGAAACTTCATTTTGCCTAATATTAGAACCACTTGTAAAAGTTTCTGTGACTGTATGTGGGGTAAAAATGTGGAATGCTCTGGATTTACAGCAATATATAAAGACATGGTCTGGTCTGAATACAGAGAGAGACCGGTTTGAATGAATTGTCAAATAGCAGGCGGGCCTTTCTGTGTGGAGTTTGCATGTTCTCCCTGTGTCTGGGTGGGTTTTCTCTGGGAACTCCGGTTTCCCCCATCAACCCAAAAACATGCACGATAGGTAAAATCCTCCAGCTTAGGTCTTGACCAAGCCTAAGCGACAAGATCATGGAGATGGTCCCCGGGCGCAGTAATGTGCTGCCCACTGCTCCTAATAAGAGGATGGGTTAAATGCAGAGAACAATTTCTCCAGTGTGAGATCACTAAAGTCTTTCTTCTTCTTCTTCTTCTTCTTCTTCTTCTTCTTCTTCTTCTTCTTATGTATGTGTGTTATTACAGGGTTATTACAGGGTCTAACAGAGTCTGACAGGGTCTAACAAGGTCTGACAGATCAAAGACACATCAAAGGTACATTTCCTGTAAATTCCTGCAACTTTGACCGCTGGTGGCAATAGACGGTTGGGGGTGGGGGCCTATAAATTGCTGTGGGTAATGAGGAGACTGGCTGGAATGTGCATGCAAAATTTCACAACTTTTTACCAGACGGTTCTAGGGGTTGCCATAGACTCCCATGGTCAGAGGAATAATGTATAATAAGAATCAGTAAAAACACTAGCACCTTCGGTGCTTGTCCCCAAAAAACAAATCTATTTGACTATACAGGGGGTCCTCGGGTTACAACAGTCTCGGTTTACGACGTTTCGTGGTTACGAACGCGCCCCCATTAAAAAAATATGTATATATTACGCGTCATTCCGTCTTACGCGGTTTAGCGTGGTAAGAGATGTAAACAAACGCGAACGGCGCGCGGCGCACGGCGGAAGAATACGCTCTGTTGTGGTTGTAGGGAGAAGAAGACAGCCTCGTGTGCGTGCCCAATGTGGGCGGAAGTACCTGATGTGGGCTCTGATCTGCTCCTATGAAAGCGGCAGTGATAACCAAGCAGCGTAGTGGTCTAATTATTGAGATGGAAATGTTATTGGTGCTTTGGTTGGAAGATCAAAGGCAAAATCCGGTTTACGACGAAATTCGGGTTACGACGCGTCTTAAGAACGGATCTACGTCGTAACCCGAGGACCCCCTGTATATTGGTTACATGTATGTATTTCCTTGTGTTGACACTGAAATGACATGAAGTAACTGGCGGGCCCCCTACCAGAAAAGTTACACAGTGCACCATTAAGTAAAAATACAGTTATGTGGCTAAAAATTAACATACAAGAAAACACAAGAAAATACTGCTGCCAAAACTGTACTCATGTAAAAGTAAAAAGTGCACATGAATAGCAATACTCAAGTACAAGTAGCAACATTGTAGACTGTTGTTTAATACAAAAATTAATAGATGAAACCATAATTCACTTACATGCTAGAATTTTACTGAACCCAATGTAGTTGCAGTACAAGTACATCCTTTAAATATATATTAATTATAATAATTATTTACTTTCAATCACTGATCACGTGTCATTCGTTTGGAAAACCCTGATATTTCTTCATAAACAAACCATCTACCAGATCTGAATCCGTTCAAAGATGCACGTCTTTCAAGCTTCACTCCTGAAAGGGATGCAGCAGATGAATGAGGTACACTAACTGAATTATGTAGCATGGCAACGTAGATATAGGTTATTATTTATGCATTTATTTACTTATAATTTCCTCATTACATAGCAGATGTTTAGTTTTAGTGTACATGAAATGGAATATGTAAAATGTAGTGTCCTAATTTCATCAAAGCAAAAAATGAAAGAGATCCTCACATGCATGCTCATCACTAACAAGGTCTGCACTGAGGTCTTCATCACATCTCAATCAAACACAGAGATACGAGACTGAATGGAAAAGCAGAGCGCTCTGATTCTATATACAGAGATGAACACAACTTAAAGACAAAGAACTGATTGGGCAGATCCTGCATTAGTTTGACCTTTATATTAAACATGTTGCTGGTCAATGTGGTTTTTGTATTTCATGCTTTAAAACAGACCTGGGTAAACTGTTCCACAAAGGGCCGGTGTGGCTGCAGGTTTTCTTTCCAACCAAGCAGCAGCACACCAGACTTGACTCATTTAATCAACTGATCTCAGTCTTCAGACAGTTGAAGGTGTGCTGCTGCTGCTGCTGCTTGGTTGGAAAGAAAACCTGCAGCCAGACTGGCCCTTTGTGGAACAGTTTGCCCAGGTCTGTTTTAGAACATAAAATAATGCCTGTGTTGCGAAAGCGGATTTCAAATGTAAGGTCTCTATTTCCAAGCAAAATGGTTCATTATAGAGCTCCCCCTGCTGGTTACAATAGGCATGGGGCATGAAAAAAGCTATTTAGCAGCCATTTAGCAAAGGGGCTGTCGTGTTAATACATCCATGTGTTCATAGAGACCACAACTGAATGCAAAATGCTGTATTCTAGTGACTATGAACTTCAAAAACTGTGTAGGAGACGTATGGGTGTATAATCTAATACGGTGGAGTGATTTTTGAATGCTCTGAGAAAGACCACGTTGTATAGAATAGAATAGAAGAGAATAGAATGCCTTTTATTGTCACTGTTCACATGTACAATTTACATCACACATACTCACAATGAGATTGAAAGCATCTCACTTCAGTGCAGACATTTAAGTGGGATATTTACAACACAGTATAGAAAAAAATGTGCAAAAAGAACTAAAATAGTGCAAAAAAAGAAAAAAATCCTCTACAGCTGGTACTACACGTGTTACCAGGTTATTGCAAGTCTTGCTAAAATTTTAAAGTAAACTGGTTAAACTAGAATGAAGTAAAATTATGAAGAAAAATTAAACTAAAATGGAACTAGAATGAAGTAAAATACAACTTCTGAACTATGTTATAATGTTGTTTCCTCATCACAAAAAAATACCTGGAGTTTTATTTTGTTTTATTCAAACATGTTTAACACACAAACCCTGCATACAGAAAAACTCTACACATGCTCTACTGTGTTTTTAAACTCAATACGCCTTCACTAGAATCAATTTCTGCCCTGGAATTGTCGACCTTTACTGAACAAGTAGTTGTTAATTTCAAAACTACCACTACACGACATTACAAGGTGGAAGAGAGCATTTTGGGCTCTGGAGATGTAGAATGATTATTAATAAAGGATTACTCAAACATGTGAATGAAACAAAACACGCCAGGTATGTGTTTGAGGAGGTAACAACATTATAACATGGCTAAAAGCTCACAGGAGTCAACTTTCATAATATAAAAAGAGAATCATATACAAAAATACCACTGGGATCAAATCTGCCAAACACAAACAAACCTCAAATGAATATTCTTTGTCCAAGTTGGTCCCGCCAGTGCAAAATAGCTCTGCAGTTTCTAGAGCTTTAACCTCTCATTCTTCTGATGGCTCTCCTGCCTGATCTGCCACACACTGACAATTACAGACAATTAGCATGCGCTGGTCTAATTAAGCTGTCAGAGGCACAGCGTTCATCAGCAGCATCCGTCATTACTACGGCAACAGGGCTTCCTCTGGATTGACACGGCAAACTCCTGGTAACGCGGCGCTCATCAAATTATATGTTCAGTCTCAGCTGGAGTCGCACAGGCCATTATTCTCACCCTGCCACTTCTTCACCGCAGCACGCCGGACCACAGCCACAGGAGACAGGAGGGGCTTCAACAGGGTCAGAAGGAATATTGTCAGTTTTATTGTATTATTGGAATATTGTCAGTTAGTCTGTTCCACGGTGGAGATTAAGGCTGCGTCCCATTTCTCTGTCTTACCCCTTGGTCTTACCCTTGGTTTTGCGTGTTCATGTGAGGGCAAGGTGTGTCCCGATTCTAATTTTGATCAAGGGCTAGAGCCACGACCGAGAGCTACATACCCCTTGAAATGAAGTAAGCTCTCGACCAGACTTGGAACGAAGGGGTACGCCTACGAGCTCAGGCAGGTTTTGGGATCAGAATGGCAGCGTCACATCGACCAGCCAAGGAGTCTCATAAATGTATTTTCAGCAGTTGTAATGATCGATTAACAGTTTAGCAGGTTTACAATTATGACACTTATGTTCTATGTTACTTTTAGTGAACTGTTGTTGCGTTTGTAATTGTAGTGATGTCTATTTAGCCAACGTTATCGTTTTCATCGAACTTTCATACATAAACAAGCAAGTTTTTTTGTCAAGCTGAGGTAACCGATAATACTTGACATTTGTTTACGTTTGTTTGCGTCAATTGTTGTCGCCTCTGTAGACGTAGCAGCCAGGTAGAGGCAAGGGATGATGACGCAAACGGTAATCGAGTGGTGTCCCATTTCTTAGGGGAACATTCGTACCCCGAGCCCTCTCAGCTCGTTATCGAGGGGCAAGGCAAGACGTAGGTAAAGGGAAAGGGGAAGGGGTAAAACAGAGTAATGGGATGCAGCCTAAATCTCTCGTTCTCAAGGGAAACAACTGCAGGCTACATTACAAGTCAGATCTGTGGAGCAGCAACCCTATTGACAGGGAGAATTATTGTATTTTTGAGCAATAGAAACACTAGTAATGAATAAATGCTAGATAAATGTGTTTAATGTCACACCATGGAACATTATAGACAAAGCAATAACATCTCCATGGAGACAAGCAAGTGATGGACTCGCCACCACAAAAGTTGCGTAATGCACCTTTAAATGAGCGAATGTCCCTGAAAATAAGTTTTGTTTAAAGGAAAAATATACAGCTCTGGAAAAAAAAGATCAGTTCTTGTGCTTTTACTACTTATAGGTATGTGTTTGGGCAAAAGGAACATTTTTGTTTGAGTCTATAAACTACTGACAACATTTCCCCCAAATTCCAAATAAAATATTATTGTTTAGAGCATTTATTTGCAGAAAATGACATATGGTCAAATTTTTTTTTTTTTTTAAGATACAGTGGTACCTCACCTTACGAATAACCCAACAAACGAAAATTTCAAGTTACGAAACGCCTTCACGTCAAATGGTCTATAGATACGAATGAAATTTCAAGTTACGAAACGCGAAATCTCCAATCCAATACAACTTTATTTATAAAGCACTTTAAAAACAACAAATCTCAAAAATTAAATTAATGCGCGCTCAGATGCACGCCCCGAAACGTAAATACACTTTATCAACACACACGGGGTTCCAGAGGTGGCCCGCTGGGAGAGGTCCACGAGGTAGGACAACTTTGTATTTGGCAATTGTTCTACATGTTTTAGGGCTGTAAATGCCTCACCACACATTCTACACTTTTTTCTCGCATTTCTCTCTCGTTTAAACACTCGAACTTTCATAGATTTTCAATGGAATGTGTTGGGGGGGACACGGCTCAATATAGCGCCGCCGAACATGCGATGGGAGCGGAGACACAACAACACAGTATGGTAAAACTCACCTGTCTCATGACGGTCTAAACCCCGCTCACGTTCCCTTAGTGAATTGGTGAATTCTGCTTCACAAAGATAGGAAGAGCCGACATCGAAGGATCAAAACGTCCATACGGCGCAAGGCCGCGCTACACCGGGGCTGCGGGATTGAGCTGCGGCGCCGCGTGCCTCCTCCTCGGGGCCGAGCCCGCGCGGCTCACAGCTCATAGTGTGAGCCGCGCTCTGGAAGTCAGAGAGAACCAGAGCCCACCCCGAGCGAGACCCCACGGTCTTGCCCGCTGATAGAGCGGCCTGTTAGCTCACAGTGTCAGCCCTAGGGTGACCATTCATCCGGATTTCGTCCGGACAGTTTTAGAGCTGTCTGACCGGCTGTCTGTCACGTGTCCTCCTTTTTTACGTTTTGTCCTCCTTTCGTTGCATAAATCGTCATAAATCCCCACCCATTATTTACACTTGCTACTCTGCGATGTTCGCCGTTTCCCAATTCAGAAAGTGCACGGTTCGGAGTGTGGTCTCAGTCTGCAATCGAGGCGGTGCATACTCGCTCAGCCCTGAGTGCAGTCCGTGGACCGCATGGCCATCTGCGAGATGGAACAAGTCCCGCCTCAGCTCAATGAGCCGGGTGGTCTGCTCCTTGTTCCCTAAAGACAAAATATTATTCTATTGCAACTAGTAATACCGTACTTGGAATTCCTGTGTGCGACATCCGAAATGCAGAATGTGCGAGCAGTGCACATTCTCAGCGCACATTCTTTGTTTTCCCCGAGGGAAATTAAAAAAAAAAAAAAAAGGTGTCCTCACTTTAGGGCCTTTGTCCTCCTTTTTGGACACAAGTGTCCTCCTTTCCTGTTTCATGCCGGTGGTCACCCTAGTCAGCCCCCCGGCTCTGGAGGTCAGATAGAAGCAGAGCTCGCCCCGCCCCGCTCTTATTCCCGCTGAAAGAGCGTCTTTCTCGGCCTCTTAAAGGTGCGGAGACACGAGCACCGAGCACCGAGCACCGCGCTCCTCCAACGGCACTGCCATGTTATAATAATAACAGGTCCAATCCAGGTTTAGTTCTGGCCAGACCTGGTTTATTCCACGTTCTTTTAGTCCTGGTCTAGTCTCTTAGCCCGTCAGGAAGCAGAACACAACGTTACACTATAAAAATAAAAATAAAAGTTACACTATAAAAAAAAAACAACCTTTGAACGGATCAGGCTTTTTCCATTGAAATAGCTACTCAACTTACGAATTTTTCACGTTACGAAACCACTTCTGGAACGAATTAATTTCGTAAGGTGAGGTACCACTGTACATGTTTTCAGACCTCAAACAATGCAAAGAAACAAGATCAAATTCATTTTAAAACAACATAATACTAATGTTTACACTTAAGAAGAGTTCAGAAATCAATATTTGGTGCAATAACACTTATTTTTAATCACATAACATATAATTGTTCTTGGGTTACTTTATTCCACTCCTGGTGCAAGAACTGAAGTAGCTCAGCTTTGTGTTTGTGTTGGAATTCAACAGACGCTGGAATGGAATGGCTGTAATACATGTAGAGATGCTGATTTCAGAAAAAAATGCAGTGGTCTCTCTCTTTTTTTTTTTTTTCCAGAGCTGTATGTTTTTCTTGTAAATGGGTGAGTCCCTTGTGAAATCTGATGTGATAACAATAATGCCTTACGCTTGTAGTGCGTTTATAGGCTCGTCGAAGAAAATTTGTCCCCTGCATTTGACACCACACTTTGAGCCACAGCTGCACTGGGGCAAACTGATGGAACTGAGGCCGCCAATCAGCAGCATCTGTCCCCCCGAGCACCGTTTACTCACACACTCATACTGGATAAGAAAGAAAGAGAATCATATAAATTTAAATAATAATAATAAAAAAGTCTGCTTGTAATGTAATAATTCTACCAGAAATATCTAAAAGAAAGTAATGAGCTGAAGTGCACTTTATGTAATACATCACCTACTATATATTCAATAACATATACAGTAGGATCCCCATGTCTGATTCAGTTGTTTAAAATAATATGAGCGACATCTTCTTGTCTGAACCCATTTCAAGGACAGCAGATCCTGGGGGTAAACACCAGCAGCTCCATCATTCTATATTCTGTCTCAGATAGATAAATGAACAGAGGAGTATTGAATATTAATTATTCATTTCACAATGCAAGCAGAAACAAGCGCCCTGGTTCAGACCTGTTGAAATGAGCTAGAATGACTGGTTGAGAAAGAAAGGTGAGGTGTTGTGAGCTGCATGCTAACGGCCCCGACCCAGGAACCACTTTTCATGGACCGCTTTAATGTTAAAAACAATTGTATAATAACCAGAAAATGTTTTTTTTAGTCTTCATTTCTTTAAGCAAGCCAAACTGCATAGCAACATTTGGAGATTACAAAAATCAAGCTTCACCATTTTATATCAGCTCAAACAACTGCTGTCCTAGGACCTAGTGCTCCTGCTGCAGGCTGTTATAGGGGTTAGGATTAGAGTTCTTTTATTTGAATGGACATGTCTGAAACAGTTCTGCCCATCTGAGGATAGGCCTCAGCCTGTCACATGTCACAGTGTAAGGTGTACTTCAGCAGGTGTCACACTAGGGTCTTGTTATGCGATAAAGTGGGTCCTGAGAGGAGCTGTGCCTGTGGTGCTGAGATGGACCAGCCTCATGGACATAGTACAGGTGATGTCCTCGCAGCTCCTCATGAAAGCATGTGAGGAGGGGGGCTGGGCACAGTGGCTCCACTTTGGGGTAGTCTGGGTGGTTGGGGTTGTTGGTGGTGAGGTCTAACTAGGGCACTTGAGATGAGCAGCTACGTCACCAGCAGCATCAGCAAAACTGTTTCCATTTCTGCTCCCAAATTGTACTTCTGCTTTTCAGAAGAATCTGATCAAATAAACACAATTTAGACAGTGAAGTTGTTCAAATTATGGTGTTTACAAAAAAGTCAAATATTCTTCATATAGTCATAACGTATATAGGCCTAAGCATAGACTTAGACTAGAAAATGATCATTTAAAAAGCAGTAAAAACATACTGAAGCCTGTTCTTGTACTACCAGTACTTAAATTTGTAACGTACACGTTTATACATAAAATAATGGCTTAAAGACCAGGAGTCATCAACAGGAGAAGCTAATAGTGTTAGCAAAGAAAAAATGTTTAGAAACGAATCAGACGAAATTGGTTGGAAACCTATGTGGTCCTACTAGGACCACACGAAAATCTCGTCAGACCCTGGAATCGATCCCCCAACCTTCTGGTTCACAGCAAAAACTACAACCATTCAGAACACAGAGCTGTTCGCTTATTGTTTGGAGAATTGATGAAAAGGCTGAATATTTTTAAATCTTACATGAAAATGTATGAACAGATCATAGAAGAGATACAGTCGATGGCAAGTATCTGTCTCTTTAAACCAGGGAACAGAAAATATTCAAATTAAAGCACTGCAGCTTTAGCCCATGCATGAGGTAGAATTATAAAATGTGTTTATTTTGCCATTATAAATGAGCTTAAACGGGCCGGTCGGACTCATCCACAGGGCCGTATATGTGGCCCGGGAACTGGACAGAAGATGAAGCGCGCCGCACAGACGCACAGACGCACAGACGCGCAGACGCGCAGACGCACAGACGCGCAGACGCACAGGTGCGTGCTCCCGTACGTCCCGCACGTGCGGCGGTGCTGTTGCTTAGCGCGTGTTTTGAATGATGCGCGCTCCTTGCAAAATTTGGCTGCGGTCACAAACCTCAACTTGAGAAATTTTTTCGACCATTTGTGTATAAAAGAGACACAATTCCGAGAGATTTTCACTCCGGCTGTGACTCACCACTTTGTGAATCTATCTACGAGACGTTTGGGAGGAAAAACGTGAGTTTTGTCACTTTCCTGATTCATGTTAGTCCTTATGGGATTTCACCATGTTACTCAAAACGCATCCATTAGTGAAACAAAATGTCTCTTTATCAGGCTTGGGGAGTAACGGATTACATGGAACGGCGTTAAGTAAAAGGATACAGAAAAAAGGTAACTGTATTCCCCTACAGTTACAAAGAAAAAGACGTAATCAGATTACAGGTAAATTTTGTGAAAATGGGGATTACTTAGCAGGATTACAATTTGAAAGCATTTTATTTCATTTTTTCTTTTAAAGCCGGAGGCCATATGTAGGGAAAACACAACGTACAGACTCGCGCCGTGCGCCGTGCGCCGCGCGCGCTCTGTGAAACAAACTTGCAGCGGCTCGCACTGAATTTCACGCAGGTCGCGCACTACGGACTAAACTTGCAGCGGGCATGGTTTCAAAAAACGCATTTAAAACGGGTGGAAATTTAGGGAGAATTTTATTTTTAAAGAAGACAAAGGGAACAACATCACAGTACAGTGCAAATTGTGCCTTCCAGCAGTTAAACACCTGTCAATGTCCAAGGATTCTACTTCCAATCTCAAGAAACATTTACAGGTAAGATCGCTAATATTAACGCTTTGATACTGACAGACCCTAAATGTCCTGCTTCAGTCATGTTATGTGTGAATATGAGTCATTTCTTTGTCTTGATTCATTTGTAGGAGCCAGTTTCGAGTTAGCTATCGACTAGCAAACTATTAGCAAGCTAGCTAACGTTAGGGTGACCATACGTCCTCTTTTGCCCGGACATGTCCTCTTTACAGAGGCTGTCCGGGCTGTCCGGCCGGAGTTTATAAAATCCTTCAAATGTCCGGGTTTTTGATTCCCTTGGAAACGCGCTCTGAGAGGCGGAACCCCGGAACATGTATTCATTCATTTACAAACAAGCGCGCCACGCTCCACCCCCCCCCCCCCCCCCCCCCCCCCACAGAATGGGAGGCAGAATGACCAGGGAGAGGAGGAAGGCAAGGAAGACTGAAGAAAAGGAAGAAGAAGGAAAAAGGGACTGTTGACTTGAGGCATTATTTGTATATTTTTTTTCATTAGCCATTAGACACATTATTTTGAAGAATGGGCTTACTGAACATTGAAGAATAGGCTAACTCTCTTTTTATTTTTATTTTTTCTTAACTAAGATGTAAGTGTCAGCCTTAAGATTGCTTATATTAATAAATATATTATTTATAAAGCAACTGTTTGTGAGTGTTTTGGGCTATTTTTTAGTATATCCAGGTAAAGTGTTACCTGGCCAGCCAAATGATATCTCTCTGTATTTCCTATACACCGCGATACCATTTGGACACTCTCCATCCACTCTCGCTCCTCCGGTTCCAAACCGACTCCGCGATTCTGATTCGTTCAAAGATGGTGACGTCAGTGCACCCGCCTTTGCCCGCAAAGTCACGCTTAGGCAGCGGAAGTTCCTCCTCAGTTTTGAATCAAGATGGCGCAATCTCTGATTGGTTCACTTAGCTGTCTGTCTACGCGCAACTGCAGCGCATTCTGTGGATCAAACGTTACCAGACTCACTCGCTGGTACAGCGATGAGTCATGGATTCTTCCAGGCAAGGTAAAGTGTTCTTTTCTGGGGAATTCAGAAGCACAAGTACGGTCACAAGTACACTTTGTGCATTTGTAGAACGATATTACAATATTTAAACATTATCTAGGCAACATAGTCATGTTAACTGATCCATGAAGACCCTTTAGACAAGGGTCTAAAGAGCAAAGCTGTCGTTAGATGTAGGCCAGCACGCAAGCTGGACGAACATCCTGTCCAGCTGCGGAGATCGGGCAAGATGACTGTCCCGGTAAAACTAAAACTTTAACTGAAAATATAATTTCGTTGAAGTCATAGGTGTTTAGGTGTTTGGTTTAGTGAGTGACCTTGTTTACTAGTGACTTGGCTTATAGTGATAACAGTTGTTAAAACTACACATAGAACTGTACTTGTCCTCCTAAAAACTTAATTGTATTGTAATTTTCTTGTTTTCTTGTTGTTATAGGATATTTGGTGTTAAAGTAATCTAAAAGTAACTGAAAGTAATCAAGTTACATTACTTTAATATTATAGTAGCGGGATTACGTTACTGAATACATATTTTAAGGAGTAACTAGTAACTGTACCGGATTACATTTCTAAAGTAACCCTCCCAACCCTGCTCTTTATCAGTGTCTAGGTCATGTTGATGGTACATTTATTCCAAGAATCCTCATAGTCCAGAATAGACAGAAAAGTTGCTCCCACCATTTTTTTCTTAGTACTGAAAGAAAAGCAATGTTTGTGTCTAAAATAAAAAACAATTTTTTGTTTTTAGCCACTGTTATGTTATTGGTTGCTACACCCCTCGTGTAATTTGTTATTGTGTTCATTCTGGATGGGACAATAAACAATAATATTTATCGTGATAAAAGCTCTAGACAATAATCGTTCGTGGCACATTTTCTATAATTGCCATTAGAACACCAGAACAGGTTGTTTTAATTTACAACAAAGTACAATGGTTTAAATATGTAAATATAATCTGTTTTAACTGTCAGCAACTTGAATAATTCTGGTGATATAATCGTTAATCCCAATTATTTTTGCCTTAATAATTGCAACACCAAATCTGAATATGGCCCCATGCCTAGAGTTCATTGAACTGTTGAGGTTCTCTGGTTTTGCTTCACTCTGAAGAGCTCTGGAAGCACTGGTGTTTTACACATTCTGTTCCTCTCCACAGATCTTTGGCCTAGTGATCCATCGGGCGTCCAGACGTCCTGCACAGGACCCCACCTCCTGCTCAAAGTCTACACACACACAGACGCACACACACAGACGCACACACAGACGCACACCCACACACAAAGCTTTACAAACTCCTGACTCCTGCGTCCATGATGGCTTCTACTGTTCAGCTCAGCTTTGCTGTGCTTCCACCTTCTTTTGTTTTTGGTGACCCTGTGTCACCCCCTAGGTTTGTGCCAGCCGCTGCTGCTCGCTGCCCTGTGCCTGCCGCTGCTGCTGCTGTGCGCCCTACGCCAGCGGCTGCTCGTGCCCGCCACCCTGTGCCCGCCGCTGCTGCTGCTGTACGCCCTACCCTGGTGGATGCTGCTGCCCGCCGCCCTGTGCCCGCTGCTGCTGCTGCTGTGCGCCCTACGCCCGCGGCTGCCGTCTGCTGCCCTGTGCCCGCGGCTGCTGCTGCTGTGTGCCCTACCCCCGTGGCTGCTGCTGCCCACCACCCTGTGCCCGCCGCTGCTGCTGCTGTGCGCCCTACGCCCGCGGCTGCTGCCCGCCGCCCTGTGCCCACAGCTGCTGCTGCTGTGCGCCCTACCCCCGCGGCTGCTGGTGCCCGCCACCCTGTGCTCGCCGCTGCTGCTGCTGTGCACCCTACGCCCCCGGCTGCTTGTGCCCACCACCCTGTGCCCGCCGCTGCTGTTGCTGTGCGCCCTACGCCCGCCGCTGCTGCCCGCCGCCCTGTGCCCGCCGCTGCTGCTGCTGTGCGCCCTACGCCCGCCACTGCTGCTGCCCGCGGCCCTGTGCCCGCTGCTGCTGCTGTGCACCCTACCCTGGTGGATGCTGCTGCCCGCCGCCCTGTGCCTGCCGCTGCTGCTGCTGTGCGCCCTACGCCCGCGGCTGCCGTCTGCCGCCCTGTGCCCGCGGCTGCTGCTGCTGTGTGCCCTACCCCCGTGGCTGGTGCTGCCCACCACCCTGTGCCCGCCGCTGCTGCTGCTGTGCGCCCTACGCCCGCGGCTGCTGCCCGCCGCCCTGTGCCCGCAGCTGCTGCTGCTGTGCGCCCTACCCCCGCGGCTGCTGCTGCCCGCCACCCTGTGCCCACCGCTGCTGCTGCTGCGCACCCTACGCCCTCGGCTGCTGGTGCCCGCCACCCTGTGCTCGCCGCTGCTGCTGCTGTGCACCCTACACCCCCGGCTGCTCGTGCCCGCCACCCTGTGCCCGCCGCTGCTGCTGCTGTACGCCCTACACCGGTGGCTGCTGCTGCCCACCGCCCTGTGCCCGCCGCTGCTGCTGCTGCTGTCCGCCCTACGCCCGCGGCTGCTGCCCGCCGCCCTGTGCCCGTGGCTGCTGTGTGCCCTGTGCCCGCAGCTGCTGCTGCCCGCCGCCCTGTGCCCGCCTCTGATGCTGGGCACAGGGGCCTTCAGATAATCCCTCTCCCTGACGCGATGCTTTCTGGTTTCAGGCCTCCTCGCTATGCTCCTCGGAAGCGCCCCACTTGTGCCGAGCCCGCTGGCCGCGCGAAAGTTCCTAGACTTCCCTCCTCTTCTCCTTCCCGCCTGTTCCCTGGACCTAGGCCGGACTGGGTGGTGCAGATGGAGGACTACCTGCAGGAGCGCCAGCAGGACTGGAAGCAGTGGAAAAGGTCAAGTGAGCCAGAGAGGCCAACTACTCCCCTACACAAGTACTCCTTTTATTTTTAAGAACTGATCCTTTTTCTTTTTGTGTTTCAGGGACAGAAGAGGAGCTGGAGTCTGTTTATAGTATTGAATTATAATAAAATATAATAATATAAGTACAGTGCATTTACTTGTCTTTTTTTCTTACAGTGAGATGAAGTTTACAGTGGAGCCTGTGGAGAAGAGGAGTGGAGGAGGAGGGTTATATCCATGTCACACAAAATACAGGTACACTTGACATTACTTGTGTTTGTTCCTCCTTCAAGTATATTGACTATTTTGTGTTTTTTTGCACAAGGTCCAGGTGGGTGAGGAGGGAGGCTGACGTCCTGAGGTGGAACTGCCGTGTGACTAACTCACAACAGGTAAGTTTTTTTTTTAAATATTTATAGCATAAAGTATTGAAGAACAGTACATTTATTTGTGTGTTTTTCTTCCAATGAGATAGTAGTGTGGAGAGGAGGAGTGGAGGAGGAGGATTATATCCATGTATCTTGTATCCAGAGACAGAAATGGAAGGCTGATGGCTTTAGCTACTGCCAAACGTGGCGGTGATATTCCGGCTTTATCGGTGCGTCTGTCTTGTATGCAATTCAGCCTTCATTCCAAAGCTGGTTGACGCCTGTACCTAAGTGGATGTGGACACTTTTCAGGCTCCTTCCCACACTTCTGCTGAGCAGAAGCGTTCACACGGGTTGTGCCTTGTCCGAGCGGCACATGGCATCGTTTACCAACACCGTAATTCAACACTGTGAACATGAGGCCCTGGGAAACAAATTCCTTAAACAGCAAAATGTAAGTAATGCACTGTTCTACACACAACTCACTTTTGTGCATTCATGATGGTCAACAACATGTATTCTATTTAACTGTCTTCTGTTCTGTTGTCTTCTAAGATTCAGGAGCAGGACCACGCCTCAAGCTCCTCCTGCTCCTCTCCAGCCAACCACAGCTCAGCTCAAGCACACCTTCACTTACCCAGAAGCCCTATTTATCCAGGCCTATCCCGCCAACATCCTGACTCCCCTCCCAGGCATCACATCAATCCACTGTCAATAAACATCTTAATCGTATTCTATTGTTGCCGTGTGTTGCTAGTGAAGACTTTCTGTCCCATATTAGGACATGTGTCAAGAGCTGCAAACTAACTTGCACCTCAAAAAGCTGTTAAGAACATTAAGCAGCCAACAGCATAAGCAAAGTTTACTTTTGTATGTCGTCTTTGAATAGCCCCTTATATATTGTAACTATTTAACTTGACTTCAGTTATTCCTCTTGTGTTTATTTTTTTGTAGTTTAAATTCTGGCTGAAGATAATAAATCTGTTTGCATGCATAATCTAGTGTTTGCATTTCTACCACCAGATGCCACCAAAAGATATTCAAACTCTAATAAATGTAATAGCTGCAAGATTCTTATCATAGGCCTAGTGATCCTGACTTCACTACATTTGAGAGCATGTATTTGTACTTTCTACTCTTCATTTTTCCAACTGAAATGTCTATGTATTTATTATTATTTTTATTATTATTATTTGATAACTGCTGAGAAGCTGGGCAATCCATTTGACGAGTGTATAGATTTGTAAAAGTATAGACCTATGCAACCAAAAATTGAAAAAAGTTATTTTGCCTGACAATTCCATTTTTGTATTTCCTGCAGCATTTTCCCCCATCTAAAGAGACAATCTTCCCCAAATCCTGACTGTCAGATAATGTCCTATATGTTCGTGAAATTGTACACACACTTGTCAAAAAGTACTACAGTTTTGAGAATCTAGCAAGAAGTGGCTGTTATAGGCTTTGCTAATTCCATTTCCTTGCTGTTAAAATACGTGCATAGGTCCCGTAATATAAAGTAAATATGTAAAGAGGGAGTATTACACTTCTATGGGGGTATTAACTGCTAACACATATACAGCTCTGGAAAAAACGGCATTTTATTCTGAAATCAGCATCTCTACATGTATTACAGCCATTCCATTCCATTGTCTGTTGAATTCAAACACAAACACAAAGCTGAGCTACTTCAGTTCTTGCACCAGGAGTGGAATAAAGTCACCCAAGAACAATGTGAAAGAGTATGTGGAGAGCATGCCAAGATGCATGAAAGCTGTGATTAAAAATAAGGATTATTGCACCAAATATTGATTTCTGAACTCTTCTTAAGTGCAAACATTAGTATTATGTTGTTTTTAAATGAATTTGATCTTGTTTCTTTGCATTGTTTGAGGTCTGAAAACGTGTATCTTTTTTGTTATTTTGACCATTTGTCATTTTCCGCAAATAAATGCCCTAAACCAGTGTTTCCCAACCTTTTTGTCTTGTGTCCCCCTGAGCCTTTTTGTCATACCTCGAGTACCCCCTCACTCATACGTGTTGATAATTCTCCAAAAGTAGAATGTGACACAACAGATTATTAAATGAAAATCATTTTATTTCATCTCCTTAATCAAAGGAGAAGTTCAATTTGTCAACTGGACAAAGTTTGTTTGGTTGAAAACGTTTCGCCGCTCATCCGAGAGGCTTCGTCAGCTCTGGTTATTGTGCTGGTTAGATCTAGCTGCCGGGAGGCGTGTCTGACAATGACAAAAGCTCTGAAAACGATCCCCCTAATCTGTCTGGCTAAGATCTGTTCAGATCTTAGCCAGGGAAAAGAACTGGTTTGAGAGGGGAGTTAAAGAGGCTATTTTTGTCAAAAAAAAGAGAATCCGTCATTAAACAGAAATGGGGGAGTGAGATATAACCTGTCTCCCATTTATAATGGGATTCTTAGACCAGTCAAACAGAGCCAGGGCAGAGGGGTGGAGAGGGTCGTTAGACGTTGAATAGGGGGTCGAAACAGCCGTCAGAGTAATTTGAAAAACAAAGAGACAGATTAGGGGGATCGTTTTCAGAGCTTTTGTCATTGTCAGACACGCCTCCCGGCAGCTAGATATAAGCAGGGTCTAACCAGTACAATAACCAGAGCTGACGAAGCCTCTCGGATGAGCGGCGAAACGTTTTCAACCAAACAAACTTTGTCCAGTTGACAAATTGAACTTCTCCTTTGATCATGGATTCTACCTGGACGACTGAGGGACTTTTCACTTCATCTCCTTACTTGTACCCATGGTTGGGAAACACTGCTCTAAACAATAATATTTTATTTGGAATTTGGGGGAAATGTCAGTAGTTTATAGACTCAAACAAAAATGTTCCTTTTGCCCAAACACATACATATAAGTAGTAAAATCAAAAGAACTGATAATTTTGCAGTGGTCTCTTATTTTTTTCCAGAGCTGTAATTAGAATGCATGTTTTACAAGTTATTTTTGACCAACCGTACATACCCTCCATCAGAAAGTTACATAGCATATCTTTAAACCACCAACATACCCATCAATTTGAGAGTTCACATTGGTCCGCTGCACTTTTAGGATTACACACCAGCATGTACCTCCGCTTCTGTCAGCTCTGTGCGTCCTGAGCTCACCCTGACCTCTGCGTGACCTCCCGCTCTCCCCCGGCACTGCCTCTCCATCCCAGACGCTCCAGCGAAACATGGAAACGAGAGGTGCTTTTGGTGCCAAGCGTGCATCTTCACTCGTGTGGGTGGTTCAGACAGACAGGCTGGCGATACAAGCATTTAGAGGATTTAGAGGATCAGACCTGACAGGGGCACGGTGCATTTAAGACGACTTTGGGACGAACGGAGACACACAGGACGTGACAGGATATAAGGGACATTTAGCTTGGAGGTACTGGTAATTGCAGCGTGCACACATTTGTAACTTTTCTTATTGGTGGCGTCATTCGATTCTTGGTCCACGGTGTTGCTGGGTTCAGATGACATCACGACATTCTGTAGGTCAATAGTTGTAGGCCCTGCTCTGTCTGAGGCTTTATTAGACTTTAATCTGTCCTTTTTGACCGTAAAGAACTCATTTACCTGGAACTACAATCAAACTGTGTGTTTAGAAGCTTTCACAGGCCAGAGTGGAGTCTCGTCACAGTGATGCTAACAATTACTAGCTTGCTAACAGTGCACCAGACTTACTTCCTGGTTCATGGACAATAAAAAACACTTTGTAACATTATTACATGTAGACAGCACACAGTGGATTCATTTTGATCTTAAGAACTGCTTTATAAATATAGTGGAAGGGGGAGGAAAAGTGCTGTCAGGCGATTAAAAAAAGAATCTAATTAATTACAGGATTTGTAATGAATTAATCTAATTATCGCATTTTAATCTCATGACAGAGAGAGAGATTGAGAGAGAGAGAGTGAGTGAGAGATTGAAAAAGAGATTGAGAGAGAAAGAGTGAGTGAGAGAGTGAGTGAGAGAGATTGAAAAAGAGATTGAGAGAGAGATTGAGAGAGAGAACCCACTTTGCGATTGAGTTTCAGTTTTTCTGTGGTTGCTTTGCTCATTCGTTTCCCCAAATTCTGCCAGTGCGGTTTGGCGGTTTGGCGGTTTGGTGGTTTGGCGGTTTGGCGGTTTGGCGGTTTGTTGGTTTGTTGGTTTGGTGGTTTGTTGGTTTGGTGGTTTGGTGGTTTGGCGGTTTGTTGGTTTGGTGGTTTGTGGGGTTGGTGGTGTGTTGGTTCTGTGGTTTGTTGGTTCGGCGGTTTGTTGGTTTGTTGGTTTGTTGGTTTGTTGGTTTGGTGGTTTGTTGGTTTGGTGGTTTGTTGGTTTGGTGGTTTGTTGGTTTGTTGGTTTGGTGGTTTGTTGGTTTGGTGGTTTGTTGAAATGCGCTCACGCTCGCACTATCACCAGTAACAATGGAACTTGTCCGGACGTGTTTATCGTTCAAATGATCCGTCAGGCTGGAGCAGCTTCGGTGATCGGAAAATTCTTTTTTTTACAAAAGCTACAAATCAGCGCGTTCTTGTTGATCGTCCCGTCTTCGCTCTTTTTTTTATAAATAAACTTGCTGTTCAAAGGCCCTGGCAGTGATTTGCTCGTCGCACGCCAAATTTAAAATGCGCGCGCATTGAATTGCCGCTCATAATTAATTGTGTTAATTTTTATAACGTGTTAATTTGCAGTGTAATTAATTAATCTAATTAACGGCCCTAAAAAAAAATTGTTACAGGAAAAAGTGATGGACACAGCCCCTTTAGGTCTTTTTTTAAATATAGGTTTATATACAGTATATAAATGTAGTTAATTCAAGTGGAATCTTTTCCTTCCCCAGTCAGAAGGATACAATGGAAATGAGAGAAGAAAGAGGTGGCTTCCATGTAATTTCATCAGTATTACAATAAATATATTTCAATTTTTTAAGTATAAAGTAGGCAGATTACATGTGCCATATACTCCATAATTTCCCTCATTTATTCATTTCATCCATACTACAAATGTTTTTTTTTTAAGATACTCCAGTACTGAGTAACACATAAGTCTGATTTTCTCCTGAAATTCCTGAGCTCCATGTTCCTGATTTGAAACCCACAACAGCAGCTTAGATTCTCACCCATCTATCTCGAACGTAAATACAACTTTATGGCCAGGAATTCCACAAACATTAGAATCACCCCCACCCTTCGGCTCCTGTACGCCGCTGTGATGGGTACTGTTGTTTGTTGGTGCTGGAGGGGGGGTATGCGTACATTTAAGTGAGCCGTTAAAACCGTGCGCCTGTCAGTAGGACCTGTCAGCGGAGTGACAGGAGCGCACGGCATGGAGAGCGCTGACTGATGTAACACGCCGTAATGGCTCCTATACCCACACATACGTACTCCATTAGGGCTTCTATAAGCTGGAGAGAGCTGTCAAGGTGTCTGCATGTACACGTGAGGGCACCTTCAACTGTCGGGAAAACTGAACACATAATGATCAATAAGAAGGAATATAGGGCGATTTTATTATAAAAATACAATATATATACATGTTTATCAATTCGAAATACATACTTTTTTGTTGTTTTTTGGTAGTTGGTAGTCCTAGCCTCGCCCAGCTTAGAAGGCTTTGAAGGATGAATCAAATGCAGTGGACAAATTTCCCTATGGACACAATAAAGTGTCTTAAAGAGGGAGTATTATGACTTTTTTGAGCTTTCTACTATGTTATAGGGCCTGTTTACATGAGAACGCTTACAGGTAAAAAAGACAAAATATTTTATCAGGAGGGGCCTTTCGTTTAGACGGTGACGGCGTTTTGGGGGCGTTTTTGTTGTGATGTCTGCTTTTTAGTTGTCTGTGTACATAGACAACAGAATTGATGTGTTTTGTCTGTTTAGAGGTGATGTAGCTGTGGATTGTCCTGTCATTTATGTTTGTTGTTTTTATTGAAATGTAACTTTTGGCCGCCTTCTTGGCCAGGACTCCCTGGCAGAAGAGTTATTGTAACACAATGGGACCACTTCCTGGTTAAAGAAAGGTTAAATAAAAAAATAAAAAAAAAAAACGAAAAAAACTGAAACCGCCCTCCAAAGTGGAAAACTTGAATACACTCTGCCGTAGCGTTTTCGTCTACACTGCCCAAGACGCAAAACTCTGGTCAAATCTGCTGACGTCGCGTACGCATTTATGTCACATCGGTCCATATATCAGTGCACTTTGTTTGGCAGGACTCCCAGTCCACACCTTGTTGCGCTTTGTAGTCTAACGTGGTCTGAAGCAATAGTTGAACTTCTTCGTCTGACCACACGCATTTTTTTTGCTACCAGTAGCCATGTTTTATTTTGCTTTTTGCGGCGCAGATAAGAAGAAGGAAGATTCTACACATGTGCGCGGACATAGTGAAAATGTATCACAGCGCCACCTCGCCGCCTGGAATGCATACCCAATCCAATTCCACACACTTTTGCGTCACTGTATGCACGCAGATTTCCTCCCGAAAACGCTCGTCTTAACACGGAATAAAAAGTGAAGACTCGACACCACTTTTGCGTCTTCTGTTCAGACCGTCATCATATAAACGTAGCCATAGTAGTTGTTGTTGTTGTTGTTGTTCCCTTGCCAAAAACATGCCTGAAGAGGTTGTAGATGTCATCCATGCACGTTTGAGTATATTTGCACTCTCTCCCAGGCCCTGTTGAAACCCTCCTTATGTTCATTGTAAGATTTTGTGCAATGCTCACCTCACAAGCCTACATCATTCATGCTCCCACACGACAGTTCTCCATAAATATACAAAAACATGATATAAAACTACACGGCAACATGACAAACCTAAGGCCATGTGCTATAGTTTAATTAGCGGGATGCACGCCAGTTGTAAAATGTGATAGCGCTTTGAAGGGGGAGTGACTTAAAGTGGAGTATATGGCATTTCCAAAACAATAAAAGGTAACAAGGTGATCTAAATATATTATGTGTTAGCAATTAGCAGTAAAATACACACTCTTTAACCTATTCAACATTTACTGCTTTGTGTTTGTTCCACAGTATGGCGTTACACCTAAATCTATTCTATTCTGACATTATGCTGATTTTTGCAGTATAACTAAATCCTAGCTCCTCCAGTCTTAAGGGGTTGGAGAAAATTGTGGAAGTCTAAGCAGCAAATGACCTCTTGCAGTCCCGGGCATGCATAAGTTAAGTCTGGGGAGAAAAAAAATCAACCAGAAAGACTGTATTTCGCCTTCCTCCTGTCACCTGCCTGTTACTGCCAATCAAAGCCTGCTGCTTTTGGAGCTCAATCACCTCAAGTCACACTACAACCTTGCTCTACCCCATCTTCACCACAGAAGCAGAGCTCTAACCCTCCTCATCCTCTTGACCTGTTCAGAATCACTCAAACATGGAATCAAAGTATGCTATGAGGCCCAGTGTGACCCCGGGAGACAGCGGTGCTAAGCACTCGGCCACAGGGCCCCAGAGGTTGTGGGCTCAGATGGATATTTAACCTGTTCAAACATAAACAGAAGCGCATGCCAGGCTCAGGTCCGAGCCGGGCATGTGAATCATCAAACGCCTTTTAACTTATAATGAAAAGAGAAAGCTGTTCGCTTATTGTTTGGAGAATTGAATTGAATTGAAAAGGCTGAATATTTTTAAATCTTAGGTCGTTTTCACACCAGGAAAGTCCGATAGTTCACTTGCTTTGGTCTGGACCAATTTTTTTATTTATTTTTTTATTTTGGTGCAGTTCGCTTTCACACTGCAGTTTTTCCCCAAGTGAACCAACATCTATAAACAAACACGTGTGCTGAGGTCGTTCAGCCATTGGACAGAAATGAGCCGTGTCAAAGCGCCGTGTCCAAACCCGGAAGGAGAATAGTGGTGTTACGTGCTGTTTTCAATCTAGCCTTAGCGATATGGTTTGCTCAGTTTTTACAGTTCGCACAAATGTTTGAGCAGCATCGTGAGGTTTACACTATTTTACAATCAATTTCCAAACGACGAAGTCACAGGGCAAGACGACTATGGAGGACAGCGCTCATGTGCGCATCAAGTTCTGACTCTTGCTCTTCATGCAAAACGTAAGTAAGCCTCGTAAGTTTATTTTCGTTCCGTTTAGTTTAGTTTCGTAAGCATCGGTTTCCCATAATGTTCGACATACAACGGGAGCTTGTTAAGTACAAAAAGCCAACTTGTGTCAGATCGAGTCCGGTCTGCATTTTCACCTCAAACGAACCGCACCAGAGTTCGAATGGAACCGTGCCGAGACCGAGCTTTTTAGGTGGTCTCGGTTCGCTGGTTTGCTCCGGATCGAGATTTTTGGTTTTTATTCACACCAGCCCAAAAGATCCGAATCAAAGGAGCAAACGAACTCTGGTTCATTTTAAATGAACCAAACAAGGCAGGTGTGAAAACGACCTTACATGAAAGTCTATGAACAGATCATAGAAGAGATACAGTCGATGGCAAGTATCTGTCTCTTTAAACCAGGGAACAGAAAATATTCAAATTAAAGCACTGCAGCTTTAGCCCATGCACGAGGTAGAATTATAAAATGTGTTTATTTTGCCATTATAAATGAGCTTAAACGGGCCGGTCGGACTCATCCACAGGGCCGTATATGTGGCCCGGGAACTGGACAGAAGATGAAGCGCCGCACAGACGCGCAGACGCACAGACGCACAGACGCGCAGACGCACAGACGCGCAGACGCACAGACACGCAGACGCACAGACGCACAGACGCGCAGACGCACAGACACGCAGACGCACAGACGCACAGGTGCGTGCTCCCGTACGTCCCGCACGTGCGGCGCTGCTGTTGCTTAGCGCGTGTTTTGAATGATGCGCGCTCCTTGCAAACTTTGCAAACTTTGGCTGCGGTCGCAAACCTCAACCTGAGAAATTTTTTCGACCATTTGTGAATAAAAGAGACACAATTCCGAGAGATTTTCACTCCGGCTGTGACTCACCACTTTGTGAATCTATCTACGAGACGTTTGGGAGGAAAAAACGTGAGTTTTGTCACTTTCCTGATTCATGTTAGTCCTTATGGGATTTCACCATGTTACTCAAAACGCATCCATTAGTGAAACAAAATGTCTCTTTATCAGTGTCTAGGTCATGTTGATGGTCCATTTATTCCAAGAATCCTCATAGTCCAGAATAGACAGAAAAGTTGCTCCCACCATTTTTTTCTTAGTACTGAAAGAAAAGCAATGTTTGTGTCTAAAATAGAAACCAATCTTTTGTTTTTAGCCACTGTTATGTTATTGGTTGCTACACCCCTTGTGTAATTTGTTATTGTGTTCATTCTGGATGGGACAATAAACAATAATATCATTTATCGTGATAAAAGCTCTAGACAATAATCGTTCGTGGCACATTTTCTATAATTGCCATTAGAACACCAGAACAGGTTGTTTTAATTTACAACAAAGTACAATGGTTTAAATATGTAAATATAATCTGTTTGAACTGTCAGCAACTTTAATAATTCTGGTGATATAATCGTTAATCCCAATTATTTTTGCCTTAATAATTGCAACACCAAATCTGAATATGGCCCCATGCCTAGAGTTCATTGAACTGTTGAGGTTCTCTGGTTTTGCTTCACTCTGAAGAGCTCTGGAAGCACTGGTGTTTGACACATTCTGTTCCTCTCCACAGATCTTTGGCCCAGTGATCCATCGGGCGTCCAGACGTCCTGCACAGGACCCCACCTCCTGCTCAAAGTCTACACACACAGAGACGCACACACACACACGCAAACACGCACACACACCCACATACACACACAGACGCACACACCCACACATACACAAAGCTTTACAAACTCCTGACTCCTGCATCCATGATGGCTTCTACTGTTCAGCTCAGCTTTGCTGTGCTTCCACCTTCTTTTGTTTTTGGTGACCCTGTGTCATCCCCTAGGTTTGTGCCAGCCGCTGCTGCCCGCCGCCCTGTGCCCGCAGCTGCTGCTGCTGTGCGCCCTACGTCAGAGGCTGCTGCTGCCTGCTGCCCTGTGCCCGCCGCTGCTGCTGCTGTGCGCCCTATGCCCGCCGCTGCTGCCCGCCGCCCTGTGCCCGCTGCTGCTGCAGCTGTGCGCCCTACACCCGCGGCTGCTGCCCGCAGCCCTGTGCCCGCGGCTGCTGCTGCTGTGTGCCCTACGCCTGCTGCTACCCACTGCCTTGTGCCCGCGGCTGCTGCTGCCCGCTGCCCTGTGCCCGCGGCTGCTGCTGCTCGCCGCTCTGTGCCCGTCGCTGCTGCCCACCGCCCTGTGCCCGCAGCTGCTGCTGCCCGCCGCCCTGTGCCCGCAGCTCCTGCTGCGCACAGCCCTGTGCCCGCCACTGCTGCTGCTGTGCATCCTACGCCCATCGCTACTGGTGCCCGTCGCCCTGTGCCCGCCGCTGCTGCCCGCCGCCCTGTGCCCGCGTTTGTTGCTGCTGCCCGCCGCCCTGTGCCCGCCTCTGATGCTGCTGCCAGGGGCCTTCAGATAATCCCTCTCCCTGACGCGATGCTTTCTGGTTTCAGACCTCCTCGCTATGCTCCTCGGAAGCGCCCCGCTTGTGCCGAGCCCGCTCGCCCTGCGAAGGTTCCTAGACTTCCCTGCTCTTCTCCTTCCCGCCTGTTCCCTGGACCTAGGCCGGACTGGGTGGTGCAGATGGAGGACTACCTGCAGGAGCGCCAGCAGGACTGGAAACAGTGGAAAAGGTCAAGTGGGCCAGAGAGGCCAACTACTCCCCCACACAAGTACTCCTTTTATTTTTAAGAACTGATCCTTTTTCTTTTTGTGTTTCAGGGACAGAAGAGGAGCTGGAGTCTGTTTATAGTATTGAATTATAATAAAATATAATAATATAAGTACAGTGCATTTACTTGTCTTTTTTCTTACAGTGAGATGAAGTTTACATTGGAGCCTGTGGAGAGGAGGAGTGGAGGAGGAGGGTTATATCCATGTTGTCACACAAAATACAAGTACACTTGACATTACTTGTGTTTGTTCCTCCTCCAGTTATATTTACTATTTTGTGTTTCTTTGCACAAGGTCCAGGTGGGTCAGGAGGTCCTGAGGTGGAACTGCCGTGTGACTAACTCACAACAGGTAAGTTTATTTTTATATTTATAGCATAAAGTATTGAAGAATAGTACATTTATTTATGTGTTTTTCTTCCAATGAGATAGAAGTGTGGAGAGGAGGAGTGGAGGAGGAGGATTGTATCCATGTATCTTGTATCCAGAGATAGAAATGGAAGGCTGATGGCTTTAGCTACTGCCAAACGTGGCGGTGATATTCCGGCTTTATCTGTCTGTCTGTCTGTCTGTCTTGTATGCAATTCAGCCTTCATTTCAAAACTGGTTGACACCTGTACCTAAGTGGATGTGGACACTTTTCAGGCTCCTTTCCACACTTCTGCTGAGCAGAAGCATTCACACGGGTTGTGCGCTGTCCGAGCGGCACATGGCATCGTTTACCAACACCGTCATTCAACACTGTGAACATGAGGCCCTGGGAAACAAATTCCTTAAACAGCAAAATGTAAGTAATGCACTGTTCTACACACAACACACTTTTAAGTGCATTCATGATGGTCAACAACATGTATTCTATTTAACTGTCTTCTGTTCTGTTGTCTTCTAAGATTCAGGAGCAGGACCACGCCTCAAGCTCCCCCTGCTCCTCTCCAGCTCAAGCACACCTTCAGTTACCCAGAAGCCCTATTTATCCAGGCCTATCCCGCCAACATCCTGACTCCCCTCCCAGGCATCACATCAATCCACTGTATCAATCCATCTACAATAAACATCTTAATTGTATTCTGTTGTTGCCGTGTGTTGCTAGTGAAGACTTTCTGTCCCATATTAAGACATGTGTCAAGTGCTGCAAACTAACTTGCACCTCAAAAAGCTGTTAAGAACATTAAGCAGCCAACAGCATAAGCAAAGTTTACTTTTGTATGTCGTCTTTGAATAGCCCCTTATATATTGTAACTATTTAACTTGACTTCAGTTATTCCTCTTGTGTTTATTTTTTTTAGTTTAAATTCTGGCTGAAGATAATAAATCTGTTTGCATGCATAATCTAGTGTTTGCATTTCTGCCACCAGATGCCACCAAAAGATATTCAAACTCTAATAAATGTAATAGCTGCAAGATTCTTATCATAGGCCTAGTGATCCTGACTTTACTACATTTGAGAGCATGTATTTGTACTACTCTACATTTTTCCAATTGAAATGTCTATGTATTTATTATTATTATTATTTGATAACTGCTGAAAAGCTGGGTACAGTGAACCCTCGCTCTATCGCAGTTCACTGTTCGCGGTTGTAACAATGTGTTCTGCGTCCTGATTGGCTAAGAGACTAGACCAGGACTAAACGTGGACTAAACCAGGTCTAAACCAGAACTAAACCAGAACTAAACCAGGTCTAAACCTGGACTGGCCCTGGACTAAACCAGAACTAAACCAGGTCTAAACTAGGTCTAAACCTGGACTGGCCCTGGACTAAACCAGAACTAAACCAGGTCTAAACTAGGTCTAAACCTGGACTGGCCCTGGACTAAACCAGGACTGGACCAGGTCTAGACCTGGATTAGACCAGGTCTGAACCAGGATTAAATCACTCCGTGCGGCTTTTGCATTTGTTTGTGCGTGTTCGGTTTGTGGCTCGGGTTGAGAGCACGCGGTCCGGGCGCCGCAGTTCTATCTCGTGCTCGCAGCTTTGGTGTACGCGCGGCCTCGTGCTGCATTTTCTCATATTTATCTCTAGTTTAAACACTCAAACTTTCATAGATTTTCAACAAAATGTATTAATAGTGACACATGGGGGGAGACACGGATTTGTCCACGATATCATGGACAAATCCATGACAGAGCAGCACGTGTCGCGCACTTCTCCAAGGGGTTGGTGCACGTCTCGTCCCGGGACGTGGCAGTGCTCCTCGCGCGTCTGGCGGGGCTTCCGGGGCCGTGTCTCCCCCCACGCGTCACTATTAATAGATTTTATTGAAAATCTATGAAAGTTTGAGTGTTTAAACTAGAGACAAATGTGAGAAAATGTTAATTCCAGTCTGAGAAAAGTGTATAATGTGTGTGGTGAGGCATTTACAGCCTTAAAACATGTAGAATAATTGTAAAATATAAAGTTTCTCTTATTGCGGGTTATTTCTGGAACCTAACCCCTGCGATAAACGAGGGATTACTGTAATGCATTTGACTAGTGTATAGATTTGTAAAAGCATAGGCCTATGCAACCAAAACTGAAAAAAGTTATTTTGCCTGTAGCATTTTCCCATCCAAAGAGAACTTTATTGATCCCTCATAATGCATTTGACCCGTCCTTCAACCAGAAGCCATTGGATCATGGCCATTGGATCATGGCCCATGGATCTATAATAAGAACCAACTTAAGTTCTGACTGAGGTCCAATTCCAAACTTCTGTATTCGAACAGAATGTACAGTAGAATGGAACGGTTGATCATACAAACTCAGCCACCGTGCAAAATAATTACAGCTCATAAAAGTTGACTTACCATAACATGTCTTTAGGCTGTGTCCCATTACTCTGTCTTACCCCTTCCCCTACCACTTTATCTACGTTTTTGTCTTGCCCCTCGATACCGAGCTGAGAGGACTCGGGGTACGAATGTTCCCCTAAGAAATGGGACACCACTCGATTACCGTTTGCGACATCATCCCTTGCCTCTACCTGGCTGCTACGTCTACAGAAGCGACAACAATTGACGCAAACAAATGTAAACAAATGTCAAGGATTATCGGGTACCTCAGCTCGACAAAAGAACTACCTTGTTTATACATGAAAGTTGGATGAAAACGATAACGTCGGCTAAACAGACTTCACTACAATTAAAACCGCAACAACAGTTCACTAAAATTCACTTGGCGGCACGGAGTGGCTAGCACTCAGCGCTTCACAGCAAGAAGGTTCCGGGTTCGATCCCCGTGTGGCAGGGTGATGTAAGATTCAGTTCGCCTGGGCCTGTCTGTGTGGAGTTTGCATGTTCTCCCCGTGTCTGGGTGGGTTTTTCTCTGGGCACTCCGGTTTCCCCCATCAACCCAAAACATGCACCATGGGTAAAATCCTCCAGCTTAGGTCCTGACCAAGCCGAAGCAATAAAATCATGGAGTGCCGGGTGCAGTAATGTGCTGCCCACTGCTCCTAATAACAGGAAGGATCAAATGCAGAGGACACTTTCTCCTGTGTGAGATCAATAAAGTCAATTTTTTTTTTTTTTTTAAGTAACGTAGAACATAATCATCATAATTGTAAACCATGCTAAACATTTATGAGACTCCTTGGCTGGTCGATGTGACGCTGTCGTCCTGATCCCAAAACCTGCCTGAACTTGTAGGCGTACCCCTTCGTTTCAAGTCTGGTCAAGAGCTTACTTCGTTTCAAGGGGTATGTAGCCGTCGGTCGTGGCCCTAGCCCTTGATCGAAATTAGAATCGGGACACCACTTGCCCTCACATGAACACGCAAAACCAAGGGGTAGGGGTAAGACGAAGGGCTAAGACAGAGAAATAGCCTTAAAGCACTGAAGAGGATGGCTAGTTTAGATGCTGTAGATCACATGTTGACATTAACAGTGTCATTATGAGTGATAATAAGCTCTAAACCAGAAGAGGCAGGCGAGTTGCTAAGTGAGAGGTCCTTTCTTATTTACCTGCCTGTTGCTGTGTTTACTGCCATAAACGCAGCAGATGTTGGTCAAACATGACAAGAATCAATATGGACTGTGTGTTTGGAGTCCCTCTGCGCACACATGAGACGCACGGTGTTTGACGTGCTAATATTGTTTTGAGTGATTATCATTTCCCAATAGGAGCCATAAGTGGGTAAACAAATCTGAATTATGTGTCGTGTGAGGTGTTTAGAGAACCTCAAGAGGGTCTGAGGCTTAATGCACACGCACAATGTACAGAACAGAGCAGTCTACACTTCTCTCACCTTTACTCTTACAAAAACTTTCATCTAATACTATTTTTAAAATAAAAAAGCAGTGTCAGTAATATGTTCTTGTATTTTAGAGGACCTGTACCTGATATAATTTATATTTTTCATGAATTACTACATTCAGGTGTAGTAAAAAATATTAATTTGCAGAAAATATGACTAAAAATTATACAAAAACAATAAACATAAATTATAACTATATAACTATAACTAATGTAACATTTATTTAGCCCCACTGTAAAAGCAGTAAAAACTCTTTGTTTACTTACTGTCTGCACAAAGTGTTTTATCCTCCACGAACCACGAAGTAACACTGGTGCACTGTTAGCATGCTAGTAGTTATTGGCATTTTCTTGACAGCAAACAGCTCTGGCAGTTTTACACATCTTAAAGGCATAATATCTGTTCCACACCAGAGCAGTGAAGCGTAACCAGCGAAAAGACGCTGGTTCAGAACTAATTCTAGAACAGAGATCGCACAACAGTTGAGTCTTACTTTTACAGCTCTGGAAAAAAATAAGAGACCACTGCATTTTTTTTCTGAAATCAGCATCTCTACATGTATTACAGCCATTCCATTCCAGCGTATCTTGAATTCCAACACAAACACAAAGCTGAGCTACTTCACAGTTCTTGCACCAGGAGTGGAATAAAGTCATCCAAGAACAATGTGAAAGACTTGTGGAGAGCATGCCAAAACACATGAAAGCTGTGATTAAAAATAAGGGTTATTGCACCAAATATTGATTTCTGAACTCTTCTTAAGTGTAAACATTAGTATGATGTTGTTTTAAAATGAATTTGATCTTGTTTCTTTGCATTGTTTGAGGTCTGAAAACATGTATCTTTTTTGTCATTTTCTGCAAATTAATGCTCTAAACGATACTATTTTTATTTGGAATTTGGGGGAAATGTTGTCAGTAGTTTATAGACGCAAACAAAAAGGGTCCTTTTGCCCAAACACATACCTATAAGTAGTAAAATCAGAAAAAGTGATAATATTGCAGTGGTCTCTTATTTTTTTCCAGAGCTGTAGACTGTGAATTCTGCAGTGCCTCCAGTTAGCATGTGGATTAAACACTTACCTAATCTGCATATACATAGTGAATGTATAGTGAATTCTTCAGTAACGTCCGTACGCTTTGTGCCTCTATTAGCAGCTGTCCTCTTATCACTTACCTCACTGGCAGACGCTCTCCCTCTTCAAGATGGAGTTATCCTCGGAGCTCCAGGAGAGAGAGAGAGAGAGAGAGAGAGAGAGATAGAGAGAGAGAGAGAGAGAGAGAGATGAGAGAGAGAGAGAGAGAGAGAGAGAGAGAGAGAGAGAGAGAGAGAGAGAGATAGAGAGAGAGGATGTAGGGGCAGATGAGAGGGGAAGAGAGAGGAGAGAGCTGTAATCAGAGAACTCCATCTGATGAACACACGTCTGGAGCTCTGACCCTGGCTCCATAAATCATCGTCAAAGCAAACAGCTCAATACTTCACGCCCCCCACGTGAAGGGCCTGGAGGCTCAGGTCCACGACAGGTCCAAGAGAACATCTTGTCCAGCAATGTCCAAAACATCACTGCTCCTATTAACTTCTCATAGGGAGATGTCCACTTTTACAATCCAGTTTTATAATCCACTTTTGATGGCTCTGCTGGTGGTTGGTTTCTTGAACAAAATGAATGATGGTGGGATTGTTTGGATTAATGGGAAAAATAAAAGATGCCAAGAACCTGTAAGTTACAACAAATCAAAAGAGATTCACAAAAATAGCAAATTGTAAAAATAAAAACGAGAGGAATTGTGGAAAGTGACTTGCGACTATCTTAGCGAGTCAACGGTTCTTCTGATCCTAAGCATTTCATTGCATTGTTGACCTTGTGTTGATTCTGCATATGACAAATAAACAATCTTGAATCTTGAATCTTGAAAGTTGGAGTATATGTAATAATGATATGAGAGAATAACACTGGTACAATGTTTCTGTGACAGCGGCTACCCACCAACCCAAAACATGCACCATAGGTACCTCCAGCTTAGGTCCTGACCAAACCGAAGCAAGAAGATCATGGAGATGGTCCCCGGGCGCCCTAATGTGTGCTGCCCACTGCTCCTAATATATGTATATATATATAGGATGGGTTAAAATGCAGAGAAGAATTTCTCCAGTGTGAGATCAATAAAGTCACTTCTCTCTCTTAGTGGTAAAACATTTGCCCACTAACTGGAGGGTAAAAGTAAAAGATGCCAATACCCTGTGAGTTATCACAGGAGAACAGCTTCTCAGAAATTGCAAATTTTTGAGAAAAAAAAAAAACAATGAAGAGGAGCTGAACTTTCAGGTATGAGGATTATGAAGACATTTATTAGTGCAGTGTTTCTGCGGTGACAGTGGCTTAGTGGGTAACACATTTGCCCACTAACTGGAGGATAAGTGAGAGATGCCAACAAAAAAGTGTTAGGAATAATGTGAGGACATTTGTATTGGTATGTGTCTGCAGTGACAGTGGCTTAGCTGGTTATGTATTTACCCATTACTGAATGTTAAAGGCTTGAAACTTCATTTTAGCACATACTGCCATTGCACTCATGAGCAAGACACTACAACAACAAGCCCAAAGCATGGACAGTAAATGTAGCAAAGGTAATTGTTACATACAGCTCTGGAAAAAATAAATAAATAAGAAACCACTGTAAAATTATCTTTTTTTTTTTTTTACTACTTATTGGGCAAAAGGAACATTTTTGTTTGAGTCTATAAACTACTGACAACATTTCCCCCAAATTCCAAATAAAAATATTATCTTTTAGAGCATTTATTTGCAGAAAATGACAAATGGTCAAAAAAACAAAAATATACATGTTTTCAGACCTCAAACAATGCAAAGAAACAAGCTCAAATTCATTTTAAAACAACATAATACTAATGTTTACACTTAAGACGAGTTCAGAAATCAATATTTGGTGCAATAACCCTTATTTTTAATCACAGCTTTCATGCGTCTTGGCATGCTCTTTCACATTGTTCTTGGGTGACTTTATTCCACTCCTGGTGCAAGAATTCAAGGAATTCAACAGATGCTGGAATGGAATGGCTGTAATACATGTAGAGATGCTGATTTCAGAAAAAAATGCAGTGGTCTCTTACTTTTTTTTCCAGAGCTGTACCTTCAGATGTAGGGTGATAACACAATAACAGAAAACAGGCCCTGAAAGCAGTGTAGTAAAAAATATTAATTTACAAAAAATATGACTTAAAATTATACAAAAACTTAAAATGTCTCTAAGGCTAATACACAAATAAACCATAACTTAGTTAAACCAAGAACAAAGTCTGTAGCCATCCATACCAAATCAGCCCACAACTGGTTCACATAACAATCTACAAATATAAAGTACAAGTTAAATCACAATGATCTAAAAAATTTTGGACTCGATCTGCTTCTGAGATAAAAGTGACTAAATCTCATTTATACTGATAAGATGAACTGAAAATCAATTGCTAACTGTGCTGGTTAGCTAATGTATTCAAGATATTTAATTATATATTTTTTTACATCAAAATAGCATCTGTTTATACAATTGATTTAGGCATTTTTGCTTAAAAATAATATTTATATTTTGAAAATATTTCACTTGCACTTCTTTATCCATCAAGAAATAAACAAGAAATATCTTAAGACATCAGGTGCACACAATTTCGAGGCATCTCTCTTATGTGAAATCAAAAAATATTTGACATTAAAACTCTACACTTATTAAAATGAATGTATGTGAATGTGCAGACAGGCTTCCAGATAGAACTGGTTGCTTGTAGACACACTGTACCTTCTGATAAACTACCGTTTTTGCCTTATTTTGCATAAATTTCCTATTTTGACCCAATACTATATCTTGGACACTATTGCCAATCAGCACTTCTGACTTACTTTTTCTTTATTAGTGACCTAAACTAAGAAAAATTTCACTACTTTTGTTCCAGAAGCATTTTGCTTGTAGACCACTGTGATTATTGCATGAGTAGCTTTTTTTTAATTCCATGCCACGCTTCTATCATGAGAGGATAATCTTAATACACTGACATAGCTGGGGATGAGGCTGCAATTAAAACAGCTCTTATTTAATGAAAAGAAGTGTCTGACGTTTCTTGTACGACCACAACTGCGAACAGAACTTTTATTTGCTCGATTTATTGTACATTTAACGCTAAGGAAACTGTGAGAAAAATGAAAACAAATTGGTCGTCAGTGGTACTTTAACTGACATTGTGCGATAATGTTTTTCCTTTATGGGGAGTTTTATTCTATCTGACAGCGGTGTTTGTATGGAGAACTCCTGGTCCGTAGAGAACTAGTTAAACGTTCATCATTAGTTAAGCGTCTGCCTCGGGCCCATAACAGGTCAATACATCACAGTGATATTTCTGCACATGTGGTCAACGTGGGAGCTGGAATATTGAACCACAAATATAAGTTTGTTTAATATTCTAAACACGTCCAGAGTATGTATACGTACAGAGCAGGCTTTACAGACAATATTGAACAGGGAAGCTGTGGAATTCTGGGTTGTAGTAATCAGTTTTTGCCAGCTATAATGCAGTGGTGGAGCGAAATTAAGTAAAAGTAGTAAATACTGTACTTAAAGATGCACTATGTAACTTTCTGGTTGGAAGTCTACCTCCGTGTTTCTCTGGATGTCATTGCTCTGCCTGGAATGTTCCAGTATGACATTAAACAGCCCTACTTACATTTACACTCAACAAAAATATAAATGCAACACTTTTGTTTTTGCTCACATTTTTCATGAGATGGACTTAAAGATCTAAAATTCATTCCAGACACACAATATTACCATTTCTCTCAAACATTGTTCACAAATCTGTCTAAATGTGTGATAGTGAGCATTTCTGCTTTGCTGAGATAATCCATCCCACCTCACAGGTGTGCCACATCAAGATGCTGATCTGACATCATGATTAGTGCACAGGTGTACCTTATACTGCCCACAATAAAAGGCCACTCTGAAATGTGCAGTTTTGTCTCACAGCAAAATGCCACAGATGTCACAAGCATTGAGGGAGCGTGCAATTGGCTTGCTGACAGCAGGAATGTCAACCAGATCTGTTGCTCGTGAATTGAATGTTCATTTCTCCACCATAAGCCGTCTCCAAAGGCGTTTCAGAGAATATGGCAGTACATCCAACCGGCCTCACAACCGCAGACCACGTGTAACCACACCAGCCCAGGACCTCCACATCCAGCAGGTTCACCTCCAAGATCGTCTGAGACCAGCCACTCGGACAGCTGCTGAAACAATTGGTTTGCATAACCAAACAATTTCTGCACAAACTGTCAGAAACCGTCTCAGGGAAGCTCAACTGCATGCTCGTCGTCCTCATCGGGGTCTTAACCTGACTCCAGATCGTCGCCGTAACAGACTTGAGTGGGCAAATGCTCACATTCGATGGCGTCTGGCACGTTCACGGATGAATCTCGGTTTAAATTGTTCAGGGCAGATGGCAGACAGCGTGTGTGGCGTTGTGTGGGTGAGCGCTTTGCTGATGTCAATGTTGTGGATCGAGTGGCCCATGGTGGTGGTGGGGTTATGGTATGGGCAGGCATCTGTTATGGATGAAGAACACAGGTGCATTTTATTGATGGCATTTTGAATGCACAGAGATACTGTGATGAGATCCTGAGGCCCATTGTTGTGCCATACATCCATGAACATCACCTCATGTTTCAGCAAGATAATGCACGGCCCCATGTTGCAAGGATCTGTACACAATTCTTGGAAGCTGAAAATGTCCCAGTTCTTGCATGGCCAGCATACTCACCGGACATGTCACCCATTGAGTATGTTTGGGATGTGCTTGACCGGCGTATACGACAGCGTGTACCAGCTCCCACTAATATCCAGCAACTTCGCACAGCCATTGAAGAGGAGTGGACCAACATTCCACAGGCCACAATTGACAATCTGATAAATGCGAAGAAGAAGATGTGTTGCACTGCATGAGGCAAATGGTGGTCACACCAGATATTGACTGGTTCTGAGTCCCCAGACCCCCAATAAAGCAAAAAAAAAAAAAAATGCACATTTCAGGGTGGCCTTTTATTGTGGGCAGTCTAAGGCGCACCTGTGCACTAATCATGATGTCAGATCAGCATCTTGATGTGGCACACCTGTGAGGTGGGATGGATTGTCTCAGCAAAGCAGAAGTGCTCACTATCACACATTTAGACAGATTTGTGAACAATGTTTGAGAGAAATGGTAATATTGTGTATCTGGAATGAATTTTAGATCTTTAAGTCCATCTCATGAAAAATGGGAGCAAAAACAAAAGTGGTGCGTTTATATTTTAGTTGAGTGTTCTTAGTTACAGGTGGTTTTATAGCTCAAAATATCTAGAAAAACAGGCATTATGACTGTGAGTAGGGTCACCTCTCCACAGATCTGACCTGTAACCTGGTCTGGTTTGGTCTCCATGAAGATAGAAAGATTTCATACCAAACTGTGAAACATTCCAGACAAAGCAATAACATTTCCAGGGAGAAAAGTATTTGACGGACCCCTCCACCAGAAAACATAATTATCATTTGGCTAGAACACGATGATACGTATTTATAAAACACTCTGCCCTTCTCACATAGCTGTCCGCTTCAGGTGTCACATAATATTTTCTGTATTTTCATTCTTGTACTCTTGTCCCCTCTCCCCCACCGTAATGTTTTCCAAACAAATAGAGACCCCATGTAAACTGTTCCACTGTATTATGTTGTATGTGTTTGTGACTACTGTCATTGATTATATCTGCATTTTCTATTCTGTTTGTGTCTGCTTTTTCCATTCCGTTAAGGTGGCGCTGCTCTGCTGGCGACACGGAGAAGGGCTCTGGTTGCATGTCTCTCTGTCTGTACTGCAACCTTCCTTTACCTCTAAGTCAAATTTCTTCGTTGTGGAGACTAATAAAGAAACCTCGAACCTTGAAAAGTTACACAATGCACCTTTAAGTATAAAAATTAGGAATGTGTACTTTACTTGAGTACCTTTTTAAGCAGATACTTTTAACTTTTATTTCACTACATTTGAGAGCAGGTATCTGTACTTTCTATTCCACTGCATTTTTGAATAGGACTGGTATTTAAAATATTCATTAAAGGGATAGTGCGTTGTTGTTTTTTTATGTGAATCTGTATGGCGTCCCCTTCAACAGTGTCGTCCATTAACACTGGCTTACCAATGACAGTGTCGTCTGGGCCCAGTTCTGCTCCGGTTCTGTGGCTCTCAAACGTAGTTTCGGTAAGTTAGCGGGGACATTTAATAAAGCTTGTTTTTCTTCTCAAAACAACATTTGTCCAAAAAGTGATATATTTGCCTCACAAACAGTTATCCGTGAAAAATTCAGCAGTTTAATTCACATGGTGCTATTTTCTCTCGAGTCATATCACTACGCGCCTATTAGTTATTATTAGCCTGTTCACTTGTAAACATCCGCTTAGAAGTGAACAGATTAATAAGTAATAGGCGCGCAGTGATACGACTCGAGAGAAAATAGCACCATTCGAATTAGACTGCTGAATTTTTCGCGGACAAATCGTGATGCAAATATATCACTTTTTGGACAAATGTTGTTTTGAGAAGAAAAACAAGCTTTATTAAATGTCTCTGCTAACTTACCAGAACTACGTTTGCGAGCTACAGAACCGGAGCAGAACTGGGCCCAGACGACACTGTCATTGGTAAGCCAGTGTTAATGGACGACACTGTTGAAGGGGACGCCATACAGATTCACATTTAAAAAAAACAAAAACGCACTATCCCTTTGAACTGTTTCTGTTGAACAAAATTGAGCACAAATCTGTATCAAAATCACTACGCTTGAAGCTTTAGTAGATCTAAAAATGTGCTAAATACTTATACATTTTACTCTTTTTGCTCTGCTATCTGTGAGTGACAAAACTAAAAAGTTCTCCCACCACTGCTACAATGTCATGCAGGTTAATCAGCACAGATCATGCAGAAGTTGGCTTCATTCAGGATTTATCAGTCTTTTCCATGGGGTTTCGTGGACTTAAAATGGCCAAAGATGGTTATTCATGTGAGAAGTGATAGCTCAATATCACCTTAGATTGGTGTAATAATGGTCATTTGGGAGGTTAAAGGTGCTGCCCCCAATTTTTACATGTAATAAAGTGAAATGAGTTTTGCTCCGGTATAATTACATTGTAAAAGCAGCTCCTAAAGGGTCACAATGAGACCACTGTGTGCTGTCTGAATCGAATTATTAAGGATGCACCGCTACAATACCTCTATCAGATATCTGCACCGATATTGAACATTTTGGTGTATCAGATATCACCTTCTAAGATATCGGTTTAGCTGATCTTTCAATTTGGTTTGTAAACTGATGTAACAAGTCGATTTACTACAGATTGGAACAGAAAAAGCTGGGTCGATGCATCAGTACTAGTAATTCTAACATGTTTTTCTCATCTGCAAACCAGGAAGTGGTGCTGTTAGCAGACTAGTTAATTATTAGCACTGGCCTGGTTTCTGAGAGTTGTGAAGTGCTCAGGATAACTCAAACATGACTCAAAATACTATTACAAAGTTTATGATGCAGAACATGATAAAAAGTATTTAATAACTAGCCTATATGTATGAATAATATGTCCCATTTAAAGGTCCTATACAATGTGTTTGGGCAAAAGGAACATTTTTGTTTGAGTCTATAAACTACTGACATTTTCCCAAAATTCCAAATAAAAATATTATCGTTTAGAGCATTTATTTGCAGAAAATGACAAATGGTCAAAATAACAAAAAGATACATGTTTTCAGACCTCAAACAATGCAAAGAAACAAGATCAAATTCATTTTAAAACAACATAATACTAATGTTTACACTTAAGAAGAGTTCAGAAATCAATATTTGGTGCAATAACCCTTATTTTTAATCACAGCTTTCATTCGTCTTGGCATGCTCTCCACAAGTCTTTCACATTGTTCTTGGGTGACTTTATTCCACTCCTGGTGCAAGAACTGAAGTGCCTCAGCTTTGTGTTTGTGTTGGAATTCAACAGACGCTGGAATGGAATGGCTGTAATAGGAGAAATTCAATTTGTCAACTGGACAAAGTTTGTTTGGTCGAAAACGTTTCGCCGCTCATCCGAGAGGCTTCGTCAGTTCTGGTTCTAGTGCTGGTTAGACCCTGTTTATATCTAGCTGCAGGGAGGAGCTCCCTACACTGAAAAAGCTCTGAAACTATCTCCACTAATCTGTCTCTTTTGTATTACGCATTCCTCTGGCGTCTAGTATTACCATATCCATTCAGCCCTAGGAGGCGCTCACTACACTGAAATAGCTCTGAAACTATCTCAACTAATCTGTCTTTTTGTTTTTCAAATTTCTCTGGCGTCTAGTTTAGCCTCCCTATTCAAGCCTAAAGACCCTCTCCACCCCCCTGCCCTGGCTTGTCTGCCCTAATGTTTCTTTGTCTGTTTTGACTTGGTTTAAGAATCGAATTATAAATGGGAGACAAGTTATGTCTCACTCCCCCATTTCTGTTTAACGGCGGATTCTCTTTTTTGACAAAAATAGCCTCTTTAACTCCCCTCTCAAACCAGTTCTTTTCCCTGGCTAAGATCTGAACCTCACTGTCCTCAAATGAATGGCCCGTGGCTTCTAGGTGAAGGCTTCTAGGTGGCTTCGATTCACTGTATGTTGAACACATATGGCAGAATTGACAATAAAGCTGACTTTGACTTTGACTTTGACTTTGAGATGTACGGCAGATGACGGTCCACTCTGGCACGCCCGCCTGTGTTGGTACATCCTCTTGTGAAGTGGCTGTTTGGTTTCCCCAATGTAGCGCTCACTGCAGTCTTCACTACACTGAATGGAGTAGACCACATTGCTTTGTTTGTGGCTCGGTGTTTTGTCCTTTGGGTGGACGAGTTTTTTCTTAAAGTGTTTGTGGGTTTGAAATAGACTGGAATTTCATATTGTCTGAAAATCCTCTGTAGTTTTTCCGAAACGCCGGCCAGGTACAGAACCGCTACCACTTTCCTCCTGGGTTCGGATTCTCTGTTGTCTTGTTTCTTGCCCTTGTCTCTCTTGGTTTTGTTGACAGCCCATTTAGGATATCCACAAACAGAGAGGGCTTCCTGCACATGTTGTTCTTCTTTCTCCTTACCCTCTGTGCTTGTGGGAGCCACTTGGGCCCTGTGTTGTAATGTCCGAATAACACCCAGTTTGTGCTGCAGTGGGTGGTGTGAATCAAAAAGCAGGTATTGGTCTGTGTGTGTGGGCTTCCTGAAGACTTCTACTTGGAGTCCCCGGTCTCCTCCGTTACTGCACAATCTAAGAATGCCAATGTGTTATCCTTGGCATCTTCACGGGTGAATTTGATGTTCGGATCTACAGAATTGATATGTGCAGTGAAAGGTTCCAAATCTTGAATTTTGATTTTTGAAAAATTATCATCAACATACCGAAACCAGTGTGTGGGAGGAGTGCCTGGATAAGGCACTCTGTTCAAATTGTTCCATGTATAAATTAGCCATGATAGGGGAGACCGGTGAGCCCATCGCACAGCCATGAATTTGCCTGTAGAAGTTCCCTCTGAACTGGAAATAGGTGGTATTTAGACAAATTTCCAGCAGTTGGCAGATTTGGTCAGGTGAAAGTTTGGTTCTCTCTTCTAGCTTGGAATCCTGTAGTAAACTCCTTCTCGCTGCTTCGACCGCTACAGCTGTGGGGATACAAGTGAAAAGAGAGGTTACGTCAAAGGAAACCATTGTCTCATCCTGACCAAACTGGAGAAACTTAACTTTGTTTACAAATTTGGCTGTGTTCTCAATGTGGTGCTCCGTGTTACCCACCAATGGCGCCAAGATGGTTTTGAGGTGTTTGGCCAAATTATATGTGATAGAGTCAACACTACACACAATGGGTCTGAGTGGTACTCCTTGTTTGTGAATCTTAGGGAGGCCATAGATGCACGGGATAGCGTCACCAGGGTACAGTCTGTAATACAGCTGTCGATCAATGACTTCTTCATTGATCGATTGATCATTGATAGATCCGAACATCAAATTCACCCGTGAAGATGCCAATGATAACACATTGGCATTCTTAGATTGTGCAGGGGTAGCGATTCCGTACAGAGGATTTTCAGACAATATGAAATTCCAGTTTATTTCAAACCCACAAACACTTTAAGACAAAAACTCGTCCACCCAAAGGACAAAACACCGAGCCACAAACAAAGCAATGTGGTCTACTCCATTCAGTGTAGTGAAGACTGCAGTGAGCGCTACATTGGGGAAACCAAACAGCCCACTTCACAAGAGGATGTACCAACACAGACAGGCGTGCCAGAGTGGACCGTCATCTGCCGTACATCTTCACCTAGAAGCCACGGGCCATTCATTTGAGGACAGTGAGGTTCAGATCTTAGCCAGGGAAAAGAACTGGTTTGAGAGGGGAGTTAAAGAGGCATTTTTTTTCAGTGTAGGGAGCTCCTCCTTGCAGCTAGATATAAACAGTGTCTAACCAGCACTAGAACCAGAGCTGACGAAGCCTCTCGGATGAGCGGCGAAACGTTTTCGACCAAACAAACTTTGTCCAGTTGACAAATTGAATTTCTCCTTTTATCATGGATTCTACCTGGACGACTGAGGGACTCTTCACGCATCTTAAGATGGCTGTAATACATGTAGAGATGCTGATTTCAGAAAAAAATGCAGTGGTCTCTTATTTTTTTCCAGAGCTGTATTATACAAAATTCACTCTTGTGAGCTTTAAGCCAATGCTGTTACCTTATCCATACCTTATGTGTTTTGTTTCATTCACACGTTTGAGCAATCCTTTGTTATTATTCTGTCTACATCTCCAAAGCTCCAAATGCTCTGTTCCACTTTATGAAGTCATGAAGTGGTATTTCCCAAGTTAAGCTACCATTTTGCTTTTGTCCAGCAGATACTGGCAATTCCAGGTCTGAAACATTTAAATGATTCTTTGAAGGTGAATGGAATTTAAAAATACCATTATAACATACATCAGAAAATAGCACAATATGACCCTTTAACCTTACAAAACATGGGAGAAAAATAAACTATAGATGCAGAACAATGTTTTGGTTGCAGATCTGGGTTCATTGCACTTTGAATTCAAAGTTCTGTTTATTTTTAAGTAAACAACTCTAAAGGTGATGTACTAGTATTGTAAATATTTTGATATTGCTTCAAGTCTTACTTTTTACAGTATATGAAATGATAATCTCCTGGGACCAAATGGTGTTGTTTTGTTGAAGCAGCACAGTAAACAAGCAGAGGCAACTACACAAAAAAACAAAAAATATGACAACAATGATTGTGCTAAGGGCTTTCAAAGCCTTTTCAGAACATACTGAGGTACAATGTCACAATAGATGCTAGCTTTTTATAGAAATATTCAATGCTGTAGCTGATTTTTACAGTCTGAAAATGTGAAAAACTGAACTATCTAACGCATTCCTATCCTAATTATTAACCACAATAAGTTCAGAAGGCAGAGCTGAACTTTGCCTGAGCAGCCAAACATTTCTACATTCTGTTCAAATCTAGAAGGGTCTCTGTCCAAACTTCAGACGGTCCAACCACAACCACTAATTTAGACTTAGACATAGACTTAGACAAACTTTATCAATCCACAAGGGAAATTGTTTTGGGTGTGGTTGGGTAATTTTGGGTAATTTGTAGCTCACGTGTCTCAAATGCAGAAGACATCGCCTCTTGGAAATTCTCATATTATTCAGAACAAAATATGTAACTTTTCTCTTTTACATGAGATAAGTAATAGTTTGGTGCTTTGATAATTGATTCTCGATTTGTCTCATTTTATATGTGTAAGCAGCCATGTTTTTTCTTTTCTTTCTTTTTTTTCTTTTTTTTTTAATGGAGCATGTGTCTCTCTGACTGGTTAATCTCCCTGTCAATCACACCTTCTGAAATCAGGGAGACAGGATATGGCTGGAGATCCACTCGTCTTTGTACATTTTTTCAAAGCATGCTAAAAAACACTTCAGAGAGCACACACAATAGGATTTACTTTATTAGCGTACTCTCAAAATTGGTTACTGCCCCCTTTAAAGGTACACTGTAGTTGGAAACATACAGCTCTACTGCATTTTTTTCTGAAATCAGCCTCTCTACATGTATTACAGCCATCCCATTCCAGCGTCTGTTGAATTCCAGCACAAACACAAAGCTGAGCTACTTCAGTTCTTGCACCAGGAGTGGAATAAAGTCACCCAAGAACAATGTGAAAGACTTGTGGAGAGCACGCATGAAAGCTGTGATTAAAAATAAGGGTTATTGTAACCAAATATTGATTTCTGAACAATAGTATCATGTTGTTTTAAAATGAATTTGATCTAGTTTCTTTGCATTGTTTGAGGTCTGAAATCATGTATAGTTTTTGTTATTTTGACCATTTGTCATTTTATGCAAATAAATGTGTGAGGAAAATGTCTTTGTTATGTAATACGTCAAAGGTCGCTGATGTCCTGTTCTTGTGTTATCAATCAATAGTTACCAATACATTGAGGTTTACGACAACTATGGCTGATTTATGCTGATTCAGTGAAAAACCTAGAAGACGTGGTCTTTTAAACTGGACTTTGCCTGTGTTTTACTACCATGTTATGTATGTTATGTTTGCATAAGTTCCCTCCTAAGTGTCCTAATAATGAGTTAATGGTTAACTACTCTGTAGGTTAAATTTAGCTCAGTTCTGCACCAAGAAGGGGAGACGATGGGAGACGAAAGGATCTGAAGAATCATGTCTGTATCCTCTGCTGTTCAACATTAAAGTGCCTGCATTTTTCCTACGAGGTCTTGAGAATTTTTTCCAACATTTGGTGACACCGCGACGTGAAAGAACTATGCAGAAGGACCAGGCCGTCGTCTCCCCCAAAGGCCCCTTTGAGAAACAACGCATCCAGAGCTCTACAAAAACGGTATGGCAGTGCCTTTTTCAAAGAATATCTGTCACATTGGCCAAAACCAAAGATTATATGTGATGTTTTGTGAGGGACCTTTGTAATAAATTAAGTGGTAATTTTAAAACAATATAAAATCAGTAATTAAAAAGTCCGTGTTTATACGCCAACACGTGAGAAAAGAAGGAGCGTAGAATCAAAATAATAATGAGCGTTTAAGCTTTAAATTTGATAAAGCGTGATTAAAAAACAAAGTTATTAATTAAGTTCCGTGTTTATTGCTTTGCACGAAGAGAGAAAAAAAGCGGATTTTGTAAGAAAAAACACTTTTGTGGTTAAACTTTACACAAAAAGAAAAAACAAAAACTCCTAATTTGAGTTTACAAAAAAAGGAATTCCAAAAGTAACATTATTGGTGTTTTTGATTGCCTTAAGCTCTCAAGACACCCAAGATGCAGAAGTAAGAGTTCGAAGAACATGACGTCACTTGCTTCTGTAAAATTGGCCGAAGGTCAATTGTCCAACTAAACGCAACTAACACGAATTGACAGACACTCGTAGCATACTCAATCTTATAGGGGATGCGCAATTTTGTTTGTGACTAAATTAATAATACTTTGGTACAGGAAACTGATGTGACCGAAATTGAGTAAATTGAGTTGTACCTGGAAAAACCAACCTAAATTACAAGCAGGTTGTCTCTGTATGATTTTCCCCGTCTGGTAGTACTGTTACGAGAGCGTCATTAAAAGTTTGTGAAAAAGAAATACACTTGAAACTAAAAGCTGAGCTTGTAAAGGAGATTACAGAAAAAGCTGAAAATATAACGAAAAATCTGTGTTCGGCTAATTCCACCAAAATTACGTAGATACTGAAAAAATTAAAAGACGAGTATGACACATTTAGAATTACCTGGGAGATTTGTTTCTTGGTGTCGATTTAAAGAGGAAGACAGTATAAATGAATTGTTCAAATTGATGGCACTTTGTAAATGGTTTAAATTATTAAGAAGCACTTATTTGAGCAAGCATGAGATGGGGTGTTCAGAGTTGTTTATGATGGATAAAATCCAGTCTTGATCTGAGTTAAATATTGGCTATGGTGGTTTATGTAAAGTTTTGTTGAAAGCTTTGATTATAAATAAAATGTGATAGAAGAATGTTGAAAGATAAGAATTATGGCATTTATTGGAGAGATGTTTGTGGAAATTCTGGTTGTGTGAGTGTCATGATCTTACAAATGATACTTGGATCAAATAATTCTGCATTTATTGAATAATTTAAAATTGCATGTTCTTAGAAATAAATTGCATGTTCCTAAAATTCGGAATAAGTCTCTGAAATTATTGCAAGTCCTGGAATATTTGGAGAATAATCTGAAACGGTAGATTTTTCTATTTACTGAAAATTGTCTTGTTTTGGCGAATCTCAAGTAAAAGTCTTGTATTGTGTAATTTACTTAAACCAATAAATTCTAAATTTAATACAATTGTAAATATTTTAAATTCAGCTCTCAAAGATTTGCTAGCTTAATCAATTTCATGGGAATAATAAATCTTGTTATGGGTGTTTGTGTATTTTTTTGCCTGTGGTCTCTCTGAGTGTGTGTGTGTGTGAGTGTATGAGCGGCAGCGAGCAGAGAGGTCAAGAGGTCACAGGGAAAGATATGAGCTCTTTGTTAGCTCTTTGTAATTTAGCTCTATTAATGTTGTTGTTCTTGTTAATGTTGTAAGAGTTGAGTAAGGAATTAGAAAAATTAGGGACAAGGATAGAATAGTGTTAATCTGTATTTTGAGTGTTATGTGGGAATTAAAGAAAGCGCTTTGTTGCTTCAGGCTCGGAGCGCCTCTGGTCTGAATGTTTGCTCAGTACGAGTTGGACTAGTTTGAGTTTAAAGGAGCAGTGTGAGAATAACTCTTTGCACGGTGCCATCAATGAACGAAATAATAAATAAATAAGAAACAGTTTAAGCTATTGAGACAGCATTGCAATTATTAAAGTGAATATCTTATCGGCAATCAGGTCCTAAAACAATTGAGGAGGTAGATACATTTCAAAATTTAACACAAATAATTGGAGTATAGAGGTTTAAATTGCTCAAAGTTATTTTTATTTATTACAGTTCATTTTTTCGGGTACAATTCAAAAATATAAAAGGTTATATCACCTGTCACATTAAAGGAGGTACTGGATAAACTAATTGCTTTTATAATTAACTTAAGATTGGGAGTTTTTTTTGTTTTATCTAAATTAAATATTAATAAAATAATTATTTTCAAAATTCTACATTTACTCCTACGCTACTTTTCTCTCTCTTTGTTGCAGAAGCTTAAAACTTAATAGCTGCAATTCGGACCGTCCCGCAGACAACAAAACGTGATAGACACATATTCTAATTAAGGAAAAAACTGTGCGTAAATCAGGTGATTAAAATTTTAAATTAAATATTTTAAACTAATTATAACCCGAAGTCACAATTATCTAAATCAAATTTCTTCTCCCTTCTGGAGAACTGTCTATAGAACGGAGAAGCCCCCAAGAATTAATTTTTTTAGAGCCCAAAGGTAGAATCAAAAGTACACAGTACTCAAAATAGCGATACATTCACTAAAAAGCCATAAACTGGACGTTGTGCCCAAAATTTGTATAATAAATAAATAATTCAACTCAAAAAACAAATTACCACAAAATGTCCTCACACTTTATCATGGTTGGCCAGTTGACAGAATATTGGTTGAATAAAGCACTCCAGGATGAAGCGGACCCCAAACAAGCCCGAGCAAATCAAAGGTCCTGAAAGTCCTACAAGACACCAAAGAACTGTCTTCTATCTTGGTCCTAAAGAAAACCGAAAAAGAAGAGAAAATAAAGGAAGATTCAGTGCTAACTCATAGACAATTCAGAGACTCTTGTTGTGACACCGAAGATGAAAAAGGGTCTGCTGAGAGAAGAGGAAGGTCACACAGAAGGGCAAAAGACTGTGATGAGGACACTGACAGAGAGATTTCTCTATTTGATAACATGTACCGATCATTACCCGACCCACCTATCGAACGAAGAGATTATTACCACAAGTCACCAAGACCATACCATCCCTCACCCTACACCAGCGGCAAGCTGAGAACCCCCGATACTAAAGCTGCTACATCCTCGAAGCCCTCCCATTTTGGAGAAGATTCACTCTCCAGAGCAACGCACAAGTATTGACAGGAGTTTATACTCCCAGCCAGCGGAAGGAACGAGGGCCAAAAGCAAGTGTGTATCCAGTGAGAACAGATGGTCAAACTGTGGTCTATCAGCCATTTTCAATCAAAGACTGGAGTGCTTTGATGTTGACACTTCCAAGACTTACCAAAGGTGGCTTACCATGGCTAAGAGCTCTTTTCAAACAAACCGCAGGAGACCAACTTTGCTGGGGTGATATTCAGGCTGCTCTGACCAAAGCTGCTGACGAAACTGTTGCCAGAAACATCAGAAAAGCTATCGAAAGGAGCTTGAGATATGCGCTGTGTGATCAAGAAGGTGTATACAACTATCGTGATGTGCTGGAGAGAGAACTCAGTCAACGCTATCCTTCTGTCGTGACCGAAGAATTGTTGTCAATGCAAATGAAAGACAACGAAGACTACTACAGTTACAAACAACGTGCTACCAATCTATACCATGATGCCACAGGAGAGCGGATCGATGCCAGAGCAGGAATGTCAATCATCTATCGCTCAGCTCTGGTGAAAGGTATGCCAAAAGCAGTGCAAGATGCTTTGGACGACGTGATGGGCATATACACTAAATCTGATGATGAGTTCGATGCACACTGCAGCCATAAAATAAACAAGTACCAGAGGGGTAAAAAAGAGGCCGAGGAGAAGAAGCAAGAGCTGGAACTGGCCACTATGAAACTCCAACTGCAGAAATACCAAAATGAACTCAAAGAAGAACAAGCAGCAGGAATTTAAGAAACCATCAATGGACTACTGGAACCAGGATGAAGCTGCCTATGCAGAACCGGATGCTGAAACCAGTGAACAGCTTGATGACCCCATCCGACCCTTCGCCGCTGGGGCTCCAGAAGGGGAGGAAAAAGGGAGGAGATCGAGGAGAAGGAAAAGGACAGTATAGGCCATATTATGATAATTTGCTAAATTTACAATGTGTAATCTTGACTACGCTGATTATATTATTCTCTGTTATAGTATGGGGATACATTTTACTGACTGAGACTGATCTATGGACGGCTGGCAAATAACACGACAACCACAACGACCACTCACGGCATGACCAACTCAGCCAACCATATGGGTAAGACACAAGGAGCACTAAAAAGGGCAAAATGAGAACTCCTAAAATTTCCAGGATTGAAAAATATTGCTATGAAGGCCAAACATGTAATGTTTTATTCGACGTATGTGAAATATTGGACTGTATGTCAAACATACCCGCTATAGATTATGTTTTTAAAACCCAAATTGTTTGTAAAGACACTTGTCTGACCAGAGTTAATAATTATGAGGACCACAGGGTCACAAACAATGTCAGAGCAATTTCTAGTACGGACGATCATCATAATACAGACCAAGGTGATTTTAGAACTGATCAACAGCAGAAAATTACCCTGACAAAGATCAGGAAAGATGAGGCATCTTATCAAGCAGATCTAAAGCATTGCAGAGGGAGTAAATCCCCTACTCAGCGATGCAACTATCAATTCAAAATCCAGAAGTTAGTGACTCAGGAATATATGCTATAGGTTTCCAGTGCTCAAAAATCACCACCGTTTCATGTAATCGGAGAATCAATTTAAATTTTGAAGGCTATATCCACATAACCATATTAGTAATTAATAAGATTGCTCCAGTGAATGAAATAAATTCTTTGACTGAAGCAATAAGAATAGAGACAGGATTGGAAATGACAGAAACACTTTAAACATACTAAAATGAGTTGAAATGAATACAGTATACGGTCCATACTCTGACCACAGAAGATTGTATTGTATGTTCGACTGCCAGACCACAACTAACTACTGCATCCATACCATATTCCAATAACAAGGACTTGACGAGTATACTTAAGCTCTTCATTAGAAAATCATTTGAATGGACTGATGAGTGTTATCAACTCCATGACAAGTTACTGGTTGTAACTTCAAAGGACATACCCACTACTTGGAAAATAGGAACTGCAATGTATACATGTTTTCTCAGAGATACAGACATAAGGTCTGACAACAGAGTTGATATTGAGGGTTTCACTAATAATTTTTGTAATCAGACTTCTGACAATTATGACAATTTTTTCACTTTTGACTAATCAATCCATTTCATGAGCAGATATTTGGTGGTTATGTGCAGACTTTCGTCTATATGCAATGCTATCTCCAACATGGTCAGGTGTGTGTGCCAATTATGCTAATTATCCCATTCACTATAGGTCCTACAGATTCATTGAATTTAAAACCGACTCAAGTTCTATATAAAACGGGACCGGACCATGTCCATAAGAGGTCCTTGTCCCCACAGCTTAAAGAAACTCTGGTGTACTTGAATATGCCTGGACAAGTTGGTTTCATAAAATGTTCGGCCCATGGGCTGCGACAATTGTCTCCATTATCACTACCATAGTGACTGCAATTGCTATTTTAATTGTAATTGGCTGTTGCGTTGTCCCTTGCCTCAGAGGTTTAATAGAGTAATTTTGACTTACTGATACATTAATCTAGTCTGATCAAAATTGAACGAATTAAGTTTTGGCTGAATAAATAAATGATCTAAATTCTAAGCCCTAAGGTGTTGCTCCTTGTGACTTATTCTGCCGTCCGAGTTTTGTACAATGATTTACATGATATATTGACATAAAGACATTGAGATGTGTTATGCTCTATGAATGCTAAGGTTAAATTGTTATATTGGGATGATTAATTTTATTTGTAGAAGGAGCATCTTGCCACTCTACTATGTAAGTGTGATCACATGTGTTTATGTGATCAAAGGAGGGAACTGTGAGGAAAATGTCTTTGTTATGTAATACGTCAAAGGTCGCTGATGTCCTGTTCTTGTGTTATCAATCAATAGTTACCAATACATTGAGGTTTACGACAACTATGGCTGATTTATGCTGATTCAGTGAAAAACCTAGAAGACGTGGTCTTTTAAACTGGACTTTGCCTGTGTTTTACTACCATGTTATGTATGTTATGTTTGCATAAGTTCCCTCCTAAGTGTCCTAATAATGAGTTAATGGTTAACTACTCTGTAGGTTAAATTTAGCTCAGTTCTGCACCAAGAAGGGGAGACGATGGGAGACGAAAGGATCTGAAGAATCATGTCTGTATCCTCTGCTGTTCAACATTAAAGTGCCTGCATTTTTCCTACGAGGTCTTGAGAATTTCTTCCACAAATGCTCTAAACGATAATGTTTTTATTTGGAATTTGGGGGAATTGTTGTCAGTAGTTTATAGACTCAAACAAAAATGTTCCTTTTGCCCAAACACATACCTATAAGTAGTAAAATCAGAAAAAGTGATAATTTTGCAGTGGTCTCATGTTTTTCCAGAGCTGTATCTGCCTTGCATTTATTAAATTACAGGTGTTTTTTTGTTTTTGTTTTTGTTTTTTTAACTAAAAAAAACCTTTATGTGCAGGCTTGCTTTTCCATAGATCTCACCATTAACTTGTCTCCATTGTGTTAAGTTTATTCCCATTCTGTGAAATAATCCAGGCAAAGCAGTAACATCTCCAAGGAGACACGCCTCCACCAGAAAAATTACACAGTGCACCTTTAAATTTCTTTAAAAAATGTCTACTTTGCCTCACAGTGTAAACAAGTAAACAAACTTCCTTAAAAAGATTCGAAATGGCGTCCTTGTAGCTCGTCTTCTTGTTGTCCGGTATCGGTGTAGTATCTCCGAAAACATCTTGTCTGCTTATCACTGACGCCATAGAGAAGCTGTTTTTCGATTCATGTTTCACTCTTTACAAACCCATCGCCCCAAGCCACGCTGTCATCCCCGGCAACGCGCAGGAAAACAGAGCAACGCCACGAGGCATCATTTCAAATTCGGCATCAACATGACAATACATTTGATTATGGTGACAGTCATTAAAGGCTGATTTCCTGAGTTGGCAGAAACAGGAAATGCGCGTTCAGCAGAGTGGAGATACAAAGCTGATGAATACACTTCGGCAGAACACGCTTTGTCAATCTATAGAAGCTGTAAAAAGTTTCAGGTAACTCTATTAGAACTTTATGGATTTTTGGCAGTAGGAACTTGGGATCTTGGGTTGGACGATTGCTGGTCAATGTTTGTCACGCTATTGAACACGCTGGACAATACAGAACAGGGGACCACAATAATTTAGTATTCAGTGTAATAAAGGGACACATGACTGAAAGCGATTGATCATTGTAGCGTTAAATGTCATTATAAGGTATGGCTAATATGGTGAAAAACATGTATAGGAGTCCGTTAATATCGCAGTAGGAATAAGCAGGGCTGGATTGGGACAAAAAAAATGGCCCTGGCATTTTTGGCTTAGACCGGCCCCTCATAATTAGTGGAGCACAACAGATTAATGTATGTATGTGTTCCCCCGAAGCAAAGTATTTTACTATTGTTACGTCTCGGCCGAGGGGAAACCAGGGCGCAACATTTAAAGGAAAAATCTCAGCTCCCGAAAACCACCAGCAAACTCGCAGTAACTACACATTCAATGGTTTATTTAAAATGCATCTTACACACACACACACACACACGCACACACACACACAAACACATTGTCCTCTGCATTTGACCCATCCTTATTATTAGGAGAAGTGGGCAGCACATGACTGCGGCCGGGGACCATCACCATAATTTTGTTGCTTAGGCTTGGTGAGGACCTAAGATGGAGGATTTTTACCTATGGTGCATGTTTTGGGTTGATGGGGGAAACCGGAGTGCCCAGAGGAAACCCACCCAGACACAGGGAGAACATGCAAACTCCGAATTTCGCCGAAAGGTGAGCGAATTTCATGCCTGTCCATCACCTATTATCCTAACATTACTACCTGCTGACTTGCTGTGCCTGTGCTACACTTCTCTGGTCACTCTGTCCCTCGGGTTCCCTCGGGTTCCCTGTCCACAGTCTCTGGCTGCTCCTCTCCCTGTCAACCTTCATTCTGGGCTGCAGAGGACGTGGAGGCTCCAGCAGCCCCTCCAGAGAATATGCCTGTTATTTTAGAACATTTTGCAGCGTCTATAGTGAGATTTTTTAATCTTTTAGCCCACAACTTTCTGCTGCTTCTCCATGTTTCCACGCTCCACACTCAAACTGTTGGGGATCAGCGCAAAGAAAGGGGTGGGACCGCTCTCATAAGCTACTATATCCTGATTGGTTTAGTCCACTGTCTACAGTATATTGAAGATGGATCAATGGGACACCTCCTTTAAATTGTGGGCCGGTCTCTAAGTGGAAAAAAAAAAAAAAAAACAGCATCGGCCCCTAGGACTGTCAGCCCACCGGGAAAATGCCCGGTATGCCTGATTACCAGTCCAGACCTGGTAATAAGTACACTACCAGTCAAAAAACACATGGTTTCACTTTATTTCCATGATTATTTACATTATAGATACTTGCTGAAAACATCAAAACTATGAATGGACACATGTTGACTGTAGTATACACAACATAAACAAAAAAAAATACTAAACTTGTTTCAGATAGCAATCCTTAGCGTTGATGTCCTCTTTGCACTTTTTGCATTTTTCTTTCTTTTCTTTCTTTTTTTTTTACCCTGACATGGCACAGCTGTGAAGTGAAAACCATTTCAGGAGACTGCATCAAGAAACTCATTTGCAAGCTTTTAATATAAAATAGTACAAAATATTACATATTTATGTGTGTTACTTTACTTTTCTTTGGTACATAATTCTATATATCTGACTTCATATATTCGATGTCTTCCATGTGTATCTAAAATGCAGAAAGTCGTTAACATAAACAAAACAAAAAAAGAAATACTGACCAAACCTTTGACCCCAAGAGAATTTACATCATTTTAATATTTAATGGTGCACTATGTAACTTTTTGGTGGAGGGTTATTGAAGTTATTGCTTTGCCCTGAAGGTTATGAGGATGGAATAAACATCTATTTCCGTTGACATATCAAGTGGAATGCCAGTTTTTTCTTCCTTCTTTGTCAATCTTCTCAAAAACTGAACATTGTCCAGCCAAGGTCAAGCTATGATGTCTGTTGTCCCCTGTCACATTTCGCATTTATCTCTCTTGTGAGGAAGACAGATTCCACCCCTTCCTTCCTCGTGCATTGTCCCAGAAAGTCTGTGGCATCTGTATTTATTCTGTTACTGTGTTTTTATTGGTCAAAATACTTGTAAAACATGTATTCTTACTTTGAGCAGTCACCTCTCCACTGATCTGTTCTTCAACTAAGAGCCTGTTTACACGAGCATGCTTATGGGTAAAAAAAAAAAAAAAAGAAATTATCGGGAGTGCCTTTCGTTAAGACGTTGATGGCGTTTTGGGGGCTTAAAAACGCAAAAAACTGAAACCGCCCTCCAAAGTGGAAAACTTGAATACGCTCTGCTGTAGCTTTTACACTGCCCAAGATGCAAAACTCTGGTCAAATCTGCTGACGTCACGTACGCGTTTACGTCACATCGGTCCATATATCAGTGTACTTTGTTTGGCAGGACTCCCAGTCCACATCTTGTTGCGCCTTCGTTGCTCTGTAGTCTAACGTGGTCTGAAGCAATAGTTGAACTTCTTCGTCTGACCACACAAATTTTTTTTGCTATCGGTAGCCATGTTTTGTTTTGCTTTTCGAGAAGAAGGAAGATTCTAGTGATAATGTATCACAGCACCACCTAGCCGTCTGGCGTGCATACCCAATCGAATTCCACAAACTTTTGCGTCACCGTATGCACGCAGATTTCCTCCTGAAAATGCTCGTCTAAACCCGGAAAAAAAATGAAGACGCCACACCACTTTTGCGTCTTCTGTTCAGACCATCATCATATAAACGTAGCCTTAGCCTGATGGCGTCACTTGCTCGCTTTCATGGCAATATGAATTTAATGCTAAACAATCTCCATGGAAACTCCACCCTCCAGCAGAAAAGTTACATGGCGCATCTTAAAAAACAGACAAAAATACAACTTTGTGTCTCTAGAGAAGGCTATAATAATTCATTCAGACTTTCCATAGGTCCAGAGATTAGCAAAGCGGTCAGGGGTCGTCCACAGTGGCTGGAGTCATACTGATAGACTGCCCCTCTGCATTCTCCACTGACACTGATGTATTACACACATCATTATGAGCCATGGGGCTGTATCGGTGTATGCAGATTCATCACCATCATGTCTCCAACAAGTCTGCACTTCCACACTTTAAAATATTCCTCAAGAAGTGCTTTTACTCATTTTGTTTTGGTTGAATTAGTCATTTGGATTTCTCGTAGTGAGAAAATGTGCAGTCAACAGAGCCCTTTTATTTTCGAAAAGTGGTTATAATAAAAATATGTTGACAGCGTTTGCTTCCTGGTGGATCCTGGGAGAGTACAGTAGTTACTCAGTGTCACCGTCAATGATGTAAAATACTAGCAGCCTAATTATTCACTACGAGTTTCACAACAGTTTTTCACAACTTTCAGAGGCCAGAGAGAAACAACCAGTATGCTAACATCAGCATTACTTCCTGGTTCATAATAAATAAAATGCTATATAATTAAATTCAGACAAAATTTTGAACCTAAGAGCTGCTTTTACAGTATATCTGGACTAGGACAACACAATAAACATTTAAACTTTTACATTTACTTATTACCAATATATATATGTATTATTTTACTTGGCATCAATGTAAGCAAATTCACTGTCCTGCCCTTTTCAATTAGAGACTTTTCAGTACAATTTATGACCATATATTAGCCTATAACATAATTCTGTTGGGTTTTTACAGATAATGATTTTCAAGGTACAAAAAGGATCATTCAGGGCTGTGCAATTAATCACAATTAAGTGATTATTGCTCTAATTGATTAGAAAAACTGCATCAGTAAATGAGATTATGCGCATACATGTTGAGTGGAAAAGTACAGTTCAGTGTGTTTAAAAATTATAAAAAAAAATAATGATGGATCAGATTTATACAAAGCTATTTTGGACACTCAAAGATGCTTCACAGTGCATTATTCGTTCACGTCACACTAAGTGGTAGTAAGATATTATTGTAGCTACAACTGGGGCAGACTGACAGAAGGACACTTAAAGGACACCGACACTGCTGCTTATAAGACACACAAATGACACTGACACTGCTGCTTAAATGACACCATTTGAGCTTTATTACGCTATTATATACAAGTTTACTGTACTTTTTGCTATGGGTGTATGTGATGTTTTTAGTCATTGTGTTTATTGTCTTGTTTATCAGATGTTTAATGTTCACTGTGGCTCTAGGGGGCACTGCAATTTCAAATCCTGTGTGTGCAACCTGTACATATGGTTTTTGACAATAACGCTGACTTTGAACTTTGAGAAGTGAGGCTGCTAATCTGCGCCATCGGCCCCTCTGACCACCAACAAGTACACACCACTTTCATACTATAGATAATGTGGGTCAAGTGCCTTGCCAACAACAGTTTTCTCCACTGGCGCTCCACTGTCACTGTACTTGGATGGGAGACCACTGGGAATTCCAGGTGCCACAGAGTCTGAGGACATCAAGCTTTGACATAGAGGTTTTGTCTAATTCTTTGAAACATGGTGCCTACTTTCATTTAATTGGTTCTTTCTCTTAACTTTTCTAATCCTGATTACAGTTTTATGATTTTTTTCATGCAATACTGGTACCAGTAAAGAGAAATTGTTCATGTACTGGTACCAACATTTTGAAAGACCGCAGCCCTACACAAACCTTATAAACTGCGCTGATGTTGAACGCCTTGAAGCCTTCAGCCAAACATGTTAAAAGAATGCATCTTGTGAGAGGCTGGTGACAGGATCATTCCTCCCTCCTCCTCTTCCTCCTCTTCCTCCTCGTCAGCAGTCACAACAACATGTCTGAGCTGGCACAGCTCTGACACAGACTTATCGTAAAGGAAAAAGACCAGAGCTGAACCTTCAGCCCCACATGTGTCTACCATCTGCTCCATCATCATCATAGACAGAGTGACAGCATACTCTTCTCACTTCTCGTGCCACGATTAGGTCCAGAAGAGATGTTCACTGGGAGTCATTATGGATCACCCCACAAAGTTTAACTGTACTGGAAAAGCAACAGGGACAGTGCTTAAGACTGAGTTTAAAGGTCTTACATTGCACAAATATTGATTGTGAGTTTTAATGCTGTTACCTCCTCAAAAACCTGGAGTTGTGTTTTGTTTCATTCACACATGTTCGAGTAAGCGTTTATTATTACTGTGTCTACATCTCCAGAGTTCAAAATGCTCTTTTCCACCTTGTGATGTCATGTGCCGGTAGTTTTCAAGTTAACAGCTACATCTTACCTTTAGTTCAGCAGAGATTGGCAATTCCGGGGCTGAAATGATCAAAATTACTTGAGTGAAGTTGCATGGAGGTTAAAAACACAATGGAGCACTTCATGTATTACCACATGACATCACAAGGTGCTTTCAGCTTGAGAGAATAACCTAAATATGCAGAGTTTGTGGTGTTAAACATGTGTGAATGAAACAAAACACAACTCCAGGGATGTTTTGGGCCTGATGAGGAAACAACATTGTAACACAGATCAGAAAATACTGTAATTAGGTTTTAAAAACAAACAAACAAACAAACAAAAACATGTTATTGAAAAGTGGAACATTCCAGGAGACAAGCATGTGATGGTAGAAAAGTTTACTTTTACTTTATTATGCTACCCATTCACTTAAAGGGACAGTGTGTAAGATTTTTACCTGTTAATTACTGAAATTTAAGATACCCATTCAAAAATACATTGTTTTCCAAGCCTTTTCACTTCCATCATGAAATCAAAGTATTCTTTTGGACTTAGATATAGTCACATAAAAGGGGGATCTTCCCCATATTAGAGGCAGCCATTTTGAATATGAGAGCCGCAGAAGGACATTTGGGCTCATCCTTCGCCTTGGCTCCTGCTAGCGCCTGCTCAGCCGCGCTGCCTGAGGGAGCGAAGGAGAGAAGGAGAGAAGGAGAGAAGGAGAGAAGGAGAGAAGGAGAGAAGGAGAGAAGGGGAAGGGGAGAGGGGGGAGCCTCGTGGTTTTGGGTAAACAAGACATGCTGCTGTATGACACGTCGTAATGGATCTAACACGTGTTTTGGACTAAATTGTTTTACTGGATTTTATTCGCTGGATCCTTACGGACAAATTGAGGCCAAGTTTATGGTGAAATACAGAGTTTGACCTGTCCAGAGCCTTCAAAGGTAAGCTAAGTAACAAACCTCGTTTTTTGCTTTTCTGTATAAAAGCCCCATGTGCTCGGGGAGTGATTGTTGTGCAGGGAAATGAATTGCATAGTCAGAAAGAGGAGACTGTAAGGTTTCATTTGATGTGTAGAGTGTCATGGTACATGATCAGGAATGTGTGTTTTCATGTGAAAAGAAAAAAAAATGTGACAGCGGGACCGCGTTTTATTTATACCGTAGTTGTCGGCGAGAGCTCGCACAGCGCCGGGTGCCCGCGGGAACGCGAGCTGTCTGCGTTACGGCGCGCCCGGGTGACCCTCGAGGTCTGCCGTAGCCAAAAGAGGAAGTGGAATAGCACCATCCACCTATGTGCCACGAATCCTACACACTGTACCTTTAAATTGAGCTAATACTGTAATGTTCAGTGTTAAAGGTGCTGTACCTGATTTATACAGCCTTACAAATGTAAATGGTTTGCAGTGATCCAGATGTATTTTCACTTTTGCATTCCAAGCATCCTAATTTTTCACCGGAATGATTTTATGAGCATTTCTCATAGCTCTCAGAGAACAACACAGAGTTCTGCCATGACAACTAGCATGCTAACGCACACTTCTTAATTAGCAGACAATAAAATGCAATCTAAGTAAATACAGACAGTAAACAGTGGATACAGTATATTTGTACTGGGGCCAGAGAAATACATGAAAAAAACAAGTACAGGGATTTAAACAACAGAAGTCACACATTTTTAATAACGCTCTACAAAATAAGGAACAGGCCTTGATGCATGCTGGCTTTTTTTAAGCCACAGATGAGCTTGGTTCATAAGGTAAAATGAGAAAAGGTGAAAATCAAAGCCACAAGGTTACTAGATAAAATTTGAATACCCCATTCAGACAAGCCTAATACAAATATTGCAACCCAGACCACTGGTGCAGCCCTTATACAACAATACAAAACACTCATTTTTTATTTTATTCCAACACTTTGTTTCCAAACAAGTATCAGGAAAAACAATGTCAAGGTTATGTTATGCTAAATCTGCGATTTCCCTTCAGTTTTATGTAATGTTAACCTCTGACTGACATGTTTTCAAGATGTACAGCCTTTAACCTGACTTGAGAAGTGTTATAAGAGGTTATAGAGGTTATAGCGATTTCATGTGGTAATACAGGAAGTGCTCCATGGTGTTTTTGAATGAATTGGATTTCAGCCCTGGAATTCAGTCTCCACTGAACTAAAGGCAAAAAGGAGCTACTGCCTCATGACATCACATGGTGGAACAGAACATTTCAATCTTTGGAGATGTAGACAGACTAGACTAATAATAAAGAGTTACTCAAACATGTGTAAATGAAACAAAACTCAACTCCAGGTCTGTTTTTGATGTGGTAACATTATAACATGGCTAAAAGCTCACATTTTGTGTAATTTAGGACCTTTAGGTTAATTAAAAATCATAACATTCTGTCACTATTAACTTTATATTTTAACATATTCACTGTTAGGGATAAAGGAGAGGTTAAAACTTGAAATCTATCTACCTCCTTCTTGTCAGAAACTACATCACCAAGTTGACCAAGTCAAAATAAAAGAAAAAGAAAAGAAAAAGAAAATAAATATTAAGAATGTGGACGTGTTCCCTTTGATTGTTTAAGGAAGTTAGTGAAGTTTTACATTACATTTCTAGAAGATCTGTGAAGAGGCGTCACACTCACAGTAAGAATTTATTTTTATTTTTTGTCAAATAAAACACCTATAACTGAATAAATGTGAGACATACATTTTGATTGCAGTATGGAATCAGCGCTCTCAAGTCTCACGCTTTGAGAGTGTGACACACGCATTTCAACGAGTTCACACGCTCACACGCCACACATGGTATTTCTCACGCTGAAATTTTGTTAAGTCATTCAAAACTCTAGCCACTGGTCACTACGCTTCTGTGCCCAGAAAAACGGTCTGTGTGGCTCAGTCTGTGTGGCTCCCCCAATCTAAATCTCACTCCAACCAAACTTCAAAACTTGAGAGCCCTGATGAAATATTCCAGCCAAGACAATGACATCTCTTGACCTTCAACCTGAAAAGTTACCTGGTGCGCCGAGTTGGTTGCCATCGCCATGTTGTGAAGAGGACACGCTTTTTTTCATCCATTTTAGACTCTATTTACAATCTGTGGAACTATGAAACATTAATAAATGGCCCAGCAGAGACAGCAGCTACATATTTAATGCTTCTTGTCACCATTGGGCCTTGCCTCGTCCAGAGACACAGATGAACAGGAGATGGAGTGACAGATGACACCCGCGGGGAGAGTCCACTACAGCCATCAATATATCATTAAAGGAGACTGCACCGCCGGTCTGATGAAGTGTCCTGGTTGTGATGTGGGTGTTTAGGAGAAGCAGTCTCTGTGTACATGGTTCTTTACTAAACAGGTCTCTGGAAAGTGGTTACCATCTCCAGTGAAACTGAAGAGTACTACAATCTTGGGCACCATGAGTTTTAAAGGGGCACTCTGACTTTGGTGACTCTGTTTGTTGCCATGGAGATGTTATTTGTGTGGAGTGTTCTGCAATTTGGCATTAAACTTACCGTATATCTCCATAGTGACAAGCGGGACACATCACCAGGCCAAGCTGAAGATCAGATCTGTGTGTATTTTTGAGTAATTTAAAAGGTGCATTGCGCAATTTCATTCCACCTACATTCAGATTCAGTCCACCTACTTGTTTCCATGGAAATCTTATTGCTTCGCCCCGAATGTTCCATGGTATGACATTAAACACATACAGTATCTAGCATGTATTCATTATGCGTGTTCTGTTGCTTAAAAATGAAGAGATCTGACTTGTAACGTAGCCTGTAGTTGTCTCCCCTGAGATAGATCGGCTTCATTTCTAACCTGGAACTTTCTAGACAAAGCAATACCATCTCCATGAAAACAAGCAGGTGATGGACCCTCCACCAGAGAAGCTGCGCAGTGCTCCTTTAATGAAATAAATGCAAGATGTATAGAAAAGTATAATGTCATGTAGTGGACAATTTTTACTCATTGTGTTTGCTTTGTACTTCTGCTATGGGTAATGTGATGTTTTAGTCATTGTGTTTATTGTCTTGTTTATCAGATGTTTTATGTTCACTGTGGCTCTAGGGAGTGCTGCAATTTCAAATCCTGTGTGTGCAACCTGTACATATAGTTTTTGACAATAAAGCTGACTTTGAACTTTCAACCATGGAGACCAGACCCTCCACCAAAAAGTTCACATAATGCAACTTTAATGATTTTCAGGATCAAACACTGACTTTACATTTACATTGCATTTTGAGGTGTGTGTTTGTTTTTTTTGTTTGTTTGTCTTGTTTTTGTTTTTGCTTGATTTCCTCCTTAATCACACTCGACTCTGTAGTGAAAAGCAATCACAGAAACAGTTATCCTGGTGCCAACTGTTAGAAGATGGTTGTCTTGCCCAGGGCCACAACAACAGTGTATCTTATTTGAATAATGGCAAAAGGAGAAATTCAATTTGTCAACTGGACAAAAGTTTATTTGGTCGAATACGTTTCGCAGCTCATCCAAGCTGCTTCTTCAGTTCTGGTCAGACCCTGGTGGACACTGCCTTATATCTGTCTGCAGGGAGGAGCTAACTACAATGAAATTATTTTGAAACTACCACACCTACTTGTTTACAGTTTCTGTTAAGCCTATTAAATATGCAGTAGGGGTGGAGTGTGGCGTCTTGTTAGCAGAACCATTCAGGGCCATAATGGATGTTTTCACACCTCTGGACCTGGCTGCCCTATTGTTTTCTTTGTTTGTTTTGATTTAGGGTTGAGGATAGAGTTATAGATGGGAGACAAATGATGTCTGAGACCATTATTTGAATAATACACATTCGAGTCGTTTAGAGTCCTGAGGCGCTGCCCTTGGTGAGGTGTCTTGCCCAAGGATGCAACAACAGTCCTGTTCACAGCATGTCTTTATTCTTCTAGTGTCGTGAAGTTGCTGAAAACAGCTACCTTCAGAGCTGTCTTTGGTGATTGTCTTATAACAAACAGTCCTGGAGCTTTTACCTGTTGAAAATAAATCCTGTTTGACACCGAGGCCAGGCGCACAGGCCTGGCAGAGGTCGGCGAGAACAATGGAGCACGCTCAGAGCATCTGTGGACCTCTGGAGATAAAGTTTGTACAGATTAGAGTTTGTGGCGCTGGCCAGACACTGCTGTGGGGTCCAGGAGAATGGAGGAGCCAAACAAAAGCAGAAGCTGTTCCTGTGTAGATAAGGCTGCTCTGAGCTGGGCTGTTGGATCTGTGACTGATGTGCTCTACTGCAGAACACTTAAAGGTGGATAATGGAAGAATCAGGCCGTAGTGAAATGTAAGAGTCAGTGTGAGACGAGAATCAAACAACTTGTATCAAAACTAGAGATAGACAGATTGGCTATATATCAGGTTGATATTTGGACTTTTTAGTGTATTGGCTATTGGCCTTAAATCTCCAGTATATGCCAATATTTTGGTCAGTCTGCTTCCTAAAATACACACAAACCTTTGATATTAACACTTTAATATGAAGAGACAGTGTGACCACCCAGCTCTCTCATAGGTTTGTGGGAAAAAAAAAAAAAAAAAAAAAGCTTGAGGGGAGTTTGCAGTGAAAATAATCAAAATCGCTCCAAATATATTGGCTGTTTTTACCCGATATAATATACCCAATGAAAAGTACTTGTCATAAAAAAAATAGATCAAAATATGGCAACACATGATAAATTACAGTGTTTTTCTTTTATTTTCAACTGTGGTATGTGTAAACAAAATGAAAAAATAAATAAAAAAAATACAAAATTTTTTTTTTCCCCAAAATTAGGAATTTGAGAACAAAAAGAAATCCTAAAAATAAATTAATAAATTAATAATGATGCCAGAAACTTGATCTTTGTTCCACCCATTCCTGGGACATGTGAGACTTCCCTGGTGAAGCACAGACTCCTTGACACACGAACAGATGCAGGAGAGAGGACCAAAAAATATTTTTTTCAGTGGGTAAAAATGTTACCCAGTTGACTAAAATATTGTTTTCACCATAAGAATTCCCTTTGAAATCACCACTTTGTGATATTTATTCATAACCACTGCACTAAATAAAGATATCATACACATTCCAGGACCACTCTTACTTACCCATTCCTTACATCCTCTTACATTAAATTCATTACATTCTTACATTCCTCTTTCACTATTGCCGGGTGAAAATCACCCGAAAGCCTGTAGGAAAAAGTGGGCTTTGGGGTAGGGAAACACCTACAGCTTCAAAGATGTCAAAAACAATGGTGAAGCTCCCCAGGGACCCATGACACTCAGAAAAATGCAACATGTTGAAAATCACCCAGCGATAGTGTTCTAGGGTTAAATAAGTTTTCTTCTTCCTACTCCTTTTTGGACAAATGTTTTGGTTTTGTTTTTTGTTGTTATTTCTGTTATTGCACTTTTAAAAGAATATAAGTTGCTCAAAATAAATACTGTATGTTAAAGGACTATTATCTGATCTCTGTTTTACCGTTGTTCCTCGTCACATGCCTGGAGTTGTGTATCATTCACACATGTTTAACACACAAACCAAGCTCCTGTCCATCATGGATAACCCCCAGCACCCCCTGCACGGCATCATCACCGGACAGGAGAGCGCCTCTGGGGACAGGCTCTGGAAGTTGTTTGTCCCACATGTCATACGTCTGTACAGTGCATCCCTATAGAGAATGGACAGATAACATTAAATATGTTTTCTATGTTGCCACTGTGTTGTTTCTATGGTGCTCAAACGTGTGAATAAAACAAAACACAACTCACAGTATATTTTTGATGAGGCAACAACATTCTAATTAGGGCTGTCAGTTTAATGCGTTAATTAGATTAACTAATTACACTGCAAATTAACACGTTATAAAAATTAACAATTAATTATGACCGGCAATTCAATGTGGCACATATTAAATTTGGCGTGCGGCGAGCAAATTGCTAAACGGGCCTTTGAACGGCAAGTTTATTTATAAAAAGAAAGAAGACGGGACGATCAACAAGAACGTGGTGATTTGGAGCTCTTGTAAAAAAGAATTTTCCGATCATTGAAGCTGCTCCAGCCTGACGGATCATTTGAATGATAAACACGTCCGGACAAGTTCAATCGTTAGAGCGAGCGTGAGCGCACTTCAGCAAACCACCAAACCAACAAACCGCGCTCGCAGAATTTGGGAAACGAATGAGCAAAGTGACCACATGAAAACTGACAAACTCAATCGCAAAGTGGGTTCATTCGTTTGTTCGCTCACTCACTCACTCACTCACTCACTCACACAATCTCCCTCTCTCTCTCTCTCTCTCTCTCTCTCTGTCTTAATCACTCTCTCTCTCTCATTCTCTCTCTCTCTCTCTCAATCTCTCTCACTCTCTCTCTGTCTTAATCACTCTCTCTCTCAATCTCTCTCTCTCTCTCAATCTCTCTCAATCTCCCTCTCTCTCTCTCTCTCTCTCACTCTCTCTCTGTCTTAATCACTCTCTCTCTCAATCTCTCTCTCTCTCTCTCAATCTCTCTCAATCTCTCTCTCTCTCTATCTCTCTCAATTTCTCTCAGTCTCTCTCTCTCAATCTCTCTCAATCTCTCTCTCACACTCTCTCTCTCTCAATCTCTCTCAATCTCTTTCTCACTCTTTCCCTCTCTCTCTCAATCTCTCTCTCTCAATCTCTCACTCTCATTCTCTCTCTCACACACTTTCTCTCTCTCTCTCAGTCCCTCTTTCTATCACTCTCTCAATCTCTTTCTCACTCTTCCCCTCTCTCTCTCAATCTCTCTCTCTCAATCTCTCTCTCTCTCAATCTCTCACTCTCAATCTCTCTCTCTCTCTCTCATACACACTTTCTCTCTCTTTCTCTCTTTCAGTCCCTCTTTCTATCACTCTCTCTATCTCTTTCTCACTCTTCCCCCCTCTCTCTCAATCTCTCTCTCTCAATCTCTCTCTCTCTCAATCTCTCTCTCAATCTCTCAATCTCTCTCAATCTCAATCTCTCGCTCACTCTCTCTCACTCTCAATCACTCTCCCTCTCTCACTCTCTCTCTCAATCTCTCTCTCACTCTCAATCTCTCTCTCTCAATCTCTCTCTCTCTCATGAGATTAAAATGTGATTAATTAGATGAATTAATTACATCCTGCCTGACAGCACTAATTCTAACATGACTTAAAGCTCACAAGAGTCAATTTCATATGATTTAGCACCTTTACTAACATCTTAAAACCTCTCTAAGCAATCATTATTTTATGAGGTTAACTGAGAATTTTGTCGTGCCTGACCATTAGTCACTTTTGAATTACCCACACTCCTACGACCAGGTCTTGCTTTCACTGTGAGGCTCTCATATGAATCAACGAGTCAATATTATTCCTCTAAATCTGAAGTTAACTACAGCGACCACCGCCCCCCACACACATGGCCCTAAATAAACAGGAGGTGTACACCGAGTGCTTCTCACAGCCACGCACTTTACTGCTCTTTAACAGGTCAATTGTGAATCATGACCATCTCTCATAAACACACACTGCTGCTGCTTTATGGACTCGTACGGTGCGCTTATAAAATATCAAGTATGGCATTTAAAGTCCCTCGCATTGACGGCTCCATTTGTTTGTTAATTATTATGTGTTATAATATAAATAATGCATCAGACTTTATACTCATTCTGTTCAGCAAACTCACAACTGTTAGACGCTCCGTTGTGTTTTCCTCCTTCACCGTCGTGGCCTCATGTTTATGGAAATTGCATAATAGGTGATGGATTATGCAAGCAACTGTTTAAGTTAAAGAGTGTAATGTCATTGTGTGTTTTTAAAGGGCCCATGTTACGCTATTTTCTGATCTAAGTTATAATGTTGTTTCCTCGTGTGTTTTGTTTCTTTTGCGCATGTTTAACGTGGAATAAAGTCACCCAAGAACAATGTGAAAGACTTGTGGAGAACATGCCAAGACGGATGAAACCTGCGATTAAAAATAAGGGTTATTTTAAAATGAATTTGATCTTGTTTCTTTGCATTGTTTGAGGTCTGAAAACATGTATCTTTTTTGTTATTTTGACCATTTGTCATTTCCTGCAAATAAATGCTCTAAACGATAATATTTTATTTGGAATTTGGGGGAAATGTTGTCAGTAGTTTATAGATCCAGTAGTTTATAGACTCCTTTTGCCCAAACACATACCTATAAGTAGTCAAATCAGAAAAACGGATCATTTTGCAGTGGTCTCTTATTTTTTTCGAGAGCTGTATTTCAGTAATCCTTCATTATTAGTTTGTTTACATCTCCAAAGCTCAAACTGCTCTGTTCAACCTTGGGATGTCAATTATTGGTGGTTAAGAAGTTCATGAAGTTAACAGCTACATTCTGCCATTAGTTCAGTAAAGATTGGCAATTCCAGATCTGACATTATGAACAAAGCCAGGTATGTTTTTGAGGAGGTTACACTATAACATATAACAAAACTCACAAGAGTCCATTTTATGAACTCTTTTTCTATTTAAAGGTAAATGAACACCTTAGCATTTACTTTTTGTTAATTTTATTTTTATTCATAATGTTTTAACTAGGGCTGGGAATATTAACGCGCTAATCGCGATTAGATTAATGTAATCTAATTGATCGCGAAAATATATTTTTTAGGTGGTTTATTGTGCTCTCCCACAGTGCAAAAAAGGTGTCAAACGTGTGATTTATAGTGGTACAGTGAAAAGACTGCAGACTTCCCCTTTAAGTCTAAGTTTTTCACTCACTCTCTTTGTCTCCACTGTAAACATGACAAGACTGCTGGCAGACCCCCATTCCCCCTCCCACATTACGTAACATTCATTAAAGCTAATTTACACCATTCCACTAATACATGGCGAATATTTCTGGTGCCAAAAGGTGAGCACGTACAGCAGCTTTCATGCAACGTCAATAAATAATATTGTAATGACCTGGGTTAATGGTGTGTGTGCCTTTAAGGAGTTGGCTGTTGGGCGCATGCGTGGGACAGGTGTGGGTGATAATGTTGAGTGAGTCCGAACTTCTGTTTAATAAAGTTAATTGGAGACTAAGAGAAGCCTGGAGTCATTACAATATACAAGGCTTCAAATATACAGAGAATACAAATAATTGCCCGTGAAAATTACTCATGGCTCACATGACCCCCGGAACCCGTGAGGAGGATTTAAACTCCCGGTGTGGATGTGGCACCACGGGAGGAGGGAGGAGGCAGCAGCGCGGGGTGAGTAAATGATCGGGTTTAGCGTGATTTAGCGTGATGGGCAAAACTAACTAAGTCAAAACTGTGCACCCTTAGTCGCGGCAGAACATGCTCGAGAGGTTATGGGAATTGAAAATGGTTCAGCGTGCGGAGCGCAGCAGATAGGGAAACGTGCTCTCCCCTATTAGAAGTGCATTCGTCTCTGTGCCAACCAATGGTAGCACGGCATTTCTCATCGCGTCATCGCTGTCCAGGGACAAGAGGGACCTGCTCCGTCACGTTTTTATCAATAAACTCACCGTTCAAAGGCCCCGCACGCTAAATTTAAAATGCGCACGCATTGAATTGCCGCTCATAATTAATTGTGTTAATTTTTATAACGCGTTAATTAGCAGTGTAATTAATTAATCTAATTAACGCGTTAAACTGACAGCCCTAGTTTTAACATTATGTCCTCTGTAATGGACTGTAATGGTGTTAAATCCATTTGAAGTTAACAACCTAACAAAAACATGTATTTTTTTTTGATGACCAACATCTCTGACAAGCTTCTACAGTCGCCTCAAAAAGTTTTTAGTCTCCATTTTAATTTCTTATTTATATATTTATTTATTTAATTATTTAATTAGTTAGTTAGTTAGTTAGTTAGTGGCTGCACTATGATTACTTACTTACTTACTAACTCCCATTGAGTTAATTTTTTTTTATCCTGGAGTACCCTATAATCCCCCAGCCCTATTTAGGCAGAGGAACCTAGTCCCCCCCATTAAGAATCTATCTCAAAACACTTAATAGATAGACTGGTTAACTCAATGTCCACTGTAAAGGACACAAATGAATGGGCCGGGTCTCAGAAGGATATAGAACCTTGAAATAAAAAAGCGACTGTGGTTGAGTTGCTACACTGACCTCAAAATAAGACACTCCCTGGTTCATTTCCCTGGCAGATGAGAATTTTTTGGTGGTTTTATTGGTTTTGTCTGTAGGAAGTTGCACAAGTTTTTATTCAGTGGTAGAGAAAAAAAAAAAAGCAAAGATGAGAGAGGGTTAGGGGGGGTAGGGGTAGGGTGAAGGAGTCTGGAGGGTCCAAAAGTTGGGACAGGAGCACGAATATGTTGGCCTGTCATGATGGAAAATATACAGGGTCTCCCATAAAATCTGACATCATTTTAAAAGCAATTATCTTGAAAACTAATAAGTCTAGCTCAAAGAAATGGAACAGTTTAGGTTTTGAACATCAAAAGTTTATTATGGGACTGATTTCATAAAAGGAAAAAGGACTTCTCTTAGGGAGTCAACGGCATGGCTCAACCTGAAAACAGAACAAAAAATAAAACATCAAATATAAAATGTTGATCTGTTTCTATACATTCTGTGAAAATTCGAGGCCTGCGAAATGATGTCATTTTTTTTTTCACTTTATTTTGCTGTTCAGTTTTTATTGTGTGTAGGATTGCTTTGCAAAAATGGTAAGTTTCTGCTAGTTTTATGTAATAACGTAAGATCTGAGCTGTAGAGGGTTAAATAAATATCTCTCTATGGCTGATTATTGGTCAGGTCTGTGATTTATTTTTTCAGTTCATGTCTTTTAATGATACTGTAGAATTAAAAAATGGTTTAATAGTTGAATACCGCTTTATTGTTATTGTGTTGTAGAGTTTTAATATGATCTTTTATGGTATATTTCAAAACCTGCACTTATTATATTCAGATAAAGGACATACAGGTAAAATTTGATATTTGTTTGTGAGTATCATAAATGGGCTTTCAACAAAACTAAGAGAGACAAGGACAAGAAACAAGACAACAGAGAATCAGAACCCTGGAGAAAGGGTGTAACTATTCCTTACCTGGCCGGTGTTTCTGAAAAACTACAGAGGATTTTCAGACAACATGAAATCCCAGTCTATTACAAACCCACAAACACTTTAAGACAAAAACTCATCCACCCAAAGGACAAAACACCGAGCCACAAACAAAGCAATGTGGTCTACTCCATTCAGTGTAGTGAAGACTGCAGTGAGCGCTACACGGAGAAACAAAACAGCCACTTCACAAGAGGATGTACCAACACAGACGGACAAGCCAGAGTGGACCTTCATCTGCCGTACATCTCCACCTAGAAGCCATCTCCACCTTAGCCAGAGAAAAGAACTGGTTTGAGAGGGGAGTTAAAGAGGCAATTTTTGTCAAGAAAGAGAATCCTTCCTTGAACAGAAATGGAGGTCTCAGACATCATTTGTCTCCCATCTATAACTCTATCCTCAAACCTAAATCAAAACAAACTAATAAAACAATAGGGTTAGCCAGGTCAGGTCTAGAGGTGTGAAAACCACCATTATGGCCCTGAATGGTTCTGCTAACATGACACCACACTCCACTCCAACTGCATATTGAATAGGCTTACCTAACTAACAGAAACTGAAAACAAGTAGGTGTGGTAGTTTCAAAGTAATTTCATTGTAGTTAGCTCCTCCCTTCAGGCAGATATAGGCAAGTGTCCACCAGCGTCTGACCAGAACTGAAGAAGCACCTTGAATGAGCTGCGAAATGTATTTGACCAAATAAACTTTTGTCCAGTTGACAAATTTAATTTCTACTTTTACCATACATACAGGAAAGTTTCACTCATATTTTATTTTTCATATTTTGACTTTTTGAGCTTTAACACCAGTGGTAAGGTTAAACTCACACTAGCCCAAACTTTGGACAGCCATAGAAGTTTTAAAATCCCTCATCTCTCTTTGCGCTTGCTTCTTCACACTGTTCTTTAAGATGTTTTATTTTTTTTTGCCTTCCATGTCATAACGTTCCCTGCATATTTGAGTAATTTAGCAATCTCTCCCGGACCCTATTCAAACCCTCCTTATGATTAGCTGTAAGATTATACAAAAGCAAGAGGCAAAACTGTACAGAACAACTCAACGTAACATTTTATCTCCCATTGTTGACTTGATGCTGCAACACTGAACGTTTTACACAAATCAGCCTTCTTTATATCAAATTTTAACTGCAAAACTTTCCTCAAATTGTCCATTGAAACTCATTGCATTCCCACTGAACCAAAAGCGCTGTCACAATGAAAGTGCAGTTTAGTAGCAAAAATGGGCAAGACAGACCCTGGTTCAATTCTCAGGTAGGTGGGATTTTTTAATTTACATATTTTTTATACACATTCTCCTTGGCTGCATCTCAGTTCTCTTTCCTCGCTTCCTTCTCCTTGATTGTGCAGGAAATGGGAGAGGAAGTCCCACTCGCAGGAGGAGGAGACACAGGGAGAAGAGAGGATATAAACTCCTCACTGAGACCAATAAAGTTTGATTATTTTATGTGGTGTCTGCTTCCTGAAGCCTCCCTCATGTTTACTCCTTCATTGCATAATTTTCTTTGGGACACCACCTAATATGACACATTTGATTGACAGCTGAAAAATGAAGAATCGAGGAGAGAAATCAAGGAGAAGGAAGCGAGGAAAGAGAATTAAGACGTGCCTCTTGTGTCTGTAAGAGGTTGCACAAATCTGTATACAGGGGTAGAGAAAGAATTTGTCTCAAAAAAGAGGTGAAGAAGTCCAGGGGATCCATATGTTGGGAAGGAGCGCAAATTAAGGTCATAGGTTAGTAGCAAAAGTGGGTGGGTCAAAAAAGGTCAATATTCCCTTGTCAAAATGCTTTTACTTGTTCATTGTTTCAGCTTAATCCATGTAACTTTTTTTGTTATAAAAAGTGAAATACCGATGCTTTAATCTACCCAAACATATCTTAGGCTGCATCCCATTGCTCTGTCTTACCCCTTGCCCTTCCCCTACCCCTTTATCTACATCTTTGTCTTGCCCCTCGATAACAAGAGAGAGGGCTCGGGGTACGAATGTTCCCCTAAGAAATGGGACACCACTCGATTACCGTTTGCGTCGTCATCCCTTGCCTCTACATGGCTGCTACGTCTACAGAGGCGACAACAATTAACGCAAACAAACGTAAACAAAATGTCAAGGATTATTGGGTACCTCAGCTCGACAAAAAAAAAAAAGAAAAAAAAAGAAGCTTGTTTATACATGAACGTTTGATGAAAACAATAACGTCGGCTAAACAGACATCACTACAGTTAAAACCGCAACAATAGTTCACTAAATGTAACGTAGAACATAAGCGTCATAACTGTAAACCTGCTAAACTGTTAATCGATAATTACAACTGCTGAAAATACATTTATGAGACTCCTTGGCTGATCGATGTGACGCTGTCGTCCTGATCCCAAAACCTGCCTGAGCTTGTAGGTGTACCCCTTCGTTTCAAGTCTGGTCGAGAGCTTACTTCTTTTCAAGGGGTATGTAGCCCTCGGTCGTGGCTCTAGCCCTTGATCAAATTAGAATTGGGACACCCCTTGCCCTCACATGAACGCGTAAAACCAAGGGGTAGGGGTAAGACGAAGGGGTAAGAGAGAGAAATGGGACGCAGCCTTAAAGATATATTACTATATATTGTGCTTGAGTCTGCTGTATAGTTATCATCTCCAACACCGTGGATCATTGTGTTAGAAATTGTACATTTAAACCGCAATATTCATCTAAAATCCAAATCCAACTACTCTTATTCTTCTGAGCATCTTGTTTTGTCTACCCAGTCCAGACCTCTCATCTACAGACTCCTCTTTATGAACCAAACCCAGCGGTGCCTTAAGTTAGCGAGGTCAGCTGCGGAGTGAGTAAGTTGATGAAGTTTGGTGCTTAGCGTGAAATGAAGCGTCCCTGAATCCATAGGTCTGCATCAGCGGGCGCATGCTCTCCATCACAGCGCCGAGGAAAAGCCTGACAGCGTAATTATCCACTTCCCCTCAGCTCCATAAATAAATAAGCATAACTTGTGTTTGTGTCTGGTGTACACGAGAGGCCCAAAGAAAACAAAACACTGTGATCGGACAGGAGCGGGCAGGGGCGGGCAGGAGTGGGTAGCCCCCTGTCTGCTCTTGCTGAGTCATAAAGCAGCTGTGTTCAGACAAAACATCTCCACTCTGTGTCTGGTGAAAAGTTAGACGAGACGTATTGTTTCAGAAGCAGGAGCTGACAGTCGTAATAGAGTGAGGATCTGATCTAAGGATCTGATGAAAAATGTATTCAGACTTAGACTTAGAAACTTTATGGATCCACAAGGGAAATTATTTGAACCTTGAACCTTGAAAATAAATGTATATGTACAAAATAAAACAGAAAAATAAGTCATAAAATATAAAATCACAGCTAGCAAGAGACAAGAAAGGGAGTGCAATGATATGGTTGAAAGGACATAAGGTTATCCATTACTTAAGATTGAGTTGTTGTACAGTTGTAGGGAGTATTATCTGTTTCATAAGGGTGAGTTGTTGTACAGTTTGGAGTATGGTATGAATGTAGTCCTGTATCTCTCACTGTTTGAGCGGAGCTGTAGGAGCCTCTTGGAGATTGAGCACCTCTGTCCCTCTATGGTCTGGTGCAGTGGGTGAGCAGGACTGTCCATGATGGAGAGCAGTTTGTCCAGTGTCCCTGTGGCAAATGTACTCCTAGAAGAACCTTTTTTGTTGTTGCAGACTGAAAATTGAGTTAATATGATTCATTGAAATTCAGGAGCAGGACCACACCCCAACCTCCTTCTCCTCCTTACCAGCGAATTACAGCTCACCATAACCACACCTCTAATTTCCCGGAAGCTATTTGTAGCTGCTCATCCCATCATTCCAGTTCGTCTCGTTAACTCGACCCCTCCCTCCCACCCCCTATCTCATTCGTCTTTCAGCCATAAGACAACTCCAAAAAGGGGTCCCGTTCCGGCTGGGCCAATCGACGATTGAGACGGAGCCGCCACCCTGAGTCTCAACCCAGCCATCTCCGCCTTATTCATCCAGACATCCACCGTCATTCATTAATAAATATCTTCACCGCATCATGATGTAGGCGTAGTCATTACTAGTGAATTATTCTTACCACCAATCTGCATTTTTGTGGAAAAATTGTGGAGTCATTTATAGATGCAACAGTAGCAGTCTTCATTTAGCTTTGCAACCAAAACAAATCCAGGAGTGCAAATGTTTTCTGAGAGCAACAAGAAAAGTGACCTCTCAGGAGCCCTGGTTTGAACAGGGGAGTGTGATTCCCTCAAAATAGAAAAGGCTTAGTAAGAGTAAAGAATAATTGGGTGAAACTATAGTCAAATAAGAGTGTATTCTGTAGGACTAACTGGACTTAACATTTTATTTGAAGTTAAAGGGGGGTATGTAACTTTATGTGTAACATAGTTTAAAATAAAAGCCCCATTCTCAGTATATGAACCTGCCTCATGTGAAAGCTCAGAACCTCCAGAATTCACTCTCTTACACCACTGCTATAGGAAGCATATAGCAGCAGTGTAAGAAGCACAAAACTTTTGAATTATTTATTGTCCACATAAAGCTTTGTCACCTACTCATAGTGGGAAGAGTTACCAAAACATTTACTCTTGTGTAAGTGTACTGTTACTTAAAAATAAAAATCTGTTTTTGCCAGTGCAGATTACACATGGATATCGGAGCAGTTAGTGCCATATTGGTTTTATCAAATTTTTTATATGGCTTTTCACTTGTTTAACATGAGGGTTATTAATCATTGGAAAGCTGAAACTTTCCTAGAAACTGGTTTAATACTGATATTACAAGTATAAGACAATAAACACAGTGGCTAAAACGTCACATATACCCGTAGCAAAACAAGACAATAAACACAATGACTATATGTGACATTTTAATCATTGTGTTTATTGTCTTGTTTATCAGATGTTTTATGTGCACTGTGGGCCTAGGGAGTGCTGCAATTTCTGTGTGCGCAACCTGTACTTATGGTTTTTGACAATAAAGCTGACTTTGAACTGAACTTTTTGATCTTTGATATTTAGGCCGTTAACGCATGTTTCCTTTGGAGTTTACACGTGTCACCAGCTAGAACCAATATGACGGCAGGTGGCAAAAAATGATTGCGGTGCTGGAAAACTACTCAGAGAAGTTCAATTTCTTTATCGAACCATCCACCAAGGAAACAAGCCAGAGATGAAACAAAGCAGAAAGCACCCACTTCACAAAGTAAGATGCACACACACAACTCCATTGTGTCTACTGGGTTTGCTCATCCATCTATATTCCATTCTCCGGCCCCTCTCTCGCTCTCTCTTTCTTTCTCTGAGCTAATGCACTATTTACAAGCTCAACTTTAAATGACCAAAGTTTCCAGAAGATGAAAGCATCTTTTGCCCCTCTCGATCTCCATCCTCCATACATCTCTGCACGTAGTCTGTCTCTGTTTTGACCAATCCTCATCAAATGCTGCATTCATCGCCCCGTGTCCTTGACAAATAGCTCTGATCACACCGCGAAAGGTCTCATTTGGTTCGAGTGCGCTAGCATGATTGATTATAATGATAGCTAAATTGCTAAGCTAACGTTGACTCATCGGGACCCTCTGTGTGCCGTGAATGAGTTTTGATGCAACCTTTGTGCAAAATCTATCTTCCTTATACCGATGCACAGGGGAGAGGAGACATCGTGGGGTTAGCAAAAGGAGAATGCATGGGTGGTTCTTCCATTAGCGGATATAAAAATACAATTTTTAAAAATAAAAAACTCTGCACAGGTCAGTGGATAGAAAGACATTGTTCCAAACAGGAATCTGAGCATTGTTGGCTGCGTTCATTTTTTATGAGCCAAATGGAGCTATTCTTTCATTGCGATATTTTGTTTATTTATAGTAGTGCCGTGCCTTTTGTCTTGAGAGAGAAGCACGCAAACACATTACAAAGCTAGCGTAAAAAAATAAACTTCTATTGCTATTACTTTTTGAGCTGCAGTCTTGAGCCTAAAGACTGCAGTACCAATGCCATCATCCAGTAAACGCTGCTCTGAAAGTTGTGCAAAGCGCTAATGAAGTGATCACGGTGAAGAATTAGAATGTGTTAGGAAAGTCTGTAATAACTTTGGACTGCAGCACACTATTTAAAATGAACTATTTCTGTTTTTTTGTTTGTTTTGTTTTGTTTTTTTGCTTTCTACCATGCTATAACGCTGTTCCCTCATCACAGACATGCCTGAAGAAGTTTTAGATCTCATCCATGCATGCTTCAGTAATTTAGCGATCTCAATTCTCCATAAATACGGCAATTCTCCATAAATACGCAAAAACATGACACAACACTGCACACAACAACTTGACAAACCTGATGCGATGTGCAATAGGTTCATTAGCAGGATGCACACTGATTGTGTTGTGTGATTGTAATAGCGCTCTGAAGGGGAGTGATTTACCCCCGAGAGCAAAGGGAAGGGGAGAGTGAAACTGTGTTAATATGTTGTTTTCAGCGAATGTAGTATTTTCAGAACGATAAAAGGTAAGATGGTGATATAAATATATTATGTGTTAGCAGTTAATACCCCGTAAGATTAAAATGCCCCCTCTTCAATGTTTTTAAAGGAAAAGTAACGTTATTTTACAATCTGAGCCTTCTTTCGGTAATAAAACAAGTCGTTTGACTCACCCATATCACGTTCGTGTCATTTGGAGCTGTTTGAAGAAAGTTATGTTGTAGCGTAACCATTAGCATTTGTTTTCGGGGCATTACTTTGCGGTCTCCAAATAACTCAAACTTTAGCACTTTTCAAATCATAGAAGCCCGATGTCTTAATGAAAAATTTAGTTTGAAGCAAAAGTGGCCTGTAATCCGAGGTTTATCCATAGTTTTCAGCTTTGCGTTTCCTATTTGGGTCCCCGGAGCAGTCCGCGCATGCGCACTGGCGTCCTCATCTTATCGAAACTATGGCTAAATCTCGGATTACAGGCCACTTTTGCTTCAAACGAAATTTTTCATTAAGACATCGGGCTTCTATGATTTGAAAAGTGCTAAAGTTTGTGTTATTTGGAGACTGCAAAGTAATGCCCCGAGCAAATGATACAGCACCATGTTAACAGATACGGGATCATTACTAGAACAGAACGGCTCAACATAAGTTCTGCGATACTGCTCCAATTGACAGAAAAATGCTATGGGTGAGTAAAACTACTTGTTTTATTACCGAAAGAAGGCTCAGATTGTAAAATAACGTTACTTTGCCTTTAAGATTCCAGTGCCTTTAACCTGTCCGGCCTCGGGTCACATGTGCTCTCTGGACTTCTTCTGTAAGACCAAAGCTGACAGCGGTAACATAGATAGCATCTAGTGGTGAAGGGTGAGAATACAACTGGGCCTTTCTAATTAGAGATGGTAGCTTTAAGGAATAATAGTGACAATTGAGGGTGTTGGAAAACTAATTTGGGGGAAATGAATGAAAGAAATGAATAATTCACACAGAGTCTCCTGATGAGGTGTGTCCAGGGGCCTAATGTCTCCCCTATCATTCAGACCACCTTCCTCATGAATGCTTTACTTGTAAGCCCTGAGCTCTTTGAGTGATTAATGACAGCTTTCCATTTATAGACTAAACGCAGTGATATAAATGTGTAATTCCATGCAAAATAATGGTCTGTATCTTTGTTATTTTCACTCATGGCCTACACTCAACATTTACAGTGGTCCCTCGCTATATTGCGGTTCACCTTTCACGGCTTCATTTTTTTATTCCCAATTTTTTTATAGTGTATCAACGTGCATTGTGTTCTGCGTCCTGATTGGCTAAGGGACAGTAGACCTTTGTCGATTTGCCGTCATTCTCCTCCGTGTCGTGCCCTGTACAGTACAGAATACATTCAGTTTGCCAAATTTATATAAATGTTCGATCGCTCGCAGTGTGACTCTGGAGTGCTGTATGTTTGCAACTTTTCTCCCTTGCAAAACCACAATGTCGAAAAAAAAAAGACGGAAGTGGAAAAGTGGAAAAAGTGGCCAGTGGAAAAAGAGGCATGGTCGGAGGAACAGTGAAATACGCGTGAGTCACTATTAATAATTTCTTATGTGTCCATGCTCGTAGGTTGATCATTAAAACTGTATTTGTTATTTCTAAAAGCTATCATATTATTTTTTGTATAAGAAAACATTTCTATTTTGTATGGAGCCCGTAAAGCGTGTCCTCGTTTTGTGAAATCGCGTCCTCATTTTATTAAGTCGTGTGTCCGTATAAATAGAGCGTGCGCTCGTTTACTTAAATCGTGGAGTCATCTTACTAAAACTGTGCTCGCTAAAATTGAGTCGTGCCCACGACTCAATTTTATAACATTGAGTCGTGGGCACTCAATGTGAGCACAATTTACTAAAGCGTGGCCACGATTTCAAAACGAACACACTTTTTATACATCTCGTGTACACATTTTCAGCAAATTTAAACAAGAGCACGTTTTAGATAGACGAGGGCACGACTTCATACAGCGAGCACATGATTTAGTAAACCAGGGTGCAGGATTTAAGTAAATAAGTGCACGTTATATTTAAACGAGCACGCTATTTAGTAAACGGAGAGCACGCTCTACTTACACGAACGCGCGACTTAATAAAAGAGGGCACGCTTTGCAAAGTGAGCGCACAGTGAGCGCACGCTTTCTTGCCACCCCTCAAAAAAGATTTTTCCCTGAGCCCTCCCGGGTTCCGCAGTTTTGATTTCTCAAACAAATTTTCTCAAAACAGGTTTTGATCTTTGGTTTTATTCTATAATACTGTGCTATTTTTTGTTGTGTGAAGAATCCCTCAGTCGTCCAGGTAGAATCTATGATAAAAGAAATTCAATTTGTCAACTGGACAAAGTTACTTTTTTTGTTGAAAATCTATGAAAGTTTGAGTGTTTAAACAAGAGAGAAATATGAGAAAATGTTAATGCCAGTCTGAGAAAAGTGTAGAATGTGTGTGGTGAGGCGTTTACAGCCTTAAAACATGTAGAATAATTGTAAAATATAAAGCTGACTACTTTGCAGATTTCGCCTATTGCGGGTTATTTTTAGAACGTAACCACCGCGATAACATATTTACATCACCATGTTACCTTTTGCTATATTGCCATATATTACCTTTTGCCATGCTAAGTCACTCCCCCTTCAGAGCGTTACTACAACACAAAAAGCATACATCCCGCTAATGAAAATACTGCACATTGCATCAGGTTGTTGTGTACAGTTTTGTATCATGCGTTTGAATATTTATGGAGAATAGTCGTGTGGGAGCTATTCTCCATAAATAGCTCCCACATGACTAGAGATCACTAGATTACTCAAGCATGCGTGGATGGCATCTAAAATCTCATCGGGCATGTTCGAGATTAGGGAAAAACGTATCATACTCTCTTTTTAAATAACATCACCATTGAACTGTGTGCTGCACTTATAGACTCCACTTCCTGTTTGAAAGTGAGCATAGACAAAACAAAGATCAGGCAGACATAAATGCAGTCATTCCTTTTTCCCATTTCCTTTAGAGCAACCTCTTTGCACTTCCTCTTCTCTCTAGTCCCATTTATATTGCTTCTGTACAGCCCCAGCCTCAGTTCTGGGCCCTTCCTCCTGACTCTCATCGCAGATTCTGATCTCATCTGTGGTGCCCCGGTGTCCCTGCTTCCTTTAACCCTGTGAGCTGAGGTTCAGTGGCTGTGAAGGAGGCGCTCTCCAGATCGATCAGGATCACACAGAACTCAGAGCATGGTGTTTGAAGCTGTTTGCGTTTGGTAGAAGGTTGGAGGAGCCATCTCTAAAGACGATAAGATGTCTTCACCGTGGCAGGTTATTCAAGGGAACGCGACTACAGACTGTGCGACGATTTACTGTATGTAGAGAAGCTGCAATTTTAGTTTACAAAGCTTTAAATTATGTTACCGTGTCTAAAAAGGTCCTATGTTGCGCAAACTTGACTTTAAGGCATGTTATAATCATCAAAAACATACCTGGATTTATATTTTCTTTCATTCACAAACATAGCCAGCCTTTATTTTTCATTTGTCTACATCTTCAAATCTTAAAATGCTTTTTAAAATTCAGTGTGAGGTCATGAAGTAGTAGTTTTCAAGTTAACAGCTGCCTTTTTATGTTTAGTTCAGTAGAGATTGGCAATTCAAGTACTGAAAATATCCAAATTCAAGATTCAAATTTGTTTATTTGTCATATGCAGGATCAACACAAGGTCAACAATGCAATGAAATGCTTAGGATCATAAGATAGTCAAGAAGTACTAATAGCATGCAATAAAAATATAAGGGAAAAAAGTAAACAATATAATAAAAAAATGTAATAAAATATAATAAAATATAAAGGTACAGGTAGGATTTCAAAAAAAGTGTAAGTAGAGTAGAGCAAATTATTCTAATGAAGGTGTATGGAGTTTGAAAACACAGTGGAGCACTTCCTGAATTACCACATGACATCACAAGATGGATCAGAGTGTTTTCTGTTTGAGAGAAGAACCTAAATTTGCAGGGTTAAACATGTGTGAATGAAACAAAACACAACTCCAGGTAACATTAGAGCATAGATCAGAAAATAACCTAATATGTGCCCTTTAAAAGGTTTAGTCTGTGGAAGATGACAGACTAGTTCTGGGGGTCAGATGTGGTCTTCTCAAATCTTCTTATTTATTGCTGTTCCCAACAAGTCAAGAAATCACTTTTCAATGAGTAATTCACAATAATTGAGATAATGCATTAGTCTTATTCATTCATGTATTATTCATTCACTCCATATGTGGCGGTGGAAAGATACTATCATAGCCACATCTGCCTTGGGGTACACTGATGGTAATCCAGTTTCTATTGGCCAGTTTGAAAACCTCCAATTATGCATTCATTATATAGGCAAGGTGGGTGATGTTTTGCCTAAGGACACAGCAACATGCAGCTGATATCCCCAGGAGTATCTCATCCCAGCATTTACCAGGCCCAACCCTGCTAAGTATCCAGAAAACAGATTGGGAATGCTCAAGAAAATAAATAACATTGCATCATTTATCCTTCCCCTGGTGGTAGGCTAATTTTGGAACAACAGCTGCCCTTATGGACTGACGAAACACCACTAAACACTCTACAATTTTAAACATTTGAGAGAAAAGGTATGTATGCTATCCAAGAACTCTAAGGTAAAGGGTACTTATCTTTAGTGTTGGAGAGACTACAGACACAAAGTCCCACCGTATTTTGGGCAACATATAAATGAGGATTATAGAGCTAATGTACATGAACAAAACTCTAGCCCATGATCCCCTATAAATCGCTGACGTCCCAAACTTGCAGATCTGTAAAACTCCTCAGAGTTAGACCGGGATGCATTGCTCTTTGTGGATATGAACCAAACATACAGTGTAAATAATGCATGCTTTTCCCTGGACCATGATTAATTCCATTGAAGTGTGTCGGCCATTGTTCTGCTGGTGTTATTTTTGCATGCCGTTTTTTTCCTAAATGCTTCTCCCCTTTTTGAGTTTTGGTGCATTCTGCTTTGAGCACGTCTCCATCCCCTTAAGAGCACATCTGAGTGTTTACATGGTAATCTGTTCTGTTTATTCAGCCTTGACAGTATTCTTACACCACAAACAACATCTCCAGTCATTATTGAAATCAGATGTGCCTGGTGGGGCCTGCAGTACAATGGGCTAAGACTAAGGTTAGATGTGTATTCTCTTGCATAATTTCATTGGCTCCATGTTGCAAACTGATTTTTCACTTTGTGTTTTTTATCTGGGCTGCTAATTAGAATGTGAAAATACTGCTAGGTCAGTCAGTTTAGATTCTAAGATAAAATCACAGCATCAACATAAATGAATATTACGTTTCTTTTTTTAGAGAGGCTACCATTCTGCCATTCAAAAACCTCCACGACTACCACCAACGTCTCTCATATCAGATTCACAAAGTCAAAGTGTCCCGCCCAAGGACACAACAGTTCTAACCTAAGCCGCTGTTCCATACCATCATATCATTCACACTCACTTACGTTCAGACTGCACGGCTTAAAGCTCGATTCAGATTTTTTTGTGAAATCCGATTTTTTTGCGAGGTCGTTCACATTTCCAATTAAATGCGACTTGTATGTGATCTCCAGTGTGAACTTTAAATGCCCCAAGTGTCCCGCATGCGCCTTGGAGGACACGACGAGGTCACATGCAGTGAGCGTGCTCGGTGTTTACGGAAGTCGCCTAAACATGGACACTAGCATTGAGCGTCTGGCGATTTTAAAGTTGCTGTCGTACCAGAGCCAGAACATGTACAACTTATTTGTTTTAAGGAGGAGATTGAGAAGGAGAAGGACAAGGTTTTTGGGGACGTGTTGGTGCTGAGAGTGGTGGGATTGCTATGTACTTTGCTGCTTCACTGACACGGACTTCATACACAATTTTTGTATAACGAGAAGAACTTTTGTGTACATTTGTGAGTGCCTACTTGTACCACTCTCACTTGTTAATGGTCAGATGAATGCGACCTGGCCATTCAGACTGAAGTCGCATGCCAAAAGATGGGATATGTATCGGTTTTAGCACCACATATCCAAGTGGCCTGGGTCGCATTTGAAAAAATCGGATCTGTGTTGTTCAGACTGTCATTAAAAGATCTGATACAGGTCGCATAGAGGCAAAAAAAAAAATCAGATTTGGGTCACTTTAGGCTGCAGTCTGAACATATTTATTATTATTATTTGTAGTGTGGGCCAAACATTTAAAGGTCTACTGTGGAACATTTCTGATTGAGAGATGTAGCTTTTTCATTCATTTCATTTATTTATTTTAAGTGCTTGAAAGCCACAAACTATTTTAGGTACTACTTGATGTAAAAAGTTACGGCATTACAGCAACTATACATGAGCATTAAAGGAAAAGTAACGTTATTTTACAATCTGAGCCTTCTTTCGGTAATAAAACAAGTCGTTTGACTCACCCATAGCACGTTGGTGTCATTTGGAGCTGTTTGGTGAAAGCCATAGTTTCGAGTAGATGAGGACGCCAGTGCGCATGCGCGGACTGTGCTCTCAGCTCCCGGGACCCAAACATGAAACGCAAAGCTGAAAACTATGGATAAATCTCGGATTACAGGCCACTTTTGATTCAAACAAAATCCTAGATTAAGACATCGGGCTTCTATGATTTGAAAAGTGCTAAAGTTATTTAGTGTTATTTGGAGACCGCAAAGTAATGCCCCGAGTACTCATGTTAACGGATACGCTACAACATAACTTTCACCAAACAGCTCCAAATGACACCAACGTGCTATGGGTGAGTCAAACGACTTGTTTTATTACCGAAAGAAGGCTCAGATTGTAAAATAACGTTACTTTTCCTTTAAACTCAAATCTCCATAGAGACAATTGGATAGCGCCACCAGGCCAGGTCACAGGTCAGATCTCTGGAGAGGAGAGCCTTCTCACAGTAAGCATGTTTGTAATGTATGTTTTTTTGACATATAAAAGCACCTGTAGTGAAATTAACGCTATTGGTATGTTTAAAAGCGCACTGTGTAACTCTTCTGGAGTCTGTCACAAGCTTGTTTTCATAGAGATATTGAAAGATTTCGCAGTACGGCGTTAAACTCATGCATTTATTCAATTACAGGTTATTTACTGCTCAAAAACATGCATTCCTAGATCTAATCTGATCTGTTATTTGACCTGGAGGCACTGCAGGCTTGTCTCCGTGGAACTAAATGAGTTTAATGCCATAGTTTTGGACATTCTAGACAAAGCAACAACATTTCCAGGAAGACAAGCAGTAACCAAAACGTTATACAGTGCACCTTTAATGCTATACTGTGGAACATTCCAGGAAACGCACTCATATAGAAATGCGGTGTTCCCGTAAATATTGTTTTAGATTCCTCACTGTCACTTTTTGTCATTTTTTCAAGAGGCTCAGACCCTCCACAACCTTCAATTGTGGAAATGTCTCAGTTTTATCTGTCATCTCGGTAGGAAGCCTCACTTCACCGATCACCACACAGCACGTCCGTATCTCCGCTAACACAAAATGTACATGCGCACGTACTAAACCACTAAGCTTATCTTGCAGACAGCTCCATCATGGCGGCCGGTCGGAGGACATGCAACGCTCGCGGGCTCTTCCTGTAACGTGCACTAAATCACACTGGCAGACACGACAGGCTCCTCCCCAGGTGAAGGACATCCTGATTCACTGCGGCGCTGCTTTGTGAGTGATGGCGCTGTCCCGTCGGAATGAGGAGAGCCCGCCCCCCTGTCACCGCGGGACAGACGGATGGGTCGTCACGGAAGCGGGGGCGGATTAGACCAGACTCCGCGGGGCATAATGAGAGAGGTCCCAGGAAGACATCATTTAACAAGTATTTAAAGAGACGCCTGGTGAGAGGGGCCGACCTGTGAGTTCTCTATCTGCATCCTGACAGGTGTGCCGCGCAACGAGGCCAAACTGCAGGGCTGCTCAGGGTTAAGATCATGGCTCTTTTGAATGATAACCGTCATTTCCCAAAATAGCTTCTCCCTGTCAAATCTCTCCTACCTGAGTTATCAATACAGCATCATATAGGCCTGTCATGGTAACTACTAAATCGACTTTTTGTTCTAAACATGAAACGTGGAACAATATTTATCATGGTGAACTTTTTCTTTGTACTAGTGGGGAACATTTTGTTATTTTTCTATACTGTTAATAGGTGACATCATGCTGGGGGCGGTCTTCATGTATGTCTGTGGCGGAATTTTCACCAGTTACCATGGTACACATACAGCTCTGGAAAAAATAAGAGACCACTGCAAAATTATCCGTTTTTCTGATTTTGGTTTGGGCAAAAGGAACATTTTTGTTTGAGTCTATAAACTACTGGCAATATTTCCCCCAAATTCCAAATAAAAATATTATCGTTTAGAGCATTTATTTGCAGAAAATGACAAATGGTCAAAATAACAAAAAGATACATGTTTTCAGACCTCAAACAATGCAAAGAAACAAGATCAAATTCATTTTAAAACAACATCATACTAATGTTTACACTTAAGAGTTGAGAAATCAATATTTGGTGCAATAACCCTTATTTTTAATCACAGCTTTCATTCGTCTTGGCATGCTCTCCACAAGTCTTACACATTGTTCTTGGGTGACTTTATTCCACTCCTGGTGCAAGAACTGTAGCTCAGCTGTGTGTTTGTGTTGGAATTCAACAGACGCTGGAATGGAATGGCTGTAATACATGTGGAGATGCTGATTTCAGGGGGAAAAAATGCAGTGGTCTCTTATTTTTTTCCAGAACTGTACATTTTCAGAAGCCCGTGGTCAATACGAGCGTTCAGGGTCCCATTTAAGTGTTTGATTTTGAAAAAAAAAGTGAGAGTAACTAACTGAACAACTGCCAGCTAATGCCTGTGGCTTGTGACTGTGGTTTTATGTGTGAGAGACTTCTTTAAAGGCACAAATTAGCTCACCTGTACTTAGAGTTAAGTCAGTTCTTTCTGGTCAGACTGTGTTAAAACAAAGCGCGATAAAAGGCTTGGGTAACTTGGGTAACAGAGCTTAAGATTTAAGAGTAGAACCTTCAATTAACATCACACCCCCTCAAAATGTTGACAACTGCAAAGTATTTTATAATATTTCAGCTGTAAAGGGGTAAAAAAAAAATACTTTTTCAAAAATTATTATTATTCTGTTTTACGTTTTGTTTTTGTTTTTCTTTGGATCCTAATTGGTTGCATGTAAAGTCTTCCTCTTGGAAACTCAACTCGTCATGAACATGGTACAACAGCATGTGATCCAGATCCATCTCTCCATATTTTATTATTTGTAGATCTCTGTCTGAATCTATAGAAATATAACACTTGTAGAATAAGGTTCCTTTGATTTCAGCATGTGAAATGACAGCTCACTGGCCATTTATTAGGGGTGTGAATCTTTCACTCACAAAACGGTTCGATTCGAATCTCGATTCACAGGCTACGATTCGATTCAGGGACGATTCATAAAATTAGTAAATGATCCGGTACGATCCGGTACGATTCGATTCGATCCGATCCGATTCGGTAAATTTGGATTCAATACAAATTGACAACTTTACTCCCAAGTGCTTTAAAGTTATTGAGAAGAAAAAGAGAGAAACAGAAATTAAATTTCCAAATAGTATCCTTTTGTTTATTTAGAGTCCAACAGACAATACACCAGGCCTACTGAAAAACTGGCAATCCGGTTTGCAAAACTCTGCTCATACTTAAAATACAACACATTCCTTCCCTCAAGCAACACAAAACAATAAGGTTAGATATCAAAAATAAAAAAGACCTTATAAAACAAGCAAGTTGCCTATTAAAGTCAAAAATCAGAATGAATCAGAATTAGTTAGTAATTAGTGCTTCAGTCACTCATGAGTTTCAGTAACTGTAAAAGTGTAACATATCACTGACAAGAAGATAGATATTACTAGGCAGTTATAGAAAACACTAGCATGTTAAATCCACTGAATAACTAATACTTTCTCTCCATCTTATAACATTTCCTTAGTCTCCTTTGAGACAAAAATCATCTGTGTGTGTGTGTGTGTGTGTGTGTGTGTGAAGTCCATTTCTATACACACAAATCATAAGTCTAAATACAGAAATGCACCAGTTCTGATTATACATTGTATTTTCCACACAAAAGTAAATTAGCCAAGTCAGTTTTAGACCAAATCAAATATACATTGCCAATACATGAATGTTGTCTAAATAAATCACCCAATCCACTAACCGTGACAATAAAAACACTAGTATCATACAATAGTTATGGTCTATAGCTGCCATGGAAACTATCAAGCTGACAGTGAAACATCAGACTGATATCAACGCGACACAACACTGGCACAAAAGTTAACCACGCATACGAACCATGTCTATAAATAGCGGTAGCGCACCAAATTAACTTAAACAACAGCTCAATAAATTTAAACAGCGTATCTTACCGGCGTTCTGTCGAATCTTCCTACCTTGTCAAACAAGGCGATCTGTCCTACGCTGTCCTGACGAGACACAAACATTGCTCGCTTCCGCATACAGCCCGTGCCACTCGCATGATTGGCAGTTAAGCAGCCAATAAGCTTCAATCCCAGGTAAGTGAACCACCCACCATTCACTAAAGAACGCAAACACACACAGGCGGCTTCTGCGCCATGACAGAGACCGCTCAGGAGCCAAGAACCGATTCTTGGCCGTAAATCCGGTGCATCGGACCTTTCATAGTGCATTTGGACCGATCCGGGCTCCGCTGATCCGGGCTCCGCTGATCGGTACACTCAGATTGCAGAGGTCACAGATCGATAACCGATCCAAATCGGTTAATCTTTACACCCCTACCATTTATCATTTAGAACAAAAATGTTTAACTTCTCCCAACTCTGGAGTCATTTGAACTGAGATTGGGGAATGCGTCTTTGTACAGTATGGGGAAAACATGTAGAATTTGGCTGGTAATGCAAATAAGACAATAGGTAAGGGATTATTCTCAACACAAAAATATCCACCACGGTCAAACCTGAGCAAATCATTTCAGCATTGTTCATTTACGCTGCCAGAAAAAATGAAACTAAATAGCTTTTGTGCCTGCCTGCACCTCAATTTTCTGGTCTTCTAAAAATGTTCTGACATAAACACAATGTATTATTTATGTATGTTTGTTTGTTCAGTTTGTAAAAAAAATTTAAACTTGATTTTTATGCAGTCTTTCCTAATCTTGGAGCATTCTCAAATCATCCAAATGTTAAGTTATTTATTCTTGATGGAGTTTTAGTTCTGAGTTTCTGTAACCAACCGCACCACTGATTTGGACCAACATCTTTTTGACTTAAAGGTGCATTGTGTAACATTTCTGGTGTAGGGTCCATCAAATACCGGGCAGGTCCCCGCGGGAGGAGGCTCTGGGGAAGACCCAGAACACGCTGGAGGGGTCTCCCAGTCTCTCCACTGGCCTGGGAATGCCTCAGGGTCCCCCCAGAAGAGCTGGAGGAAGTGTGCGTGGAAAGGAAAGTCTGGGCCTCCCTGCTCAGACTGCTGCATCCGAGAGCCGGCTCCAGATAAAGAGAAAGAAACTGGATGGATGGTCCGTCAAATACTTTTCTCACTGGGAATGTTATTGCTTTGTCTGGAATGTTTCACAGTATGGTAGTATGGTATCTTCATGGAGGCCAAACCAGAACAAGTTACAGGTCTGATCTCTGGAGAGGCAACCCTGCTCAAAGAATTCCTGTTTTTTTTTTTTTTTAGATATTTTTTAGCTATAAAATCTGTAATTTAATAAATGTAAAATAGAGCTATTTAATGTTATACTGTGGAACATTCCAATCAGAGCAGTGGCTTATCCATAGAAACAGGTGAGGTAGTGCACCTTTAAATGTCCTATTACACTAACTTGACTAAGTCATGTTACAATGTTGTTACCTCCTCAAGAAGATATCCAGAGTTGTGTTTTGATTCATTCACACATGTTTCAGTATTCAGTATTTTTTATTAATCTGTCTACATCTCCAAAGCTCCAAACCTCAGGTACGTTTTTGATTAGTAAACAGCATTATAACATAGAAACTAGCATAATATGGGCCTTTAATTCCATATTTGAGAATCCGTCATTAAACAGAAATGGGGGAGTTAGACATAACTTGTCTCCCATTTATAATGCGATTCTTAGACCAGTCAAACAGAGCCAGGGCAGAGGGGTGGAGAGGGTCGTTAGACGCTGAATAGGGGGTCGAAACTAGCCGTCAGAGTAATTTGAAAAACAAAGAGACAGATTAGGGGGGATCGTTTTCAGAGCTTTGTCATTGTAGGACGCGCCTCCCGGCAGCTAGATATAAGCAGGGTCTAACCAGTACAATAACCAGAGCTGACGAAGCCTCTCGGATGAGCGGCGAAACGTTTTCAACCAAACAAACTTTGTCCAGTTGACAAATTGAACTTCTCCTTTGATCATGGATTCTACCTGGACGACTGAGGGACTTTTCACGCATTTGTGTATTATGTTCTCTAAAACAATGATATGACTTTGTAGAAATGACACCTACATAAAAGGTAAAATAGGTAGGCGTGATAACAGCTGAAACCGCTTATTATAGCGTCCCCTTGGTTCTTTTGAGTGAGACGTGGCTCCATTTGTGCACAGGCGATGATCTCCTGCTGCCTCGTGGCATTTTCATCTAAATATCCAGTTTATCAGATGGACCCGGGCGCGCACAGTCACACAGAGGGGCTTACCTTCCCCCAGCACTGATCCCAATCTGGGACCGTCCTGCCACTGACCTTTAGAGCAGCGCTGCATAATTGACCTGAGGACGGGAGGGCGCTTCACTGTCACAAACGCAAGCTTGAAACTGTCCAATGAAACGTGGGCAGATTTACCAGCAGAAGAGAGAGAGAAAGAGAAAGAGGGGATGTGGGAGGAGGATTCTAAATGCATTCAATTCTACCTGTACCTGAGTGATTACTGAAATGTATGTTCTGAAATGCATCTTTTTCATATGCTCTTTTTACCATGCAGCAACAAAGCCATGAATTTTAAGTAAGACGGGAAGGTAGAATTTGATGTACATATATAGTGATTAATATTTATGTATCTATTTATTGTGTATGCTTTTTTTTCTCTTTCATTTTTTACAGTACTGAGATACAGAATTTTCTTGTCCAATTTTGTAACTAAATATTGGAAACAGGACACCTTTCCAAACCTACAATGCCACTGGAATAACATGCAAACATTCAGAGAAATGTCCCACCTGGTCATGGAATCAAACCCAGTATCTTTTTTTTTTTTTTAGTTTTTATTTCAAGAGGCAATATAGAGACATTAACGGTGCATTATGTGTCAGAATAGATAGATAGATTTACAGAAAATTTACAGAAATATATTAAATGCAATAACAACGGTCGTTGTGCCGTTCATTCTTTAGCATTTAAATTAACAACGAAAAACAATAAAATGGATAGACAATCTATCATTTCATTATTCCATTTTAGTGTCAAACCAAAATTTCCTCCATTTCCAATATACAAATCAAAGTTTATTACAAAAAAAAAAAAAGTCTCAATGCCTATTGTTGTTGTTGTCCCACCCCTCCCCCGGCCAGCCAATAATTTAATTACCTTTAGATATAATTTTTAGGGTTGTTCAGTCTGCTTAAAGAAGGGTTCTCAGATCTCACTGAGTAATTGTATTTTTCCGTTAATCTTATGTATAAGGCGCTCATGGGAAGCGGTTGAAAGCCGTTCTGTGTATGTTGGTATCTCGGGTGTCTTCCAGTACTTAAGTATCACTCTCTTTGCTGTAGTTAGAGCTATTTTTACCCATCTTGCCTTGTTATGACTATAGTTTTATTTTAAATTGACTTAGTTTAAGATGCAGAGGGTTGGATTAGCGAGAATATTAACTACTATAGCTTTACTCATTTTTGTTATGTTTTTTTTCCCAATAAGTATTCATTTCAGAGCATGAGAAGAACATATAAGTTATGCTACCACTCTCTATATTGCATCTCCAACACCAATTTGAGCTGATAAGCCCTGCCCTATGTATCTTAACCGGTGTCCAATAGAGTCTGTTGAGAATTTTAAAAACCCATTATCTTCTTGATGTGAGGCAGGAGTGCTTAACCGCTATGCCATCGTACCACTGCCTTATTTTGTATTTAAAAGCACACTATGTAACTATGTTTCTCAGGTCTGCAAGCTGCTCCTCTCCATGGAGATGTCATTGCTTTGTCTGGAATGCCAGTAGTGGACCTTCCACTGGAAAAATGACCATTGCCATCCATCGTCTACTCTACGACTTTACAAAGGCACCTTTTGTGAGTCAGCCATTTTGTTTTCCCCAATTATTCCACCGTAACCTTCAAGCCTCGAATCGTCGCGTTACGTAAGACTCTTAGAGGAGCCCACTGGTAGAATAATTGCGCTCAAAATGGCCACTCTTCCTTCGGTGAAAAGTATTATCTCCTCCATGAAACATTAATACTCCTGTGATCACAGACAACAAAGAACCGCTCACAGGGAGGATGAAGAGGAAGAGGAGGTAGAGGTGGAGACTGTGGCCCGGCCAGCGCGCTTGCCAAATGGACGGAGATGGACACGTTTAGTGCTGGGGTCTGACAGGTGGGATCCGGGGCTGAACTGGGGCCCGTAAATGTACAAGCTCGGGCCCACTGAGGGATTTGCGAAGTGATGGAGTGGTGCAGCGGTGAGGGGAATACTGATCAGAAGCCTGTAGACAATTCTCTGGGCTCCATCGCACTCCTCTGCAGATCTAGCTTGATAAAAATAGACCTATTCATTGTAACAGAGGGCTTTCTCCAACAACAAGGCCATTTTCAGCCCCAGGATAATGCATTTCCTCTAGGTATTACCGTGGAGTGGCTAAATGGACACGGCTGATTTTCAACAAAGCATATTCTGGTTTTAAACTTTAAATCGCCCATTCAACGGCCAACTCCAAAGCTGCACATTTAATAGCGGACTATTCTGGTGATGAGACCGCAGAGGAATATAAATTGCTTTATTTTTGACACTCAATATTCTGCATTCATGGTTCATAATGGAAGAAAGGAGCAGCGGGCTTTTGGACAAACACAGACACATTTCAATTCAGGTGTGTACAACAAAACAGAGTTGCATCGAATGTTGGACAATGACGAGGTTAGCGTATTTTACACTGACGCTGGGTTTGGTTTGAGGTATTCAAAACAGTGAAAACACTTTTTTCGGACTTCCTGTTCGATTTGTTGTGAGGCAGCTATAGTTCGGGCTGATTCTATAGCAGTGATGCCGCGAGTAAAGATAGCTTTTAGATTTTCTTGACAGACTTGAGAACTTTTTTCAGTAACTTGCCATTTGTTAACAAAATAGCTACAGTGAAAACAAAAGTTATGCTGCACCACTTTTTGTTAAACATTAGCCATAGACTGTATAAAGAAGTGGACAAAGGGAGTCAAGTTCCATTTTAGGAGTAGGAATTTAACAGCACACTGCAAATTTCTCTGATCTGGCCAAGATTTTAAAACTTATATCAGGTTATTTGTCTTGTTTTCAGATTTATTATCAACTTACTAGTTCTGGCACTGCTTAGTTCTAGCTAGGTGGTTTATTTTAAGATAACATGTCAAATAAAATGATCTTGCTGCATGGACAGATCATTTCACTACTTTTAAGTCATTTTCTGATGGATTCAAGTGTTTTTATTTTACATTTTGGCCAAGATTTTTTGCTGTGCAGGATCACGATGAGCAGGATAATACGAACATTGTAAGACAATATGACGAGCCTAACAGCAGCAGTTACAGATTTCTTCTAAAGTCAAATGGAATAGTATTTGGAATGGCTACTGTGTTTGCTATGTCCATTTATATAATACAATTTATGATATTAGCCTGTGATTTTGTAGGCTTTATGTATAGTTGATTAATTCCTTTTTTATTTTGCTTTTTAATCATTTAACCTCTTTCAGTGCTGGAAAATCTGTCGAGTTATACTTTTTCTTTGAGTAAATCAACACAACAACGAGCCAGCAACAAGTCCAGAGGAAAAAACAAAGAAATCCTATCTGTGAACACTGTTGGAAATATTAACAAGAAATTAATGAGCTACAAGCACAGATATTTGCTTTGGAACTTGAAAAAGAACATCATCTGACCATAGTTCCTTCCAGAGAAATGGGGAAAAAACACATTTCTAATTTGCTTCCATTAGTCACTTTGGCCTGTTGGGTTTAATGCATAAATAAGACAATAGGCACAAAATGGACTCTTGTGAGGTTTAGATCATGTTATAATGTTGTTTCCTCCTTAAAAACATACCCGGAGTTGTGTTTTGTTTCATTCACACGTTTCCTTCTACATCTCCAAAGCTAAAAATGCTCTGTTTCACATTGTGATGTCATAACGCTGTAGTGTTCAAGTTATCAGCTACATTTTACCTTTTGCTCAGTAAAGATTAGCAACTCCAAGGCTGAAAGTATCCAAATGATTTTAGTGAAGGTTCCAGAAAAAAAGGTTACCGCACACTTGTTTGACTTTCCAATTATTCCTTTATTAGGTGAGAACGAACAACGCATTTCGCTTCTACAGCATAATCAGATTTTAGTGAAGGTGTATGGAGTTTAAAAACACAGTGGATAAGTGGAGCTTTATCACATGACATCACAAGGTGTTTTCAGTGTGAGAGAAAAAAAAAAACTGCCTAAATATGCAGGGATGTGTGAACAAAACAAAACACAACTCTAGGTATGCATGTTCTCTCCGTGTCTGGGTGGGTTTCCTCCGGGCACTCCGGTTTCCCCCATCAATCTAAACATGCGCCATAGGTAAAATCCTCCAGCTTAGGGCCTGACCAAGCCTAAATAACAAAACAAAATCATGGGGATGGTCCCCGGGTCAAATATAGAAACAACTTCTCCTGTGCGAGATCAATAGAGGTCAATCTTCTAATCCTTGACCACTGTAAGGCGCTTTGTGTTACATTTTTGTATGAAAAGCACCTTATAAATATTGTTTGTTTGTGTTGTTTCTGATGCGGAAAAAAATTACACCATAGATCATAAAATGTCGTATTATGAGCCCTTGAATGTTTACTCTATCTGCATACAGGTTATACGCTGAGAGACATTCTATCCAAACGCTCTTGTAACACACCTGAATGAGAACATGATATGCTGCGTCCCGGGTGAGGCCAGTGGCAGGTGTAATGTGCTGTTGTAACCCGCTTCAGTGAGCACCTCCTCATCATCATTTTCCTCATAAACTCGTCCAATCAGAGGCAGCAGGTCCAGAACAAGCTCTTTATGAAACTGTCTACAGCCGGTCCAATGAAGGAGTACCAGACACAGGCCCGCCTCACACCCCCTCTGCCCCACTCCCCTCCATCTGCCCCCTCTGCCTCCTGGAGAAATCACTGTGTCCTTGTATTCCCGGCGTGGTTGACCTCCATACATTTGTGTTAAAGCAGTGATGAAGATGTGCAGTTTTGTTCTGCATTAGGTATTTGTTCTCACCCAATGTCACGATATCCACGGTATGTTCATGGGTGACTTCCAAGGTGGCGCTTCATGCCTAGTGTATAAATAGTAAATACGTTTGCTATTCATTTGGTTAAAATATATAGGCATTATATTATGATAAATGTACATGTTTTCTGCTGCCAATATTAGAAGCCTATGGATTAAAAAAAATGCTGCTAGTTTTGTGGTTGTGTAGCAGGTTAAGGTACACTTTATGGTACACTTTATTGTACCCATAGGGAAATCTGTCCTCAGCATTTGACCCATTCTTCAGTGTCGCTGGGGCATCTCCTCAGGAACAGTGGCTGCACAGTCCTGGGCCTGGGGACCATCTCCATGATCTTGTTGCTAGGCTTGGTCTGGACTAGATGTGTGAAGAATCCCTCAGTCGTCCAGGTAGAATCCATGGTAAAAGGAGAACTACAATTTGTCAACTGGACAAAGCTTATTTGGTCGAAGACGTTTTGCAGCTCGTCCAAACTGCTTCGTCGGTTCTGGTTAGAGTGCTGATGGACACTGCTTATAACTTACAACCACTTCACAAGAGGATGTACCAACATCGACGGGAGTGCCAGAGTGGACCTTCATCTGTCGTACATCTCCACCTAGAAGCCACGGGCCACTCCTTTGAGGACAGTGAGGTACAGATCTTAGCCAGGGAAAAGAGCTGGTTTGAGAGGGGAGTTAAAGAGGCTATTTTTGTCAACGAAGAAAATCCTTCCTTGAACAGGAATGGAGGGGTCAGACACTATTTGTCTGCCATCTATAATTCCATTCTCAAACCTAAATCAAAACAAAGAAAACAATAGGGCTAGCCAGATCAGGTGTGAAAACACCCATTATAAAAACTGAATGGGTATGCTAAACAAGATCCCAAACAGAAACTGAAAAACAGGTGGAAACTAGTCTGGTTAACACCTGACCATATCACAAGTGAGATATGGGTCTGGAAACTCGCTTCGAAAAATCCCGTAGCGGAGGTGTGGTTAGCGATTGCCAACGGCCGTTTATTGGGCGTTATGAATGTCTATCATTGAGCGTATACGTAAGTCCATAGCCAATCATGTCAGTTGTCAGTTCAAACTACAAGCTTCCGTTTGTCATGTAGTACCGTCTTGCCACACCGTCTTGCCACACCTCCCCCGCTCTCTGATTGGGGCCCTAAATCTGGGACTCTCGCTTGGACGAGTTTCCAGGCCGCCTTCCAGTTCGAAACGAACGGAAGCGGCCTGGGAATTCCCAGGCTAGGTGGAAACACAAGAGGTGGGATAGTTTCAGAGTAATTTCATTATAGTTAGCTCCTCCCTGCAGCTAGATATAAGCAGTGTCCATCAGCACTCTAACCAGAACTGACGAAGCAGTTTGGATGAGCTGCGAAATGTCTTTGACCAAATAAACTTTGTCCAGTTGACAAACTGAATTTCTCCTTTTACCATGGTCTGGACTACTTTAACTGGAGGATTGCACCTCTGCTGCATGTTTTGGGTTGATGGGGGAAACCAGAGAAACCCATCCAGACACAGGCAGAACATGAAAACTCTGTACAGAAAGGCCTGGACAACCCGGGAATCAAACCTGAAACCTTTTTGATGTGAAGCGCAAGTGCTAGCCACTGTGCCACCATGCTGACATATAGAGACTATTACAAAGTTTTTTCAGCTCTGGAGAGATTAACTATGCAAAACAAAACACAACTGAAGGCTTGTTTCAGATTAGAAAACATTATAACATTTAAAAAAATGTCAACTTAAACATAAAATCAGATATAAGACAGAAACACCACTTAATTATTCACCGCAATGAGTTTAAAAGTGCTTTTTACAACTTAACGAAAAGTTTTGTTTTCACAATAATGCTAACAATAACTATGCTAACAGTGCACCAGCAGATGATCAAAACACTTTATATTTAGATGCAGACTGCACCCAGTAGTCTCAGTTTGATCCTAAGAGCTGCGATTACAATATATAGGGCAAAAACTGATACATCTCCTTTACTGTTTTTGAACATTACATTTTTCAGTGGCTAAAGAAAAACATCCTGCCCACCCATGCAGACCTCCTAGAGCTGACCCCATCACCAGGGCATGTGCCTCGGGGTTGTTCCACAGCTCCTCCTGCTCCACTCTCCATCTTCTCCCGTCACCACAGAGGCTGGACACTGAGCACACGCCTGGACATTGAAGGATTACTCTGTACGCTCCCTGTTCAAACTCGCTCTCAGCTCTGGGACGATACGAGGGGGCGGGGCTATCTGTCAGTATACAGTGGTACCTCACCTTACGAAGGACCCAACAAATGAAAATTCCAAGTTACGAAACGCCTTCACGTTAAATTTTGGTCTCTAGATACGAAAGAAAATTCAAGTTACGAAACGCGAAATCTCAAAAATTCAAATAATGCGCGCTCAGCCACACACATTATACGCTTTTCTCAGACTGGATTTAAACTTTTCTCACATTTGTGAAAAGTCCCTCAGTCGTCCAGGTAGAATCCATGATAAAAGGAGAAGTTCAATTTGTCAACTGGACAAAGTATGTTTGGTTGAAAACGTTTCGCCACTCATCCGAGAGGCTTCGTCAGCTCTGGTTCTAGTGCTGGTTAGACACTGCTTATATCTAGCTGCAAGGAGGAGCTCCTACACTGAAATAGCTCTGAAACTATCCCCACTAATCTAAAAAGGGCAAGAAACAAGACAACAGAGAATCCGAACCCAGGAGGAAAGGGGTAGCGATTCCGTACCTGGCCAGCGTTTCGGTAAAACTACAGAAGATTTTCAGACAATATGAAATTCCAATCTATTTCAAACCCACAAACACTTTAAGACAAAAACTCATCCACCCAAAGGACAAAACACCGAGCCACAAACAAAGCAATGTGGTCTACTCCATTCAGTGTAGTGAAGACTGCAGTGAGCGCTACATTGGGGAAACCAAACAGCCACTTCACAAGAGGATGTACCAACACAGACGGGCATGCCAGAGTGGACCTTCATCTGCCGTACATCTTCACCTAGAAGCCACGGGCCATTCGTTTGAGGACTGAGGTTCAGATCTTAGCCAGGGAAAAGAACTGGTTTGAGAGGGGAGTTAAAGAGGCAATTTTTGTCAAAAAAGAGAATCCGTCGTTAAACAGAAATGGGGGAGTTAGACATAATTTGTCTCCCATTTATAATTCGATTCTTAAACCAAGTCAAAACAGACAAAGAAACATTAGGGCAGACAATCCAGGGCAGAGGGGTGGAGAGGGTCGTTAGGCGTGAATAGGGAGGCTAAACTAGTCGCCAGAGTAATTTGAAAAACAAAGAGACAGATTAGTGGGGATAGTTTCAGAGCTATTTCAGTGTAGGAGCTCCTCCCTGCAGCTAGATATAAGCAGTGTCTAACCAGCACTAGAACCAGAGCTGATGAAGCCTCTCGGATGAGCGGCGAAACGTTTTCAACCAAACATACTTTGTCCAGTTGACAAATTGAACTTCTCCTTTTATCTTTTCTCACATTTGTCTCTCGTTTAAACACTCAAACTTTCATAGATTTTCAACAAAATGTATTAATAGTGAAGTGTGGGGGGAAGGGGGAGGGGGAGGGGGGAAAAGACTGCTCATGGACACGTGTGTGATAGCGCAGCATGACCCGGCTCGGGGCTGCGAGCACGAGACCCGTGCTCAAACCGTGCCTCCTCTAGACCAGATCTAAACCAGGTCTAAACCAGGATTAAACCAGGATTAAACCACCGCGGCTCTTGCCTGCGTTCGTTCATGCGCTCGGACTGCGTGCCGTCCCAAGGGGAGGCACATCTCCTCCCCTCCTCGCTGCTCGCCTCAGCCGTGACTCGTGAGGTACACCGGCAGAGCTAGCACGAAACCAGGAAATAGACCTGCACGCGGTGGTTTAATCCTGGTTTAGACCTGGTTGAGATCTGGTCTAGAGGAGGCACGGTTTGAGCACGGGTCTTGTGCTCGCAGCCCCGCGCCGGGTCATGCTGCGCTATCACACACGTGTCCGCCCTCCCCCTTCCCCCCACGCACGCAGTCGCTGCTCGCCTCAGCTGTGACTCGTGAGGTACATCGGTACTGCTGCTAATAGCAGAGCTAACACGAAACCAGGAAAGAGACCCGCACGCGGCGCTTTAATCCTGGTGTCCAGTCCTGGTTTAGTCCAGGTTTAGTCCTGGTCCAGTCCAGGTATAGACCTTGTTTAGACCTGGTTTAGTCCACGTTTAGTCCTGGGTCTACAGTCTCTTAGCCAATCAGGACGCAGAACACAGTGTTACACTATAAAAAAAAGTTACACTATTAAAAAAAAAAACTTGGAACGGGGCCTTGGAACGAATCAGGGTTTTTCCATTGAAATAGCTACTCAACTTACGAAAAATTCACATTACAAAACCACTTCTGGAACGAATTAATTTCGTAAGGTGAGGTACCACTGTAGTCTTCACTGCTTCTAAATTTAGAAAACGTATGGGCATACATTAGAGTGTGATAAAGTTGTTAGAGTCGGGTGTTATTGTAATGTGGAGAAAAAGTTGGCCTTGTTATGGCATGTTCTTTCTCAGTTATATATATATCTGTGTACGCTTTCACAAATTCATTACCTGGCAACTTGATAAAGAACTTTACTGAGAGCTGGTTAATGAGAGCTGAGAGCTGTTTTCTGATCTGTTATAATGTTGTTTCCTGATCACAAACACACTTGGGAGTTGTGTTTTGTTTCATTCAAACATGTTTAACACATAAATCCTCCATAGTTCTTTGCTCAAACAGAAAACACTTTGTTCCACCTTGTGAGGCAATACAGGAAGTGCTGTACTATCTTTTTAAATTCCATACACCTTCACCAGAATCATTTGGATGATTTCAGAACTGGAATTGCCAGTCTCTACAGACAGTAGACAGATGACAGCTACTGTATATTTTACCTTGAAAACTACTGCTTTATGACATTTTGAGCTTTGGAGATGTACAGATGTACAGACTAATAATGAAGGATCACTCATAGATGTGTGAATTAGTGTTGTCAGGCGATTAAAAAATTAATCTAATTAATTACAGAATTTGTAATTAATTCATCAAATAAATTGCATTTTAATCTCATGAGAGAGAGAGATTGAGAGAGAGGCAACCCACTTTGCAATTGAGTTTGTCAGTTTTTCTGTGGTCGTTTTGCTCATTCGTTTCCCAAATTCTATGAGCATGGTTTGTTTAAGTGCGCTCACGCTCGCTCTATCACCGGTAACGATGGAACTTGTCCAGACGTGTTTGTCATTCAAATGATCCGTCAGGCTGGAGCAGCTTCGGTGATCGGCAAATTCTTTTTGACAAAAGCTACAAATCACTGCGTTCTTGTTGATAGTCCGGTCTTTGTTCTTTTTATGAATAAACTTGCAGCGATTTGCTCACCGCATGCTAAATTTAAAATGCACCGCATTGAATTGCCACTCATAATTAATTGTGTTAATTTTTATAGCGTGTTAACGTGCAGTGTAATTAATTAAACTAATTAACGTGTTAAACTGACTGACTAGTGTGAATTAAACTAAACACAACTCCAGGTAAGTTGATGAGGTTGATCAAGAAACCAGTTTGCATAATATAAGAGCTTTAAGTGATACAAAGGCCTGTACTTGACTTCTTCTAGTTCAGGAAAACATCATCTAGTCCATGGAGTATTTTTTTTATAAGCAGCTACTATATGTGGAAAAAAATACGACTGATCTTGTCTACACATTTTAAGTCATTTTGTTGGATGAGACCCATGTAGAAACGACTACATGTAGAACTTTTTAATGTTGAAGTTCAATATCAAAGTGGGGGGGCTACCAGTTCATTATGAAAAATGTTCTTTACTTATGGTTTAAAACTGGGTAGTAAATGATGTTGTTTTATCACCAAAATAAGGTCCAGATTGTAAAACCTTTACTTGTCCTTTCTGTTTCCAAGGAATCATGCAGATAATGTGTCAGCTCCATAAAATTACATTCTGTGCCTTTAAATTAATAAGCAAGAAATGTTCCACCAGTAGAAATTATTGCATCTTATTTGTGATTGAGCCAAACATAGAATTAGCAGGAACACTTGTTTATGAGTGTTAAAAGTCAACATAGATAGAATATACTAGAAAAGTCCATCAGAAGGACAAAGTAACAGCAGGCATTCTAAAAGCCAGTTGGATCATTTGCTCTGGGTCAAGTTCCCCTGTATAAACAAACATGCATGAACAGGGCACCTTCACTCACCCTTCGCCAGGTTAAGCAGTTTCAAACCTGACCTGTATTTTCCCCTCACCTTTCTCTGAGTGAGTTGTATTGATTGGCAGTGCAGCTCAGCGTAGCGCATTTGGAAAAGCTTCTCTATCATGGCGCAGACATAGAAAAAGAGATAATCCTTGATAGTCCTGACACACAAACTCCAGTGGGCGCATCCTCCTCTCAGCAGCGGGAGTGGACCTCTTTAGTTCCGGTAGCAGTTTTCGGAGAGAGAAAGGGGCCTGGAGATGACAGTTCTCGAGTATAGGACACGCTTAAGGACACTCACCGCTGCCAACAAGGTTATCGGCACCCACTGCACACGGCCACCCGCTCTGGGGCCTGTCAAAAGGGCTTTTACTCAAGAGGAGGGTAAATGGGTGCAACGTGTGATTTAGTCTGACCGGGTGGGTCTGTACTATAATACAACAGAAGGAGAGTACTGTACCAAAAGTACTGGGTATGCAATTTGTTGTATATTTTCTATTACATGGGACAATCTGAATACTGTATTCTGAATACTTAGAATACTTTTACATCAAATGGTATTATTATATTATATTCTTTTGTTTTATGCATTAAAGGTGCATTGTGTGACTTTTCTGGTGTAGGGTCCGTTAAATGCTTTTCTTCATTAGACTTAAACTTAGACAAGGGAAATTGTTTTGGGTATAGTAGCTCACTCATCAAATATAATATCTAACAGAGAGTAACAAAAATAGATGGAATAGCCAGTGTGAAATGAGGCATGATTATTAAAAAAAAAAAAAAAAAAAAAAAAAAAAAGATAATACATATACATTTAATGTATATGTACAAATCAGAATTAAATAGATGTCCAATCACAGTTGTAGGGAGCATTATCTGTTCCATAAGGGTGAGTTGTTGTACACTTGTATGGAGTATGGTATGAATGTAGTCCTGTATCTCTCACTGTTTGAGCGGAGCTGTAGGAGCCTGTTGGAGAATGAGCTCCTCTGTCCCTCTATGGTCTGGTGCAGTGGGTGAGCAGGAGTGTCCATGATGGAGAGTAGTTTGTCCAGTGTCCTCCTGTCCCTCACTGTGACAAACGTCTCCAGCTCACAGCTGATCACGTGACCAGATTTACAGATCAGTTTGTCAATCCACCTTTTACTGGTGCTGCTCCCCCAGCAGACCACAGCGAAGTACAGGGCGCTGGCCACAGACTGGTAGACTGCTACTGTAAACACTGAAAGGCCTGAGCTTTTTCAGGAAGTAGAGTTTACTCATGCCCTTCTTGTACACCTTGGACACCAAGGTACTTGTAGCAGTCCACTATTTCCACGTCATGGCCCTGGATGGTGATGGGCTCCACTAGTGTCCTCTTTCTCCTGAAGTCAATCACCAGTCCCTTGGTCTTGTCCAAGTTCAGGAGCAGATGGTTTGCCTGGGACCACTCCACAAAATTTGCAATCAGCATCCTGCACTCCAGCTCCTGTCCATCCCTGATACACTCTACCACTGCAGAGTCATGGAGATGTTATTGCTTTGTTGTTTCACATAGGTATTAAACTTTTCTATCTTCATGGCGACCACACCAGACCAAGTTACAAGTCAGAAGCGACACCACTCAGAGTCAGAATGCCTGTTTTTCTAGGTACCGTACTTTTCAGACAATAAGGCGATACTTTTTTCTCACACTTCGGACGCTGCGGCTTATAGTCAGGTGCAGCTTATGTATGGATTAATTCTTTATCAAGAAAGCGAATGTAGCGTGTAGCCCTGAAGATGACAACTTCAGTGGTTTCAGTGCACAGGAGGAATAACAAGAAGAAGATAGCGATCAGTGGCTTTTCTGGTAGGTGAAAATACCAATGGTAAATAAGTGTAATTAATGAAGCCTTGTTTTAGCCATTTAAAATCTCCTACACAGGTATCAACAGTTCTGTGAGATTGAGTTCAGGGGGTTTACCCTTAAAGTTAAAACTTGTTGAAACTTTATTTTAAGGCTTCCAGAGGCTAGAGGCTGGCCATTTTACAGTTGTCTTACTGCCGTGTTTCTAATGTGTTACTGCCGTGGGCGCTGATTGAAAAAAGCACGTACCAGTATTTACGTTAATTAAAATTTTTAAAAATCTTTTTGTGTACCATCTTTCTGTGTAAATATCTCAAGTTACAATGTGGACACCTGTGGCTTATAGTCAGGTGCGGCTTATATATGTACAAATCTTAATTTTAAAACAATTTTTTGGTTGGTGCGGCTTATAGTCAGGTGCGCGCTATAGTACAAAAAGTACGGTATTCAAAATTAGTATTCAGAATATGTAGTTTCAGTACTTGTAGTTACTTTCCAACACTGCAGATAATATAACTGTAATTTATTTCAGTTTTCTGCCTCATTCTACTCCCCAGACCCTGTTGCATCTGTGGGAGTCTTTGGCTCCAATCTCGGCCAGTCAGAAAGACTTTTACAGCCAGTTATGTTATTGATTTAGACAGGTGCTTTTTTCTATTTTTTCCAAAAGCTAGAGAAATCACTTGGGCAATTACTTTTTGCTCGTACTTTGTTTTTAAAAGCAGGGGTGCCTGGAGCCAATTTAACAGCAAATCAATTCTCCACTAGTTTGATATTGAACCAATCACAGTCGTTTATCTGCATTGAATCGCTCAAACGTGAAAAATTATTCTCAAATAATATCTCTGTCACAAACTTTTTACAATTCGGACTGCCTTTGCTGTTATGGTTAGCCCACATCTTCAACTTCACCAACGCAAGATTGACAGCATTTCTTCAAAGACATGAATATTAGGTGATTCTCTACTCATTAAGTGCTTCTATTTTGTCATTTTGTAACAGCCTCTTCATAATCACATGCACTATGGTTGTTTTTATGCAATTCATGTCCATTTGTGTCTCTGTGAAGCTGATCAACCATTTGGATTTGACAGGTCTCCTTTCCATGGATTTCAGAATGATGGATGGTTGTCATACTGATTAACAATTTAAATAAAATATATCTTTTGAATGGAAAAGATCTAGGAAAAAATATAGGATATAACGTGAAGCTTCAACCCATGAATAGAACAGAAAACGAGTCCGTCTTTGCTGGGTAGCCAAGTTGTGAGAAAACAATCAATATTGCTTTGAAATTGTTTTTTGAATTAAAATGGAAAGACGCCCTTTGTATTGTTTTTATTGTCCTGGTTGCAATTTTTTTCTCTCTGAGCTTCACTGAATGACTGACTGTCGGTTTTTCTCTCTTTGGCAAAAATAATGAAACCATCATCAAGAGAAAACTTTAACAAGAAATTCCAAGACATACACATTATTGGATGGTTCCTAGGTTGGAATTGTGAAAAAGATGCTGGACAATAGGAAATAGTGTCCAGCAGTGGACAGTGTGGAGGTCTTCAGTGAAGAGGAGGAAGAGGCCAGTCACAGCCGTCTGCTCTGATCCATCAGGACGCCTGCTCAATTATAGCCCCAGTCCACTGCACACCTCCAGCAACCCAACATAATTAAGAGCCTGAAATGAGTTTTTCACATGGGATGGTTTCGGAGGGTGAGCACTATTGTAGCTGGCAGATTGATATGCAAAAGTACTTTAATATGAAGAAGACAGTAGATCAAGTTGCACTTGGAAACACATCTTGAATTCATTCTTCTACGCTCTTTTGGTCACTTATTTTTTCAGTTGAATATTATTTTTAAAGGAGCACTATGCAACTTTTTAAGTGGAGGGTCTGCCGCCTGCTTCTCTTCGTGGAGGTGTTATTGTTTGACTTGAAATGTACCCCAATATGCCATATTACCATATCTCTGACAAGCAGCTGACACTACCAGGCCAGGGTACAGATCATTTGTCACAGTGAGGGACAGGAGGACACTGGACAAACTGCTCTCCATCATGGACACTCCTGCTCACCCACTGCACCAGACCATAGAGGGACAGAGGAGCTCATTCTCCAACAGGTTCCTACAGCTCCGCTCAAACAGTGACAGATACAGGACTACATTCATACTATAATGCTCCCTACAACTTTACAACAACTCACCCTTATGTAACAGATAATACTCCCTACAACTGTATATAGCTGGTACTGTACATCATATTTGATACTGTATTTTATATTTGACTACTACTTTTCTATTTAAATCTAATTTGTACACATATATATTATTTATAATTATTTTTATGTATATAATTATGTCTCATCTGACACTGGTCTATTGCTCTTTGGTTGCTATTCCATCTATTGTTTCTTCTTACCTTCTGTTATATATTATATTTGATGAGTGAGTTACCGTACCCAAAACAATTTCCCTTGTGGATCAATAAAGTTTGTCTAAGTCTAAGATCAGATCTGTGGAGAGGCGAACCTGCTCACAATAAGTAAGCCAATTGTCTTTCAAGCGGGTTGTTGTTCTTTTTGATGCCAAAAGGTTTAACATTCTTGCCTGACCAGCTAGTCCCTTCTACATTCTGTTCTAACACAGAAGAGTCTGGAACCAGACAATAAAGCGTGAAATCCTCCATCCAAACTTGAGACGATCCAACTACAGCTGCTAATTTGTAGCACGTGTTCCCCAAATCGGGACGACATCTCCTCTCCAAAATTCTTGCATCATCCAGAACAAAATACAGTATATAACTTTATTTTACCTGAGATAAGTAACAGCTTCAGTTGTTGATTCTACAAAAATCTGCAATGTTTCTCAATCCTTGATGTTTTTTTCCCCCTTTTTTTTTTTTTACACGTAAACCATCATGCAAGTGACCGTGCGTCTCTCTCTCTCTGATTGGTTAATCCACCTGTCAATCACGTCCTCTGAAATGGGGGAGACAAGCCACAGCTCCAGTTCTACTAGTCTTTGTAAAGTTTTGTCAAAGCGAGTGGTTCTGGCTGGTCGGGTAACAAACATTCCAGGCCTACACATCAAAATTTATGGAATCGATCGACTCAAACATTTTATTTTTTTTTGTGTGTGTGTGTTTGTTAATGGTCACTGCCTTATAATATTATGGAAATGTATGATTTTACAGTTCTTCAAAAATCTTTTCACTCTGGCTAATCACAATTTTAACACTCACGAATGTCATTACAAAACTTAACCTTTTTGACAAGAGTAATGGATTTTGAGCAAGGCTGTACATTTCGCTTTGGTTTGTACGTCTCTAGTGTTTGTTACAAAAAAGTTGGTTTGTCAAATTCTATCATCATTTCCCCAGTCCGGCTGCCTCTCAGACATAAATAATACTTCTCTGGAGATAATGCTGTCTCCACAACAGTTAGCGACGAAGAATGCACGTCTTTATACGAGCCAAATCCGCACCACATGTGTTTACTCGGAGGAGGTGGGCCTGCTATACCTCAACCTCGGTCCAGGAAACTATACCTCAGCAGCCCAGACAGCCGTGCACTGTTCCCAATCCGCTCAGAGGTCCACCCCTGCCCCCCCCTCATCCTTCCCTCCACTACGGACGTAATGCGCCAGGGTCAGAGGTCAGACAAAGCTCCTATCTGCTGTCCACACACGCCTTAACTTACGTTGACTCCACTTTACTGGCCATCTGATAACTAACACAACACTTTCTCTACCAAATCTTCCACAGGGATAGGGAAGTGGAGAAAGAGTGAATACAGCCTCAGATACAACAGATATATATACATATATTAAGACAAGTAATAAGACATTCTTTGACTCCTTCAGGTGGTTAAACTGACAAAAATAACCGAACTACACTGAATCAAATACACATCACTGTTTGTTGTAAGGGTTATCTGTACCTACCTGTACCTTTGTATTTTATTATATTTTATTACATATTTTTTATGATATTGTTTACTTTTTCCCTTGTATGTTTATTGCATGCTATTAATACTTGACAATCTTAGCAAGTCAACAGTTCTTCTGATCCTAAGCATTTCATTGCAGTGTTGATCCTGTGATGGAAATCTTACAATAATCATGCATATAATCAGATATATATGTCATGTTTAAGTTGGTTTTGATGATTTTTAATAAAGTAAGGTTGTCTATCTTGTCACTAAAATCTAGCTAAGGCTTTCGGCCGTGAACACGTGTAGTAGATTTCCATTGGCCTCCAAATCTGTTTTTCACTTGTTGTTTTCCTGCAAAGGAGCCAGCCTTGAGCTGACCTGTTATTGTTATGTTAAATGTTATGTCTTGATTGTGCATGTACGCATTTGCTCATGCCCCCCCGTGGGGTATAAGGATTGGTATGTTTTGTTATCAAAGGAGAAGTTCAATTTGTCAACTGGACAAAGTTTGTTTGGTTGAAAACGTTTCGCCGCTCATCCGAGAGGCTTCGTCAGCTCTGGTTATTGTACTGGTTAGACCCTGCTTATATCTAGCTGCCGGGAGGCGCGTCCTACAATGACAAAAGCTCTGAAAACGATCCCCCCTAATCTGTCTCTTTGTTTTTCAAATTACTCTGACAGCTGGTTTCGACCCCCTATTCAATGTCTAACGACCCTCTCCACCCCTCTGCCCTGGCTCTGTTTGACTGGTCTAAGAATCGCATTATAAATGGGAGACAAGTTATGTCTCACTCCCCCATTTCTGTTTAATGACGGATTCTCTTTTTTGACAAAAATAGCCTCTTTAACTCCCCTCTCAAACCAGTTCTTTTCCCTGGCTAAGATCCAGATCCCTGGCTAGATATAAGCAGGGTCTAACCAGTACAATAACCAGAGCTGACGAAGCCTCTCGGATGAGCGGCGAAACGTTTTCAACCAAACAAACTTTGTCCAGTTGACAAATTGAACTTCTCCTTTGATCATGGATTCTACCTGGACGACTGAGGGACTTTTCACGTATGTTTTGTTATGGACAGATCTAGGGACAGAGACTGCTGTCAGGGAGAGGTTGTGATTGTGCGCACAACTGCCTTTAATAAATCAACTCTTTGATTCAGGACAACTTTCCAGTTTATTCTCTTAGAATAGAAATTCCACAACAATTCTGCATATGAGAAATAAACAATCTTGAATCTTGAATCTATCTGTTATTAGTTAAGTCTATTGTCTATTGCATCTTAAGTTGTGAACTGTCACCTGAGTCATATTTTGCCCGATTGTTCAAGATTTTAATTATGTGACACATGTTAGCATCTTCTGACTATCCCTATTGTTTTCTTTGATTTGGTTTGGGCCTGAGGAGTTAACAGATGAATTTAACTAATAAGACCCTCCTTACTGTAAACCACTAGGGTGTAATAGTTTCAGTGTATTTACTTTTAGATAGCAGATATAAGATATAAGGCAGTGACTCACCAGAACCCTGTCAGAACTGAAGAAGCGTCTTGGATGGGTGGTGAAACATATTACCTCCAAAACTTTAGTCCAGTTGACAGAAATCTATTGTCTTTCATGACACAATGAAATCTTTGTAAAATGTGATTGTCCTGAGCCAGCTCCACTGAAGTGCATCCATCTGTAACAAACACTATCTCCAGCCCAGTATTCGTCACTTTGCCTTTTTAACTCTAGCGCATGTGTGGAATGTAACATCAGCAGAACATGAGTCACACTGTGTCCCTGTTTAGTGGTGTCTGGCTCTTAGCTTGTCTCTTATTAATGTGTCCGACTGTATTTGATGGATCCATTACATGATGTAATTGAAAGTAAAGCACTGGGGAGCACTGACCTGCAGCGGATGCATCGTCTCCGCGCACATCGGGCCTCATTTGCATCAGTCTAATTGAAAACACACCATTGGCTTTTCTCCTCCACTGGAACACGGGTCGGGCAAGCATGTGTTCTCGGGCTAGTGTCTTGCCCAAGGGACGTGTGGCGGTTCCACTGCTGTCACAACAGAGCTGCACTTGGAGGAGTGCTCCAGAAGGAATTGCTTTGACACTGGAGCTTTATGCCAGAGTATTTACTCGGAGGAAATTGAATTGAAAAGCAAAGCAAACCAGAGCAGTCATGTGTGTTTCCAGTCTCAAAGCACTCTGTGAGGTCTGCCAGCAGTGTATGCAATTACAAGTTTATGAGTAAATATACATTCATAACACACTCCACATTTATAAATTCTGAATGAAGGGCCCTGATTTTTATTCAAACTTCAAAAGCGCGTGACTCCATTTTAATCTTTAATGTGATTATGGGCAAGACTGCACTTTTCCTGGATACAGATTTAATGGTTTGGTGCACTGCCCTGTTGCATACCCTCTAGTAACGTGAGATGGCAGAGATGGCAAAATTCCAAGAACATCTGATCTGGCAATGCTCCTTCACCATGACCCATGAGAGGAGTTTGACTGCAGTCCAGAACACCATTAGCGATAGAAAGTATCACATCTGCAGGTGCCAAAACCGCCTAGTAATGTTCGGTGGTTCACGATTTCTTCTTACGGCAACAAGGTCTCAGGTCTCTCATTTCCTGGGCTGGGCGAGGGCTTATTGTGTGGATTTGGCACATTCTCAGTGTGTGGGTTAACTTCCTCCAGGTACTCCATGCTTTCTTCTTTGTTTTCTTTCATTGTATGAAGTAGATTGGATCTTTTGGAAAAGTTCAAAGATTGGATGCTCGTTGACCATGAAGATGTCTGTTTAAATCTATAATTAAATGTTGACAAAAATCAAAAATAACTAGAGGCAACTACACTGAAACTAACACACCCTAGTTGTTTACATGTCTGTTCATAGTTAAGTCAATTGAACCACCCTAAGGTGTGAACTGTCACTTGAGTTATATTTAGCATGATCGTTCAATACCTTATTCTATGATCTAACACATATTCTGCTCTCCCTATTGTTTCTTTGATTTGAGACTCTCCTTACTGAAATTAAGAAACAGATAATAGACTGCTTTGCTTCCTAGTAAAGATAGACCAGTTGGGAAATATATCAAGCTGATATTTAGCCTTTTTTTTTTTTTAGAATACAGTGGTACCTCACCTTACGAAATTAATTCGTTCCAGAAGTGGTTTCGTAACGTGAATTTTTCGTAAGTTGAGTAGCTATTTCAATGGAAAAGGCCTGATCCGTTCCAAGGTTTTTTTTTTAGTGTAACTTTTTTTTATAGTGTAACATTTGTGTTCTGCGTCCTGATTGGAATAAACCAGGTCTAGACCAGAACTAAACCAGGTCTAAACCTGGACTGGACCTGGACTAAACCAGGATTATCCCGGGACATGGCAGTGCCGTTGGAGGAGCGCGGTGCTCCTGTCTCCGCGCTCCTTGCGCGTTCCGCGCTAGAGCTAAGAGGCCGAGAAAGACGCTCTTTCAGCGGGGCTCTTTAAGAGCGGGGCGGGGTCTGGTTCTATGTGACTTCCAGAGCCGGGGGGCTGACACTGTGAGCTGTGAGCCGCGCGGGCGGGCTGAGCCGCGCAGGCGGGCCGAGCCGCGCAGGCGGGCCGAGCCGCGCGGGCGGGCTGAGCCGCGCGGGCCCGCGGCCCCGAGGGGGAGGCACGGCCCGGGCGCCACGGCGCCGTGTCGACGTCGCTTTTTGATCCTTCGATGTCGGCTCTTCCTATCATTGTGAAGCAGAATTCACCAAGCGTTGGATTGTTCACTCACTAAGGGAACGTGAGCTGGGTTTAGACCGTCGTGAGACAGGTGAGTTTTACCCTGCTGATGATGTGTTGTTGCGATAGTAATCCTGTGTCTCCGCTCCCCTCGCACGTTCGGCGCTATATTGAGCCGTGTCCCCACCACGCTTCACTATCAACACATTCCATTGAAAATCTATGAAAGTTCGAGTGTTCAAACGAGAGAGAAATGCGAGAAAAGCCCAACTCCAGTTTGAGAAAAGAATGTATGTGGTGAGGCATTTACAGCCCTAAAACATGTAGAACAATTGCAAAATACAAAGTTGTCCTACCTCGTGGACCTCTCCCACCACGGGCCACCTCTGGAACCTAACCCCGTGTGTGTTGATAAAGTGTATTTACGTTTCGGGGTGTGCATCTGAGCGCGCATTAATTGAATTTTTGAGATTTCGCGTTTCGTAACTTGAATTTTCTTTCGTATCTAGAGACCAAAATTTACCGTGAAGGCGTTTCGTAACTTGAAATTTTCGTTTGTTGGGTCATTCGTAAGGTGAGGTACCACTGTATCAGCTTTAAATCTCCAGTAGAAGCTTAGTTATGTCTAACCAGCTGCTTAAATAATATTCATAAAGCTTTCTTTAAAGACTTAGAGCCCACATCAGGTACTTCCGCCCACATTGGGCACGCACATGAGCGCTCGCTTATCTATTTTGTCCTAAAACAGGGTTATGGAGGAGTTTGTAGTAAATCTGAATTACATAAATACTGAAAATGCATCAGCGGGTCAAGAGGCATTGCTAGGATATGGCCAAAAGGTATTTAAAAACAGATTGCGTTTGTCTTGCCAATATTTCCAAAAAAAATGTGTGCACAGCAGTTAAGAGCCCCAAAGCACTCTATAGTATGAAAAATTAAAAGTCCTTTAATATGCGTGAAGAATCCCTCAGTCGTCCAGGTAGAATCCATGATAAAAGGAGAAATTCAATTTGTCAACTGGACAAAGTTTGTTAGGTCGAAAACGTTTCGCCGCTCATCCGAGAGGCTTCGTCAGTTCTGGTTAGAGTGCTGGTAAGACACTGCTTATATCTAGCTGCAGGGAGGAGCTAACTACACTAAATTCTTCTGAAACTATCTCAGCTAATTTGTATTGCAATTCTCTCTTTTGTATTTCAAATTGAATTTCTCCTTTTATCAAGTCCTTTAATAAATATTTTTGGTAACATTGGCAAATCAATTGCAATTGATTTTTACTTTACATAATTTGATCTATCCTACATATCAGTACAAAAAATATTGGCAGAGTTTTTGGATCATTGGCTTCTTTCGATTCATCAGGCATCAATAAAATCATCATCTGATCTCGAAATATGTAAATAATTCAAGAAAAATTTTGATTCAATTCAAACTGTAAATTTTGAATAGTGAAACAGCCCCCAAGCTGGTCGAATACATTCTGTACCAGCTTAATAGAAATGATGTACTTTTTCCCCTCAAGGTGGAACATATATTAAAGGGCCCATATTATACTATTTTCTGATTTATGTTATACAGTTATTTCCTCATCACAAACTTAGAGTTGTGTTCTGCTTCATTCACACATTTAAGACACAAACCTTGCACATTTGGGCTGCCAGAAAACACCCCATTCCACCTTGTACTATCACCTGGTAAAGTGCTCCACTGTGTTTTTAAACTCCGTACACCTTCACTAGAATCATTTGGATGATTTCAGCCCTGGAAATGCCAATCTGTACAGAACAAAAGCTAAAAGGTTGATGTTTAACCTGCAAACTATCGCTTCAAAGCATCATAAGGTGGAACAGGGCATTTTGAGCTTTGGAGATGTAGATAGACTAATAATAAAGATTACTCAAACATGTGTAAATGAAACAAAGCACTACTCCGGGCTTTTGTCGAGGTAACAACATGATAACATGACTTAAAGTTCACAAGGACCTTCTACTGATCTCTTTTAAATGCTTGTCCCCAAAATTTTCTAGACTGTACTTTATTACAGCATTCACACATGAAAATAGAGCACACTTTCTTGCTGACAAAGCCACTAACAATGCCTCACTGCTGCTTTGGAGGCCCCAACATCTCTCAGTGATTTGGTTACAATCCGATGATCAGTAGCACTCCTCCTCTGATGTATTGGTGGATTCCCCTGGCCCGGGCGCAGCTGTCCATCAAAACCTATGCTTTAAAGACTCCTTTAACTCTGTTTGAGGCTCCATTCTTGCTGCATTTCAAAGTCAGCCCTCATCCATCACTCCCTCTATCCATCACATACCTGTTTCTCCTCACATCTTCACACCGCAGCCAATAGAATTCTGCGCGTGTGATCTCGCAGCCAATAGCGCAGCCTTTGTTGTTAGCTGAGACATTTTTTCCAGAGCAGTTAGCGTCTGTTTTGTCGGTATTTTGATATGTTTATTTACCAGAGGAGGTCTTTGATCGATGTTGGGGCTGGAGTGTGCTGTTTGTGTATGGGAGAGGGGAGGTGGTGGGGGGAGTCTCTGAGGGAAAAACCAGGAGCTTTTTGAATGGAATATAAAGAATTGTAGCTATAGAGAAGAAAAGACTGGAAGTGCTACAAAGAGCTGAGGAGAGAAGCCATTATGGGGCAAGAGTTGCATAATTAGTAGAGACACTCATCTTGAAGTTAATGGTTTGATCCCTGCTACTGTTGCTGCATACTGGTGTTGTGTCCTTGGGCAAGACACTTCACACACCAACCTTCGATAACGTGGGAGTCCTCAAAAAAAAACAACAACAACAAAGAGCACAGTGGCATAGCTCATAACATTATCGCCAAAAAGCAAAAGGGTTCCAGGTTTGATTCCAGGATTGTTTTGCGTCTGTGTGGGGTTTGTTGCATGTCAGTTTCCTCTCCAATACGATATTCGAGTTGCTATAGTGGCCGATAACCAATATTTATTTTTCGCTGGTAGCGATATTAAAATATATAGTAAGGACCAAAAATGTATGTTAAGTTACAGTAAAGTTCACAAATGAAGTGGGAATTTAACATACTCTGAGTTACTGAGGTCCTCCCGTGGACCCACCCGCAGGAGGATCCACAGGGGCTGGTGCAGTGAGATCTGGGCGGCAGATCTGTTTAGATTGTTGCCCCCGCGACCCGAACCTAGATAAGTGGAAGAAAATGGATGGATGGATGGACGAGTTACTGAGTCCATTGCATTTGTTTATTAGCTAACATGATTATGGGTTGCTATGTCCCTATTATAATAATGATGTTAGCAAATAAACAAACTCTTCCCAAATGAAGGAGTACACCGTCTCTTTTCTAAAAACAACAACATAATCTAATCGTCTATTTCGATTTTCACGAATTAGTTAAATAATTCAAAAAGACAAATGTGATGCCTTGAGGACAAAATGGGAATGACACAAAGACAGTACAAAATATCAGGCCAATACCGATATCTGGGTCTATAAAACTACTAACAACAACTAAACTACTGACAACATTTCCCTCCAATTCCAAATAAAAATATTATCATTTAGAGCATTTATTTGCAGAAAATGACAAAATAACTAAAAGATACATGTTTTCAGACCTCAAACAATGCAAAGAAACAAGATCAAATTCATTTTACAACAACATAATACTAATGTTTACACTTAAGAAGAGTTCGGAAATCAATATTTGGTGCAATAACCCTTATTTATAATCACAGCTTTCATGCTTCTTGGCATGCTCTCCACAAGTGTTTCACATTGTTCTTGGGTGACTTTATTCCACTCCTGGTGCAAGAACTGAAGTAGCTCAGCTTTGTGTTTGTGTTGGAATTCAACAGACGCTGGAATGGAATGGCTGTAATACATGTAGAGATGCTGATTTCAGAATAAAATGCAGTTGTCTCTTATTTTTTTCCAGAGCTGCAGATACGTACATAGACTGTGTTTATAAATGGGCATAGCTAACCCGCTAGCCGTTGCTTTCCAAATAGACAGTGAGCATCGCTTCCGACTTCATAGACTCCAATTCACTTGTATTGGGAAAATGTCGCCTTTCTCTCTGTAACTGCTGCTGTCAGGCTCATCATTTTGGTCTTAAAATGTTCGCATTAACTCCTGGTGTGAAAATCCTGGTGTTTCACTATTTTGTCCGTAAAAAAAATCTATTCCTAATATGGAACTTGGCTCCAAATCTACCCCTATAACTGCTATCTTCAGTCAGCTTCATTTGACTGGACCCGAACACTATGGGAGATGTCGCACTCCCTTAGTCCACGTCTTTATACAGTCTGTGGGTATGAGGCAGCTTTATGGAAAGTGGTTGCAGCAAGGAGGTCAAAATCTCAGGCAGTTTATTTTTTTCTCTTGAGTCTGCACCTTCTCTTTGCATTTAGGTGTTTTTCCTTCATCATCAGGTACTTAATTGGCATTGAACCCCAGACAGCTCCAACCAAACACAGTGTGAACAAATCTCTAATAGCTGGCCCTGTCCTACAAACATGTACTGTGTGTGGATAGATGAATATTTGATTGGCTGTTAATCCGTGAGTGCGTGGAAGTGCTGAGACAGGCGGTGTCAGTGCCACTCCTCACTCTCACCAGACTCGTGTTGACCCCAGTGGAACATGACAAACATCGAGCGAGGGTCCGAGCCGCTGTAATTACTATTGATTGTGGACATACAACACTGTGCTCTCTGTCTGACACTGCCAATTACCGTCTGGGCTCCTCTCCTGGCATCCTATGATCAGCTGCTGGACTTTCTGACTGTCAAACTAACCAAATCTGAAGCTGGACACAAATATCGCTTCTGGACAAGGTCACAGTCAAGCTGGTCGGTGGTTTGATTGCCGTGTATTGTGTGGTGTTGTTATTGTTTTCTTGAGCAAGAGTCTACACACATTTTTGTTATAAGGACGTGGCTGTGTGTTTCCTGAACTTTCATTCAGTTGTGGTGATATCTTCAATTGTCACTTTTAATTTCTTCAGTTGTGCAGCAGGAATCAGAGCTCCATTATTTTTTAAGATTGTTAAAAAAGTAAAAAGTTTTCTGATGGGAACAATGGTGCCCAACATTCTTCCAATTAATCTTTCCCACTACCTTATAAAGAAAGAACAGACATTTAGAGTTTGATAGCCTCTCTGGTAAAGGTTCATTCCGTCTTCGTAAAGTCATAATCCATGACAAAGGGAGCCTACAACTTATCACATACATGAGATGCAGTCCTGGAAAAACTGTGCAAACCATGTAAGCCAGGGGTGTCCAAACTATGACCCAGCCCACCAATTTGTGTTGGCCCCCAGGGACCTTGTTGAATTGTTCCAAATGCTCATAGGCAGTACTTTTTACTTCAAATTAAAGCAGCTCTAGCACTGCAACCTCAGTAAGATCTCACTGCATTGTGATACAGACCTAAAATTTGTGTCCCAAGATTTTTTAAAGGTATACTGCCAAACTTCTATAAAATGCATCTATCTGAAAGTCTTACTGTACTGACCATCTGTCTGTGGCCCTCCACCACAAATATGTTTCTAAATGCGGTAAGCAGCCCACAAGACATGTCACTACGCTCTCATGTGACACTTCTGTGGAAGGCGAAGGGCAGTAGCTGAAACTTATTACTTTATAGTTTGATAGCCTGACGGAGGCTAAGAAGTGGTCCATCCATCCATTTTTTTTCCACTTATCTGGAGCTGGGTTACGGGGGCAACAGTCTAAGCAGAGACTTCCAAACTTCCTTCACCCCAGACACTTCCTCCAGCTCCTCTGGGGGCCCCTAAAGGCGTTCCCAGGCCACCTGAGAGACACAGTCCCTCCAGAGTGTCCTGGGTCTTCGCCGGGGCCTCATGCCCGGAACATCTCCCGAGGGGGACATCCAAGAGGCATCCGGAGCAGACGCCCAAGTCACTTCAGCTGCTCCTCTTGATGTGGAGGAGCAATGGCTCTACTCTGAGCTCCTCCCGTGTGACTGAGCTCTTTACCCTATTTCTAAGGTAGCGCCCAGCCACTCTGCGGAGGAAACTCATTTCAAGCTAATAAGTGGTAATAAGTGTAATTGATGACCATAGACACATAATTGCATACACAATATTCAACAGTGGGACTACAGAACTCCATAAAGTTAAGTTGAATCTTAAAACCTGATTTTCTGTTTGTGGTTCTTCGGTGGGCCTCACCATGTCCAGGCAGTGTGAGATTGAGACATCCACGCAGAGCAGAACATCTCACTGCTGCTGCTCACAGAGGCTCCACATTATTCATCATCCACACACTTTGATCTGCTCCCTCCACCCTCTGGCACTTTACTCTAACAAGACATCGGCTGCCTTATACTGTTACAGCACCAACTATTACAGATATTTACACAAGAGCTTCTTAAGGCAGCATTCTGGAATAAAAACATGCGCTTTTATATTGCATCATTTTTCACTTACACGCATCAACATTTAATCATGCCTATGAATAAGAGTATATATATATATATATATATACATACATATATATATATATATATATATGTATATATATATATATATACATACATATATATATATATATATATATATATACATATATATAAATACTAGGGCTGGGAATATTAACGCGTTAATCGCGATTAATCGCGATTAGAGTTATGATCGCGAACAATTTTTTTAATCGCGATCAGAGTTTGCCAGCATTTTCCGCAATTCTACCATCCATATGCAGCTCATTTGGTTGTATTAATTAAACTCATTGTCGGTTAAATGCGCTATTTTGAGTTTGCTCGTATTTTGTTCCTTCTACGCATCCGTAGGCAGCTCGAGCGGGCTTCAATCATTTATTTACAATTTCTCAAAGTAAGCACTATTACTGGTTCATTGTTACTTTTTCCTTTCTCTGCATTTTTTTGAAATAAAAAAATGGTGAGAAATACTTTGCATTGTGAGTTTAACTTTAGCTTCGAACGGTCTTACTGCAAGATATCAATTTTAAACATGCAAAATAAATCACGATTAATCGCGATTAACTATGAAATTTCTGAGATTAGTTGCGATCAAGAAAATTAATCGTTTGACAGCCCTAATATATATATATATATATATATATATATATATATATATATATATATATATATGTGTGTGTTTTCAAATAAATGTAAGTAAGTACAGAGCAGTAGGTGGGGATAGGTGAAGATTTAATGAGTACTGATGCCTCAAATATAGAACAATGCAGGAATATTCAAAACATGCATGAGAGTGAATTGGGGGAAACCATTTTAACATGACTGAAACCTCTTAAAAATGTATGGATGTAAATACAGTGATAAACTCTACTACATTTTAAAATATTCACTATGTTACAGTCCTTATAAACATGTTAAACAATTTCATATATATGTGTACATGAAATAGTCCAACGATAATTAGAACAAGCAGCTGAAATCAAACGGCAGCATACTGGGATCAGATCTATATTCACCAGCCCACATGTACACTACTGAGGAATGTAGAATGAGAGAGGCTGCTGAGTGTTGGAAGCTCGTTCATTACTGACATACAGGATCAAAAGACCAAAGGTGCATGGTGTAAGGGGTCAGAGAAAGGTTAACGATGAAAAAAATACTGTCTGCTCATCTGGAAGGCTCAGGGTCAGAAAGCAGCACAGTGGAATAGCAGATAGCATCATGGCGAAAAAATAAGGGGGTTTCAGGTTTGATTCATTTTTGGGTCACGCTGTGTGGAGTGGTTTGCATGTTCACCCTGTGTCATTTTAATGAGGGATGATACCAGTTATCTTTGTTTTGATCCGATACCAAGGAATACTATGGAACGTAATGCAATGTTGATCCGATACCAATGAGTTTTGTGTTAAAATGCACTGAAGCTCCTCTACTAAGAATTTTACATTGGCGTTGAGAGGTATCATCATCTGAACTGATCTAAAAAAAATAAATATATGTGCAGATAAACAAAAATATAAACAATGTAATTGAAATGATGATTTTTTTTTTAATGTATCATTTTGAGAAATCAAATATCAATACTGTTTCATGAAAATCGATACTTTAATACTTCAGTCATCAATATGTCAATATTCTGGTACTGTAGGGGCGGCAGTAGCTCAGTTGTTAGAGCGTTTGTCCATTGATCCCCAAAGGTTGGCAGTTCAAATCTTAAGAATAACATAAGAAACATCAGTGCTTGAGCGGTCGATTCCTTTGGGTGCCTCGAAGGTGGAAAAGCGTGACCATTTACTGATACGCCAGTGTACGAGGCAGTTGCTTTGGTTGTCATGGCAGATTGTTATTATATGGTTCTATAAAAATGTCAAAAACTTTTGAGCAGGTATCAGACCACATGCACCTACTGCATGGGATGTGCTGTTTACCTTTGCTATTGCTACAATGTGGAGTTAAGAGCCTATTTGAAAAGCAAATCATCAACAATGGATCGCCAACTTTAACCCAGAGCCTCACCACCGACAAGAATCCCTCCGCTTATCCCAATCACGCCTTCTCTGACATTTACGCCGCAGTTTAGTGTATTGTGGTTATGCATTTATGCATGGGTGACTGCTTTGGCTCATGCATACAGATGTGGAGGACCTGTCCCTCATGCATATACATCAGTCTGAGAAGGCAGGAAAATATGCACAGCTTTGTCATTTAAAATGAACATTGCAAAGCATTTTGGGTACGTGGTTGTTAGAGAATTGATGTTTTAAAACACATATTATGCATACTTTTGGTCTCCATGGGATACATATTTCACATTATGTAAACCCAAAATAATGAATACATTTGTAAAATATACTTTCATAAACTACACCTATGTTTCCAGTGAAACATTTAGGTGAAAGTCAACAAATTAAGTCCTTTTTCTCTGTGTATGCTACGCTAATAGAGCCATGTATTCATTGTGAACACAATTTGACTGCAGAATAATGCAGCTAATGTTTTAAGGGCTTAAAAACTGTGTAGGATAAGTCCAGATATCTATATAACACAACAAACCTAAAGGAGTAATGACACAAGGGCAGATAAAGGAAAATGCAGCCACGTTTGTTTTTGGGACAACAACTCGACTCAAAAAAGTCAGTTTTTGTATAATATTATTAATTCTACCAATATGAAGCTAACATTAGAATAGTCTTAAACAATGAGAAAGAGCAAGAGTGAAGCCTATGTCCTTCAGAGTAGGGCATAAAAAAAACGTGCTGGTCGCTTCTAGTTGGACACTTTTGCATTTGAGTTCAGACACTGTGGACCAAGAGGAGAAAAATACGCTGCACATCTGAGAGTGCCTTGTTTTGAGAAAGTGACTTTAATGTATTTATTACAACACATCAGCGGAGGTGATCTGCTCAGCGATTGTGCCGTGTATATACAGTATACATATTTATATTCCACTAATGACGCAGCATAGATTTCTTGTTCTGGTGTTTGTGGTTCCCGGATCTTTCTCTTTCTTCTCCTTCTTCCAGGTAATAATGTTGCTACGTTACTGGATAGTAGCGCTTGACTGGTTGATGCGGCCTGTCCAACGCCAAAAGTTCAGCTTTTTCTTCTGATGCCTGAATGCGAATCAATGCCAGATTCGTACCATAGTGACACCTGAAGACGCGCAGCTAAAATGCAGGACGCGCATCCTGCATTTTAGTAAACTGGACGCCTTGACGCCCCAGTCTGAACACAGCATTAGAAGAGAGCTTTCCAGTTGTGTCTCCAGACTTCACCTGACTCCCCCTGAAGGCTGCCTATGGTACCCAGATTGCAGTACACAGCAGAGTCTTTTGTCTTGAGGTCTGTTACTCACCTCAAACTGCCCTATACAAATCTGTTGACCAGTCACATTGCATCTGATTTTTACTGTCTGAAAAACATGAAGATAAATTTTAAGTTCAGTAAGTTATTATAAAATTGTTTGCAGTGGTACGATATTCCTCACTTACCTTCTGCATGTCGAGCATCCTAATTATTCTCCGCAATGGTTTTATGAGTACACAACAGCAGAGTTTGGCGTGGTGTGTAAACTACAACTCACATGTTAACACTTCCTGTTTATCGAACAATAAAATTAGATGAAAACAGCACGCAGTGGACATATATTTTGACCTCAAGAGCTGCTTATGCAATATATCTGTCAATAAAGTGTCTCCATATATGGAATATCTTCAAATCTTGAGGAAAGTGCACAATGTTCTGCTGAGAGGTTGTTTAATTATAAACATAATTTTATTAAATGTACCTCTTATGTCTTCCCTGATTCATATGCATGTAGAAGGCGTTCTTTTCCTGTACATTTGCATAAACAAGCACTTTGCATTTTAATTATGCCAGAACATATTATAGAATTTGAATTGTAGATTTTTCCCATTTTTCTTCCAAGTGGCCAAGAGGAAGCACTGCATGTGGAGTTAAAAGTAAAGTGTGTGTATATTGTCACTTTCATTCGACTGGGGGGGGGGGGGTGAACAATTTTTCCCGAGGAGCGGGAAAAATACCATCAGGTAATAAATGAAGTTATTACCTGATGGTTCTCAGTTTGTTTTATCATCACATCACCGGACATTTTTAACGGATTCATGTAAGAGTCTGGTTAATGCACCGGGCCCGCGTCTCACCGTGTCTCACCGTGTCTCACCGCGGCTCACCGCGGCTCACCATGGGCAGTTTGGCTCTGGGCCGCGCGTATTCCGCGCATATGCCGTCGGGGGGGACACGTTACGCACAGACGGAGACACCGGGACCGGAGTCGGTGCGTCTCAGAGGAGACGTGGCACCGGGACTGAGGCTCAGGACGTGCCCGGGGGACGGAAATCAGCGTGAGAAAAATGCCATGTGTGGCGTGTGAGCGTGTGAACATGTCGAATTGCGTGTGTCACACTCTCAATGCGTGACAAAAACTATCTAAGACAAATAGAGGGTCTAGGCTAAATAGAAGGTAGAGACTGCAGTCGTGCATCAGGCATAAAATTCGGACAGATCGCCAAGCCCACACGTTCATCTGGTTCATTGTGGCTGTGGCAAAAAAGGTTTGGTAAAATAAGCCTGCAAATAATATAAAATGGTTGCATACTTTTTGTATACTGTCCATAGTTCCATGGTGAGGATTTGCATGTGCTGGAGTGATGTGCTGGTAATTAAAGCTGGAGTTAATGAATGGTGAGTGGTGAAAAACAATGAGTTGATCAGCATCCAGCTGCACCACCGACTCTCGCTGTCTCTTTTTTTCTCTCTCTCCTCGTCCTCACTCACACGTTCTCTTCATCTCTCTCTCACATCATGCAGTATCTTATCTGTGCTTTGTCTCTCTCTTCTTTCTCACTCTTTCACTCTCAAAGTACAGTCTCTTGTCTCTCTCTTCAATTCCTCCCTCACACACATTCTCTCCATCTCTATGACATCATGCTGTATCTTGTCTGTATGATAAAAGAAGAAATTCAATTTGTCAACTGGACAAAGTTTGTTTGGTCGAAAACGTTTCGCCGCTCATCTGCCGCCATGTTTTCGACCAAACAAACCTTGTCCAGTTGACAAATTGAATTTCTTCTTTTATCATGGATTCTACCTGGACGACTGAGGGACTCTTCACATATCTTGTCTGTACTTTCTAGTCTCTCTTCTTTCTCTCTTCTCCCTCTCTCTCTCTCTCCTCTCAAACTTTCTCTTCATTTCTCTCGCATAGTCTCTTGTCTGTACATTCTGCTCTCTCTCTCTCTTCTTTCTCTCACTCTCTCTCTTCTCCCTCTCTCTCCTTTCAAACCTTTTCTTCATCTCTCTCACATACAGTCTCTTGCCTGTACATTGTTCTCTCTCTCTTCTTTCTCTCACTCTCTCCTCTCCTCTCAAACTTTCTCTTCATCTCTCTCACATAGTCTCTTCTCTGTACATTCTACTCTCTCTCTTCTTTCTCTCACTTTCTCTCTCCTGAAACTTTTTCCCTCATCTGTAGCACTCTCTTCTCCCTCTCTCTCTCCTCTCAAACGTTTTCTTCATCTCTTTCACATAGTCTCTTGTCTGTTCATTCTACTCTCTCTCTCTTCTTTCTCTTACTCTCTTCTCTCTCTCCATCTCTCTCACATGCAGTCTCTTGTCTGTACATTCTTCTCTCTGTCTTCTTTCTCTCACTTGCTGTCTTCGCTCAATTTTTTTCTTCATCTTTCTCACAGTCTCTTGTCTGTACATTCTCTCTCTCTTTCTTTCTCTCTCTCTCTCTCTCTCCTTTCTCTCACTCTCCTCTCTCTCCTCTCAAACTTTCTCTCCATTTCTCACATGCAGTCTCTTGTCTGTACATTCTACTCTCTCTCTCTTTTTTCTTTCACACACTCTCTCTCTTCTACCTCTGTCTTTCCTCTCAGACTTTCTCTCCATCTCTCACATGCAGTCTCTTGTCTGTACATTCTACTCTTTCTCTCTTCTTTCTTTCACACTCTCTCTCTCTTCTACCTCTGTCTCTCCTCTCAAACTTTCTCTCCATCTCTCACATACAGTCTCTTGTCTGTACATTCTACTCTCTCTCTTTTTTTCTTTCACACACTCTCTCTCTTCTACCTCTGTCTTTCCTCTCAGACTTTCTCTCCATCTCTCACATACAGTTTGTTGTATGTACATTCTTCTCTCTCTCTCTCTCTCTCTCTCTCTGTCTCTCTCTCTCTCTCCTTTCTCTCACTCCCTTCTCTCTCTCCTCTCAGACTTTCTCTCCATCTCTCACATACATTCTACTGTCTGTCCTCTCCCTGTGGATCAGAGAACAGACTTTAAAGCAGCTCTGCCTGTGTACAAGTCTCTACATGTCGAAGTACCAAAGTACATCAGGGGCCGGCCTCCTGCTGGTGCCCACAGTCAAAAGTAAACATGGGGAACATCAGAGTTTCAGCATTTAAAACCTGGAACAGTCTTTCTGAACATGTGAGAGAGGTCTCTACTCTGTTTAAATCAGACTCAGAACAGTTCTGTTTAGCTGTGCATGTGACTAAAACATTTTTATTCTGCACTCTTCTCTTTTAATGTTCATTTATGATGATTATTTATGTTTTGATTAGTTTGTACAGTGATTTGAATGTCTTTCTTATTCTGTAAACCACTTGAATGAATTCTGCTATACAAATACACTTGCCTTGCCCTTCTCTCTTTCTTTCTCTCTCTATTACTCACATAATCTCTCTTTACCTCACTCTCTTCCTGTCTCTTGTTCTTCTCGTTCTCTCTCTCTCTCTCTTTTCACATTTCCTACCTCCCTCCTGCCTTTTTTTTCTTGCTCTCTTCCATCTGTCTCACTCTCTCTTGTGCATACACTCGTCTGTACAGTCTCCCTCACTTTTCTACCACCCTCTCTTTTTATTAATCTGTCTCTCAATCTCTCCTCTCCTTCTCTTCTCTCTCTTATCATCCTCCTTTTCTCTTTCTCACTCTCACTTTTTCTCATACACTCTACTGCCTGCTCATTCTCGTCTCTCTCTCTCCCTCTCTCTCTCTCTCTCTTTCTTTCTATTCATGCCTTCATCTTCCTCCCTACCTCTCTTTTTACTTCTATCTCTTTCTCTCTTTTTCACTCTCTCCCTCTGTCACATACACTCCATTGTACACTGAGCGCTCATTCTCTTGTCTCTTTTTTCTCTTTCTCTCTCTCCCCTTCCCATTCAAATACACTCTTGTCTTGTCTCTCTACCTCTCTTTTTCTTTCTTTCTCTTACTCTGGTTTGCACCTCTTTGTTTGTTTATACACAAACAATACACTCCTGTACATAGCAGAGCAGTGGCAGCAGCTCAGTGGAGACACATATTTGAGAAGTGAGGTTTTGACACAAGTCATTTCATGCTTATTGTTTATTTAATCACGCTCTTAATTACCGTAGTAGTGTAATTAGCACAGCAGGCCCTAGTCCGCAGTACCTCTATGCCACCAAGTCTTTATTGTTACAAATCTGTTTTCCTCTGGTCACGGATTCTGTCACTATCAATCAGTCCACTGAGCAAAATAAACACAAGCTGATAGAGATCGGAACAGTAAATATAATTAGTAAAGTTTAGTAAACATGACCCAAGAATGCGTAGTATCAGACAGAGGATCAGATGTGTGTGATTGAGAGGTTGTCATGGCGAAGAAGAGACTGGCCATCTGGAAAGTGTCATGGAGATGGATGTCCTGGTGAAAATTGTGTCTGATTAGCTTCAGGCGGAACAAAAGATGCAGCAACTTCTCAATCTGGTCAGTAACTTCAGTGAAATGAGTGGAGGTAGGTACAGATGAGTTACAGTGACTTTATTGAAAAATGGTCATGGTTACGTTTTTATATCGTGCTTTTCCACCTTGAAGGCACTCAAAGTGTTTTACATCAAGGAACCGGAGAAAGAGAGATACTTCTTGAAATCCATATTTAAATTCAAGTTTTGCTGCAGCAACATTTACACTGCACTTCTCAGTAGCCTTTGTGTCTCAGTCAAAAGTCTCAGTTTAACAGAAGGACTGGTCAGGTAGGGTCAACGGGGCACTTTGAGGAAGGAAGAGCCAAAAATGTCCCTCCTCTGTGTCCTGCAGCATCACAGCAGAGTCCAGGGGGACCAGGCGAACATGAGAGGAAAGGCTTCAATCTTACTACGCTCTGGTGTTGCAGTTGGTGAAAAAATGGTCAATTAATTTTGGCGGCACACACAATCCCCGCCCGGGCCTTTCTGTCTGGAGTTTGCATGTTCTCCCTGTGTTTGGGTGGGTTTTACATTCATACACAAGTGTACGCAGACACTGGGGGTAAAGTGGGTTAAGTGTCTTGCCCAAGGACACAACAACAGCATTCCTGTGTGGGAGCTGGAGTCGCACCGACAACCTGTGGGTGAGTGGAACTGTCCTCTCAACCAATGATGTTTATGTCCAGATTGAGATTCAAATCTGTTTTTGATTTGGTAAGATTGTTGGACGTCACACTACATAACGTGAGGAGTTTGGTACCACAGCACACATGCACAGCACATGCAACAGTGCACATCATCAGCTGTGGCGATGGCGAAGGTTTGTCAAAGCAAATACCAGGCTCCACGTCTCTTATTTGTACAGGTTATTTGGTACGGTGGAGCTCTTCTGCTGTTTCTGAGGAGCACTTATATTTGATTGGTCACAGCCACAATGAGAGAAGAGTGCACTTTAATTCTAAATTCTGATTCTGAACTATCAGAGTTAAAATCAGACAGACAGGCTGAATATCAGTCACAGCTCATTGTGGTTCTTCTAAGTGTAATCTTTTGGTCTCACACAATTAGAAATTTAATTACAGATGCCCGACTGAAAGGAATATTAACATTTTTTTTTACAATCTGAACCTTATTTCTGTAATAAAACAAGTTGTTTTACTCACCCATAGTACTTTGGTGTCATTTGGAGCAGTTTCGTAGATGTTGTAGTGTAGCGATATCCGTTAACGTGAGTGCTTGGGGCAAGCGATTGCAGTCACCAAATAACACAAACTTTATCACATTTCAAATTACAGAAGCTCAATGTCTTAGTCTACACTTTCGTTTGAGTCAAAAGTGGCCTCTAATCCGAGATTAGTGTCAAGTAGATGAGGAGGACAGTGCGCATGCGCTCATTCACAGCTGTTTTGCAGATAAGAAGAAGCTAATAACTTTTCTGTTGCGAGCGACACATGGCAGAAGATTCGGACTTTGAGGCTGAAGAGGACTTATGGAGGACTGAGGACTGAAGAGGAGTATACGGATGAGGAGACAGAATGGATATGGAAAGAATGAAGCGGAGACAGTTTTAGGAGCAGCGCACCAGAGAACAGCTATCGGTTTCGCATTACTTCTCAGAATCGTGCGCTCAATCCGCTGGCCTTCTTTCTTTTCCTTTGCTGGTAAAAAAATCATCCTGACTGAAGTGGGTACTGCAAACACAATGGTCCAAACGTCTTACAGCTTTGCGTTTCATGTTTGGGTCTCGAGAGCTGAGAGCGAAATCAGCTGTGACTGCACACATGCGCACTGGCCTCCTCATCTACTCGAAACTATGGCTAAATATTGGATCAGAGGCCACTTTTGACTCAAACAAAAGTGTAGACTAAGACATTGAGCTTCTGTAATTTGAAAAGTGCTAAAGTTTGTGTTATTTGGTGACTGCAATCGCCTGCCCCAAGCACTCACGTTAACGGATATCACCACACCACAACATCTACGAAACTGCTCCAAATGACACCAAAGTGCTATGGGTGAGTAAAACAACTTGTTTTATTACAGAAATAAGGTTCAGATTGTTAAAAAAAAAAAAAAAAAAAAAAAAAGTTAATATCCCTTTAAGTGACCAAAGAGTAATATTAAATTATTTGAGTATTTGAATTATTTCACCTTATCTTCTGATATGAATTACATATAGTTCATTATTATATTTTGGACCATTATTTAAATTGTCTCTGTCTTTTTATGTTACTCTACAACAGGGGTCTACACCATTGCACAAAGATTTGATTGAAAAAAAGAAAAGCTTAGGAAAAAATCATTTATTATACTATGTTTTATTTATTACTTTTATCATCTTACAGTGTTTGTAGCATACTATGTTCTTTATTTAACAGTGAAAATCTGCTGAGTCCTCCTAAACAACAAAACAGTGTACAATATTTCAAATCACAAGTTGATGCCGCTTACTGCTCTAGTCTGTGCAAATCCTCTGCTCATGTTTCAAAGGACGCCCAAGACTGGTGAGAATAAAGATGATTCTGTTGGTTGCTGAGTTATATAATGATACCGCATATAAAATATACCAGAATGCAGGAAATGAAACTTCTTTAAAAGTAACTCTGGTGACTTTGCTCCACCTCTACTGAACTCAAAATGTGATACAGTATACCAGTATGTGCAGACAAACTAAAATAGAAAAATAAACAACTGATTAAAATATATAAAGTAATTCAGTATTGCACACTCTATATGAGAAGTTTTTAAACATAGTGCCCCCTGTTGGACCTGAGATGCATAACAAGTAAAAAATTTGGCATTCAGCTGTGATTAGATTTGACCTAATGTGTCTGAAAAAACTCATTAAAGTCACAAGTTCCTTTAGAATTGGAAATAAAGACAAATTATCCCACAGTGCTTTGCTGACATTTGTGTTCCGCTTTCTTCACAGCAGGTGCTGTTCGAGTGGGATGGTGACTACTCCAGAACACCTGACCTCTAGGAGCCCCAGGCACCGCAGGAGAACAGGACTCCCAGCAGGCACATGCAGGCCTCATTGCTGCCCCGTACCACCCCTGTCTCCAAATTATAGCCCTGAAAACGCACTGTACCCACATTAGTCTGAACATACAACCCCCCACCGAGCACCATGAGAACACTGTACTGCATTTAAAGGGTCCATATGATGCTACTTTCTGATCTATGTTATAATGTGTCCTCATCACAAACAGACATGGAGTTGTGTTTCGTTTCATTCACATGTTTAGCACACAACTTGCATATTTAGGCTGAGTTTTTCTCTCAAACAGAAAACTTTCTGTTCCACCTTGTGCTTGTGATATCATGTGGTAATACGGGCAGGGCTCCACTGTGTTTTTAAACTCCACACAGCTTCACTAGAATCATTTGGATGATTTCAGCCCTGTACCTGCCAATAACTACTGAGCAAAAGGTAAAAGGTATGTTAACTTGAAAACTACCACTGGGTGATGTCACAAGGTGGAACAGAGCATTTTAAACTTTGGAGATGTAGACATGATTACTCAAACATGTGTGAATGAAACAAGACACAACTATGTGTGTAGAATCCCTCATTTGTCCAGGTAGAATCCATCCATACTACACCGGTGTAGTAGTTTCTAAAGTAATTTAATAGTGGTTAGCTCCTCCCTGCAGGCAGATATAAGGCAGTGTCCACCAGCGTCCGACCAGAACTAAAGAAGCAGCTTGGATGAGCTGCGAAACATATTCGACCAAATAAACTTTTGTCCAGTTGACAAATTGAATTTCTCCTTTTGCCAAGACACAACTATGTTTTTATTAAATTACAGGTGATTTTACAACTCAAACATACCTAGACACATGCTGACTGTGCAGGGTCACTTCTCCACAGATCTGTCGGGTAACTTGGTCTAGTTTGGTCTCCATGAAAATAGAAAGGTTTAATACCATACCGTGAAACATTCCAGACAAAGCAATAACCAGTGTTGTATAGTAATAAAGTAATAATACTTCACTACTGTACTTAAGTACATTTTGGGAGACTTTGAACTTTACTTGAGTTTTTAAAAAAATGATAACTTTTACTTTTACTTCACTACATTTCCGAATTTAATTGCATACTTTTACTCCGATACATTTTCAATGTGCCGTTTAGTTACTCGTTACAAAAAAAAACTACTGACTGCAAGGAAGTCAGGACGTGCCTGGGCTTGTTCGCTACTTGCGCATGACAATCAGCCTACACCTGTTGGTTTCATGCAGCTAGTTTAATCAAACAACATCCCTGATGGAATTACAAATAACGTATTTTGTGCCTGCATTTACTTGCTCATAGGACGGCGTTTCATGGATATCACCAAACCCAATATCTTCGACAGTGCTCCATATGACACAAAACTACCATGGGAGAGCCCAACATGGTGTTTTACAGTAGAATTAAGGGCCCAATTGCAAAAAATCCTCTTCCACCAAAAACACTCCTTCAATGGTGTTATGTTTGCCTTATTTTCGGCACTGTTATTTAAAAAAAAAAAAAAAGGTTTGGAGGGGGGCATTAAAAAATATTAAATTCAGACTGCCTTTGCTTGATACTTTTACTTGTACTTTTAATTACATTACTTGAGTACATTTATTTTTACATTACTTGTCATACTTAAGTACAAGAAGTTCCAGATACTTTAAGACTTTTACTCAAGTAACATTTCAGTCAGTGACTTTGACTTTTACCAAAGTCATTTTTGGGAGGGGTACCTATACTTTTACTTGAGTTTGATTTTCCAGTACTTTATACAACACTGGCAATAACATCTCCATGGAGAAAAGCATTTGATGGACCATCCACCAGAAAAGTAACGCAATGCACATGTTGATGCTTGCTGTTACTATTATTTCCATGTTGATGCTTGTTGCTACTATTATTATTATTACTATTTTTATTATTACTTACTTTATCCCATTCCTGCCTGCATGCGCTTTCTTTTCTTGTCCAAATGTCCTGGAGCTACTGTGGCAAGTAAATTTCTCCTGTGTGAGATCAATAAAGTCTTATCTTATCTTATCTCATCTTATCTTTAAAGCTCACAAGAGTCAATTTTGCGTAATATAGGACCTTTTAAATAAGCGCTGACATTGTGTGACTTTAAATTCAATTCTGGATGCCTAGAGGAAGGACATCGTTTTCGCACAGTCAGGACTGCTGTTAAGGAACGGAATAAATACTGATTGAATATTAAAGTATGCAAAGTGACGCGTTTCATGGGTGGCGAAGGATGGATCGGGGCTAGTTTTTGTTTTCTGCTCGTGATAAGGCAAACTTTAAGTGCCAGCCATTTGCTCCTGGGCTGTTTACTCACTCCCCATTTGAAGGCCATCCCTTATTGCTGGGAGACAAATGTCACCTCCTCCTCTTCATCGAGTCGTGGTGACAGATGCCAGGGTTCATGAATATTCCGCGCAGGGCTACTCTCCGTACTGCTTTGATCTGGATTTCAAAAGGAACTTGTGTCTGTATGGCACTCGGAATAGGTTTGCCAGCAGATCCTGTTTTTGTGAGGGCTGTAATGGAGCAGTGATGGGTCCGCCAGTGTCCAAAGAGCAGCCCAAAGCACTCGTCTATGATAATGTTCCCCTGATTAGATGCACAGAGAATCAGGGCTAGTAGCAGTTTGACCGAGTGCATTAGCCAAGTGACACTGCCTGAGATTATTAGGTGGAGTTATCTATTATGGGTTTGTGGATTCTAGTATTGGTCATTATACAGCTCTGGAAAAAAAAAAAAAGAGAGAGATCACTGCAAAATTATCAGTTTTTCTGATTTTACTACTTATAGGTACAGTATGTGTTTTGTTTTGTTTGAGTCTATATACGGACAACATTTCCCCCAAATTCCAAATAAAAATATTATCGTTTAGAGCATTTATTTGCAGAAAATGACAAATGGTGAAAATAACAAAAAAGATACATGTTTTCACACCTCAAACAATCCAAAGAAATAAGATCAAAATCATTTTAAAACAACATAATACTAATGTTTACACTTAAGAAGAGTTCAGAAATCAATATTTGGTGCAGTAACCCTTATTTTTAATCACAGCTTTCATACGTCTTGGCATGCTCTCCACAAGTCTTTCACATTGTTCGTGAGTGACTTTATTCCACTCCTGGTGCAAGAACTGAAGTAGCTCAGCTTTGTGTTTGTGTTGGAATGCAACAGACACTGGAATGGGCTGTAATACATGTAGAAATGCTGATTTCAGAAAAAAAATGCAGTGGTCTCTTATTTTTTCCAAAGCTGTACATGCCATTCACGCAAAGACAATCAGGATGTCTCGTGTATATAGAGAAAGGTGTTTTAGAGGACTTTCCACAACTATACATTTCACTGCAGATGGAACATATGGCCCACGGCTTTACCTGCCAGCTTCTCATAAAGAGCAATCCAACAGCAAACCTTCATTCTCTCCACTTCTCAATCGTCTAGCCGAAACAAAGAGGCACCACCATCTGCAAACTGGCACTGACATCCAGCTCCACCCCTCACCGGACCCCCTCCTGACCCCGGCGAAACCCAGCAGGCCCCTCGAACAGGCTGCCCTTTCACAGCCCTGCCCTTGTACAGCGCCAGCCGTCATATAAGGTTCTCTCAGCGCAGTCTTTGAGCAGGTGAGAGGGAGGAGGAGGAGGAGGAGGAGGGGGGTGGGGACGGGGCGGTCTCAGGGCTCTTCGGTTGCGGACCTGGGTGGAGGTATCTCTTTCCACCGGCCCACACCAGCGCTCCTGAAGCCTCCCAGTGGAGCTGTGCCTTCCTGTTATAGAGTGCTCACTCCAGAGGCAGGCTCGCTGGGCTTGCTCTTTGCAGCACACAATTAATCTTCTCATTATTTGACACCACACCTAAAGAAGGACTTGGCCTAAAAACATGGTGCTCTGGTTAACTGTGGAATATGGTAGGAAAGATTATGGGCAGTGACTAGTTTAGTTGCATTGTTTGATACATGTATATATCAGTTAGGGTGTGGTAAGGCAAAATTGCTTCAATCATTGAAATCTGCTTTAGCTTGGTTTTTGTGGATGGATAATTGTGAAGGCTCCAAGGCCGCCATCTGTTGGTGAACTGTGAAATGAAGCAATTGGAAGCTTCTGCACAAGTAACATTATAATATGGAGTAAATTACCTGGTCAGTCAAAATCAGATAACTAATAAGCCATTTTAACATTTAAACGCTCGGCTAGATATGTATTGCAGATATCTCTAACTCAGTTTTGCCTAGTCAAAAAGAACATTTTGGATATCCGCAAAGACATTCTTCCTAGGACAAATGATGTCACTTTTGCCATTTATGTGTATGGGGTTTATCAATACAGATATCCACAATTCAGTTCCAGATATCCACTACGCGAATTATGGATATCCACAAGTGAATTATAGATATCTGTAATTCCAGTTTGAGATATCTACAGTTTGATTTTGTCTAGTCATAACTCCAGTTCAAGATATCTTTAATTCACCTCAATTCAAGATATCGACATGTTCATTTTTAGAAGTCTTAAATTAAGTTTTGACTCAGCGAAATTAAGTTGTAGATATCTGTAACTGGAATTACAGATCAGATCAATCAAAATGACGTTGTAGATATCTCAAACTGGAGTTAGGGATAGTCATAATGTAATTTTATATATCTATTATCAAGTTATGCGTGAAAAGTCCCTCAGTCGTCCAGGTAGAATCCATGATAAAAGGAGAAGTTCAGTTTGTCAATTGGACAAAGTTTGTTTAGTTGAAAACGTTTCGCCGCTCATCCGAGAGGCTTCGTCAGCTCTGGTTATTGTACTGGTTAGACACTGCTTATATCTAGCTGCCAAGAGACAGATTAGGGGGGTTCGTGCTCAGAGCCTTTCAGTGTAGGACGCGCCTCTTGGCAGCTAGATATAAGCAGTGTCTAACTCGGATGAGCGGCGAAACGTTTTCAACTAAACAAACTTTGTCCAGTTGACAAACTGAACTTCTCCTTTTATCTATTATCAAGTTATAGATATCTTGAAATGAATTTTGATTAGAGATATCTTAAATTGGAGATATCTGTAACGTTCATTCTGCCTAGTCAAAATATAATTACAGATATCTTGAATTGGAGTTTTGACCAAGCGAAATGACGTCGCTGTTTGCAAATGATCTTCACTTTAGCCAGGAGCGGTATTTTCACATGGCTCCTGTCGGCTGTTAATGGAAAGTTAATTTATCAGTAAGATCGCCAAAATGCATCTTAGTGTCGTTTTGTTTATGCACTCTAGTGAAACGTTCGTTGAAAATTATATTAACGACAAAAACAAATTTCAACACTGACATTTGTTTAGATTTAGGGACAAATGGCTTTTTGGACAGATTAATGCACTGCTCGTAGCTTGAGACAACGTGGTGCTTTCTATGTCATGATGTCATAATAACATTGAGACACCTTTAACTTTCAATCTGCCTAGTCAAAAGGGAATAAGACATATCTGCAGTTGTCATTTATGATGTGTGACGAGTTGAATGTCGTTTTCAGTGACGTAATTGCAGATATCTGTAATTCTGTTTTGCCTGGTCAAAACTGAATTGCAGATATCTCTAACTGTCGTTTCATCTCGTCAAAATTATGTTACAGATATCTCAAATGACACTTCCCACTATCCAAAATTAAATTACGCCTAGTCGGAAAGACGTTGTTGATATCGGCAGTGTTAATTCCGGATAGTCAAACTTATTGTTTAAATGATAAAATGGCTTGCATGCAATGGTTTACATCAGTGCTTCTCAATTATTTTCTGTGACGCCCCCCCTAGGAAGAAGAAAAAAATTTCACGCCCCCCTTCCTGCGCGCGACTATAAATAGTATTATTTGTCTAGAAAATTGTTATTAGAACACTATTGTATCCTTTTCTTAACATTATAAAAAAAAAAGAAAGAAACTTACAACAAAGACTGCACTGAGGACTCAAATATTAATGTGTTTTTAATGTAGCTTTGCGCACATTTGTTTACGTTTTACAGAAATGAAACTTAAAACCACCTCATTTGCATAAGCTAAAAGCACTGAAAAAAAAAACGCTCTCTCCTTGTGCCACTGATGCGTCAGCTTCTGTCGGACTAAAGGACACGACTCAGTGGAATATACGTGTTTTTTTCTGTGACAGAGGATGTTCTGTTAATGGTGAGACTGTGCGTAAATCGCATGTGAGAACGCCACTGCCAACTACTGTTGTTGATGTGCAATTACACTTAGTTCTAGTACAGTACAGTAAAAAAACATGTTTCCCAGGGTCATACGCGCCCCCCCTGGCATCACGCCACGCCCCCCCAGGGGGGCCCGCCCCACTATTTGAGAAGCACTGGTTTACATGCACAAAATAAATCTGATTTATAACACCTGGTGACATCTTGGCAAATTAAAGGTGCACTATGTAACTTTTCTGGTAGAGGGTCCACCACCTGCTTGACTATATGTAGACTTTATTGTTTTTTGCTGTAATGTTTTATAGCATGACATTTAATTTGACTATGTCCATGGAGACAAGCAGGCCACATCACTAGGTCAAGTTAGAGGTCAGATCTGTGGAAAAATAGGTCCGCTCACAGTAAGAATGCATGTCTTTGTGGTAGTTTTGAGAAATAAAAACACCTGTAAATGAATGAATACAAGAAATATTAGTTTAATGCCATATTGTGGAACATCCCATCTCCACCAGAACAGTTACACAGTGCACTTTTAATGCATTTTTGTAACTGTTGTATTTGTAAGACAAAGTACAATCAATATTAAAATAACTCACTTTCGAGCTTTAACATTTGAGCTTTCGTTTTTGTCTTTGCCTCATTAGTTTGCCCTTTTTGGTATCATTTGTTCAAACAAAGAAAGATGAAAGAGAAATCAGATTAGCCACATCAGATGAAACTGTTCACATGACATTTGGATAATCTGATAACTGCAGAATGGGGCACGCTATCACAAAAACAACTTTAGACCCGTTAAATGTTCTGAAATACATTTTTAGTTACATTTTTCAGTCTGTTTTGGACAGAAACCTTTTCCCAAATTGTTCAGCTCTACTCCAGAAATCAGCAGTGGTGGAAGAAGTTTTGTTACTTGATTAGAAGTACAGATATCAGAGCAAATAAATAGTCAAGTAAAAGTAAAAGTATCACACGGAAAAGTCTACGCAAGTCAAAGTGCTTGAACAGTAAAAAGTATTTCACAGATTTTGAGGTCTAATAATGCGTGAAAAGTCCCTCAGTCGTCCAGGTAGAATCCATGATCAAAGACAGGGTCGTTGTCTTGAATAGGGAATTGGACGCCAGAGAAATTTGAAATACAAAGAGACAGATTAGCTGATGGTTTCAGAGTTGTTTCAGTGTAGTGAGCGGGCTGATAGATATGCTAATACAAGACGCCAGAGGAATTCGTAAAACAAAAGAGAGTAGCGGGGATAGGTCAGAGCTTTGTTCAGGGAAGCTAGCTCCTCCCTTGCAGCTAGATATAAACAGGGTCGAACCAGCATGAGGGCCAGAGCTGACGAAGCCTCTCGGATGAGCGGCGAAACGTTGACAAATTGAACTTCTCCTTTGATCACAGGTCTAATAATGCTTCAGATGTAGTGATTTTAAAACAGATTTGTGCTGAGTTGTGTTCACCAAAAACAGCTGAATTTATTTATTTTTCGTTGTTTTAATAGGATATTTTTGTTTGCTAAAATTATGAACTTGTTAAAAATAAACCCTGAGCCTTTATAGCAGGTCTCAAATAATAATAAAAAGAATCCTTACTTACTTCTCAGTCCAGTTCAAAAATGTAGTGAGTAGGAAGTACTTATATCTTCTCTCAAATGTAATGAAGTAAAAGTAAAAAGCTTCCACTTAAAAAATTAAAGTAAAGTACAGATACTAAAAATGTGTACTTAAAGGTGCACTGTGTAACCTTTCTGGCAGAGGGTCCACTATTTGATTCAATGTTCTCCAATATGGCATTAAAGTTTGATTTTCCATGGAAATAAGCATCTCCCATCACCAGGTCAAGTTATAAGTCAGATCTGTGGAGATGTGGCCCTGCTCACCATAATAACGCATGCTTTTGCTATAGTTTTGAGAAATAAATACACCTGTAATTGAATTTGTTTAATGCCATACTGGCCACGTTTACATGATGTTTTTTAATCCTTTAATTATTCTCCTTTGAGTTTACATGGAAATAATAATTCCAAATTGAGGTTTACATGGAAAACACGTCAAATCGACTTCATTTAATTCCGCTCAATGTCTGGGGGTCGGGAAGGGTTCTGATCGGACAGGGAGGGACACGAACATATTTACGTCTACCAAAAGAAAACACACAATCAGCTGCTACCGGCTTTTTGTCATCCTGGTTTGATTAGTGTTTTTATGTTTTCTGTCATCCACTCTTTTCATTTTTGTAGTTTTTCCAGCGTACTTATTAAAAAATAGTTTCGGTTCGAGACCAATGTTTGCTCCAGGTGTTATCGTTTCAGAAGGGCGACCCAACAAGCACGTGCTGAACGACTGGATTTATTTTTAAGCAGAATAAACGTTTACATGATCGAGGAAGACATTAATTCGGCTTTAAAATCAGAATAAACCACCCACTTAATTTGGAATTAATTTTCAAAGTTCAACGTCAGCTTTATTGTCAATGTGTTCGACATAAAGTGAATTTAAATTTCGTTTCTCTCTGGCCAAGCAGTGCAAAAAGACAGTGTATAAAATACAATATATAGACAAAACAAAAAGTATCTGAGACAAAATCTAAAATCTAAAAGCAGTGCAAAGAATAAATAAATAAATAAATAAATGCCTATTTACAGGTGTCGAAAATGTGCAGTGTGCATCAAAATGTGCAATGGAAGATGCAGCACTGAAATGTGCAGTAATATGCAATAGATATGCACTGAAATAAAGATAAAAATAAATGTGCAACAGTAGTAATTTCAGTAGTAAATGTGCAACAGCAGTCCTTAGCAGCAGTTTTTAAAGTGTCTAGATTGAAATAGGAATTAAGTGTTTACATGGAATTCATTTTTATTTGGAATTAAATTACTTTTAATCGTAATTAAAGCTCTTATGTACACATGGTAACGGTGGAATATCCCAAGCAAAGCAATAACATCACTATGGAGACAAGCAGATTGCAGATCCTCCACCAACAATGTTACACAATGTACCTTTAAGTACAGTTTTACTTTTACTTCGGATCAGATTATAACATTTTTGGTATGGGAACACAGCTACTGCTACTACGGAAAGACAAGACTTAAACTGTTCTCAAGAAACACACTGTGCTTAAGGCCGTACGTGATAAATGACACAGTGATATTGAGAAAGTGGTTAATCCTGTGCTCTTCACTCAAAGTCCGGCGCCCGTCCCTCTCATTTGTGAGATGAAAACATTGCGCATATTTCCTTGACCTGAGGAAAAACTGAGAGATCACTGGAAAGATTTATAGCTGCTGATGTGCACACACAGGATTAAGCCGAGTTAATATGAAGCTGGACGGGAGCCATTGGTGGGCTTTCAACACGAAGATCTGGGCCAAACCCCGCCCCCTCGGAAAGGACAAGGAGAACCAATGTCAGCTAATACAGGTCAGCTCTCAGGAAAACAACCAGCTTCACTTCAAAACATGCTCTGTCTCACTTGGACCCAGGTAGAGAAATTGTAGAGACTTTGTAGGTATACAGCTCTGGAAAAAATAAGATACCACTGCATTTTTGTCTGAAATCAGCATCTCTACATGTATTACAGCCATTCCATTCCAGCGTCTGTTGAATTCCAACACAAATACAAAGCTGAGCTACTTCAGTTCTTGCACCAGGAGTGGAATAAAGTCACCCAAGAACAATGTGAAAGACTTGTGGAGAGCATGCCAAGACGCATGAAAGCTGTGATTAAAAATAAGGTTTATTGCACCAAATTTGATTTCTGAATTCTTCTTAAGTGTAAACATTAGTATTATGTTGTTTTAAAATGAATTTGATCTTGTTTCTTTGCATTGTTTGAGGTCTAAAAACATGCATCTTTTTTGTTATTTTGACCATTTGTCATTTTCTGCAAATAAATGCTCTAAATGATAATATTTTATTTGGAATTTGGGGGAAATGTTGTCAGTAGTTTACAGACTCAAACAAAAATGTTCCTTTTACCCAAACACATACCTATAAGTAGTAAAATCTGAAAAACTGATCATTTTGCAGTGGTCTCTTTTTTTTTCCAGAGCTGTGTAGATACCCACCAAGATAATTTAGCAGCAGTAGCAGTAAAAACCTATGAACCATTAACAATATCTCATGATTGACTAACAGATTGTAATTTGAAGTAGAGGTGTTCCACAGGGGACAGTTCTATGTCCATTCCTCTTCTATCAATATCTGAGCCTAGCCGTATTAAAATTCCTGGGAATAAAAAAAAGTAAGAAATAACAGAGAAAACCAAGTCACTGACCTGTTTATTCGTTTCCAGTCCAAACATTTATTGCAGCAGTAAGAGTTCACACCAGGTGATTTCTGGATGATTGTTGGTGTTTGGGTGTTTCAGTTCACTTTACCCTCTCCACTGCAAAGTCAAATCAATATTACTCTGGCTGTCTTCTGGAGCAGCCCAAACTCCTTCACTACAACCTTGAAACATGCTGTGCACTGTCAGCATCCCTCTTCACTCCAGCTCTCTCTGTTCTGGAATACAAAAATATAACACTTACTTTGTTTCAACTTACTAGAAGTGTTTTTACTGCCAATTTGAGTGGTTTAGATGGGCCTGGTAATGAGTACATTCCAATTTAAATTAAACATATAAAAATTGTTAAAAGTTAAAGGTGTGTAAGAGGGGTCAGCCACCTGGTCATCATGTGGTTTTTTTGCCTTAAATGTTCCACAGTATACATTTAACTCAACCATCTTGTACATATAGAATTTTTATTACTCACAAGCAGGGTTGGGAGGGTTACTTTAGAAATGTAATCCGGTACAGTTACTAGTTACTCCTTAAAATATGTATTCAGTAACGTAATCCCGGTACTATAATATTAAAGTAATGTAACTTGATTACTTTCAGTTACTTTTGGATTACTTTAACACCAAATATCCTATAACAACAAGAAAACAAGAAAATTACAATACAATTAAAAGTTTTTAGGAGGACAAGTACAGTTCTATGTGTAGATTTAACAACTGTTATCACTATAAGCCAAGTCACTAGTAAACAAGGTCACTCACTAAACCAAACACCTAAACACCTATGACTTCAACGAAATTATATTTTCAGTTAAAGTTTTAGTTTTAGCGGGACAGTCATCTTGCCCGATCTCCGCAGCTGGACAGGATGTTCGTCCAGCTTGCGTGCTGGCCTACATCTAACGACAGCTTTGCTTGGAATTGTCTAAAGGGTCTTCATGGATCAGTTAACATGACTATGTTGCCTAGATAATGTTTAAATATTGTAATATCGTTCTACAAATGCACAAAGTGTATTTGTGACCGCAAACGTTAGCTAGCTTGCTAATAGTTTGCTAGTCGATAGCTAACTCGAAACTGGCTCCTACCAATGAATCAAGACAGAGAAATGACTCATATTCACACATAACATGACTGAAGCAGGACATTTAGGGCCTGTCAGTATCAAAGCGTTAATATTAGCGATCTTACCTGTAAATGTTTCTTGAGATTGGAAGTAGAATCCTTGGACATTGACAGGTGTTTAACCGCTGGAAGGCACAATTTGCACTGCACTGTGATGTTGTTCCCTTTGTCTTCTTTAAAAATAAAATTCTACCTAAATTTCCACCCGCTAAATGCGTTTTTTGAAACCATGCCCGCTGCAAGTTTAGGCCGTAGTGCGCGACCTGCGTGAAGTTCAGTGCGAGCCGCTGCAAGTGTATTCCACAGCGCGCGCCGCTGCAAGTTTGTTTCACAGAGCGCGCACGGCGCGAGTCTGTACGTTCTGTTTTCCCTACATATGACCTCCGGCTTTAAATGAAAAAATGAAATAACATAAAATGCTTTCAAATTGTAATCCTGCTAAGTAATCCCCATTTTCACTAAATGTACCTGTAATCTGAGTACGTCTTTTTCTTTGTAACTGTAGGGGAATACAGTTACCTTTTTTTTGTATCCTTTTACTTAACGCCGTTCCATGTAATCCGTTACTCCCCAAGCCTGCTCACAAGTATTATTCTGCATTCTTATTGTGAGCGGGATCGCCTCCCCAGATTTGAACTTAAACTTGCCCTGTAGAGTCACATGCTTATCACTTGATTATCTTTTTCATAGCACATTCCAACAAAGATTTTGTTTGTTTTTCTGTTTGTTGTATTGCATCTCCATGGAGAAAAGCAAGTGGCATGCCCTTCCTCCTGCAAAAAAGTTAAATAGTGCACCTTACCTTTCCAGCCTATTTTATCAATCAATCAAGTACAATAATGGCATTTAAAAAATACATAAAATCCAGTGTAATGTGTATGTATGAAAAAGAAAACTAAGTTGTTGCGCATAAAAATGAAGCTTTCTGTTTACAATTGATTAATAATTGTGATTGAAATGGAATGTATTGATGAAATGTTTTATAGTCACTATCGGTGATAATGTCTGGAAAAGGGAAGAGGGGAAGATAACATAAGATTACTCTTCTTTCTGCTCCCTTTCATTCAATTCTTTGTATTGTTATCACACTGTTGATGTCTTTTTATACTTTATGAATGAAATAAACAACCTAAAATTACTCAAGTCAAACTGTATCTGTACCTTAACCCTTAGAGCACAGAAAATGTCTGGACTCTTTGTGAAGTTGAGGGTCTGTAGTTGTGACCTCTGCTGTCTGATCTACTCTAATTAGGGGGCCAAGCACCGAAGGTGCTTAGGCACCCTATAGGAATTGCTTTGCGTTGCCTAGGCAAGTTGCCTAGCAACCCTTTGATCTTTCCTTTGATGTTCTGGTCTCCTGATTCCTATTATTATTATTCTATATTCTTCTCCACATGGGAGTCTATGGCAACCCCTAGAACCGTCTGGTAAAAAGTTGTGAAATTTTGCATGCACATACCAGCCAGTCTCCTCATTACCCACAGCGATTTATAGGCCCCCAGCCCCAACCGTCTAGTGGCACCAGCAGGTCAAAGTTGCAGAAATTTGTCAATTGCCTAGCAACGCACCTAGCAACCTTTGATCTGTCTTTGATGTGTCTGTTCTGACAGGGTTAGACCCTGACCGACCCTGTCAGACTCTGTTAGATCCTGTCAGACCTTGTTAGACCCTGTCAAACGGTGCTTGGCCCCCACATTGCTGCTTGCAGCTATATTTTTAACAAGCTCTGCACAGAGGAAAGTCAGATTTCAAATTCCGCCTGAATTATTTGGAGTACATACTGTATAAGAATAGTTATAACTGTTGTCCCAGGGGATGATCTGAGATACAGCAGAGTAAGCATTTGACAATTTCCATGTCAAAGCTGAAGTATATAAAATTAGATTTATGGACTTGTAATTAGGAAAAAAAGGTCCAGGTGGAATTAATGTAAAAATCCTATTAAATTCAGTTTTTTTTATTACTATTATTATTTATGAGTTTGGAGTACACACTGGTACAAGGGCCCACACATTGTCCCTGGGAATGGTAAGGGGTAGTGGCAAGTGCATTTATTATTTTGTGATTTTTCAGAAAAAGTCAAAAGGCAAATTAGTTTAGTTTAGTCTTTATTTGAAGGGACAATGTACAGAGACATTATGTACAAAGACAGAGATGTTCTGCACCAGAGTATAGCTACAAAGCTAATTTCCATCCGCAGTCCCTGGTTACATGGATAAAAAACAACGGTCTATATCAATAAAAACAATCAAAGATTTTCTCTCTTAAAACACACACATACACACACACAGCATCACACATTTAACTTTGACACACATCTCATTACGCAGTAACACAGCAAAACATAATATACACCCACTTACATTAACCCAAAACACACAATCACACACATCCATGTACTATTTACACACCATATCATTCACAATAACAATAACACATAAAAACATAATTCTTATATTTGATTTCAATGCTGTATTAACGGATTAACGGATTCACTACTGTATAACCTGCTGGTTAACGTGGTGTGTAAATCATTAGCTCTATGCATTATAACAATACGGCTCTGGAAAATATAAGAGACCACTGCATTTTTATTCTGAAATCAGCATCTCTACATGTATTACAGCCATTCCATTCCAACGTCTGTTGAATTCCAACACAAACACAAAGCTGAGCTACTTCAGTTCTTGCACCAGGAGTGGAATAAAGTCACCCAAGAACAATGTGAAAGACTTGTGGAGAGCATGCCAAGACGCATGAAAGCTGTGATTAAAAATAAGGGTTATTGCACCAAATATTGATTTCTGAACTCTTCTTAAGTGTAAACATTAGTATTATGTTGTTTTAAAATGAATTTGATCTTGTTTCTTTGCATTGTTTGAGGTCTGAAAACATGTATCTTTTTATTTATTTTGACCATTTGTCATTTTCTGCAAATAAATGCTCTAAACTATTTTTTTTTTTTTTTTTTTTTTATTTGGGGGAAATGTTGTCAGTTGTTTATAGACTCAAACAAAAATGTTCCTTTTGCCCAAACACATACCTATAAGTAGTAAAATCAGAAAAACTGATAATTTTGCAGTGGTCTCTTATAGCTGTACATATTATAATTTGACTTACAGTGTATGGAGCATTGATAGTCGTTAATTACTCTGTGTAGATCGACATATACCACAAAACACTTCTATAGACATTTAGGATATAGACATTTGACATGGTGACACCCACAAGCCAGAACCTTAATGGCCACTTCATTATATTGTCTAGACATGAGCATGTAGGGTCTGGGAATGACTGACAGTTAAGTCACTCAGCCAGAAAATTCAAGAGCGTTCCTAAATCATGAGCAATTTTCCAAAAGAACACTTAAGGCTGTTATGTAACCTCCATCCGTGAGCTGGTCTGCAAAAGCCAGGGCCATTTGCAATCAGCGCTACACTTTATGTTCAAATGAAGCCTAATGCATCTATAGATTTCATTAAAAGAGAAGCACGAGTAACCGCACACATGAACACTTTCTCTAATCGCGTTTAACATTAGTTTGATGGTGGGATAATTTCTATAGGGCGAAGTACAGGGAAAAAGCAAGAGCAACAAGAGCTGCATAAATTAAGCTAATAATGAGATTTGGCAGTGTTATGTGCTAACAAAGGGCTGACACGATATTCAACTGATACTTCTGATCATCGTCTGTAAAGGACAAAACTTATAGTGAGAATGTGGATTTTTACTTTGTTTAATTGGCACAGGCGGAATTTAATCAACATTTTTTTCAGTTTTTGCTATGTGAAAATGGAAATTCAAACAATTGTGAATTCTTAAAGTAGTGTTGTTAAAATACTAAAATTTCAAACTTGATTTTGATACTAAGGAAAAGGCTCATCACTCAATACCAATTCCGATACCACAATATTTACATTAAATTGTAGTACAGTACTGTTTGGTGGGCTTATTTTTATATGATCACTCAGTCCTCCGGGTAGGTTCCAGAGTGTGGTCTTATACTTGTTCTAATACAGCTCAAGATCATTCTAAAACTATTCGGGAAAGGTTCCATTTGTCCAATGAATGTGACATTTTTAATCATTCTGCTCAAATAAGTATCTAGTACTGATACTAGGTTTATTATCTACTATATTAGTTTCTAATTTTCTAAAATATCTTCATGTGAATACAAACAATCTGCAGCTGGATATATTAAACAAAATACTTCATCTGTTCAGACTGGCCTTTTCACTTCAACCATAACTGCACTGTCCTTTTAAATGTTTTACTGTTTATAAAAGTTTTATTGTTTAAATGTTTAACTGTTTGTTTTTAACTGTTTGTATTTTAACTAACTGCCTATAATGTATATTACACTTGTTGTAAGGCGACCTTGAGTGTCCAGAAAGGCGCCTAATAAATAAAATGTATTATTATTATTATTATTATTATTATTATTATTATTATTATTATTATTATTATTATTATTATTATTATTATTATTATTATTATTATTATTATTATTATTATTATCCTCATCCTCGGCTTAAACATACTGTAGCCTACCTAATTTTTGTCTTACTTACATACATATTATACATACATATATACATACATACATACATACATACATACATACATACATACAACAACTAGCATGCTAACTGCACACTTCCTGAGTCTCTGACAAAAATATGCTTTGTATTTAAAAGCAGATACAGTGGTCTCATTTTGACCTCAAGAGCTGCTTACATATACAGCTCTGGAAAAAAATAAGAGACCACTGCAAAATTATCAGTTTTTCTGATTTTACTACTTATCGGTATGTGTTTGGGCCACAGGAACATTTTTGTTTGAGTCTATAAGCTACTGACAACATTTCCTCCAAATTCCAAATAAAAATATTATCGTTAAGAGCATTTATTTGCAGAAAATGACAAATAGTCAAAATAACACAAAAGATACATGTTTTTAGACTTCAAACAATGTAAAGAAACAAGATCAAATTTATTTTAAAACAATACTAATCTTTACACTTAAGAAGAGTTCAGAAATCAATATTTGGTGCAATAACTCTTATTTTTAATCACAGCTTTCATGCGTCTTGTCATGCTCTCCACAAGTCTCACATTGGGTGACTTTATTCCACTCCTGGTGCAAGAACTGAAGTAGCTCAGCTTTGTGTTTGTGTTGGTATTCAACAGACGCTGGAATGGAATTGCTGTAATACATGTAGAGATGCTGATTTCAGAAAAAAATGCAGTGGTCTCTTATTTTTTTTCCAGAGCTGTATCTGTACTGGGGCAAGACAAATTTTGCTAACATGCATGAAGAAAAAAATCATGTACCGGCCCTTTAAGTGTACTGTATATCTTGTTTGTATGTCTGAATCTATATTGCATTTTCCCATTGTATACTGCCATGTTCTTTTTCTGCTTATATTTCGACATAGGAGGTGGTGTGTGATGTATTCTCCCGAGGCGTCTGAGCAGCTCTACTGACGCAGGGCTCTGTTTGAACCAGCACACTTTACATATCACAAGAACACATTTGGCTTGCTGAATGCTCTGTCCACTCTGAAGTCCTGTTCCAATACTTCACTGGTTCTCTACACACAGATATTTTAATACCAAGTTCCTCTACACCTGGCCTGTCGGAGATTTAACACAATGTAAAGGTTAGAGTTTCATTGCCAAGGACATAAATATTGAAGCACATGTTAATAAAATGATGGAAACCAGTGGTGGCAGAGGGCTGCAGCTCAGGGCTGTTTGTGGCCTGCCTTTGAAACACTAATGAAGACCTCCTGACAGAGACTGCAGCATGAAGGATCTGCCACACAGGCCTGCAGAGAATTAAAGGGAATACATTATCAATATATGCAAAGGCACATAGATTTTATATATTTCATTACATTACATTAGATCATTACATGTCATTTTCCACATTATTTTTCTAATGTAAACTAACAATACAAAACTAAGATAACATTTTAGGGCTGTACAATGTATTTCACAAATATAAATATTGCAATATCACCTGACACAATGTTTACAGTAAGACACACTATTGACGCTCAGTCACATGGGAGGAGCTCATGTGACTGAGCGTCACATGACTGAGCCCATGAAGTAGAGCCGCTGCTCCTCCATGTAGAGAGGAGCAGTTGAGGTGGCTAGGGCATGCTCCTGACACCTTTCTGGGAAAGACCCAGGACACACTGGAGGGACTATGTCTCTCTTCTGGCCTGGGAATGCCTTGGGGCAGCCCTGGAGGAGCTGGAGGAAGTGTCTGGGGTGAGGGAAGTCCAGGAGTCCGTACTTAGACTGGGGCCCCTGTAACCTGACACCGGATAAGCATAAGAAAATGGATGGACAATAATATAAGAAACTATGTTGTCATACCACTACAGTTTAGCGTAGGCTTTTGACAGAAATGTACTATTATAGATTATATTAGAAATGTACTTTATTATTAAAATGAAAAAAGTACTAATTAAGCATAACTCATTTTAATCTCTGTTATGTTGTACATTTTTATTTTAACTGAACTTATTGTGTCAAAATATTGCACAATACTAAACATAGTTATTGAAAATCACTTTCTCATATGGCACAGCACTAGTTTGGTTATATGAAGGGCCAACAGCATGGTTCAACAGAGCAGCGCTTTGATATGGTGATGTTAACAGTGATGTACCCTAAAGGGGAAGGCGGGGATCAGCTCCTTATACCTCATTGGGCTCGGCAATTTTCCAGCCCAGAAGTCAGGGAACATGTTTCTTTTATTAAGTCATTTTAGATCATTATTTCAAATTAAAAGATTCAAAACATATTGATCCACGGGTGTCTATAACATAACAGTCAAAACCACAATGTCTTCTATAAAAGGCCAGTGTTACACTATTTTCTGATCAATGTTATAATATTGTTTCCTCATCAGAAACATACTTGTTGTGTTTTGTTTCATTCACACGTTTAACACACAAACCCTGCATATACAAGTTCTTCTCTCAAATAGAAAACACTCTGTTCCACTTTTAGATGTCAAGTGATACTGGAAGTGCTCCAACTCCATACACTTTCACTAGAATCATTTGGATAATTTCAGACCTGGAATTACCAATCTCAAGTTAAAAGGCTTGAAAACTACTGCTTCATGACATCACAAGGTGGAACAGCATTTTCAACTTTGAAGATGTACATAGATTAATGTGTGAACAAAACAAAACACAACTCCGGGTATGTTTTTGATGAGATAACAACATTATAACATGGCTTAAAGCTCACAAGAGTCCATTTTGCATAACAGAAAGAAGAAATAACAACAAGATGAAAGTAAAAAAAAATATAAAATGGCTCCATATCAGCATCCATTTTTTCAGACATCAGTGATTAGGAGCTCCTTTTGCTCACTGCCCCTCCCTTTGCTCTCGGCACACTCATTAATCCAACAAGGAGTGGATCCAATCGATGTCGTGGCTGTTGTGGAGAACCGGAGAGACATACAGTTACCCTTGCATGGTGATTGACAGCAGCACAGCCATCAATATCACAGCTAATCAGGGTGATGGCTGCTAATGAAGATGTTTAGGGTGGGCCTCAGCTTAATGCACTGCAGCAGGAATCTTTACAAACAGAATATGTTAGCAGAATACGTTAGCATCGCCATACATGTACTCGTCACGCGCAAGCCAAATCTCACGTCTCCAAATCTCGTCCGTCACGCTTTGCATTTTCTATTTGTGGGATCTTTTATTAAGTCTTTCTCCAGATACGCATTTGCACGCTATTAAATGTGTAATAGCGTCTTTGTTTTCATGGCAAATGCGGCGATGATGCTTCATTTTGGTGTTTTAGTGGTTCGCTTGATTACGTGGTTCTGCAAAATGACTTGTTTTTCTTTCATATAATCATAAGAAGACTGTGTCAAATGAAGTTCTCGTTGGTATAATATATCTATAATCTATGCCAGCCTACAGAAATGATGTATCAGTTTAAGGTAAACAGTAGCCTTCAATAAACAAGGAACCTGAATGGAGGTAAAGAGCAAGGAGGGACATTCAAATCCATTGGAGACCAGGCTGACGCTAGGTTATGCGACTCGGCCTGCGTTTGCCTTTCAGATCTACCCCCTGAGCACCATGACAATTTAAAGATTGATTCCTGCCCTGACCAAATTCTGCTGTTGTGCCTAAGCAAGACACTTCACCCACCCTGCTGATGTACAGCTCTGGAAAAAAATAAGAGACCACTGCATTTTTTTCTGAAATCAGCATCTCTACATGTCTTACAGCCATTCCATTCCAGCGTCTGTTGAATTCCAACACAAACACAAAGCTGAGATACTTCAGTTCTTGCACCAGGAGTGGAATAAAGTCACCCAAGAACAATGTGAAAGACTTGTGGAGAGCATGCCAAGATGCATGAAAGCTGTGATTAAAAATAAGGGTTATTGCACCAAATATTGATTTCTGAACTCTTCTTAAGTGTAAACATTAGTATTATGTTGTTTTAAAATGAATTTGATCTTGTTTCTTTGCATGTTTGAGGTCTGAAAACATGTGTCTTTTTTGTTATTTTGACCATTTGTCATTTTCTGCAAATAAATGCTCTAAACCATAATATTTCTATTTGGAATTTGGGGGAAATGTTGTCAGTAGTTTATAGACTCAAACAAAAATGTTCCTTTTGCCCAAACACATACCTATAAGTGGTAAAATCAGAAAAACGGATCATTTTGCAGTGGTCTTTTATTTTTTTCCAGAGCTGTATAAATGAGTGATGGGTGGCTGGAGGGGTCAGCGCTGCAGATTGGCAGGCTCACTTCGATCAGTCTTCCCTGGGGCAGCTGTTACAGACATATATTGTATATCAGATCTAGAGAAGGATTCCTGAAGCATTGGGTCAAATTCTTATTGGGGACAGATTGTATTGCTTAAACTGGGCCTAAACACATAAACTCCGCCCACAACCACATTTCATATAGAGCTGCTAAACTGGGAAATACCTGAAGTAATAAAGAGGAGAGTGAGAGAGGAAGAGGGGTGGGGTCTGGAGATATAAGAAACAGTGTGATTGGTCTAACAGGTTCAATACAGTGAACCCTCGCTCTATCGCGGTTCACTGTTCGCGCCCTCGCTGTTTCGCGGATTTTTTTTTTTTCAATTTTTTTTTTCATTTTTTTTTATAGTGTAACTTTATAGTGTAACATTGTGTTCTGCGTCCTGATTGGCTAAGAGATTAGACCAGGACTAAACGTGGACTAAACCAGGTCTAGACCAGAACTAAACCAGGTCTAGACTAGAACTAAACCAGGTCTAGACCAGGTCTAAACCAGGTCTAAACCTGGACTGGCCCTGGACTAAACTAGGACTGGACCAGGTCTAGACCTGGACTAAACCAGGATTTAAATCACTCCGTGCGGCTCTTGCGTTCGTTTGTGCATGTTCGGTTTGTGGCTCGGGCTGAGACGACGCGGTCCGGGCGCCGCGGTTCTATCTCGTGTTCGCAGCCCCGGTGTACGTGCGACACGTGCTGCTCTGTCACAGATTTGTCCACGATGAACCCCTCATCGTGGACAAATCCGTGACAGAGCAGCACTTCTCCAAGGGGTTGGTGCGCGTCGCGTCTGCGCGTCGCGTCTGCGCGTCCGGCGGGGCTCCCGGAGCCGTGTCTCCCCCCACTATTACGTCACTATTAATACATTTTGTTGAAAATCTATGAAAGTTTGAGTGTTTAAACTAGAGACAAATGTGAGAAAATGTTAATACCAATCTGAGAAAAGTGTATAATGTGTGTGGTGAGGCGTTTACAGCCTTAAAACATGTAGAATAATTGTAAAATATAAAATTGTCCTACTTCGCGGATTTCTATTTCTGGAATCTAACCCCCGCGATAAACGAGGGATTACTGTACTTCAAACTCCACCACTGCTGCCAGGTGTTTTTTGGCAGTCTTTCATGGTGTCACATAGAACCTGAAATCGTAGTGGCTAGTGAAGAAACATTTAAGCTACGTTCAGGGCTTAAGGGCTTAATACTCAATTCGGATTTTTTTGTGAAATCCGTTTTTTTCCAATTTGGGTCACTTCAGGTTGCAGTCTGAATGTAGCCTTAGATTTTGACTTTTTTTTTTTACCAGAAAGCTGTCAGTTTACCTAATTTGCACTTAAATTTCAAAAAAAAAGAAGAAAAAAGAACAGTGGATAATGCTATTAAAATACCAAATGCACAGTTTAGTAGTGAAAGTAGTAGTGAATGTAGCATTTAGTTCTACTTTAACCTTAAAACATCTCTGGACATTTGGCTATAGTACCTACAGGTATTCCAAAAATACAAAGTCTAAACCAAACCTTCAAAATGAAACTGTACTTTGGACCTCAATGACTGTCCACAGACCACAGAGTTCAAGCACAGATCAGATCCCCAGTGCTCTCCTTATGTGCAAAGTACCTCTAGTCTGTTTTTTACGTTCACACAGATTCACCAGGCTGAACCTTTTCTCTTGTTTCCTCTTACGCTGTCTGATATGGCATTTTTCTACTTAAGTTTCCGATTTGTGTCCTGGGATGGGAGTTGCAATCCGGCATCGCCACCAATTCCCCCTCTCAGCTCCCCCAGGTTCCAGAGTCCCCTAATAACATCCCAGAGGCCCAGATGAAACAGGCTCTCTGCTGCTGTTTACCGAGCAGCGCCTTTGAAGCTGGGTCTCGAGATGTCTTCATTTCTACTCCCAGGGAAAGTTCCAGAAAATGTGATGCCGATCGGAGCGGGGGAAGGGGGGGGCAAACAGACAGTAGGCCACACTCCACCCTCCACCCCCGCTCAAAACCCAGACAGGAAATCACCATTGGACATCTCCCACTTTAATATTTCCTTCGTGCACTGTCTTTGCGTTCTGAACTGTGTTGAACCATGGCTTAAACCTCTTCGTATTCGGAAAGGCCTGCTGTTGGGACCTGCGGGGACATTATTTATTCATAGGGTTCAGGCTGCCTCCTCCGAACAAGTTTCTTAAGTCTCACAGTATGGAAGAGGAGGAGCTGATACGCCCAGTGCATTTCTGTTAATAGTGCTGAAGGTAAAATCAGAACAAGAAGGAAGAGTGATCATTAGCGAAGGAGTGCAAACTGGCATATATTGGAAATATAGATTTGAGTTGATTCAATGAGGGAATTAAGACCACCCACAGCACAACCATTGGTTAAATAAATGTGTGTGTGAGTAGAGAGCTGCTTTAAACCCAAAATAACTTAATTATCATCACAGAAGTACAGGAAGTGTAGTGAGATCGATTTTTTTTCTTACATGCTGTCTTTACCTGTGGATTGAGCCATAAACTGCATGAAGAAGAGGATTCAGAGTTAGTGAGTTAGTTAGTTAGTTAGTTAGTTAGTTAGTTAGTTAGTTAGTTAGTTAGGCTAGCAGTTATAGGAGCACATTTGGAGTTTGATATTAGGAATAGAAATGTATTTATGAATAAAACAGTGAAATAAACACACCAGGATAGAGCTGGTTAATATGAATATTTTAAGACCAAAATTATGAGACTTAGTGCAGCAGTTACAGAGAGACTTAATTCAATTTCAATGTGAATTTAATTGGAAACAGTCGATGCAGCCAAAAGCGCCCCCCGTGCTCACTTCCTATTAGCTATGTCCATTTATATACACAGTCTATGGTTTAAGCATGCTGCAAAAAGTGAATTTTAGGAGGTCTTTCATACCTAACCCATTTGGTCCTATTAAAACATGCTTGAGTTTGGAAAGCCTGCAAGCCAGTGTGCAGTACATATTCAACATACTGTATCTGAAAAAATCCAAACCACTGAAATCTGAAGTAGCTCTAGTTTTGTTGAAAGTGACAGATCAGGTACAGATTAAGTAGTCGTCTGGCCAATAGGCAAATGCAGTTTCTTGCTTGTTGTAGTTTTCTGCACTTTTTCTCAATATATTTACAATGCAGAGCCAACTCAGGCAAGGAAAATATTCTATTTTCTTTTGGATCAGTTCGTTTGAGTGGATATGCGATGAGATCATGATTCACAACAAATGTTTAAACTTGTATAAGTGAAGTGAACTGAACTGAACTATCTCGCCGGGTTAACAGGAGTGAAAACACCCTCATATTTTTGGCTACAGTAGGTAACAGTAAGGCATTTCCATGTTCTGTCAGCGCTGAATTCATGGTGGATAAATCTGGTTGTAGTGTCCTCTGAGATGTTATGCTTCCCTTTTACATTTACACTTACACAATTATAAGTTTCAATACAAATACAATATTGACTCTTGTGAGCTTTCAGTCATATTATAATGTTACCTTCTCTAAAACACACCTGGAGTTGTGCTTTGTTTCATTCATGTTTGAATTATTAGTCTGTCTACATCTCCGGGGCTCAAAACGCTCTGTTCTTGTGATGTAATTTTCACGTTAACAGCTCCTTTTACCATTTTGTTCAATAGAGATTGGCAATTCCAGGGCTGAAATCATCCAAATGATTCTAGTGAAGGTGTATGGAGTTTAAAAGCACAGTGGATCACAAGTTGGAAAGGAGTGTTTTCTGTTTGAGGGATAAACTCAGCCTGAATATGCAAGATTTGTGTATTAAGCATGTGTGAATGAAATAAAACACAACTCCAGGTATGTTTTTGATGAAAATAGAAAATACAGAAAATAAAAATATAAAAATCAGCATGCCCCTTTGTTAATTGTTCTCCTAGTTAGTAAGACATTAGTGAGTTGGTTCATTTTCGATCTTCAGTTTTCTTTCCAATGATCATTTCAACGATCCTTTGTGCTTTTGTTACTTTTTGTACTCCTCTTTGTGCTTCTCTGCTGAGTCAGTGCTTGTACCAGTGTGTAGTCTAATCCCACTGCTGCAGATGGACACCGCCACCGGCCACCGCCACCAGGCCTTACTAATTCCTGCTGTGTCCACTTGAAAGGACACGGATATGGACTGAGGGGAGACAAACTGCACTCTATAGAACTCCACTGTGGTCACTGTAGTTCAAACAGATGTATGCTTCAATACAAGTTTGGAGGTTTTATATCATGCTGTAACTCCATGTTCTTTTATAAAGTCAAGTTTTTAATTAAAGATCTTGTCTAGAGCTTTGTTTCATTTGTACATCTTTGAGTAATCATAAGCATATTTTGTCTCCCTCAAATTACTTCCTTAAAACCAGGTGGATTATGTATTTATTTTTTATTTATCCTCAGTGTTTTTAAAGCTGCATATGCAACTTTTTGGTTGGGGGTCCGTCACCTGCTTGTTTCTATGGATATGTCATTGCTCTGCCTGGAATGTTCCACAGTATGGCATTAAACAGCCCTACCTTACATTTACTCAATCACAGGTGGTTTTATAGCTCAGAAATACCTAGAAAAACAGGCATTCTGACTGTGAGCGGGGTCGCCTCTACACACATCTGACCTGTATATTAGACTGATTTGGTCTCCATGAACATAGAAAGGTTTAATGCCATACTGTGAAACATTTCAGACAAAGCAATAACATCTCCATGGAGAAAAGCATTTGATGGACCCTCAACTAGAAAAGTTACACAAAGCAGCTTTTAAGTCCATACGCCTTTAGATAATATTAGAACATAAACTGTAATACATCTCAACTTTGTATCCAAAAGATAAGGATAAAGATTTAAAAAAAAGAGAGAAAATATCAAGAAAATCAAATAAGGCACAATTATACAGATGTGTATATGGGTAATGGGTGGACTCTCAGTCCGTCATATGACTGAAATTAAATTTGATTCAACAGTAACAGACAAATAGCACAGAAATTCTTTATTTTAATGGAAAATATAATGTGCTTGAAAGATATATTAGTATTTTATTTATTTTTCATAAAAAGAACACCTGTCCCTAGGGATCACTGTCATTTCTACCACAAAATGTAACTTTTAACTTTTTTTTAAGCCTTTGTCTACTTCAGGGCTCTCAAGTTTTGAAGATTGCTAGGAGTGGGGGGGTGACTTTTTTTCCCCGAGGACCGGGGGGCAGAATTAGTCCTGGTTTAGTCCTGGTTTAGTCCTGGTTTAGTTCTGGTTTAGTCCTGGTTTAGTCCTGTTTAGTTCTGGTTTAGTCCTGGTTTAGTTCTGGTTTAGTCCTGGCTAGGTCCTGGTTTAGTCCTGGTCTAGTCCTGGTTTAGTTCTGGTTTAGTTCTGGTTTAGTCCTGTTTAGTTCTGGTTTAGTCCTGGTTTAGTTCTGGTTTAGTCCTGGTTTAGTCCTGGTTTAGTTCTGGTTTAGTTCTGGTTTAGTCCTGGTTTAGTCTTGGTTTAGTTCTGGTTTAGTCCTGGTTTAGACCTGGTTTAGTCCTGGTTTAGTCCTGGTTTAGTCTTGGTTTAGTTCTGGTTTAGTCCTGGTCTAGTCCTGGTTTAGTTCTGGTTTAGTCTTGGTTTAGACCTGGTTTAGTCTTGGTTTAGTCCTGGTTTAGTTCTGGTTTAGTCCTGGTTTAGTTCTGGTTTAGTCTTGGTTTAGTCTTGGTTTAGTCCTGGTTTAGTTCTGGTTTAGTCCTGGTTTAGTCCTGGTTTAGTTCTGGTTTAGTTCTGGTTTAGTCTTGGTTTAGTCCTGTTTAGTTCTGGTTTAGTCCTGGTTTAGTCTTGGTTTAGTTCTGGTTTAGTTCTGGTTTAGTCCTGGTTTAGTCCTGGTTTAGTTCTGGTTTAGTCTTGGTTTAGTCCTGTTTAGTTCTGGTTTAGTCCTGGTTTAGTTCTGGTTTAGTCCTGGTTTAGTCCTGTTTAGTTCTGGTTTAGCTCTGGTTTAGTCCTGGTCTAGTCCTGGTTTAGTTCTGGTTTAGTCCTGGCTAGGTTCTGGTTTAGTTCTGGTTTAGTCCTGGTTTAGTTCTGGTTTAGTCTTGGTTTAGTCCTGGTTTAGTCCTGGTTTAGTCCTGGTTTAGTCCTGGTTTAGATCTGGTTTAGTCCTGGTTTAGTCCTGGTTTAGACCTAGTTTAGTCCTGGTTTAGTCCTGGTTTAGTCCTGGTTTAGACCTGGTTTACACGAATTGCGTGTTGAGAGCCCTGCTGTAAATGTTTGTCTAAAGAGGAAACTTACACTACAAAGCAACTACTGAGAGTTATATAAATGAAGTTATTATTACCTGGGAGTGGGACATTTTTAACGGATTCATGTAAGAGTCTGGTTAATGCACCGGGCCCGCGTCTCACCGCGTTGCGGCTCACCATGGGCAGTTCGGCTCTGGGCCGCGCGTATTCCGCGCGTAAGCCGTCGGGGGGGACACGACGTCCCAACGTGCCCGGGGGACGGCGCGTCTGCTCCGGCCTCCGCTCGGACCGTGCGGCCGGAGCAGGGGGAGTTTTTTTCGCTGAAAACACGCGGAGCCTGCATAAACTAAGCCACACAGACCGATTTTCTGGGCACAAAAAAAAAAAGAAAAAAAAGAAATCAGCGTGAGAAATGCCATGTGTGGCGTGTGAGCGTGTGAACACGTCGAATTGCGTCACACTCTCAATGCGTGAGACTTGAGAGCCCTGGACTTGAACCACATCAGTTGTGATGTGACAGGAGCTCATGGCAGGATAGCAGCGTTAGCTCCATGGAAGGAAGGGAAACAAGAACAAAATCAAGGTCAAGTTTTGCAAAACCAAGAGTAGGTTTATTGGTCATCATTTCCAAACACCTCATATTTCCTTTGAATGTACAAATAATGAGAAAAATACAATTTTATATTGTGTATTTTGAGTATATTTTCTGCTAACTCTAAAACAGAGATTAGCATGCTAATATGTCATGAGATTTAAAAGAAAATGCTAAACATTGTCATTTCCACAACAGTCATTTCCATCACTTTATTTATTGTTATTGTTTATTATTATTTATTTAATATTGTGTAATTTCATTACAGCCACTATCACTTAATGTTTTTACACAATGTGACGAAGTACTGTACAACAAATCAAAATATTTCTAAAAATACATGTTGGATTTTCTGAAAAATATCATGATCAAATTTGACTGTAGTTAGAGAATCACCCATATATAAAAGTAGTTTTCTATCTTAATCCTAACCTTGTTTATCATCATTTCGATTTTGTCATGTATCATGCAGTTAGAATCTTATTATATCTCTATTAAGGGGTAACTAAAGCCATCTTCTGCGTCTGAGAGTTCACCCTACAATGTGGTTGGTTAAATCCACCTGTCACTCACTCAGAGCATGACAGAGGCTGGCCTATAGGAGAAGTGATTGTCTGCGTACGGAGTACGGAGCTACATAAACAAAAAGAAAAGAACAAAGGCAATATGATGATCCTCTAAATATCATATCACAAGATTAGATCGCAGTTAAAATTTTTATTACCATATCACTCATTTCTATCAGAAGCTATTTGAGCCTTGTTTGAACTGCTCCACTACTTGCAGAGTCTTTGCGCCCCCTGTTGGCATCTGCTTCATTTCTTAACCCCGAAAGAAATCATCACAATTAAAATGACTTCAGCGCATATTTGTTCGAAGCCTCCCCACCCACTGCACCCGTGTTTCCACTCAAATAAGCACTAATTAAGATGGTCGTCAAAGCAACAGGCTCCTTTGTGCTGTCTCCCACATTCACAGTGATCAGTATTGTGCAGAGGAGATGGGGGGCGGTGTTACAGTTTTGTTTGTCACGTTTTCCTAACAAGCTCCCCAAGACAGCGAAGTGCGTGTTGTGTTTTAAGAACCAAGGTGAAGGAGGTGGGTGGGGTCAGTGACAGTAGGACCCCCTCTAGTGCCCCCTGGTGCTTTGACAAGATCTAGAGCTGATTACAGAGCAGAGTAGACAGGCTAATAACACAGGGGGAGGGCCTTGACACAGGGACATATCAATCCACATGACAGGTCCATGTCTGGGCTAGTAATGGGAGGGGAAGTCCACAACTTTCATTGGGCTGAAGCATCTGGTTTAACCGTGTCGTCTTTTTTCCCTTTTTTTCCTCTCCGTCATGACACTGAAGAGATGAAAATGGGCTATTCTTGTATTCTACACTACATTACATCTCACCTGCACCTTGTCAGGTATATATATATATATAAGCTATTGCTGTTTTAGCAACATTTTCTGCTTTATTTTCTCTGTTGCTAGATAATAATAGAATTGGGTCCACTGACTTCCTGTTCAATATTCCAGAAATGAAGGATTTCACTATAACAAAGATTTATTTTTAAAATATGCTATGTGAGATTATTCATGTGTATCCCCCAGAGACGGAATTTCTCAATTAAAGGTTGTATAGACGATTTTCCAAGGAAGGAGAAATACAGCAACTGTTTGTCCGCATGCGTGAAGCCACCATTTGGTTGTTTTGGTTTCATTCACACATGTTTAAGTAAAGCACATAAGAACAACTCTGTTACACCTTGTGATGTCATGTAGTGGTAGTTTTCAAGTTAACAGCTACCTTTTTCCATTTACCGTTAAAACACTTCTTGTATTACTGCATGACTTCACAAAGTGGAGCAGAGTATTTTCAGTTTGAGATAAGAACTCAGCCTAAATATGCAGGATGCGTATGTTAACCATGTGAATGAAATAAAAACACAAATCCAGGTATGTTTTTGATGAGGAAACAAAACTGCAACATACACCTGAAGATGGCACAATATGGGCTCTTTAAACACACCTTTGACTAATGATGAGGGAACACTGTTATATTATATGTTATATAAGTTCAAAAAAGCAGATTTTGCTTAATATGTCCCCACCCCTCAGTGCTAACACTAATAATGGCAAATCTACAGCATGTGTTTGGGCAAAAGGAACATTTTTGTTTGAGTCTTTAAACTACTGAAAACATTTCCCCCAAATTCCAAATAAAAATATGATCGTTTAGAGCATTTATAACAAAAAAGATACATGTTTTCAGTATTTGGTGCAATAACCCTTATTTTTTTAAGCTTTCGTGCGTCTTGGCATGCTCTCCACAAGTCACGTTGTTCTTGGGTGACTTTATTCCACTCCTGGTGCAAGAACTGAAGTAGCTCAGCTTTGTGTTTGTGTTGGAATTCAACAGACGCTGGAATGGAATGGCTGTAATACATGTAGAGATGCTGATTTCAGAAAAAAAATGCAGTGTTCTCTTATTTTTTTCCAGAGCTACATGTTATAATGTTCTCTCTTTCTTAAACAGAAAACCCTCTTTTCTACCTTGTGATGGCATGTGGTCATACAGCAAGTGCTCCATTGTGTTTTTAAACTCCTTACACCTTCACTAGAATAATTTGGATAATTTCAACCCTGGAATTGCCGCTGTCTACTGAATTAAAGGTAAAAGGTAGCTGTTCACTTGAAATCTACTGCTTCGTGTGTGAATGAGCTGCTGATGCTGATTTCAGAAAAAAATGCAGTGGTCTCTTATTTTTTGCCAGAGCTGTATATCTGTATGTCCAATACTTTTAGAAGGACTGGATTGTTCCTTGTTTTTGACCACTCGCTTTTCCTCATTATTTTACATATTTTAATGTACATTTCTCCATATCTGTTGAGTGAGTTCGAACAATGGGATCACACACAGAGGTCGAAGGTCAGAGAAAGGGCACCATGTAATACCTCTCATTAAGAAATAACAGTACTTAATGGCTCATAATTAAACTTATAAATTATAATTACCGCCACATATCCATTTTAACCTCTCGCTGAGACTAACGACTATGATCTGCTCATCAGTCAGAGAAATATGGCCAAGAGAAAGTGATATTTATTTCATTAGCTCCAGCAATCATATGTCCATTATGGGCCTGGCGTCATTTTATCGTTTCAGATGCAGCTCTGCGTTCACCTTTCATAGAGTAGAGTGGTTCACAACTTTTTCTTTCAAGTAACCTGTTAAACTCAGTCTCACGCTCTCAATATGTTTAGTATAGTAGAATATTCTCAATGGTTAAACGTGCTCTAGCCATTTTTGCTGTCTTCAAAACATGAAAAATACAACTTTTGTGTTTATTAAACAGTTTGCAGTGGTCCAAACTTATTCCTCGCTGTAATGATTTCTAACATTAAAATTATTCACCGCGATGAGTGAATTTCACAGCTTTCAGAGGCCACAGAGGGTTTTGTCGTAACTGTAAATGGCCTTGTTAGATCTGCTATATATCTGCTCTGCTAACTTATCCACACAGCTAAACATAGATCCAGAAGAACCTTCACAGACAGCAGATGTCTTTGATTAAATTTAATGGATCCAAATGTGAAACTGTAACAATAAACATATACAGATGTGTATTAATATCAGTGGTAGCTAGTATTTACAAAAATATGAATAACACCAACAAACACCCACCCCAAAACAAAGCCTTGTGGATTAACAAAGTCTGTCCAAGTCTAACAATGAAGTCACAGTCAATAGACTTAGACTTAGATTAGCATCGCGAAAGTAATGCTAACAAGCTAGTATGCTAATAGCACACTTCCTGATTCTCTGAGGACAAAAGACTTTATGCTGACAACACACAAGTAATCTCATTTTGACCCAATAACTGCTTTTACAATATATTTGGAGCAAGACAAATCTAGCTCATCAATATGAAAAAATGGGTACAGCCACTTTGATAATTTTCTATAATGATGTCCAAAGTCCTCCAAAAATTGTTAAAGATTTCAAATTACTTTTTAATTCAAATGTTCTTTAAAAACCTGAAACTATTCCAAGTACACCATGATAAGTGCTCGTCCCCTTGCAATATAATGTGGTGGGAAAGTAACAAAGTAAATGTATAGTACTATATTTAATTATTGTATTTAATCTACTTTACTTAAGTAGATTTTTAGATGAATACTTTTTATTTTTATTTCATTACATTTGAGAGGAGGTAGTTTCTACTCTACAACATCTTTGAACAGGACTGAAAAGTAAAAGTATTGTTTATTATAGTTCGATACCTGTTGAGGGTTTATTTTTTTTAACATAAAAACAAAAATATACCAAGAAAAACAGTTAGAAAAAGCGATTGATTCAATTGTCTGACAGTGAACAGCTCTACCTTACATTTATTCAATTACAGGTGGTTTTGCTGCTCAAATATGGCAAGAAAAGCAGGCATTCTGACTGTGAGCGAGGTTGCCTCTCCACAGATCTGACCTGTAACTTGGTCTAGTTTGGTCTCCATGAAGATAGAAAGGTTTAATACAGCAATAACAGCCCTATGGAGACAAGCATTTAATGGACCCTCCACCAGAAAAATTACGCGAGTGACAAAATTGAGTAGTTCTTCCACCAGTGAATGTCACAGAGCTGTAACCCGCTCCTCTGACACCCACGAGCGTTTATCTCCCATCTCTTCATATCTCCATTCCTCACGCAGCCCGGACTTTTCAAAGTGCCCTCGTCGGCGGATCTATTTTCTTCTGAGGCTCAGTGTGACTGGATGGGGGATTTGTTTTGTTCTGGCTGCGTCCCAGGGTGCGCTCAGAGGAGAATGGGAGCTTTTTAGTGGCGGCGTTCCGAGATGATGGGGTGATTGATGGGTGCAGGGTCTGTGCCGAGAATTCCGATGCCGGGTTTTGATTCTCGCTCCCCGTGGGACCAAAGGAGAGCGAGCGTGGCTTTTATGACAGACGAGGACTTCCACAGCACAGGGACAGCGCTCAGAACACAGCACTGTCCACAATACAGTCTACTGAATGATACCGGGGTTACTGCATGTATGTGTGGACTGGGAGTTTACATAAAGGACACATTAGAAAAGATTTGGTGGCAATAGTGTTTCTGAAGCGCACACTCTACAAGATTTAACAAATTATAGCGCTGACTGATTTATAAAGACTGTAATAAAAGAGGGGGGATTCTCTGGGGTACTAGCTGCTAACACATAACATAATTAGATCGCCATGTTACCTTTTATTGTTTCATTATTTTATTATATATTCTTTATTTAATAGAGACAGTGCATATTAATGAAACATGATTTCCATCGGCAGTCCCTGGGCAGGTGACACCACAGCAAAAACAGCAAAAATAATGACAAATGACAATAACAGCAGTTAAACATTAAAAGTGTCCACAAGTCTGGTTTTCCTTTAGCCACTGTTTCAAATATGATCTGAAAGTGGCCAGAGGAGTCTCTCTTATTGATGATGGGAGAATGTTCCAGAACTTAGTGCCTCTGACTGAGAGCACAGTTTGTCCAAATGTAGTGCGTCTGTATGGGACCTCACAGTTCCTCTCGGGTCTGCGCGGGACCTCACAGTTCCTCTGGGGTCTGCGCGGGACCTCACAGTTCCTCTGGGGTCTGCGTGGGACCTCACAGTTCCCCCGTGGTCTGTGTGGGACCTCACAGTTACCCCGGGGTCTGTGTGGGACCTCACAATTCCCCCGGGCTGTGGTCTTAGTTCCCATCCCACTGACAGTCTTTGTTTTAATAAAATCCTGTAGCGGAGGAGGACCAAGCCCATGCAAAACTTTATATATAAAACATATTTAAAATGAATAAAATATTAAAATTAAGCAAGTTGTACTTGTCTAAAATAGTGCAGTGGTGAACTGAGAATGGTTTCTTGTCCAATATTTTCACAGCTTTTTAAAAAAGTGATTCAGCTGGTTTGAGTGTTGTGCCATGTGGTCATCCAGTACTCTATATGAGACAGAATCATGGAGTGTAAAAACATTCGTGCTGCAAATAGGGTCATAAAGGATCTTTCCTGTCTAAAATTCACTAAGTTAAAATTAACAGTTTTAGTGAGGTGCTTAAAGGAGAATTAACGTTTTTTACAATCTGAGCCTTATTTCGGTAATAAAACAAGTCGTTTTACTCACCCATAGTACTTTGGTGTCATTTGGAGCAGTTTCGTAGATGTTGTGTTGTAGCGGTATCCGTGAACGTGAGTGCTCGGGGCATTTGGTTACGGTCTCCAAATAACACAAACTTTAGCACTTTTCAAATCACAGAAGATCGCTGTGTCAGCGTAGACTTTAATTGGAGTCAAAAGCGGCCTGAAACCCGATATCCAGCTATAGTTTCATTTGATGACGTCATCATAGAGGACGTGCATGTGCGAATTCCCAGCTGTCAGATCTCGGGTACAGTCTGAAAGAAGCTAAGAAGACGAAAACATCTCCGCTTGAGAAAATGGTGCAAACATGCATTTATCCCGGTTGCAAAAACAAAATGACATCTTGGACGAAGTTGAGCTTTCACAGGCTTCCGCATCAGAATCCTGATTTATTGAAAATGTGGCTACTTGCTTTGAGAATGGACCCAAACATGACAGGGAAAGCTGTAAGACGTCTGGACCATTGTGTTTGCAGTACTCACTTCAGTCCGGATGATTTTTTTTCCAGCAAAGAAAAGGTATGAAGACCAGCGGTTTCAGCGCACGGCTCTGAGAAGTAATACGAAACCGATGGCTGTTCTCTGCGCTTCATTCTTTCCATATCCATGCTGTCTCCTCATCCGTATACTCAGGCACAAAACGATAGGGACGGCCATCATACTCAAATAAGTCCTCTTCAGTCTCAAAGTCTGAATCTTCAGCCATGTCTCGCAACAGAAAAGTAAAGTTCAGAGTTAGCTAAAGTTATCTTCTTTCGGACTAGCGGTGTTTACCTGCTAAACAGCTGAGTTCACGCATGCGCACTGTCCTCTATGATGACGTCATCAAATGAAACTATAGCTGGATATCGGGTTTCAGGCCGCTTTGGACTCCACTTAAAGGTACGCTGACACAGCGATCTTCTGTGATTTGAAAAGTGCTAAAGTTTGTGTTATTTGGAGACCGTAACCAAATGCCCCGAGCACTCACGTTCACGGATACCGCTACAACACAACATCTACGAAACTGCTCCAAATGACACCAAAGTGCTATGGGTGAGTAAAACAACTTGTTTTATTACTTAAATAAGGCTCAGATTGTAAAAAACGTTAATTCTCCTTTAATGTGTTTCTTAAATGTCAATGTCGGGTCCAATGTCAGTCCCAGGTATTTAAACTCTTTGACGAGACTGAGTTCCACCTTGTCCAGAAAGACATTTTGAAATTGTTTGCACTCAAATGTTAAATTAACATCAGTTTAGTTCCCCCTCCCTTTTGCTCCCCATGCTGTGTCAAACCCCCTTCAGAGCAGAGCTGCTGAACAAGTTTGTGAAGTGTTGTTTTGTATGATTGTTCAAAAGGCATGGGCTCGTACTGCTAACCATAAGGAGGGTTCGAATAGGGCCTGGGAGAGATCGCTAGATTACTCAAACATGCATGGATGACATATAACAGCTCTGGAAAAAAATAAGAGACCACTGCATTTTTTTCTGAAATCAGCATCTCTACTTACCTGGCCAGCCAAATGATATCTCTCTGTATTTCCTATACAGCGCGATACCATTTGGACACCCTCCATCCACTCTCGCTCCTCCGGTTACAAACGGACTCCGCGATTCTGATTCGTTCAAAGATGGTGACGTCAGTGCACCCGCCTTTGCCCGCAAAGTCACTCTTAGGCAGCGGAAGTTCCCCCTCAGTTTTGAATCAAGATGGCGCAATCTCTGATTGGTTCACTTAGCTGTCTGTCTACGCGCAACCGCAGCGCATTCTGTGGATCAAGCGTTACTAGACTCACTCGCTGGTACAGCGATGAGTCATGGATTCTTCCAGGCAACATCTCTACATGTATTACAGCCATTCCATTCCAGCGTCTGTTGAATTCCAACACAAACACAAAGCTGAGCTACTTCAGTTCTTGCACCAGGAGTGGAATAAAGTCACCCAAGATCAATGTGAAAGACGCATGAAAGCTGTGATTAAAAATAAGGGTTATTGCACCGAATATTGATTTCTGAACTCTTCTTAAGTGTAAACATTAGTATTATGTTGTTTTAAAATGAATTTGATCTTGTTTCTTTGCATTGTTTTAGGTCTGATAACATATCTTTTTTGTTGTTTTGACCATTTGTCATTTTCTGCAAATAAATGTTCTAAACGATAATATTTTTATTTGGAATTTGGGGGAAATATTTATAGACTCAAACTAAAATGTTCCTTTTGCCCAAACACATACCTATAAGTAGTAAAATCAGAAAAACTGATAATTTTGCAGTGGTCTCTTATTTTTTCCAGAGCTGTAAAACCACTTCAGGTATGTTTATGATGTGAGAATAATGTTATAACATGGTAGAAAGCTCCAAAAAGCCAATTTAGGATGCACTCATTTGGAAATACACAGGAGTCTGGTGTGTGCCTCATACCAACATCTGGTTTCAAATGAATGTCAAATGAGTACGGTGCCTTACCATACAATATCAGAGAAAGAGACATCAACTGAATAAATAACACCGTTTTTAAAAAGCAGAACCGTCTCAACATTTTCTTATTAGCTTGTGAAATAATACAGATAAATATTACAAAGGTTACAGAGGTCTAAAGTGTCAAAGAAGAGAAAAATAACAGTACTGAAAGCCAGTCTATTCTGTGTCATCAAAGTCAGTGCTCGTGGTCCAGGGGTCCACAGTGCACAAACTTGGCATTTCAAGTTGGACTGTTGGGGATTGTTATGGTTTGTAAACAGAATTTTGGATACAAATGCGCACTTTATATTCCATTTCCATTGAACGAAATTTTGTGCAGCCAAAATTCACAGCAGCAGACCCCTTGTCAGACTTTACAAAATTGTTGATTTGACAAAGATTATATCAACATTTTGAAATATTAAACAATGAAAAAAGAACAAAGACAAAAAAAAAGACAAGCAAACAGAAAGCAGTTCCAAGGAATCCCACGTCCGAGATGTTGGATTAAAGGGGTAGTGTACTTATTGTCCCAGAGCAGTGCCTTAATTAAAGCTGCACTATGTCACTTTTTGGTTAGGGGTCCGTCACCTGCTTGTTACTATGGATATGTCATTGCTATGCCTAGAATGTTCAACAATAAGACATTAAACAGCTCTATCTTACAGTTATAGATTATGGTTTTATAGCTCAAAACTACCTACAAAAACAAGCATTCGGACTGTGAGCGGGGTTGCCTCTCTACAGATTTGATTTATAACTTGGTCTGATTTGGTCTCTTTCTATGAAGATAGAAAGGTTTAATACCATAAGGTGAAACATTCCAGACAAAGCAATAACATCTCCAGGAAGAATTTAAGTACTACACCACTGGTTAGTCCTTAGATCCTCTATTTCAGGTGCTTAAATGACACTTAAATGACACTGACATTGCTGCTTAAATGACACAATTTGAGCTTTATTACGCTACACTACACACTACATTGTGTGTTTTACCTATTTGTACTGTACTTTTGCTACGGGTATATGTGATGTTTTAGTCATTGTGTTTATTGTCTTGTTTATCAGATGTTTTATATTCACTCTGGGCCTAGGGACCGCTGCAATTTCAAATCCTTTGTGTGCAATCTGTGCATATGGTTTTTGACAATAAAGCTGACTTTGAACTTGAACTTTAAATAAACTCCAAACATCTCAGTGGGGAAAGGCCTTGAATGGGAATGAGCTACAGTTTATTTTCACAAACATCTAACAAATAATTTTATACCCCAGATAAATATATTTTGTTATTATTTTTTACAAAACTGAAAAGTTAATGTCTGATCTTTAGTTCAACTTAAGATAAATGTGTGGGCCTTATTATAGATTTTAAATAATATTCGTACCGTTGACCGACTGAGACAAAGCCACAAGTCGTCCCAGAGGCGTTTTCAGTTATTCACAGATTCTGAAAGTGTAGATTCTAAGCTTTCCAATGATGCCTTACACATGAAAATCTGAGAACATCTGAATCATTTGTGGCCATTTGAAGCATGCTCATCTGAAAACAAAAAACTGAGAAAAGCCGTGTTGAAGATTCTCTCACTCTAGGGCTGTGGAGAAGAAAGGAGCTCATTTGCATGACATTAAGATAAAGTAGTAAGTACAGATTCTTGCACCAGGAGTGGAATAAAGTCACCCAAGAACAATGTGAAAGACTTGCCAAGACGCATGAAAGCTGTGATTAAAAATAAGGATTATTGCCCCAAATATTGATTTCTGAACTCCTGTGTTGTTACTTTAAAATGAATTTGATCTTGTTTCTTTGCATTGTTTGAGGTCTGAAAACATGTATCTTTTTTGTTATTTTGACCATTTGTCATTTTCTGCAAATAAATGCTCTAAACGATTGTCAGTAGTTTATAGACTACTGTTAGCCTGGGAATTCCCAGGCCGCTTCCGTTCGTTTCGAACTGGAAGGCGGCCTGGAAACTCGTCCAAGCGAGAGTCCCAGATTTAGGGCCCCAATCAGAGAGCGGGGGAGGGGTGGCAAGACAGTGACGCGTACTACATGACAAACGGAAGCTTGTAGTTTGAACTGACAACTGACATGATTGGCTATGGACTTACGTATACGCTCAATGATAGACATTCATAACGCCCAATAAACGGCCGTTGGCAATCGCTAACCACACCTCCGCTACGGGATTTTTCGAAGCGAGTTTCCAGACCCATATCTCACTTGTGATATGGTCAGGTGTTAACCAGACTAGACTACTGTTCCTTTTGCCCAAACACATACCTATAAGTAGTAAAATCAGAAAAACTGATAATTTTACAGTGGTCGCTTATTTTTTTCCAGAGCTGTACAGTCTTTTGATTACTCCTGAATGCCAGTAACTCTCCCTTTTCTTACTGCCATATCACACGGATACTACACCCCTGCACACAGCACACACAAATACACAAACATACCCAACATGTAGTGAACACAGATGTAGTCAGTGTATAAAGGCTCCATTTAACAGTGATGTGCCTGAGAGACGGAGCCCCCGGGGTGGGCCTGGCAGAGGTGGTGCGGGGAGGGGTGCTGTACGGTAGCTCTTCACGCTGACAGAGATGGATGGGTCCAAGCCAAGGACAAAGGGACACCCAGCCTCCGAGTCTGTAGTGCGGCCGGCCGGGGAGGGTGCTGAAGGGGGTAGTGGGTGTGTTGGGAAGTAAATGAGATGATATTGAGAGGTAGGAGCTGGTGAAGGAGGGGGAAATAGTGCAGGACGCGGAGCAGGCATTCCGCTGATGAAGTCCTGTCTGTTGCTCTGACACTGCATCTGATTTGTGTTGGACAGATTGAATCATTCATCGGGCCGGACAAGTGGAGAGCTGTCTGTTCGTCTGCTCATACCACACACAGAGAGAAAGAGAGGCACAAGAGCTGTTCAAATGGTGTTTTAAAGGGCCATATTATGCAAAATTGACTCTTGTGAGCTTTAAGACATGTTAGATTGCTGTTACTTCATCAAAAATATATCTGGAGTTGTCTTTTGTTTCGTTCACAGAAGATTGAGTAATCCTGCATTATTAGGCTGTCTGTATCTCCAAAGCTTAAAATGCTCTTTGTGATGTCGTGAAGCAGTAGTTTTTAAGTTAACAGCTACCTTTTACCTTTTGTTCAGTAGAGATTGGACGTTTAAGGGCTGAAATTAAATGATTCAAGTGAGTGAGTGAACAGACCAGGTGAACAAAAATTAATGTAAAAATTCTTTTTAAAAAATGCAATTTAGTGAAATTTTTAATGGACTGATTGCATATCACTCAGTGGGAATTTTGAAGCTGCCTAAAATAGATATAGTTATATACATTTTGCCGGCAATGTCAAAAGGATACTTTAAAAATGTATTTAATTACAGAATACTGAATACATTCCATTATGGTCCAATCAGTGTACTGCATTCAGAATACTTAGACATTTTAAGTTGCATTATACAATGTTACAAACATCACATATGATTCAAACAGCTTTAGGTTTGTTTAACCATGCGTTATGCACTTATTTATTATTGATTAGATAAATAAATTAATTTTTTTCTCACCAACGCCGCACTATTTGAAGCCTAAATTGTGCATATTGATTTTGGTAACTGTAACTGTATTTTGAAAAACATCAAAGAGTGCCTACCTCTATTCCAGTACAGTTACCAAGTATTCTAACCCTAGAACACTTTATAATAAGTAACACCATCACTTTTGCTGGGTAATTTTTACCTGATATAATATACCCAACAAAAAGTACTTGTCATGAAAAACAGATCAAAATATGACAACACATGATAAATTAGAGTGGTTTTCTTTTATTTTCGTGTGTATTTTCATGGTATGTGTAACAAAATGGAAAAAAAGGAATAGGAAAACCCTAAAACATGCTCCAAAATTACTGAAAAATTAGGAATCTGAGAACAAAAAATAAATTAAAATAATAATAATAACAATTATAATAATGATACTGGAAACTTGGTGTTTGGTCCCATTCCTGGGACATGTGAGACTTCCCTGGTTAAGCACAGACTCCTTAACACACGAACAGTTGCAGAGAGAAACAAAAAACAGTATTTTTTTCAGTGGGTAAAAATGACCAGTTGACAAAAATATTGTTTTCACCATAAGAATTCCCTTTGAAATCAGCATTTTGTGATATTTATTCATAACACTGCACTAAATAAGGATAGATACACATTCCAGGACCACTCTTACTTACAGTACCCATTCCTTACATCCTCTTACATTAAATTCATTCTTACATTCCTCTTTCACTATCGCCAGGTGAAAATCACCCGAAAGCCTGTAGGAAAAATTGGGCTTTGGGGTAGGGAAACACCTACACCTTCAAAGATGTCAAAAACTGGTGAAGCTCCCCAGGGACCCATGACACTCAGAAAAATGCAACATATTGAAAATCATGTAAATACTTTTGTTTAGTTAAAGAGGGGGTATTTTACTTCAGTATTAACGGTTAAAATAAAACATATAGATCTATCATTTATTGTTTTGAAAATTATATATTTGCCAAAAACAACATATTAACAGTGTTTACAAGTTCCACTTTCTTTTTGGCACTCTGAATTCCCCATCCCTTTGCTCTCTGCACTAAGTCACTCCCCCTACAGAGTGCTATCACATTACCTGCTAATGAAACGACTACACATCAGGTTTGTCAAGTTGTTGTGTGCAGTTTTGTATCATGCTTTTGTATGGAGAACTGTCATGTGGGAGCTTTGATGACATAGGCTTGTGGGCAGAGCATTGCACCAAAGGGGGGTTTGAATAGGGCCCAGGAGAGATCGCTAAATTACTGAAACTGCATGAATGCCATCTAAAACCTCTTCAGGCATGTTTTTGATGAGGGAACAACATTATAACATGATAAAAGGCTAAAAAAGAAACAAACAAACAAACAAACACAAAAAACTATAACTTCCTACTCTGTAAAAGGGCAGATTGGAGCTCTTGTCTGACGTTGTAGCTACAATTGACTTTTGACAACACATTCGCATTGTTTCTTCAGATAGACAAACTCTGTTAAGTAGTTTTCTCTCACTAACTTCTCCTCACAGAGCCATGCTGTGTTGTGGGCATTCTGCAGTGTCACCTCCCACTAGAGCGGTGGCACATTTTAGACATTTCAGACAAACAAGAAAGAATCAAGTCTTTAAAGGCTACAAACAACACATATTCTCACAGCTTCCTACTCGCATTGGCGTTGCATAAATGTCATCAGATTTTAGTTAGCAGATAAACAGTTGCCAAAAATGTTTTAACTCGTATCCAACAAAGTAATTTTTTGAAGACTTGTATTGCCAGAAAATATAGCTATTACAAAATAGCTACTTGTGTTACTGTAACTGGACAGATTTTAAACATTTAACACTAACACAGTTTAATTGATAAAATGTTGTCTAAAGTAATTATTTTGAGTAGTATTTTTCAGGTGTACTTTTTACTTTTACTTAAAGGTGCTGTACCAGATTTTTCACTCTCTTCAAACATTCTAATTATTCACCGTGATGATTTTTTAAGCACTTTTTGGAACTTTCAAAGACCAGAGTCGTAGCTATAACGCTAATAACAACTACCGGCAGCATACTAACTGTGCACTTTCTGATTCTCGGATGATGAAACATTTTAGAATTACATTAATTCAGTACACAGCTGACTTAAGAGCTACTTCTACAGTATAGCTGCACTGACATGGTACAGGTCCTTAAAAAAATCCAATATTAGACAAAATGGGCTTGAGCTGTCATGTTTGAGTACTCTTTTATTATTAGTCTGTCTTACATCTCCAAAGCTCAAAATGCTCTGTTCCACCTTGTGATGTCATAAAGCGGTAGTCTTTAAGTTAACAGCCACCTTTTACCTTTAGTACAGAAGTCGACAGAGGCCATATTCATAAGCAATACTTTTTCTTCCTTGTTATCCCGAGATAATGAGATAATTAATTTGTGATCTCCAGAAAACAACTGAAACGTCTACCACCACGTTGTGACAGGCTGACTTTTGGACTATTTCTCATTCTGAAAAGATGCATTTTTGGTCATTAGAATGTCTGGAATAATAATCAATCAGCTGATAAGGCAATATTTTGATCAGGGGTTGACACAGGGGGAGATTGCATTACGTCTTTAAATTCGGGATATTTTTAGGATTAGTCCGCGGCACCTCCGCAGAAGACTGGCCCGGCTTCGTTTTTACCGACGGAGATACAGTGATCGTTTTCTCAAGATCACGGAATAACTCTGTTTTCTCGAGATCTCGAAATAACAGTTTTGTTTTCTCGAGATTACGAATTAATTGTGTCATTTTCTCGCAATCTTGAGTTAATTTTCTCGTTATTAAGGTGGAAAATAATCATTATGAACATGGCCTCTGTCGGCTTCCGTACTTTAGTTTAGTAGAGACTGACAATTCCAGGGCTGAAAATATCCAAATGATATGGAGTTTTTGATGAAGAAAACATTATAACAGATCAGGAAATACCTTATTTTCGGCCTTTTAACTACAATTATGGCAGCCAATACTTTTGCCATTTTTACTTCCAAACTTCCAACTCTTTCCCCAACCGCCGAAAAAAAAAGTCAGTGCAGAGCTGTAATGCAATACGCAGCCTTAATAAAGATATTTGAACATGTTATGAATAATGAAGAGCTCTTTGCTTTTGTTTCATCATTATTTAAATTTCTGATCCTGTTTTAATTATAACTCAGCTCCACACTGCAGTCTTGATAATTGGACCCATTTCTTCTTTTTCAGTATTTGCACATATTGTAACAAGGTGCAAGAGTTCGTGGTGTGATGATTAACATGGAGCTCAACTGCTCTGTAAACATCCAAGGTTAAAGCGATGCGCGGCGTATTCTGTGCCCCGCTTTAATGTCCTTATAAAGAGATTATTTAGTGCCAAACCTGGCTCTGGGCCCTTAATTCAGCGCTATAAAATTCAGGAAGGCCAGGGGAGAGTGTGACCTATGTTGATTCAGCTTTTTAAAAACACGTTATTTAAGACAACACGCTTTGATTGGCTAATATTTACAGTTTTTCGTGTTAAAACTAGCTACACTGCTTCTTGCACATAATAGTTTGTGGTAGAATTTTCATCTAAACTACACAAAACTGACCCTTGTGAGCGTTAAGCCATGTTAACATGTTGTTACCTTCTCAAAAACATACCTGCAGTTGTGTTTTGTTTCATTCACACATGTTTGAGTAACCATTTAATATTGTATGTCTACATCTTCAAAGCTCAAAATGCTCTGTTCCACCTTGTGATGTCATGAAGCGGTAGTTTTCAAGTTAACAACTATATTTTACCTTTAGTTTAGTAGAGATTGGAAATCATCCAAAAGTGAAGGTGTATGGAGTTTAAAAACACAGTAGAGCACTTTGTGTATTACGAAATGACATCACAGGGTGCAACCTTTTTTTTTTTTCATTTGAGAGAAGAACATAGCTTAAATATGCAGGATTTGTGTGTTAAATATGTGTGAATTAAACAAAATACAACTCCAGGTATGAACAAAAATTCAGTTTATAATGAACAAATACATTATAAAAGGATTTAATTTATTCAGACTTAGTAACTAGGGTTTGGGAGTTAAGGTCAGAGTATTCATTAAGTCTGAATCATTCTAACTATTTATTCATTATGATATAAATCTTTGTTCTTGCTTTATAAAGACTATTTAGGGAGTAGTGAAGTAGGTGTTAAGTAGAGGTAGAGTAACCAAAAGTTGAATGTAGGAGTACTATAACTTCAAAATAATATCACTTAAAGGGATATGCCACCCCCAGGTCAAATTTGGGCATCTCCCCACAGTCCAGAGACTAAAATAAGTGGTGGAAAGCGTTTTCCTGCTCACCCAGCCATTGTCCGAGTCTGTCGCCACTGACCGCCGCGGTATCTGGTGCTCCTCCGCCTTAGACTGGAGTCTAACGTCGCCAGAGAAAGATTTCGGCCAAAAGGAATTAATTTGCTCGATGCGTTTCCCAATTACTTTGTGTGTAGTGCGCATTCATATCGAGTGCAAATAAATGTGCAAATCAACACGGAGAGCTTGCCTTGGTCATTTTGGGTGGGAATTATTTTCCAGTGCGTAAGAATACAGCCGTATCACGCAGTACGCTACCAGGGGAATCCCAGTTACGCACCGGGAAGGGAGTTCCCCTGTTGCACAACGTGGTGCGTGATACGACTGTATTCTTACGCACTGGAAAATAATTCCCACCCAAAATGACCAAGGCAAGCTCTCCGCGTTGATTTGCACATTTATTTGCACTCGATATGAATGCGCACTACACACAAAGTAATTGGGAAACGCATCGAGCAAATTAATTCCTTTTGGCCGAAATCTTTCTCTGGCTACGTTAGACTCCAGTCTAAGGCGGAGGAGCACCAGTTACCGCGGCGGTCAGTGGCGACAGACTCGGACAATGGCTGGGTGAGCAGGAAAACGCTTTCCACCACTTATTTTAGTCTCTGGACTGTGGGGAGATGCCCAAATTTGACCTGGGGGTGGCATATCCCTTTAAGTAGACATTAAAAAGTAGTTGTTTAAATAAGACTTAATTAATTAGGAGTTTAATCAATTAAGAGTTAAAAAGTATTTGGGGAAACTACTGCTCAAGTAAGAGTAACTGTCTATAGGTTAATTATCTGAAGGAGACCTATGTGAATTTCTACCTATAACATCACAATCATGGGAAAATTAAAGCAGAGTGATTTCAGAGTACTCAGATGACTTTATAAACAGGATTAATGAAATAAGTGTGAATGAATAGAAAATATGACCCCAGGTATGTTTTTGATCATAAAAAAGGCCCAAAACTTTACTTTTGTATAACATGTCAATTTTCTGATTAATCGATGTTTTTCCAATTATATTAGAAGTAATGTACAAAATCTGGTATTGTCAAAGAAATGGGCTCAAAAATGAGAAAACACTAAATCACATCTGAAGAAGCAAAGCGATAAATTAATGTCTAAACCATATGTTCTTGTCAACATAAAGCTTTTGTTACTTGTAATCTAACAGTGGGAAGAATACCAAAATGTTAATCAAGTAAGAGCACGGTTTCAAAATAAATTGCTTGAGTACTGGGGGAAGTATGGCATCTACAAAATGAAAATCTCAGGAAGTACAGCTTCATTAAGTTACTAAAGTAAATGTACTGCGGTAAACTACTCACATTTGGGTATGCTAATATGGAGAAAAGTAAAAGGGCCCATATTGTTTTACTTTCTGATCTATGTTATAATGTTGTTACCTCATACATACCTCAAACATACCTGGAGTTGTGTTCTGTTTCATTCACACATGTTTAACACAAAAATTAAGAAATACTCCACTGTGAGGAAAATTAACATTTTTTTTTACAATCTAAGCCTTCTTTCGGCAATAAAACAAGTAGTTTTACTCACCCATAGCAGTTTGGTGTCAATTGGAGCAGTATCGCAGAACTTATGTTGAGCCGTTGTGTTTTACCAATGATCCCATATCCGTTAGCGTGAGTGCTCGGGGCACTGATTTGCGGTGTCCAAATAACACAAACTTTAGCACTTTTCAAATCACAGAAGATCGCTGTGTCAGGGTAGACTTTTAGTAGATTCCAAAACGGCCTGAAACCCGATATTGCAACAGAAAAGTAAAGTTCAGAGCGGTGTTAGCTTCTTTCGGACTAGCTGTGTTTACAAAACAGCTGAGTTCACGCATGCGCACTGTCCTCTCTGATGACGTCATCAAATGAAACTATAGCTGGATATCGGGTTTCAGGCCATTTTGGAATCCACTGAAAGTCTACCCTGACACAGCGATCTTCTGTGATTTGAAAAGTGCTAAAGTTTGTGTTATTTGGACACCGCAAAGTAATGCCCCGAGCACTCACGCTAACGGATACGGGATCATTGGTAGAACAGAACGGCTCAACATAAGTTCTGCGATACTGCTCCAATTGACACCAAACTGCTATGGGTGAGTAAAACTACTTGTTTTATTGCCGAAGAAGGCTCAGATTATTTAAAAAAAAACGTTAATTTTCCTTTAAACTCCATATAACTTCACTCGAATCATTTGGATCACTAGAACCCTGGAATTTAAAAGGTAGTTGTTAACTTGAAAACTATCGCTTCATGACATCACAAGGTGGAACAGACCATTTTGACCTTTGGAGATGTAGATGGGTTACTCAGGCATGTGTGAATGAAACAAAACACAACTCCAGGTATGTTTTTGAGGAGGAAACCGCATTCTAACATGGCTTAAAACTCACAAGAGTCCATTTTGCGTGATAAAGCATCTTTAAGAAATATATATGACACATTATTGTCTACTTTATAGCTCTGCACATTCCAGAATGGTGCAGAAGGCAGGCTATGTCTCGCAGTCTGGTTTACAAGCTAAGTTTCTGCTCTTTTTAACAACCATTTCACTTTTGGCATGGACAGATTTATTAGCACACGCTTATTGGAAAATATGAGGCCTATTAGCATTTAATTGAGACAGCAGATACGCAGGGCTGCTTCAGTTTGACTTCTTCAAAGGTGAACACTGTAAATCAAACGTGCTAGTTAAAATGGCCCCCGCGCTCTTTGTCTTTCTCAAATGAAGGCTCCGGCGGTTGGCAGAGTGGTCGGTATTTTCCAAAGCCCAGCGGATAATTAGGATGTCCGCTGATGAGGCAGCTCGGAGAACGTGTCTCTGCTGATTACCAGTGTTTTTCATAACGTCCGGTCTCAAGGTGACACTGCCTTAAAATAAAAAACTATCGGAGCCTGAGTTTGTAAGTGAAGACAAGACTGGAAATCGGCGGAAGCCTGTTTGAGCACTTTTGTGATTTTAAACTTGGTTAGCGAACAAAAGTTTTAAGGACACATATTGTACTTTTTTTTTTTTTGTTACATGGTTCTTTGCTTTAGCAGCTCATGTTTTAGAATTTCAGGGGCCCATATTAAACTATTTTCTGATCTATGTTGTTTCATCATCATAAACATACATACGTACATACATCACAACACACAAATCCTGCATATTTAGGCTGAGTTCTTCCCTCAAACTGAAAACACTGATCCACCTTGTGATGTAACCTGGTAATACAAGAAGTGCTCCAGTGTGTTTTTAAACTCCATACACTTTCACTAGAATCATTTGAAAGATTTCAGTCCTGGATTTGCCAATCTCTACTGAACAAAATTACTGAAAATTATTTAATTGAAAATTACCTCTTTATGACATCACAAGGTGGAACTGAGCATTTTGAGCTTTGGAGATGTAGGCAAAGGAACAATAAAGGATTACTCAAATGTGTGTGAATGAAACAAAACACAACTCTAGGTATGTTTTTGTTTATGTGAATTTTTACTTATGATGTCACAATCCAGGTAAAATTAAAGCAGTAATTTCTGAGCACTCAAAGCCAGAGGATTAATAGAATAAACGTGACTGAATATGAAATATAACCCCAGGTACTTTTTTGATTATAACAAAGCAAAAAAAGTTTTGTTTTTTTTTCGATTCACTATAGTCATTTGTTCTAAAGTTAATGGTAACAAAACCACCAGATAAAAAGCACCTCATATATAGTTTTGCCCTTTTTTGTGGTGTAGACCAAATAGAAATGATTTATTATGATTATAAATAGTAAGAAAAAAAAAGATAAACCACTCTTATTACATTTTCGTGATGAATTTACTGAAAACTTTTGACATTCCATTTGTGAGTGACTGCTGTGTTGATGAAAGTGCACAGTAATCTGTTAAAGGCATTCTCTCTTTAATTCTTTAACGGCCAGTCACACAAACAAATTGCCTTGTTCTGCACAAACAACTTAATCTCACATCCCTTTCATTGACTTTCAATTCCAGTTGAAGAACAATCACAGATACCCCAACCAAAATGAACCAACTCACACTCCAGTCATTAAAATGGGGTCTTTGAGTACTTTTTATGCTTTTTCAGTTTTATAATGATGGTGACTGTATCTGTGCTAATATTGGTAGCAGTGATATTGGATTTTTATTTATTTATTTTTCAGTTATTGGTATTTTTCTGATCTTGTGTGCATCAGGTTAGTCTTTTTAAACAGACTGGTGATTTAAAGGGATAGTGCGGGGGTTTTTTTTATGTTAATTTGTATGGGTTTCCTTCTAAAAGTTACGCGCGGTAACACCGGCTTACCTCTGACAGTTTGCGCTCAGCCCGGTTCTGCTCGCGTTCTGGAGCTCAGGTAATTAGATCCTGTAAGTTCGCGGGGACTGATAATAAAGCTTGTTTTTCTTCTCAAAACAAAACATTTGTCCGAAAGGTGATATATTTGTGTCCCAAACAGTTGTCCACGAAAAATCCAGCAGCGTAGTTAGCATTCGCATATCTCGTCTCGATTCGTATCACTGCGCACCTATTACTTATTATTAGCCTGTTAACCTTTAGCGGAAGTGTACGGCAGATGCGGTCCGCCGTAAGGGGAAGTTTACAAGTGAACAGGCAACAGGCAGCTAATGGGAGCGCAGTGATACGAACCGAGACGAGATATGCGAATGCTATCTACACTGCTGGATTTTTCGTGGACAACTGTTTGGGACGCAAATATATCACCTTTTAGACAAATGTTTTGTTTTGAGAAGAAAAACAAGCTTTATCACAAGTCCCTGCGAACTTACCGGACCTAATTACCTGAGCTCCAGAACACGAGCAGAACCGGGCTGAGCGCAAACTGTCAGAGGTAAGCTGGTGTTACCGCGTGTAACTTTTAGAAGGAAACCCATACAGATTAACATAAAAAAATGCACTATCCCTTTAAAAAGAAGACCTAATATGCAAAGCGGACTTTTTATATATTAAAAAAAAATCCATATTGCATCTACATGAGTCTCCACAGTGAAATCTTATTGCTGAATCAATTCAAATCCTTTTATTAACAAATCAAACATGAAGCAATGCATATGCAAATGAGAGCTTGATCCAACAGAAATAAATGCATGACACATGTTGGGATCTGGGTCGATGCAGCTTTGTTTTCGCTCGATTCTCCGTCTGTGCGCCCTGAGCCTGCCAATCTGCCAACAGCACCCAACCCGACGTTTGGCTGTGTATGAGTGACATTACGCGAAGATTTCACGTGCATATTGATGATACATTTCTGATGGCAACGCGCACAATGCCTTATGGCGCTGGCACACTGGCGGTCTGTGGGCGGAAGAAGTAGTACAGAACTGTTTAATAGAGGAGGAAAGGTTAGCTAGACAAACAGCTCATGTGTATAAAGACAGTCGATAATGTAAAAGCGCTAAAAGATGCCAAATTTCATACTGAGCTGTGCCAGGTCTCATGTCTCCTTATGCGAGTGGTGTACGATGGAACAGAAGAGTGAGAGAGACAGGGGCTATTCACCGGCTGTTTTCAGGAGTGGAGTGGTATGGAATGATTGCGCTGTGAGACAGATTGGTGTACACAAAACTGATCCAAATGATTACTATTCTGGACGCCGTGAGGATGTGTAAATTGGAATCTTGTGTGCCAGTCACAATTTTGGATTTCTCGATTGCAGCTGCCCTTGGTGAAAGTGACACAACAAATAGAAAAGGCTAAGTGGAGACCTTAGTTTAAATGATGATGCTAAAGATCTTATGTACGAGAAATGGTGAAGGGGCAAATTCTTATATATCAGGTTTTACTTTAAAAAAAAGTATTAGTATAGTATGTCAGTCACAGGATGGAGCCATTGGAAGCAGGATTATGTAACTTTCCAGGCTGAGGATCCACCAACTGCTTGTCTTTCCAAAAGTATAGCATTTAATCTACCTTACATTTTACAGGTGGGTTTACTGTCTAAAAATCCACACCTGAAATCTGTGTCCACCACCTGCTTGTTGTCATGAAAATTCTTTGTCTTGAATATTTAAGTAAAGCATTTAATCCACTCCTTCCATTTATTCAATTGAAGTGGCCTTATGGCCCAAAAATCCTTTAAAAAACATGTATTCTCTCACAAACTTGACTTGTAACATGGCTTGGTAGATGTGTGAAGAATCGCTTGGTAGAGTCAACACTGCTTGTCTCTAAGAGGTATTTAATAAGATCAATGCTATACTATGAAACATTATGGTAAAAACATCAACATCTCATCCAAATATGCAACGTCTACTGTCTTCCAGGATGAAAAGCATCTTGAAAAGCCACTAAAATCACAAGTTTTAACTACGCTTGTGTGTCAGGTAGGGCTAAGATTTTAGAAAATAGAACAGCCATATTTTTAGTGTAAACATGATAGAATATGATGCTTATAAAAACACTGAAACCAGACAAAGATGTACTAGAAAAAATACAGGTGAAGTTTGAGCAGAACATTGTTGTGGGCTGACGCCTGGCTCTCCCCACAGCGGATGGGTGGGGGGAGGAAGGAGGCGGGCTACTTTCCTTTTTAAGCCCTGGATGAGCGCAGCGCAGATCACCCCCAGGACTGCAGCGGGTCAGTTTGATTTGTTCCCAGCTTCTTCAAACACACCACCTCCTATGCTCATGCCTCCCCAGAGCTACATCTGTGTGTGGGAGGCCTGCATTGTTTCACTACAAAAACAGAAACAGCCATCTCCGGGTGCTACGCAGCCGTCACCGTAGTAACAATGCAAAGCTATTGGATTCTCTCCAGCCCTAGACAGATGGGGCCAGTTTGGATTTGTTGCTGGTGTCCAAAGTGCACACAACAAAAAAATCAATATTCTCCTTGGCAGCGCGGTGTAGAGCCAGCCTTGTTTGCCCGCTGGCTCCGTGGTCGCCAGGTCAACTCTTTGAGCATCCATCATGGGGCTGGTACATGGAGCCAAGGGCCAAGCCGAGCCCAGACGAGGTGTGGGCGAGGGGGTGTGAGGGGGGTCCATGGGAGGGGCGGGCGGAGGTAAATGAGCACTGGAGGGATGGACCAGTGAGTAAATAATCACTCCAAGACTTCTTAGCAAATGCAGAAGGAGAGTTTCCATTTAAACATAGGGTTTTAGTGGTCAGTAAAAAAAAAAATCAGGTTAAAGGGCATAATATAGGACCTTTAAAGTAGGGTGACCAGATTTTCACATTTCAAAACTGGGACACACACCAGTTGGGATGTTTGATATAAATAAAACTGTGAAAAGAGCACATAAAATTGCTCATTATTCAGTTTATACAATTTGTTTAAAAGGTTTTCTATATTTTGACAAACAAATGACAATATATTCCCCTCTTTACTGTTAGTGGGTATCAGAAATAGGAACCGCTGGGACATTTCTTGTATAAAACTGAGACAAATCACTTGTTTTGTATAAATGTGCTGGAACAGAGAACACAGGGTTCAAAACTGGGACTGTCCTGGGAAAATATAGGATTGTCTGGTCACACTAGATGAGTAGTGTAATTACACTGGACATCTTTCTGGAAGAGCATCTGCCATCGTCTTGTCTCCATGGAGTTGTGATTGCTTTGCCACAATTTATCTATCTCGGACTTATTCAATTATCTAAAAATATCTGCATTCTTATCCGAAGATCGCTTCTTTGCTGAACTGGTCTGCAGCCTGGTGGTATCACATGCTTGTCTCCATGTAGATAAATAATGCCATACTGTGAAACATTTGTCCATATCAGTGAATGTTTGGCTCACAGAGATTGCAGAGCCAGAATGCTGCAGGAGATACTGAGAGCTGCATGCATATTACCACCTCCACAGGTCAAGAGCCTGCTCTCACGCGCAGACCATTTTCACTCCGGGTTGTGTTGGTCAATGAGCCATACATATCCAGTGGTATTCGTGGGTTTAGGTTTCCTGTTGGGTATTAAGAGCTTTCTAACCATTCAAGAGTTATAATTTTTTAAAATGCAAATTACTGCAGTCATCACATGAATTCCAAAGATTCATATCAGAGGTTTATGACATCTACTGGCTGGTTAGACCGAGGCAGTAGAGTGATTTGTTCGTTCACACTTAAATGATTGTATATTTTTGTATTTCTCATACAAATACAAATTACAAGATGAATGCTGACTCTAACCCCTCATCAGTACAATTATTGTTGTATAATCATCAGGAACATTACATCTATTTTCTTATTTACTTATTTTATTATTATTACTTGTCTGAATGCCCTTTTTTTTTTGTTCTAATTTTCTTTTGCACTAAGCTGCCTGGAGCTAATGTGGCAAGTGAATTTCTCCTGTGTGACATCAATAAAGTCTTATCTTATCTTAACAGGTGTTGTGTTTTGTTTCATTCACACATGTTAAATACACAAATCCTACATATTTAGTTTTTCTCTCAAAGGCAAAAGGAGAAATTCGATTTGTCAACTGGACACAAGTTTATTTGGTATTGAAGTGAAGAAGCAGCTTGGATGCAACGATAATCTTTTGTCCAGTTGACAAATTGAATTTCTTCTTTTGCCATGGATTCTACCTGGATGACTAAGGGATTCTACACGCTTCTTCCCTCAAACAAAAAACTCTATGATTTTAAACTCCATGCACCTTAAAGGTCCCATGACATGGTACTTCTTGATGCTTTATATGGCTCCTTAATGGTTCCCTAATACTGTAACTGAATCCTTCTTCAAAATCAACACTCAGTGCATGAGATATGACTCTGACAGTCTTCATGAGGCTAGATATGTGTCTAAAATGCTTTATTCTGAGTGTTGCTGCTTCAATGCAAATGAGAAGGACAGAGAGATTGGCTAAGGAGCGGGGGGGCGGGTTTTCCCCGCTCGAAGCGCAGCTCGGCACCGCTTTCTCCTCTCTTCTGTGTTTTACGCAGGAAGACAGATGAGAGACTTTGCAATGAAAAAAAGCATATTTACACAGAAAATAAAATTAAACCACTGGTATTTCAGAGGTCCAGAGGGTCGGGTAAGGGACTTGCGAGCCTAGAAACACTTGGACGTGCCTCCAGGCAAATAAAAAAACGCATTTCGCATTGTAGCGCATTCACAGTCCAAACTCTATGGGCGGGATATACAGGGACGCTGAGCGGAGACAGAGGGAGGGGCTGGAGCTGCATTTGCCGATCTGACGTCAAAAAGGTGCCTTGTCCGAACTCGCCCATTTGAACACTGGTTTTTTGTAACGCAGAAAAGGACCGCAAATGCTCAGTTTAGACATTTCGCAACTTTTAGCCATGGGGGGGGGGGCCTAAACAGGGTAGGGGAGCTCACATTAACGTTCAAAAACCTCAGAAAGTGAAAATTTCATGCCATGGGACCTTTAACTAGAATTATTTCAAAAATGCCATCCCGGCTTGACAAACTGAAAGTTCTTCTCTTCTTATACCAGAAGATATTGTAAAATTTCTGTGGCAATCTCATCTGAACAAGGGACATTTTTTTAAGTTAACAACTTAAGGCCATTCTAATATACTGTCATGTAAAGCAGTTCAATTGCTAAAAAAAATAGCTGTTAACTTGAAAACCGCCACTTCATGACATCACAAGTTGGAACAGAGCATTTTGTAACATTTTGTTGCCAGCCCAACATTGCAGTGCTACTCAAACATCCATGACCCAAACAAGACACAGCTCCAGATATTTTTGATGAGGCAACAACATTCTAACCACGGCTATAATCTCCCAGTCTCCCAGTGTCCCAATTGTGCGACCTTTAATACACATAATGTGACCTCTGGTGAATCTCAGTGTCCTGTCCCCTGCCTATATATGTGCATGTATTTTTGTAATGAAAATCTGTGTTTACTGGCACGGACATCTCCCTCTTGTACATAAATAATTTTCGCTGTTGTTTGCAGTGCTTGTTCAAACAGCTCATTACCATCGTGGCTGTGGTGCTCCTCTGCCCCCTGCCCGGGCCTCCTGTCTGGGCCCGTTAATTGCTTGTTCCAAACAGGGACTTTTTTTGTTGTCCATGGATAAAAACCAACCACAAACCATGCCTTTAATTAGTAGGTCCTTTAATAAATATAATTGTCATGTCCGCACAGTGCTGCAGACATACTTAGATAATGAATTGTGTAACGATTCATTAATGCAGGGAGGCTAAGCACTTGTAATTTCATTAGCACTTTAGCAAACAGTGTGTGAAAGCATCCTCCAAATTGGTTTCATTATGTACAGCTAATTGTACTTTTCTGCCAAACAGAGCAACATCAGAGCAAGCAGCGGTGTCTCCTGAACTACTTTGTTAATTAGAATGTCAAGAGACTGTGTCTGCTCGGCGCTGTTGTCGCTTTGAAAAAGGCTTTTGCTTCACTGGGATAAAAATAGGCAGTGTTTTTACAAAGTTGGTGTTGAAATTTCAGATCACAAGAAGACATTTTCACAGCACAAAGTTCTATTCCTACTGAGAGGATGATTTGAAGGGATTCATGTACTGTAGGGCACTATTAAAGTACTACTGAAGAATAGCTTTAGTTGTGTTCTTGGGCAAGACGCTTCACCCACATTATCTGTACAAGAATGTCACAGGAGTTTAGGATGATTGAGAAGCTTGTAAAGTGCAAGTATTACCTATGTATAAATTTTTTTTATGTTTTTGGGGATAATATCACAAAAACTGATCACTAAAGGTAAGTGAAACCACACGGTAAAATACATACTAAAATTGCTTTTTTGTGTGTGTGTGTGTGTGGTTTTAATCATGTTAGAATGTCATATTCAGTAAAAAGCACATTCGTGTACAGTCTCTTTGCACTTGTTGCAGTATTCCAATAAATAGTCTATATAGTCATTAAACATGCATAATGAGTATGTTTCTGGATTAGTATTTTTTGTTTTTGTTTTAAACTCCGCCTTCAACCACATTCCAAAAAGAGCTCCTAAACTGCATAATTCCTCTGAACTAAAGACAAGAGTGAGTGGGGAGGAGGGGTGGGATCTGGAGGTACAGACGCTCCTCAACTTACGAACGAGTTACATTCCGAATGGCCATTTGTTAGTTGAATTTGTTCGCAAGTCGTTATTAGAAGGGAATGTATGTTTAAGGCTTGTATAAGTAATCTATATGGATTTGTACTGCATTTAAATAACACTAAATAGTAACAAAACAATATGCTTTTTAAAAAACTGAAAACTGATGAGATAAAAAGAAGAGAGGGACACAGAGGCAGATGCAGTCAGCTGAGAGAGAGAGAGAGAGAGAGCGTGTGTGTGTGAATGTATGTGTGAGACTGTGTGTGTGTGTAGCCTATTTTTAAAAAAATGCAAGTTTAGCTTACCTTTAGCAAGTTTAATCACCTGCCGCTGATTTTCGAGCCAAATACCAAGAAGTTTCTCCATCTCTTCGATGAGTTTCCCTCTCTTTTTACATATGATGGTGGCTTGCATACCCGCTGCACTTTTCACATGCTCCAAAATGCGGCCCTTTTGTTTATATATCGTACCAGTTGTCGAATGGTTTATGTTGTATGCGCGTGCCACATTCACCATCTTCTCACCAGCATCAAGTTTCTTTATTATCGCCACCTTTTCAAATGAGATGGCTTGCCGCTTTTTCACATTTCCACTAGAAGCTTCACTAGAAGCTTTTCGCTCTTCACCAACCATATTGGATTACGCATGCAAGATAAAACAACAAAGCTCTTAACACTGCAAATACGTCTGAACACTTCAACTGAGTGGGTGTGACGCTTGGGAGAAGCTGCGCAGCGCCCTGCCTGTGCATCCGCGGCGGAAATACGCACTACGTACTAGGGGTGTGCAAAATAATCGTCATGAGAATAAGACTAACTTTCACAATATATTGCATCGATTTTTGATGCCAAAAATTGATTATTATTAATTAATAATTTATTAATTAATTATAAATAAATAAATAAATAAATAAATAAATTATTAGGGTTTTTTTTTAATATAAATCCTATGCACTTTTTTCTTTGTAAAAGGGTATTGTTTGTTATGATGGTAGCTACCTCCAAAATGGCAAATGTTTGAACATTTTTTGTTTTAGAAAAAATCCTCTGCACTTTTTTTGTTATTGTTTGGTTTATTTGTTTTTGTTATTCAATAAATTTAGTTATGAATTGAGTTGCTCAGAGTTATGTATCAATTGAAGACACTACCCAGATACACAGCCACTGATATTTAAGTTATCCTCCTTTTATTTTGGTACATTTTCACTGAAGTATGTCTAATACCGTATTGGCCCGAATATAAGACGATGTTTTTTCCATTGAAAGAACACTGAAAAAGTGGGGGTCGTCTTAGATTCGAGGTCTAGCCATTCCAACGCTAGATGGCGCCAGATATCTTTAAAGCGAATGCTGCTAGCGCGCAGTGTTGCCAACGTAGCGACTTTGTCGCTATTTTTAGCTACTTTCTGGACCACCCTAGCGAGAAAATTAGACAAAAGCGACTAGCGACAAATCTAGCGAGGTTTTTTTTGGTGATCAGAGGCTCCAAGATCGCGGGAGGGGGAAAAAATAATTGCGCCGTTTTCTCTCTTTCCCCGTTCAGAGAAAGAGACACAGGCAGAGAGGGGCGGGGGCGGAGTTGAGTAGTGATGGGCGGATCGATACCAAAGTATCGATATATCGATCCTGATGGAGTATTGAATATGCATCGATCCTGGTATTAAAATATCGATACCAAGTCATGTTTTCTTACTGACTTAACTTTCAGTTTATTTAGTTCAAATTCATGTGTTTTGTTCATTATTCAACCATTGCCACTTGTCAGGCACTACTTTTCCTTCCGCGTTCTCACCAAACGTGGGGTAGTACGTCATCCCGCGATACACTCACTGCTGTGAGATTTCAGTCAAAGCGGCGCAGGAGCCATGGGAGACCACAAGTGAAGTGTAGTGTGGTGTGGAGTTACTTCCACACCGTGGACGACAATGTTGCGAAGTGCAGTTTGTGCCAAAAATTATCCGATATTGTGGCAATACCACAAATTTTAAATAAACACTTGATCATAAATCATAAACCTCAGCATGACGAAATGCTACTGACCAAACGACGACAGGAGGCGAGTCAGGCAGCTCCCTCCAGCACAGCAGCAACAGCAGTACGACAGAGGTCAGCTGCCGAGGCGTTTGAGAGAGGGAGAATGTACCCAGGAACCATCAAGCATGTAGAAGACTAAGAGTCGTGTATGTGAGAGGAGAATGTATGTATGTGAGAGTGACAATAGTGATACTTCATTTGTTGTCTTTTTTCATAGGCTGCAAGTGCCCAACTTACAATAGATTTATTTATTTTATTTTATTTATTTGATAGGGACAATGCACATTAATGAACATAAGTATAAAACAAATGTAAATATGCCGAATTTTAGCTACAAAGCTAGTTTTCATCCGCAGTCCCTCGGCAGGCAAATACAGTGAACCCTCGTTTATCGCGGGGGTTAGGTTCCAGAAATAGCCCGCAATCAGTGAAATCTGCGAAGTAGGACAATTTTATATTTTACAATTATTCTACATGTTTTAAGGATGAAAACGCTTCACCAGACACATTATACACCTTTCTGAGACTGGTATTAACATTTTTCTCTTGTTTAAACACTCAAACTTTTGTAGATTTTCATTAAAATATATTAATAGTGGGGGGGGGGGTTGCACGTGACACGCGGACACGTGTGCGCGGACACGTGCACGCGGACACGTGTGTTTGTTTTGGTACCACATATCCATGCCATGTGCGAAAGTCGAGTGGAAAGCGACCTGGATATCATTTTGGGCAAGACTCAAGCCAATGCTAACAGTGCCGAACCGCTAACAGACGCCTCTGAGCACCAGTCCTCACCACAAGACCAGGTAAGACCAACCTGCGCTCACAAGAGTTGGTTGCATTTCACCCCGGCTCCAAAATCAGACCGCTATCAATGCGTCGCCAATACTCCACAGCTCTCTAGGACGGGTCGGGTTCGTCCTCTCGGCGTGACGGGGAAGAGCCACTGTCTCCTCTGTGCGCGCGAGTGTCCTCCCCCCGCTGCGGCTCCCTTGAATGCGGCTCTCCCCGCTGCGGCTCCCCCGGACGCCGCGCGGCCAGGCGCCAGGCCCGTCCATGTTGATTCTTGGCTCTTCCATGGTCCAGCTCGCACTCAGTCTCTTCCATGGCTCGTGCAAGTAAACAAAGGCCACACCTCCTGTCACCCAGGCGCTCTCGTGAAGGACATCTGAGACTCTGTCCCTACCACCCTGCGTGACCATCCCTGGTCTAGACCTGGTTTAGTCCTGGTTTAGACCTGGTTTAGTCCTGGTTTAGACCTGCTTTAGACCTGGTTTAGTCCTGGTCTAGTCTCTTAGCTAATCAGGGCGCAGGACAGAATGTTACACTGTAAAAAAAAAGTTACACTATAAAAAAAAATTGGAAAAAAAAAAAAAAAAATTGGAAAAAAAAATCCGCGAAACAGCGAGGCCGCGAACAGTGAACCGCGATACAGCAAGGGTTCACTGTACATAAAAATACAACGTGCAATACAAGCAGCACAAACAAAAGTCTAGTGGTCACATTTGATGTCTGCATTGCCATTTTCAATTCATCAAAGATTTTTTTTCAGATACGTATCTGGTGTTAGAATGTGTGGAGCTAAGCCCCCTGGTGGAACTTTGCGAAGCCAAGGTATCTAGTTAGAGCCAGTTTAGTGTTTTTCTGTAGTATTAAAAAAATTATGAAAGTATCGGTATCGGTATCGATATCGCGATTCTAACCCTGGTATTACTTGGTATCGTATCGAAACAAAAATAACTGGTATCGCCCATCCCTAGAGTTGAGGATTCAGACACACACACCAGTCTGTCCTCTGCTCCCTCCCATCTCGTCAGATCGCAGCTGACTTCACTTAGACTTCACTTTGATGGTTAATGCAGTTATTGCAATTTTGTTGTTTTATCACAGTAGATTGGTTTATTTACATTTCAAAAACCAGAAGCCATTCATTTACAAATGTGATTGTACTTTAGTTTACATATTTAAATGTTCAGATATTAAGATGTGATAGACAGTTTTTGCATGATTTGAATGAGGCAAAATAACATGTTTTTTTTCTCTCTAATATATTGTTATAATCATTTGTTTCAGATGTACTGTAATTATTTTCTGTATAAAAATTAAATTTGGTGTTCAAAAAGTATTTTTTCAAACTTGAGTCTTGAAAAAGAGGGGGTCGTCTTATAATCAGGGTCGTCTTATATTCGGGCCAATACGGTATATTGTAATGCATCGCAATAATTCAAGTATCGTGATGCATCGTGATAGTATCGCATCGTGGCATATGAATCGTGATTCGAATTGAATCGTGACTTCTTTGCCAATACCCACCCCTACTACGTACTGTGCGTCAGCGGCGGAAATACGTACTACGTACTGTACGCGAAAGTCAGAATAGACGCTAAATACAAAAACTCACTTGCGTACATGTACAGCGCTTTTGCCCATTTAACTTTTTTTTTTAAATTTTCGACCCTGTTCGTAACTCCGAATGTTCATAAGTTGAATGTTCGTATGTCGAGGAGCGTTTGTATAAGGATCAGTGTGATTAGTCAAACAGCTATTCACATTTCAAACTCCGCCCGTTTCAAAAACACCTGTCTTTTGTGATGTCACCAACTCCTGGAAATTGCTTAGATGACTTGGAATAAATGTTATTAAAACAGAATATACACAGTAAGTAGTGCAGAAAAGTGGATTTAATGTTCAGTTCCACTTTAACATGCTTCTGATCCTGTTCTGAGAAAACGCTGCACAATTGTTGGGTCATTTTCGCCTCTCATTTATATATGTATCAACCAGTTCACGGTACATTAGTGTCAATAACACGTCACGTCAGTGCTAACCAGGGCATACTTCACCAAAACATCTTTACAAATGTGCTCGCTATCATTTTCCCCATTTAGTCATTGACACAGGAAATCATCATTCACTGAGAAGATGGAGCGCTTCTCAAACCAGTGTGTGAGTGATTCCTGACATGAGAGAGACTGGAGCATGTAAATGAGGTCTCCTGTAATGCACCATAGGGATTCGCTCTACCAGAGCTTATGCCTGGAATCAAAGTGCTCACTCACATTCGTGCAAAACCGGTAGGAATTAAAGTTGCGCCGTGTGAAACAATTTTAATGACTTTCTCCAAACATGGGGCTAAGGGACACCCGCCTGGACTCTAAATAAAATGGCGGGGTGGAGAGCGCGTCGAATTAATGACAATTACGAAGGCTCCAGTGGTCCATGTGTGGTCCATGTGTCCACAGTACATAGGGGCCAGAGGAGCAGGTCTCAGTGAGATGCGAACGAGAGGAAAATCCCTTTAAGAGGGAGCTAATGAGAGCCAGCACGGTTCCCTCAGAGCCCACTCTCCTGTTGAGTCAGCTCGGAGCACGGCTGTCTGTCTCCGGCATTTGTCAAACTAGTTATTACAATATGTATGCGACAAAGCAAAGATTTAAAGGTCCTATAATAAACAAAATGATTCTTGTGAGTTTTAAACCATGTTATAGTGTTGTTATATCATCAAAAATATGCCTAGAGATGTTTGAGTAATCTAGTTTATTAGTTTGTCTCTATCTCTAAAGCTCAACATGCTCTGTTCCACCTTGTGATGTCATGTAGTGGTAGTTTTTCAAGTTAACAGCTAAAGTGAATTTTCAATAAAAAGAATACAGCCTAAATATGCAGGGTTTGTGTGAATGAAACACAACTCCAGGTATGTTTTTGATGAGGAAACAACATTAAAACATAGGTCAGAAAATAGCGTAATATAGGCCCGTTAATGAAAAACTACAGCAAAATGGTTTTTTTTCCCCCAATAACAATGATCAGAAGATATTTTCACAAACCATCTTAAATGTTATTGCATCTAAATTTCTAGCAAAACACTGATTGCAAAAATAACTAACAAAAGCAATTGCATTCCATTATCACATTACGCCCTTCTATATAATATACTCCAAGTTTCTTTTAATTTGAATCCTTAATCAGCTCTTGCTTGCAGCTTTAGTTAGATTGCTTTATAATAGAAAATATAAAGAGCTCAGTTTTCATCCAAATCATACATATTGCCTTTCTCTACATCATAAACATTGACATAATTATTTTGTCGCATTTGAAAATAGTACTATACAAAAAGTACATTATAATAATTTATACATTTTTAACAACCTGCACAGATCATGTTTTTACAAATGATAGCAGTGCATCTCTTCGCTATTCCTCCTGAAGATCAACCGTGGACTATATATATATATATATGCCACTGTGTGCATGGGGGCGCTTCCGACTCCATTCTATTGTCACCCCTCTCTCTGTAACTGCTGCAGTGAGCCTCATTTTGGTCTTGAAATGTTTGCATTAACCCTCTCTACATGATCCTGGTGTTTTGATTTTGCACCAGATTTGTTCCTTTAACTGCTAGCCTTATGAACTTTATTTTCCTGAAACACTATGGGTTCCTTATCACTTTACTTGTACATAATTCTTACCCACCTTTGCTCCTCCAACTATTTATAAAGTGAGCCGCCATGTATACAGAAGTGAATAGCGTAGAATAGTGTATCTGGAGAAGTATTAGGTCTGCGTGGTTCTTTTGCTGAGAGCAGAGATAAGTGGAAAGAGTGTAGAGGGCCCTCGCCTCAGGGCTCCTCTGTACTGGCCCGCTGTGTGCTCCACGGGGCTTACTCCGCCTAAAATAAGATGTCAGGGGATTTGCACTGCTCCTGTCAGCAGCCCTACCCGCACCAGACTCCTCATTCCTCTCCTCTGTGGATTACAACAAGAAGCTATCATCTATTTACACAGACAGCTAAAACCAAATGAGCACAAATCCTACTCCAGAATGGAACACTTAAACACAAGAGTCAATGTAAAGAGAGCAGTGTGTTGAGCAAAAAAAATATGACAGCCTATATAATATTATTACATTTTCTGAGAACCCCAGAGCATTTAAAGTTAGAGGAGTTTTGTAGGTCAGGACCAAAGCTGGCAGCCTTCACTCCCCATGTGCTGGTTGTCACCGGTTCACCACTGTTCTTTTCTTGGACCAGTTTTGCTACAGAAACCTGCAAAATGGAAAACTCCCACAGGACTTGCCATACTTAAGACTTTGTCAAACTACATAAACTGTTTTTTCATTTATTCAGTTCATTGTTTCTTTTGCTTAGCTTCTCAGGGTTTAATCTGCACTATATTTAGTTTCTTCAGGCATTCTTTTTACAGTTATTGCTCCCAAAAACATATTAGTAATGATGCAGGCATTTTTGTGGTTTAAATTTTCTTGTAAACACACTTTTGGACACTTTGGCATGTGTATTTCATGTTTTCTATCTTGCAATAATGTCTTATTTATAACATTTAAAAATAATAATAATAATAAATACATCTCCCTTTCCAGGGCAGTATTTAGGCATTAGAGTTAACTCTGATGTCACAGTGGGAATATACAACAAAAACTATATAAATTAAGATATGAGGCAACATGACTAATGTGCTAATAGAGCCATTTAGTCATTTGAGAAATAATTGGAAATGCTCAGAGTAAATCCAGTGATGATTTGTACACTTCAAAATTGCCCAGGAGAAATCCAGATTTATATATGTGATGCAACAATCTGGGGAAATTTGAAACTGAGTGATTTCTGACAACCTTAGTGAGAGAGATGTTACAGCAGAAACACTCAGTTCTGCTTGAAATTCCTCTGCAGGCTCCTCTCTGCTGTAGTGAGGTCATGTGATCGACCTTTTAAAATGGATATTTAGGAGTCTAGTCAATGGGTTAGTCATGCTAAGATTATAAGCAACCTAAATCTTACATCTTAAAGGAGAATTAACGTTTTTTACAATCTGAGCCTTATTTCAGTAATAAAACAAGTTGTTTTACTCACCCATAGCACTTTGGTGTCATTTGGAGCAGTTTCGTAGATGTTGTGGTGTAGCGGTATCCATGAATGTGAGTGCTCGGGTCAGGCGATTGCAGTCACCAAATAACACAAACTTTAGCACTTTTCAAATCATAGAAGCTCAATGTCTTAGTCTAGACTTTCGTTTGAGTCAAAAGTGGCCTGTAATCCGAGATTTAGCCATAGTTTCGAGGAGATGAGGAGGCCAGTGCGCACTGGCTCTCGGGACCCAAACACGAAACGCAAAGCTTTTGGACCATCATGTTTGCAGTACCCACTTCAGTCAGGACGATTTTTTACCAGCAAAGGAAAAGAAAGAAGGCCAGCGGATTCAGCGCACGATTCTGAGAAGTAATGCGAAACTGATGCCTGTTCTCTGTGCTGCTCCTAAAACTGTCTCCGCTTCATTTTTCCGTATCCATTCTGTCTCCTCATCCGTATACTCCTCTTCAGTCCTCAGTCCCCAGTCCTCCATAAGTCCTCATCAGCCTCTAAGTCCGAATCTTCAGCCATGTCTCGCAACAGAAAAGTAAAGTTCAGTGGTGTTAGCTTCTTTCGGACTAGCGGTGTTTATCTGCTAAACAGCTGTGACTTCACGCATGCGCGCTGTCCTCTATGATGACGTCATCAAATGAAACTATAGCTGGATATCGGGTGTCAGGCCGCTTTGGACTCCACTTAAAGTGCTCGCTGACACAGTGAGCTTCTGTGATTTGAAAAGTGCTAAAGTTTGTGTTATTTGGTGACTGCAATCGCCTGCCCCGAGCACTCACGTTCACAGATACCGCTACACCACAACATCTACGAAACTGCTCCAAATGACACCAAAGTGCTATGGGTGAGTAAAACAACTTGTTTTATTACCGAAATAAGGCTTAGATTGTAAAAAAAAACCAAAAACCAAAACGTTAATTCTCCTTTAACTCTGTCATTGAGCTGTTCTTGAAGATAGAAAAAAGTTCACTATAAAAAACAAAAAAATATACAGCTACTCATTTTATTATTTTAGTTATTCATTCATTCATTCATTCAAACTTGAACCAGCTTCCCTCCGATTGGTGGGCAAACACTCATAGCCTACTGCACCATTATCAGCTCTTACACAAACATAAAACTTCGGCACTGCTTGATTGCTCAAAAACAGTGGCAAAA